>OY728136.1:1503061985-1503686985 GCA_963277665.1 Viscum album | reverse complement strand
CCTAAATTTTATTTATACTTTAATGGGTGTGGTTAATATTCATTTGGCCAGTTTACTATTCATAAGGGTCATATTACTATTCCTAAGGTCAAGTTAATATTTTATTGGTATAGGTTTCTTAACTTCTATAAATACCTCTTATTTCATTCATTTATTTATAAAGTTTGTATTGTGTTCTATAAGTGATTATATGTGATCTATACTATATGAAATAAACATAATAACAGAAATTCATTGATAGAGTTCTAGGTCATTACATTCTCCCCTCCTACAAAGAAATCTCTCCTCGAAATTTCTAGATTGTTACCTCATAAAAAGATTTGGGCAGTTCTTCATCACAAGATCCTCAAGCTCCCACATTGCCTCTTCAATTTTATGATTTTTTAGAATTACCTATACCAACCGAGTCATCTGATTCTTCAACACATATTCTTTAGTGTCCAGAATCAGGAGAGGCTCTTCATAATAAGATAAGTCAGGATCCAATTCTATTCCTTTATAAGTGAGTACATGTGTTGGGTCTGGCATGTACTTGCTTAACAATGATATGTGGAACACATTGTGTACTTTAGAAAGGCTAGTTTGAATCACCAAATGATAATCCATAGCTCCAACTCTCTCCAAAATTTTAAAAGAATCATTGTATATGGGGCTCATTTTCCCTTTCTTCCCAAATATTATAACACCCTTCCTTGGAGATACTTTCAAGAAAATGTGAATCTCCCACTTGAAATTCCAAATCCTTCCTTCAATTATCGACATAGCTCTTTTACGTCCTTTGAGCTGATTTTATATGGACTTGAACAGTATTTCCCTTTTATCTTTTTTCCTTCACAAGATCTGGGTCTACAAGCTTTCTTTCACTAGCTTAATCCAAATATATTGGTGTACAAAATCTCTTTTTGTATAATGATTTATATGGTTCCATTCAAATACTAGAATGGAAACTATTATTAAAGGCAAACTCCACAAAAGGTAAATACTGATCCCACGTACCTTGAAGTTCAAGTTAACATGATCTCAACATGTCTACTAATGTTTTGATTGTCCTTTCTGATTACCCATCAATTTGAGGGTGATAAGACGTACTCAAATGAAGCTCTGTATCCAAATATTTCTGGAGATTTTTTCAGAATTTTGATGTAAATTGCGGGTCATAATAAAAAATAATTGATAGAGGTGATCCATGAAGTCTTAAAACTTCTTTAATATAGAGTTGTGAAAGGCACTCCAGGGGAACATCCTCCCTTATAGCGGGGAAATGTTCATATTTGGTAAGTTGATCAACAATTACCCATATTGCATCATTCTTTATTTGAGTTTTGGGTAATCCTGTGAAAAAATCTTTAGTAATGTCATTCTATTTCCATTTAGGAATAGGAAGAGGTTGTATGAATCCTATTGGATGTTTTCTTTTATCCTGCACTTGTTGATATACTAAACATCATGATACATAATTAGAAATTTAACGCTTCATATTATCCCACCAAAAATCTTCCTTTAAATCTCTATACATCTTAGTGTTATGAGGGTGTATAGAGAAATTCAAACTATGGGAATCATCCAATAACTCCCTTTTTAGATTGGGTAAAGAGTTAATATATAAACTCCTCTAAAATTTCAAAATTCCATTCTCATATATGAAGTCTTCCAACTTCCCATCATTCAAAACATTAATTTTCTCTTGAAGATTCTTATCATCAGGCTATAAAATTTTAACCCTTTATAATAATGATGATTGTGCAACCAATTGAAAAAGTAATGATGTTTCAACTTCTTTGATAATTCCTATATCCATCCTCGCTAGATCCATGTACATATGATCCTTATGAATCCTCATTTTGTATATAACTCCATGATCTTTCCTACTCAATGAATCTGCTACCTTATTCACCTTCCCTAGGTGGTAGTGTATTGTACAATCATAATCCTTGAGTAGTTAGAGCAATATCCTTTTACTCATATTGAGTTCTTTCTGTGAAAAGATATATTTCAAGTTCTTTTGATATGTATATATCTCACATCTTTCACTATAGAGATTATGTCTCCATATATTTAGGGAAAAAATTACGGATTCTTACTCAAGATCATGAGTTGGATAGTTTTTTTCATGAATTTTTAACTACCTTGATGCATAGGTAATAACTCTATCATTTTGCATAAGGAAAAATCCAAGTCCTTTCTTTGATGCATCACTATAAATCACAAATACACCATTTCTATATGATAGAGTTAGGATCAGAGAATTCACTAATATCCTCTTCAATTCTTCAAATAATTCTTCATATTATTTTTTCTATATGAACTTAACCCCCTTACGAGTAAGATTAGTTAACGGGTTAGCTAATCGAGTGAAGTTCTGAAAAAAAACCTTGATAATAACCTGCCAAACCAATACAACTATGTACCTTGGTTATGTTTTTTGGTGTAGGTCTTTCCTAAAATGCCTTTGTCTTCACAGATTAAACTAAGATTCCATCCTTCAAGACAATATATCCCATAAAAGAAACTGGTTGAAGCTAGAATTCAAAATTGCTAAAATTTCCATATAACTTGTTTCTTCTAAGAGTTTTTAGAATAATGCCCAAGTGATTCTCGTGATCATCATAGATTTTGGATTATACTAAGATATAATCAATAAATACCACACCAAAGTCATTAAGATATTCCTCAAAAACTCTATTCATTAGATCCATGAAAATAGAGGGTGCATTAGTCTGCCCAAAAAGTATTACTGTAAACTTATAATGCCCATAACTGGTTTAAAATATTCTCTTTGGAATATATTCCTTCCTCATATGGAACTTATGATATCTATATTGAAGATAAATCTTTGATAAATATTAGTCTCCATGAATTTTATCAAATAAATCATCAATATGAGGAAGAATATACTTGTTCTTTATCGTAATAACATTGATTTCCCTATAGTCAATGCATAGCCTCATAGATCCATATTTCATCTTAACGAAAAGAACAAGAGATCCCCATAGAGAAACAGTAGGGAGAATATATCCCATACTACTCAACTCCTCTATTTGGTTCTCCAGATCTACTAATTCCACTGTGGCCATTCTATACGTATTCTTTGATATAGTCCTTTCACCAGGAATTAAATAAGTAGAAAACTCAATTTCCCGCTCCATAGGATGTTCAGGTAAATTCTTTGGAAACACATTAATATATTCTTTCACAATAGGTACATCCTCAATTTGAATATTTCTTTCCTCACCCATAGATATTGAGTTATATTCCTCCCAATGAATTGAATTCAGTAGAGCTAATGGGGGTGGATCTAGATAAGAATTAGATGACAAGGTTTCTACTCTAAAGATAAGGGACTCTACATCATTCTCAAAAATTTTAACTTTCTTCTTCCTACAATAGATATTTGCATCATAATTTGAAATCAAATTAATACTAATTATTATATCAAAATAAATCATAGGTATGATGATAAGGTAAAAATCTAAATCACATTTATGTGACATAAGGGGGGATTGATCGACACATATTTGTTGAAATTATGATTCCCTTAGGAGTTTTGACTAACAAATACATTATTAAATAAAATTGAAAATGTCTATTTTTCTTGGAAAACTTGTAATATATAAAAGAATATGATGATACAAAATCAAATAAAGCATTGGATAAGTTTTAGGAAATGATTAAAGTATATGCCACCACATCATTAGAACTTCAAACTCCACAGTTGTAATCACATAAGCTTGGCCTTGCCCCGTTGGACTTTTTTGAGGCATGTTTCCTTGAAACTTTGGACAATAATTATCATAGTGTCCCATATCCCTAAAATTATATAATTGAACATTGATAACTTCTTTATTTCCCATGAAATCACCAGAATTATGGTTTTCTCTCTCCAAACTTGTATCAAACTCCTTTTCTTTTTAAACAAGCACTAGGGTGTTTCCTTCCACAAGTATCGTATGTTAGAAAATTCCCATTTTTATTTTTCCCCTTATCCATTCTTTCCTATAATACTCTCTTATTCTATTGTTTTACTTTAAATTCATAAGACTTATAGAATTATTTATCTGTATTTACTACAAATGATACTATATCTTCGTATGACGATAAAGTTTGGGAAACTAGTTCCCTTCAGTGTAATGGTTTTAAACCATAAAAGAATCAATCAATATTTCTCCTTAGATTATGTATATAGTCTGCAAAATTCCTTGCTATCCTTGTAAAGCTATATTTATACATTGCAACATTTTCATCCTATTTCTATCTAAGACTCAAGAATTTCCTCTCCATATCCTCTCATTGTTCATAAGGAAAATATTTTTCTAGTAAAATTTCCTTTAAATCCCTATATTCCATATTTTAAATCTCTTCCCCCTCCTTTTTGTTTTGAATCAAAGACCACCATTGATCCACATCTCCTGAGAGATGATAAACTACCACAATAACCTTATCCCTTTCATTACATCCAAAGGAAATAAATAATTACATAAACTAAATTAAGCTATGAATCATAATGTATAATGTCTAACTAGAAAAACACATAACACAAATTTTAATTTTATGCATATATAATCTCATAATCATAGGAATGGTTTCTTTGGGGACATATTTATAATTAAAACCTTTATAATGGTTTGTTAATAAAATTTGAATTATCCTAAGAATATCCCATGGGAGTGTCAAACTAGGTGCACAATAAGGCCCATTGTCATGTACCGGGTTACCCTGAGTTAGGACCAGAACACCTTTTCCGAGTTGTTACACCTAGGTACATCTGTGCTAGAACCCCATCCACTTGTAGTATTGAGACATGGATTAATTTTATAGAAATATCCACATAATATACACCTTAATGAAATTATTTTATGTTCTTGTATTCTTGTCCTCAAATTCTATCTTATGGTTTTGTTCCCTAATTTACATTTTCTAAATATAGTTTATAAGGTTTCTACTAAACTTTCTATGATACCAACTGTAAGACCCCAACCCTAGTTGTCCAGAGAAGGTTCCTTATATTAATAAATTGGTATGTTTATAAGGACATATCATCTCTAAGGATAGATTAGTTTAGTAGTTTTGGAAAACTAGATACAAACATAAGATTTACATTACAACTTGAAAGCAAAAACAACCTTGCAACTCCATTGGAAACACCCATAAACTCTTAGATTATTCTTGCAGGTCATTCATAATGATATTCATCTTTTAATCCTAGGAAAAAATAAAACATAATAAGGGATGATATTAGATGATAAATAAGGGTAAGAGATACATTATAATATATCATAAACAAAAACATTAGGCATGGTGAATAACTAAAAATGCATGCCTTTAAAAATAAACTTAATCATAATATGGTAGGAATAAAATATGATTAAATAATGCCATAACAAAACATAACCATGGATATTATACTTGTATAATAATATCTTGGACTATTAATTAATAGTTTCATAATGAGGGACTGCATGATGTAGAACATATTAATCATATCATCAAGGCCTCATCCAACACTAAAAATGATTAAGGCCTTGACCAAAACCATATCTGAAAATGGGTAAGGCCTCGACCAGGTCCATATTTGTTTTGTATCCTGAAACCCACTGATTCATTGAGGGGATATAAAGGGCCCCACCCATCACTTACTAAGTCCAATTCATTCCTCATATTAATGGATTTTAAACATAAACAATATATTCATATTAAATATAAATAAATTTCTCCAATCTGAAAACATAATCACTAACCATTCTGAGTAGTATGGTGAATGATATAAAGATAATACATCCACAATCAAAATAATCATAAAACATTTAATAAAATATTTTATATTATAATAATAATATATCAATATCAATAAATCATAAAATTAAATAAAGTTTTTTTAAATAGATGAAAACACTTTAATAAAATCATCAAGGAATTCTTGAGAGAAATACACTTTTACTTTGCAAAGAAGATTTATTTTGGAAAATTCATTTTTATTTGTCATGAATGTTTATATAAAACTAGTGATGAAAGAATATAGTTTTTAAATAAAAAATTATTTATTTTATAAAAATAATGGTGTCTTAAAAAAGATTATGGATGATACTCAAAAACGGGTATGAAATTGAGATGTTCCCTTTAATCGAGTTTGCTTATTTGAGAAGGGAACCTTATAAAATGTGTATTTACCATAATATAAAGATGTAATGATCTGGTTATATGATTTTTGAACATATAAATAATATATATAAGAATTAAAAAAAATAAATAAGCATTATATTAGGGTAATTATAGTGAAATGATAACCTGAAGGAAAAATGAAGGTTCAGGTAGGATCCCTTACCTTATGTCTGAATGAGTTTTTTCACTTAACCTTAACATATGGGATAATAAAATTAAATCAATTAATTAATTAATTTAGAATATTATCTAGATGTATTTTATTTATTATAATCTTATTAAGTTAATTTATGTCCTTTTTTATGAGTTATAAGAAATAATTTTATCACTCGGGAGCGTTTGTTTCCTTGGTTTTCACAATCGGTATACTTGTATATGAGTATGGAAGTTCATGTGGAATGTGTATAATTACACATAATTGAATTTATATGATATTAATGAAAATAAATAATATTAAATTATTATAAAATTAATTTGGTTATATGTTAGGATTATGAGTCATTAGATAAAACATTTGTGATAATCATTTAGATTATTCTGGCGGTATTTAAATTATTACGAACTAGTTTTGTCATATGAATTAATATTATGTATATATACTGGTTACAGAATATTAAATAGGTTATAATATGCATATTATAGTATTTTTAAATCATAAAAATGGTTTCATGACCATCCTTGAAGGATAAATTTAAGAAAGAAGGTTCATCATCCATGAAGGTTGTAGGCACCTCTCGGACGCTTATTTCGTTTTTAAAATAAAAGAGAGAGAGTAAAGAGATTGATGATGGATATTCCATTAACATTATATAATTATAGTATATATAATATACTAGATTTATCATGATAAATTGAATATATTATGTGAGGATAAGATAAGGAAATAAAATAAATTGAAAATGAAATTAAAAGAAAAAGGAAGAGGGTTTACCTCTTGAATTATCCTCCTTGAGAACCTCCTCAGGGAAAGGAGTTTTGGTATTTTGGTAAGAACAAGATCTCTTGGATATGTATAGATAATATGGAATATGATTTGGGTAGAACTTTTACAATCTTAAAGGCTTAAAAGAGTGAGGAGAATAGGGGGTGAAGGATGGTATTTATAGTGGAGGAGAGGGGTGATTTTTGAATATCTTATTCATTTGTTTATTATTTTCACTCAATACTATGAATAGTTTGAGTATTATCATCAAAAAATTTATAATAATAAATTATAGTTTGATATTAAGGTCTTAAATTATCCATACATCATCTATGACTCAATAAATCATGTATTTAACATTATCGAAAATTATCGTATTTTTCTATTCACAAAGATGTAAGTATTTTAGAAAAATCCCAAAAAATTACCATAACAAAATTTTTGACATGTAGAATTCAAAAATTGACTCCATTTTATCAAATTAAGTTTTTTAAATATGTGAAATTTAATTTAAAAAAAAATCATTATTTACTCAAAAAATACAGATTTTAAATTTAAAACTGATTATATAACACTCTGAAAAATTAACTAAGGTCTCATAAAATTATCCTAAAATCAAAAGACAAAAAAATATTGATTTATGAATCCATTTTATGAGAATTGTTTTTGTTTTAAATAATTTTATTAATTATAAAAATGTAATTAAATATTTATGACTCACAAAAATACCAATACTTAATTAATAATTTTTAAAATATTCATTTACTTATACTATTATATAATTATATAATACTTTAATTTATGAGATGCCTAAATTTTATTTATAATTTCATGGGTTTGGTTACTATTCATTTGGCTATTTTACTATTCATAAGGGTCATATTACTATTCCTAAGGTTAAGTTACTATTTCATCAGTATAGGTTCTTTAACTTTTAGAAATACCTCTTATTTCATTCATTGATTTACGAAGTTTTTGTTGTGTTATATAAGTGTTTATATGTGATCTATACTATATGAAATAAAAATAGGAAGGGAAATTTATTGATATATTTCTGGGACCTTACAATAGCCATCTGAAATATTTGACCCTTCAGTTTCTCATTCATCACTACCTTAGGAAAAAACTGAATAAGCCCAAAAAAATAGTTCACATATTGAGTCATAGTCCTATAACCCTGCTAAAGGCTAAGAAAATCCATGGATTTCACCAAGAACATAGATTATGGATAAAAATGATCCATGAAAATAACTCTAAAGTTATTTCACTCAAGTCTCTCCTGTTTCTTCACTATCACCATCAAATCCCACCATCTCCTGTTTGTCCCCTCAAGCTTGAAGGTAGCACATTTTACTTTAATAGAATTAGAAGTTTCTAATAACTCAAAAATTAGCTCAATTTTCAACCAATCTTATACCTTTTAAGGACCATTTGACATTTGGAAATATGGTGGATTCTGGTGAAGAAAATATTTATCATGATTATGAGATTCATCCCTTCGAGGTTCCATAACTAGAGATTGAATGAGAATAGGTGTAGGTACTTGTCCCAAAGCCTGGATAACACACACCACTATCTCATCAATATTATGGTCCACTGAAGGATTCACCAGCTATGGTTTACCAAAAGCTTCATCGCATGGCCTATCAAAAATTCTTCTTGGATTTATGATGCTACACAACATCAATAGACAACACCGAAACATCCAAAATGATATTTATATTGTTTTAAGTAAAGAAATTTCTAAAATGTCACTCTATGGAATTAAATATATCCAAAATTTTTATATAAGGATAAAAATAAGATAAGTTCAGTTATAAGTTTTTTTTTGAAATATGAATTAATTTTTTTTATCATGGAAATTTATTTTTAATTTTTAGTGATAATATAATTATCTTAAATGCTTACACAACATTGACTCAATGCTTGTGCAAGTGGAAAAATCATTTAAATGAATTTAAAAGATGTGAACATAATATTTTTTTGGCTGAGCTATCGTTACCCATGTTTTTTATATATAAGTATAACATATTTAGGATTTTTTAAAGGTTTATATTCGAATTTCATATTTTTCTTGATTTATTTAAACTCAAATTAAATAAATAGTGTCAAAAATAAAATTAATGATATTTTATAAAAATTATATATTATTAAATTATTTAAAAATAATAAAATTATTTAACTAGGATAAGTAGGATAAGATATGGTAAAAAAATTACACCTTTTCCATTTATGAGCCAATTTTCACCTTATAAGTAAAATTATAACCATTTAATATTGAAATGTTTTTTACTATAATTAAAGTTAAAAATGGTTAATAAAGGTGTTAATAAAAAATATAAGGTTTAAAATGATATATAAAGATGTATAAATACGATTAAATTACTATAATAGGACAATATCCTCATTATATTACAATCCATGTAATTTTGGAACCATTTATCTATGAATATGACTTTATTATATTTTAATATTTTGAAGAATTACCAGAGTGCCCCTCCCCCACTTATAAAAGGACACCCATTATCTCTTTTATTTACAAAACTTTGAGACATATAGCTCAACCAAACCCTAAAAAAATTTATCATTAACTTATATATATACTAAGTAGAGGTTTTTTTTCTTCTTAAAAGACCATTCCAACAGTCCTTAAGAAGGGATCTGAAGGATGTCTACTGAAGAAGAGGTAATCATCTTTATTGACTCTTTCATGTTTATTTATTATTATACTTCCTATAAATATTTTGTAAACATACTCAAATAATAAATTCAGTATCATAAATATACTTATATTTTATTATGATTGTGTTATAACCATTTTTCATTTCTTTTCAATCCCACCAGAAGTAAAAACATCACTTATATGCACGTACGTCTTACCGCCTCCACGCAACAATGTAATTATTTTTTCATCACCAATTTATTTTTTTGGTTATAAATCTATAACTAATGAATATATATATATATATATATATATTATATTTATGACATAATTATACTCCTGGAATTATAATATCATATCTACCTTCTACCTTCCAATTCGTTGTAAAATGATAATGTCGCTCGTGCGTACATGTAGAATACCACCTCCACAAAGGGATGTGATTAATTTTTCATTTATAATTTAAATTGATGGTAATAATATTATATTTAATGAATATATATGGTGTAATAATGATTCTGGAAAATTTAATTATTATTTACCTTTCTTTTGTTCCATCCGTCAAAAAGTGAAAACAACGTTTATGCGTATATACGGCCTACTATCTTCATGAGTGGTGTGATTCATTTATATATATATATATATACCTTTATGGATGCCTCTAAATATATATATATAATGAATATATATGATATTTATATAATGATTAACATTATTTATATCATAAAACTATAATCAAAATACAAGGATTGGAACTACTAAACCAAAATTCTCATGAAAAAGGAGGTAGTTAACACCTGAAACAATAATATCAATAAAATATTATTAACATATAGATGATAAGATGTTATAAATAGATCATATAATAAATCAAAATTTAGTATACAGGAGTTTAAAAGCTCTTACAAGGCAATTTGAACTTGGTGTAAGGGATTTCATTTCAATTTCTACTCTATTGAGACATATTTGGTATTATGCACCTATTTATTTTTATGTGGTTTATATAATACCCATTTTATGTATTTAATATGAATATATATTTATTAATGATTATTAAACTTTAAATTCATGTTTAACTTTTCAATGGGTTATAATTTAAAAGTTACCAAAGAAGTAAGAATTTATTTTACAATCTCATTTTTTGGGATTACTCTTATTT
The DNA here is from genome assembly GCA_963277665.1 of Viscum album. NCBI lineage: Eukaryota > Viridiplantae > Streptophyta > Magnoliopsida > Santalales > Viscaceae > Viscum > Viscum album. Next base: position 1,503,676,086 of record OY728136.1, on the reverse strand, counting down.
TCATTAAAGGAATATTTAAATCCATCCTTCATAAAATATATTTATTTTTTTATCCACTATATATTTATGGATTTTCAATATTTTCTTATAATTTTTCCTTTATTTGGAACTTCAATCAAGCAAATAAATGTTTAAAAGAAAAGCTAATATTATTTTTATTCTAATTGGATATATTTTTATTCTATCTCTATATTTTGAAAAATTATTTTATTAAGGTCCTTTTTATTCACTCAAAAGATTTATTAAGGAAATTTTATCTCATATTTTATTTTTTACAAGGTTTAAAAGGAATATTTTTAATTTTTTTTTCTGAAAGGGTAATTTTTTGATTTCTTTTACAAATTTTTTAAAGGAATGTTTCTTTTTAATGTTTACAAAATTAATGGATTTTCCTACTACTATAATTGTTTTATCCTATTTAGCTTATTCTAAAATTTTTCAAAGGTTTTAAAAAGAAAAATATTTAATTATTTTTTTAATATTTCTATTCTATTTTCATTATTTCTTCAAAGGATATGATTTTATTAAAAAAATAATTTTAATGAATTGATAGATATTTTATCTCTTATTAATTTCTTAGTAATTAACTCTCTCTTGAAACATTCACTTTATTGTAATCATTTTTCATTGTACATTACATTTATATTAAATAACCATATTCTTTGTATCATGTATATGATTATTTCTTAAATCATATACCATTTATACATATAGTGTTTTATTAATGAAAGTAATTTGACTGATTAGGGAAATCTTGATATTCCATATTTTCTACTCAATATATATAATTATTGATAAGACATATTATTTATGAATTAAATTGATCATTAAATATATGAGGCATTCATTGGAAATATATATATGGGTGGGGACTGATTATAGATACCACCTCAATTCATCGACAAATCTCACAAGACAAACCAATTTGAAAAACTTATTAAATGGGTTTTTGGTGTATACTGGCCCATTGATTAAATTTTATTGGTACAAGGCCTTGATGGTAAAGATATCATGATGTCTAAGACCATGAAATCCAACATTAATTATTTTTTTCATTGATAATTCTATTATTATTATCCATGATATTACTGCATTGATATTATCCATGGATGCATTTTTGGCTCAAGTTATTGATTAAATGACATGTGTTTTAAGGTATTTAACTTTTAATATTGATTATGACTTATATGATCATGATAGATTCCATTTTACCTAACCCTTACTGAAAGTATGATCTCACACTTTATTTGTTTTCCTTTCCTCATGATATAAAGAAGGAAATTATGAATATCAATGATGAAAGAACGTTTCTTATGTTATGTTTTTTTAATATTTCTAATGTAATATGGGAATCTTGTATGTATCTTGTTTTCCAACTTTTCTAAACTAATTGATCCTGTATGGTGATATCCCTTTTATTTTGTACTAATGTAATAAAGGTGACATCGACTCTGAGTTACTGGAGTTTGGGCTTTTACACCACTCTACTATAATGTCTTTTGTGAACATAATTGGACATATATATATGTATATTAAAAATTTATTTTTTTAGTATTTAATATTATTTGAAAAAATAATTCATAAAAAATTCAGGTACATGTACCAACACTTATCCAAAACTGTTGATGTAGGTACCCAAAATTTTGGGACTTATACCAACAGTTTGGCAGAACCATTGTTATAGGGTACATATGCAATACCTATACCTATGGTTCTCTGAAATAGTTGGTATAACAACCCTATACCAATGGTTTTCCAGACCATTTATATAGGAATGTTGGTATAGGTCTAATTTCTAGTAGTGAAATGCCACTCGACCCTATATACTTGTAATACTAAGGTTGTGTATGACAAACATAATTTAAACAACACATAAAAATTATCAATTATAATAATTTATTCTATATATGGAATGATTTTTCAGTAGTTAAGTGTTAATATCACTCAAAAAGGTTGTGTTATTTTATTATTTTCATGGATGTGTTTCAAGATTTTGGATGTTGGGCAATGAGAGTGAGAATCGTATAGGAGCGAATGAGGCCTGGTTCTTTCTTTTGGGAACAAAACTCAAGTAATTTGATCCTTTTTTAATCTCCTATTCCATACATAATGTACTATAGTTACACCTTTGTTAGAGTCACATGTGTTTTTTATGTTTTATTTTTTATCCAAGTTAATATTTCACTTGTAGTTTGGGAAGAAGTGAGACACCATTTATATTGCTCAGATTTTTTTTCACTTCAAATGAAACTAACTATGTTTGGATTCAAGTATCAAAAATTAACTTAGATTAATAATATTATTTCTAATACATATTTTGATATATTGATTATATTTATTATATATATATTGATATATATATATATATATTGATATATATATATATATATATATATATTGATATATATATATATTGATATATATATATTGGTTATGAATTTTTTTATATTAACTATTAACTACTGAAAATTTCACCTTCCCAATAGTTCCAGGAACCATTGACATGATGGGAATCATATGAGACCTATACTAATGGTTTTATAGAAACCATTGGGATATATGTATACTTATGGTTTAAGAACTATTGGAATATAGGCAGTCTCAAGTTTCAATTCCAATGGTTTCAATGAAACCATTGGGATGTATCTATACCAATGGTTCAAGAACCATGGTATACATACTGTCCAGCATACTGTATACCAATGGTTCTATAAACTATTGTTATATACTCTTCTCCCCAACAAACATAGGTCCATCATGCACCTCTTCTAGTATTCCAAACCACCTATAAACATCAAATCTTTGAATGCCTATCAGAATTATTTGACTATTAGAATACTACTTCACTGGACAACCCACTGTAGAACACTATCAACATTCCTCCTAATATTTCTCACATGATTTCTTGTCACATATATCCAACTTCTATAGATTGATTCCTACTCAAACCAGTCTATAAATTCAGAGAATAATTTCATGGATCATGAATCCCTCATATGGAAACACAATCGGCTTGGGCACTTCAATGTCAAAGAGTTTTATAAATTTTCATGTGGTGGTTCCACCTAACCACCATGATAGATAATGAAATTCAAATCCCACTTTATTCAGACTTCTAAATTCTACCTGTTATGTAGAATATGGAAACATCAACATCCCACTCTAGATCAAATCTAAAGATCTAGATACCAACTTGCTTCTACCTGCATTATCTACCTTTGAGAAGAGGAAATAAATCATCTGTTTGTGGCATGTGGATTTGTACATGATTTATGGGAATAAAGAAGCTTGATTTTTGGCCTTATAATTGATATTAATATGATGTTTAATGATCTAATGGAGGAAATCTACAATGCTAATTTCCATGAACAAATACAGAATCTAATATATGCAATAGTTGGGTACATTTTTTTAACTATATGGAATGCTTGAAATGCTAAAATATTTTATGGAAAGCATCCCTCTATGCACATCAAAATGATCACTCTACACAAGGATGTATATGTAACATCTATAGTACAAATAGGAGGTATAAATAATTCTATGCGTGACTAAAATATTCTCAGACTATTGGGTGTAACTATTCGACCAAGGAATCCTATAATGATCAAGTTCATTCACTGGATCCCTCCAATAAGCCCATGGATTAAAGTTAACATCAATGGGGAAACCTCTGGTATGTCTAGGCCCTCAGGCTGTGAGGGTTTCTTCTTCACACACCGTGGCTTTATCAAAAGGTGTTTCTATATTTACATTGGAATTGGGGTAGCATATGAAGTTTTATTATTTCATATGGTGTATGCAATTGAATATGCCATAAAATATAATTGGAATTCATTGTGTCTTGAATTTGACTCTGAGTTCCTATTGGAATTGTATTCATTTGGTTACAAACCACATATGGCATGACATTTAAGGGATAACATATGTGTTTTACATACATTCCAATCTTTTTTAAATTAGGATGGTTCAATGAAAAACCTTGCACCTTTGCTTCTGAATAGATGATCATTGATCTTCAATGATTGCTGCCTCTTTCCTTTAAACCAGATGAGACTGACACCTCATGTGTGAGGGTTAAGTCTTTATATTCACTTGAAATGAAACAAATCTTCTCTAGATGATAATTCCAAGACTAGAATTATTTCTTCAATGTACTCCTTCTTCTTTATCCAAAATGATAACAATGGTAAGCTTCTGTCTTCAAAGGCTACCTGGATTTATTCACTAGAAATGTGTTCCCATATTCACCCTCTTTTTCTTACATTTTGTCCCTTTTAGAAACAAATATATCAATATAGCCTAGGTATGTCCTTCCCTTCTTCTTTATTTAAGAACTAGATGTTAGAATGTTGTGTAAGTATCTCCCCTTATCATAATGGCCTCATGCAATATATATATATATGCTGGCCCATTTTCATGCACAACTATGAATGGTGTGGATCACACCAGGCTTCTATAATCTTCTATTTATTCTCCAAGTGTCCATATAAAGAACATGTTTTTGAATTCAAATAAATATACTAAATTAGACTCCATGATATTTGGTCATATTCACTATAGTTTCCATAAAATTCTTCATGTTTTGAATCATCATCCATTAAAAACTATTAACTACAGTAAAACGATACATCCACATAATCTAATAATATCTCATTTTAAATCAACCACTTAAAATATTCGAATATCTTTTGATAATACCTTCATTTTAATTCTATACACTATCCATAACTTTGGAAAGCTTTTAAACCTCCAATTGAATATTTGTGGAATAAAAGCACCATTCAAACTTTCCTTCTAAAATCCCAAATGTTATAACATAGAGAATCATTTTTGAATCATGTTTCTAAAAAAATGACTTTGAACTTTACAACAAGGCATGAAACAACACTTATTTATGAAATACTACCTCCAAAAATTCAGACACCATGACCACTTGGACATTTTTATCCTCTACTAAAAAATTATGATACACCAAACCACCCATCTCTCAAAAAAATGCTCAGGAAAATGACATAGGGATATCTTCTTTATCATTCTATACTTTTATATACACAGGTCCACCACAGTATGAATAATGCTTTTAGTGAGTGTACCAACTATAATTATTCTCATTAGAACATGGGAGAAATGTTTCAATATGAATATTAAAAGGAGGAGGCACTAAATAATATGAATTGGTGGTGGTAAGATGAAGATTATGATGGGGAGAACCATAATCATGATAGGTGTTGAACAGTTAAACCATCAGTGTTTTTAGATATATGGGCTCAGGTAAGCAATATCTTAGTGTTTCAATTATTAAAACATGCATTGGATATTGTTTTTTGGTCAAAGAACCTTAAATTAATGGTTATTACTTGGATGTGTTTTGAACATTTGGGAGTGGAATTAGGTTGTTCAACCTTAAATTATTGACCAAAATATGTAAAGATATGTGTATGGTATGGCCACTAAGAATTCTTGTTAATGATAAGGATTATAGTGGGAATATTTTTAAACCGTGTGTTCATACGAGTGTTCATAATTTGATGAAAAGTTTTAATTTTCAATAACTGGAGGGTTTAGTTTTTCAATAGTTGTTTAAGTTCTATTTATAAGGGTTGTAACCAATAGAAAAGGAATTTTGGAAATCAAAATGGGTCTTGATATGTAGTTCAAGATATCTTGGGATCATTAATGAGGGGCGAAGGTGGCTGCTAAAAAATTGCAACAGACCATTGGATGAATGGTGGTCTTTTTTAAGGGAAAAGTTACAAAATTTTACCCTTGTGATTTTGAAGTGGGAGGTCCCCTTTTCCTCATCTATTTGTGCAAAACCATGGGAATCCATCCCTCCATCCTCCCCCTTCAGAACCCTTTGATCTAGGAGTGGTTTTGTCTCTTTTATTTGAAAATTAGAGGTTAGTTCCTCCCTCTGATATCATTTTCAATATAATGACCATACTTGTGTCATTAGTATTCTCGCTTATATATATTTTTAATGTGCTATTTATATCTTTTAACTGAGTTTTTATTATGTTATATTACAGAACTATTGTAATAACCACACCCACTAGAACATTGTAATCAGACCTCCCACTCTCGCGCTCACTAGTGCTCTGATTTGAACACTGGTTTCACCCCCCATATAGTTTTATTCCTTTGACGAATCTATCTTCTTTACCACTGTTCCCCCCCTAATCAGTGTACCTGATGGTATTTAACCTTTTTAAGGGTCCTACCAATATTTTTATTACCAATTCCAAATTATCAAATGCATCATACATCTATCTCTTCTCATTTTTATATTTGTTTGGCCTCCACCACCCCTTGATCAAGACTTTTAACAAGTCCATCAATGGATTTAGTGGGATTAAAATTTTACACAATGGTGTAACTAATTGACTCTTGGAAAATTCTCATCAATTTCCTCAAAGATGAAAATATGATTACTTCTTTATCTTCCACCCATAATTTTTCAATTCTATGAAATTTTAATATCACATATGGTCTTTCAACTATATTTTGGTGTGTGATTATCCCTCTAAATGGTTTGGGTAAGTATTCCTATCCAAACCCTCCTTTTAAAAATGCTTCCATCCATAGGGTCCTTGGAAACCTGACAGGGAATTATCTAGGTTTAGACCATAGAACTCAATATTTATGTCATCATATCACCAAGTGTATTTTCATGGAGGTTGAAATATTGAAACCCCTATTGAATTATACCTTGGATGAAATTTAAGGCTAGTAAATGTATAAACAAGAGGTTCACTTATAGTCTTCATCATACTTTTTCCAACTCTGAAACTGACAAGATAATTTGGATAAAATGTGCCATTGGAACTGAAAAAGTCCCTCCATATAGAATTGATGAGGAAAAATGAAATAATTTTATTGTATACTAGATTGAGGTCTCTAACTATAATGTGGCATAATCTAGTCTATCCTATTCTGGGATTGATTGAATCAAGATATAGTTTTCTTCCAAAACCCCATCCCAAAATGTTTTATCTAATGTTTTTTAGAGATTTAATCTCATAGAGATGAAGTTTAGACCAATGTGGAATCACTTCTTCACCTCTATTCCATTGAGAAAAAAACTATGTAAATCCAAGAAGAGGAGTTCAATTATGATATAGTTGTGATACGTATGTCTTTAAAAGTTTACAATCCTAATTAACTGGATGCTAATGGTACTAAATATAAGTCAAAGAAGATTTTTATTCATCTACATAATTTTTTCATGTAGTTAAAAGCATAAAAAATGGGTAATAATGATATAAATGAATGGTATAATGTAATCCCTAAATGGAAAAGGAATTTAGGAATAGAAATTCATGACATTGTTTGTTGTTCAGGATGTATTATCTAAAGGACCATAAGGTCCAGCTATGGAAACTCATAATGAGGAAACTAAAAGGACTGATGTTTGTTCCATAAATTCCTTTGATTCTAAGGTGGATAGGTCGTCTGTGTACTATATCCATATAGGTAAAAACATTTGAAGAAAAAGAGATAAAATGAATGGTCACTATAATAAAATTTCCATTTTCTCTTAGAGGTAACTTGAAGAGGTTAATAAATGTATTTATGAGTGGTCTCTAGAAGATAAGGGAATAATTAAATGGATGAGGATCCTTATTGGATACCAAAACTTATCCCTTGGAATATTAAAGATGAACATAACGAGTTTTCTTACATGAAATTTATGATGTGTTTTTTTTGTAAATTTGTTAGGATAGAGTTTGGATTTATGAACATTTGAGTATTTTTATGATAGTTATAATCAATTTTATTATACATGTATAGTATATAAATTCAAAATAAAGAATCATGAAAATATTATTGGGTTAAATAATATTCTTGAGAAAAGAAATAGTTTATGGCTCTTTACTGAGTGTACATAACATATGAATAACTAGATATAAAATAGGAGAATATGAATTAACTATATTTAGGTCATGATTATGTGATCCTAGGATTGTGTATTTTGTTTTATTTGTTAGAGAATATATGTGAACCATACTAATGGAGGTATAGAATTGTGAAGATGTTCCAAATACCTCCCCAGTTATTCCATGTTTCCTAGGCCCTCTCATGGTTCAAACATGGTAAATGACCTATTTAGAATCTAATATAGGAATTAGTAGGATGGATTAAGGTTGATGGGCTATGCCCATGGGATATGCCCATGGGCTAGAACAAGTGTCCGAGCATCAAGGAATCGCCACTTGTGAACAATTTTTCCCACAAACAATAGTGGAAAATAAATAAAATTTCAGCATGAAACATCCATACATCAGACATCCCCACCAAAGAAAAAATAAATAAATAAAATCAACATATTATAAAGGAGAAAAAAATGGAACACACTAATTAATTCTTCCACTACCCTGATCTCCATCCCCTATAAAGAAAAATACGTACCCACCTCCAGTTCCCTTCTTCCCCCCTTCGTAGAATATAACTACCCTCCATCCATAGAAAGTAGTAAAAGGCCTAAGTGGCTGATGTGATAAATAAAATAAAATAAAAACTAAACTATAACATACCTATGTCTAGTGACTATACATGTCACCTCCCAACATATAAGAACCACAATTCCCCATGGGTCAAATCATGTTCCTGCAAGCAAGGGGAAAAATACATATTTTAAAATGATACTATCAAATAGTACATTCCCATTAATTAAAAATGTATCTTCCTATTAACAATATATAATACGTTTGGATCAAGTTTCAGCTTAGTTTGGTTTTTTTTATACAAGTTAGTTTTGGATATTTTCATTAGGGTTAGTTTTTCTTGTTTTTATTTATATTATATTGGAAAATTTCATTCATTTGGGTTCTAATCGATTCAATTTGATTACATTTGGTTCATATCGGTTTGGTTTAGTTTAGTTCAGTTTATGTTGGTTTTGGTCATATATGTTTGAATTCATTATATTTGGTCCAATTTGATTAGTAATTTGTAATATCAGATTAGTTCAAGTTAGATTAGTTTAAGTGGTCCAATTTAGTTTCATTATATTTTTTTCTATTTTTTTCTATTTTCTTTATTTTGATTATTATAGATCTATTTTGGTTGATCAGATTTAAATTTATACCAGTAAGGTTCTGTTAGTTTGTGAATGATTTTTTAAATGTTTAATTCTATTTTTTATTTGGTTTCCTATGGTTCATCTTGGTTCATTATGTTTGATTAAATCCTAATTGAGGCTGGTTAGTAAAGGCCTAACTTAATTATACTGATTATGTATGATTATTTTTGGTACAACATGATATGATTTGTTTTAGATCTAGTTAGTTTTAATTTATTTTTTCAGTCTATGATAATTTAATTTATTATAGATTTATTTAGGAATATTCAATTTTACACTTTATAGGTTAATAAAATTTAGATTATTTTAATTTTTCCTACTTACATTATGTTTTATTTCATTCAATTTAGTTTGAATGAGTTCATGTTTGATAGATACCATGTATTCCACCTGGAGAGACGTTGGTTAGAGGGAATATTATATGGAATATTCGCCGAAATATTCCCTTAGGGCCCACAACATATTCCATATAATATTATATAGAATATTCCCCCTAACCAACCTCTCTCCAGGTGGCATACATGGTATCTATAAATGTTGGTTTCATTTAATTTGGTTTGTTTTGATTTTAATTGGGTTAGGTTGATTCGATTTTATTGAATTTGGTAAACACTTCATTTCATATAAAATGATTATTCTAAGAAATATATATCATTATTTAGTATAAAAACATGGTGTGAAATACAAGAAATCAATTATTATTTAAATTTAAAGGCCAATGAATAAGGTAACCTGCCACAAACTAAAGGTGCTCTACTTATGAAGATGAAAACTCAAATCTTCCATTTATCTCTTGCACACATATTCACTTTCGCATATATATAAGGACACCTAGACCATATGTACATATTTTCAGGGCCAAATATGTACAAGAGAATCCTTACATATATGTTTATACATGCATATATCGCTTTACCATACGCATGTATGCATTTTTCATATATATACATAATAACACTTAGCCCCAATATATATATTCATACCACTATGAGTGAATATATATATATGTGGGGGAACTTATATATGTATATTCCTACCTATGCATACATATGAAAGTCACCTTTGACAAAAAAACCCAAAACCACTGCAGTGAGGTCCAAAATAATCTAGAAATACACAGAAAACTCAAAATCCCAAAACCCACAAATTAAAAAATGCAATGAATTGAAATAGAACAAAACATACCTAAAACCCATGGAAAACTTTCAGTTTTTCAAAACAAAAATGATTCTGGGATAGGGCCACAAATTTTGATATAATTTTTAATAGTCTGCATAAAAATTGAAAGGAATGAAGTTTCTTTACAATCAATAGAAAATCCAAAAAATCCAACATTCAGTCATGGAAAAGGCTGATCATTCCCCTCCTCAATCATGCCTCTAATATACTATGGGTTAACAACTATCATTGAGACCATAAATGATGTTATAAGAGGAATTCTCCTATATAACACCTCAAATTCATAAATCTCTACTGTAAATCAAAAAATGTATTCCAATAAATGAATAAATAAAAATGGTAGTAACAACATATGAGAAATTCATGTATATCAAAAATATAATACTAATCTATAGTGGAAATAATGATGATCCCCTAGTATATGCACAATAAAAAACCTAGGGGGTAAGGGGAAAAGAGAATTCCTAAAGAACTATAGTGAACATCTAAACTATGGTTTGAGCATTGAAATCCTAGAGAGACCACTTAAATAGTTGTTACTTACACCATAACAAATTATTTTTATGAGTTCAAGAATATAAAAATAGGTCACACAAGTGTGCATGTAGGGGTGATGATTTGTAATTAGGGATCATCCCAAATATAACACCACTAAATTAACATGAATAAAATATATAAATTATGGAAATAATACTTTAAAACAACCAAATAAAAAATCATACCAATCCCAAAGGTAAGGTCCAAACCAAGAGATACTCATAGTTCACAATAAGAAATTTATTAGTAACTGCATGGAATTAATAAATACATATAGTAAATATATTCATATATACACTATAATATTCACATAAAGTTTGATTCCAATACCTTAATATCAAATAAAATTAAGAGAGTTTTCCACTTTAAATTCATACCATAAAAAATATCTAACATAGGCCATTCCCACTAGCTAGGAACCCATATTATAAAGAGAATAATTATCTACCACTAAGATTTAGAACTATTGATAGGAAGGATATGGATAAATAATTGATTGGGAAAATTAGACATAAGAACCAAATCCTAATATCTTGTCACTTATATACTAAGTTTTAACCTCCTACTTCCACTACCCTTTCCTAGTAGGGAGAGGATAGTGCTAATTTGGGTATTCTTCCTAGAAACTCTCCAATTAAATGTTTAGTTGTACCTGACCATGATCATAGGTGGTTTATACACATAATCAAACCTCGAATACATTATTATAATCATCATTTTATTATTTTAAATCATCCAAACCTATAACTATCTCAATCAACTATATCATGAGGTGAAACCTTTTCATCATCAAACTATGTCTCAAGAGAAATGATTGCAAGGATTGATGGCGCTCCCATGAAAAGTAAAACTATATCAATATTCATTAGAATAACAATATTATTATATATTTGTGGTTATGTCTAATGATATAATCCAATGGTAATCTAAGGGGAAGTTTATCTTAATCCTTGACCCATCAGTAAGAGAAGTGAAACAATGAAAGTCATGTTGTTAGAAATATCTAAAGATGTAAGCATAAATAATTGATTATAATGTGGATCATTAAATATATATAGAAGTAAATGACATTACTCTTCCCATAGTCTTGAATGTAATTTTTAAAAAATTGAGGAAGTAATTTCATTTGAAATTTTCTATCCACATTGACATATTTTTGATTCTTATTTGTAATAGAAATCAAAATAATAAAGAGAAATAAAAAATAATTTTTGAATAGCTCATCATAACATTGGACACCAATTGTATCTTAATTGATATATTTTGATCCTTATAGATAATAAATTTAAAAAATTAATGTACATATAAAGAATAAGATGAATTCCCCATCAAATTATTGGCCTCCACTATAATTTCAATAGAGTACTAAAACCTTAAACAAAGAACTATAACACACTTCTTTTTATCCAACACCATTGTTTTCAATGATATTTAAAGAATGGTTTCTTTTAAACAGCAATGACTAAAAGTATCATCAAATCATAAGGGGTGGAATGTAACATCCCGTTACTGTTTTAGGTATTGATAAACCCACTTATATTAAATTATTAAAATCTTACATTAAATGGGAAAAAATGATTTATCAGTGAAAAGTTTAATTTTTTTAAACACATCGTAGAATGGTAAAACGCCCAATTAAAACTCCATAATATTCAATTAAATATTTTTTGAGTTAAACACAGAGTAAAAATGAGTTTCTGAGGCCCGAAAAAGATTGGTGAAGACTAAATAAAATTATTTAATAGAATATATTAAGTGAGCACTTTTTATTCAAAATATTTAAATAAATCTAAAACAATGCATTGTTTAAGAAATATTAGAACATTTTTATGTCTGAAATATGGTGTTTACCCTAGGAGGGGTATAACATTCGAAGGCGCCAAACATTTGGATGTCTCTCTCATGAGATAAAGTTATTAAATATTATTTAATATATTATTTATTAATAATAATTAAATATCTCTCAAACGGTGCATCATATGGGAAATATGAGACCACCGATGGATCCGGGATAAGGGTTTACCCTAGACGGGGTATAACATTTATAAGCATCGGGTGTTTGGACGTCTCGCTCGTAAAAATTATACTTTTTTTTAAGTAATAAATTATTCCGATTTTTCATTAATAAATCATCAATATCTCTCAAACAGTTCATCGTTTGAGAAATCTAAGACCACCGTTGTGTCTGAAGCATGGTGTTTACCTTAGAAACAATATATCTGTTATTCACAATGGACCTTTGTTATCATTTCTCATTAAATTAAGATATTTATTATTAATATATATTAATTAATGTAATTAATTAATTATTTTTAACCACAAATTCACTTCATCCTCTCCACGCATGTTAGAAACACCTTTTTTAACGAATAGTTTCACCTGAAATCTTCTGAATCGTCACTGTTTTTATCTGTTTCAATTGCAGCACCTTAATGGGGGTAAATTAATGACTCCACAATAAATTTTGATTTGATATGTGGATTAAATTGAATGTTTTAAATTGGGGTTTTAAATGATCCAATTTTAGGGTTCTTAAATCACCAAAATCCTTCGTCTTCCTATTGGTTGATATTGTTAAGTCTGACTAATTTTGGATCTCCTCTATGATTGATCTGTGAAGCCCTGGTGCTAATCACGTTCTCCTCCATCAGCTTCGAGCATGGTAAATCTTCTTCTTGTGCATGGTGTTCCTGAAAAAAATGGGTTTGCCTATTTTATTTTATCTATTTAATTTATTCTTAAATTTATTTTCATCAATAATAATTTTAAAAAATAGTAGATTTTAATATAAATGATCAAACCTAAATTATAATCCCTAAATTATCTAAGGAAAATTATTAAGAATATCAAATGGTATTTATGCAAATTATGATAAAATAATAATTTATAAATGAATTATCAAATGATAATTTGCACCAATTATCAAAGGGATGATTCCACAATTTATCGTTGACAATATATTAGAAACTATCAAGTGATATTTATAAATAATTATTAGCAGATAAATATTGAGTGAGATTATCGGAATACAATGACATATAATTATCAAATAATAATTTAAAAATTATTATAAGATAATCATCATTATCCTTTTGTGTGCAGTTTTGAAATACAATTATTTTTAGTTACAAAATGGAAATTTCACCGAGTTATCCAAGGTTTTTTAATAACTTTGAATTATCATTTTTTTGTTGTGGAAAATTATCAAGGGTTAATTTATAAAATTAATAAATGATAATTTTTTTAGATTATCAAAGATAATTGTTAAATAAAATATGAAAAGATGTTGTCCAAAATTATCAAACTATAATTGCAATAATTTATCGAAGGGTAATTATTTAAATTATCAATGAATAATTATTATGTTCTACAACATGTGTTTTCATTTTAATCAAAAGATATCATAATATCGAATGTGGTTTATAAATATTCAGAGGAAAATGTTGGGATTGCATGCGTTAACATAAAACGATAATCCATAGATAATCCAAGAGAGAGAAAATGTAATTACATGTAATATGTTATTTCCTTATAAAATAAAATAGAGGGATATGATTATCAAATTAGGTTTATAATTATTCTTGTGGATATTTTTTGCAATTACATGCGTTAACATAAAATGATAATCCAGAGATTATCGAGGAGAGAGAAAATGTAATCGCATGTAATATTTTACTTCCTTGTGAAATAAAATAGATGTTTTTGTCCTCATAACCCTTGATGAATATCGATAATTGGTGTGTCGACACTTATGATAATAATGTTGCGAGGAGGTTTATTGAACCACACTTGGTAGACTATCATTTTCACTGACATTGACAACCTTGAGGTAGGTGGTTCTGTTCTGATTAGACAAATTGACTATCCTTGTATTGATTGATTTATTTCAATTATTGATGTAAATTCAATTACTCAAATCTGCCATCAATTAAATTGGTAAAAACTCAATTCCAGTGAATCGATATATTTGTAATGGTTTTGGCATAGAAATTTGTAAAACCCCCGATTACATTGAATTGGGTGTGTTTCTGGAAATTGGATGATTTAAATTGTTTAATTTAAATTGTGGATTTGATGGAAATGATTTCAATTAAATTGTTGAATTTAATTGTGGAAATAAATTGTGTAATTATGGAATTGGTTTTTTATAGATTTCAAACAGGTGAAAATGGCTTAAAGTGATTTGAGATATAAATGTATGCCAATTTTTGTTTGAACTATTTTACATGCCTGTTGAGTTTATATATACTTTTTTATATAAATGTTTTACATAAGCCATTATTTTATAAATATTACATCATTTTTAAAATCATTTCTTAAAATATTTATTTCCATCATTTGGAAATGTATAGCATGTATTGTTTAAATATTCTTTTTAATTTCCAAACCTGTTTATTTGAAAATTAAAATATTTTATTTGGATAATCTATATTTGGCATCTGTTATGGAATCTTTGGTGGTATCCTACTGAGCTTAGGCTCACACCTCAATTTTTTTGTCTTTCGGTGTTTGTAGACTTTATTCTTCCAGGTTAGAGAAAAGGGAAGAGATATCTTGGAGGTGGATCCTATTGTTGAGCTTTGGTCTTGGTGAGTTGTGTCCTTAGGGACCCTTGGGTTGTTTTCCCATTTTAGTACTTTGGATTTTATGCCTCTTTGTATTCTGGTACATTACTCCTAGTGGAGTTTCTTTTCTTATGAATACTTTCTTGTTTCTTTTCTTCTACATTGTTGGTGGAAAAATCACTCCCACTTTCATGTTGTGTGATGTCTGGTGCTAGTCGCTGACCCGTGGGGATTGGGAATTCCCTTTGGGCTTTGTCAGGGCTAGCTCCATTGTTGGTGTTAAAATCATTTCAACTTGCATGTTGTGTGATGCTAGGTGCTAGTCTCCGACACAAGGGATTGGGAATTCCCTTCGGGATTTGTCAAGGCCAGATCAGTTATCGGGTTACCAGGGTTCTCAGGATGGTTCATGAAAAAATGGTATCAGAGAGTTGAACCTTTCTCTTGAAGTCAGTATGCATTTGTAAAATATTGTCGGGACTTAGGAGGTTGTTTCGATTGAGTGGTTGGCCAGATCTCACCGCAATGAACCTTAAGTATCTAGGGGTGGTTAGGGAAAGATGTCTTATGGTGTAGTTCCAGTATTCTCCTTATTGTTATTTGGATAGAGTGAAATCCAAATCTTGTTTATTCCTTCTGTTGAGAATAATTTCTCTCATTACTCATTCCAAGTGTTAATATAATATCTTTCTATTGAAGCCATATGTTGGGTTACTAAATACCCCTGAAAAGATGTGTGAATTGGATCCAAGAGGAGGCTAATGCTGAACCTCAATGAATGAATCTAGTTGAGGTGAGATCATCAGAGCCTTCAAAAATTGTGGGGCAATCAAATGATTCATGTACAAAAGGGTTCCATCCATAGTTATCTGAAATGGATCTTTTTCACACAGTGAAATATTCTCTAGAGGAAGCTGATATAGGTCCAGTGACCATGATAGGTATCATTATTATAGATTTGTCTTTAGTGACTGCTCTATTTGATACTGGTGCATCTCACTCATTTTTTTCTTTCAACCCATACCGTTAATCTTCTTAATCTTCTTATGAAGATTTTATCTTGTGCAATGGATATTACTACACCCCTTGGTACGAAGGGAGATTAGGGTCTCCTTAGTCCTTCTTGTGTCTTATATCTATCAGATTTCAAACTTGCTTATAGTTTTCTTATACTCGACATGAAATCTATTGACGTCGTATTTGGGATGGATTGGCGCATTGACAATAAATCCGGATTGATTGTTATCTTTGATGGGTATATCTTACCACACCCAGTGGTGTGTCTCTTTTCTTTCAAGGAGAATGATAACTAAGGTTGAACATGGCCATACCTTCTTATCTAGAGTTAGGGAAGGTAATATTAGTATTTGCTTCTGATTTGGAGCAGTGATCTCCCTCCTGTTGTTGTCGAGTTTCCCATCGTGTTTCCTTCTGAGTTTTTTTGGTTTACCACTGGTAAGAGAGGTTGAGTTTGCCATTTACTTGATACTGGTACTCAACAAGTTTCTTTTTCCTCATAGCAAATGGATCCAACTAAACTGAAAGAACTAATGTCCCAGTTGGATGATCTTCTTGAGAAAGCCTTTATTCACCCAAGTGTGTCACCTTGGGTGGTGCCAGTTCTCTCCGCCATAAAAGTTGGTGGTTCTATGACATCTTCTCTTTTCAAGATGATTCTTCAGGAACAGAAGATTGTTTAAGAATTCCATAATCATTAGAGACTCTCTTTATGGTGGAGATATTGATGCCCAGTGGTTGTTCTCCAAAGAGGGTGTTCTATGTTATCAGAACCATTATGTTACACCGTTAGCGACAAGGAAGGATATAATGGGTGATTTCCATAAATTTCAATGGGTTGTGAACCTAGGAAGCACTAATGCATTCTACGACATGAAGCATCAGTTTTGGTGACCATGTATTCTTAAAGGTTTCACCCAGATTGGGTCATCAACGGCTTGGAAGGGAAGGGGAGCTTTCTCCTTGTTTTGTGGAAAATTTTGAGGTTGTTGATTAGGTGGGGAAAGTTGTTTACCATTTAGCACTACCAATTCAACTGATGTTGATATATAATGTGTTTCATATATCTCAGCTTCGAAATCTTTTATCTGACCAATCTCATATTCTGATTTGGCATGATCTTGAAGTGGAACCTAGTTTATCTGTGACTGAATGACTAGTTAGGGTTGTTGATTCTGAGACCGAGGTACTTCATGGGATGAATATACCTATGGTATGTGTGATATGGAATCATGGTTCTAATTCTCATGAGATGTGAGAGAGGGAGGCACTGATTATAGAACAATGGAATCTTCTTTTTGACGCAGAGGCTTCTTCATAGGCTTTCTGGGGATAGAAAGTTCCACTGGTGGGGATGTTGTAACATCCTATTACTATTTTAGGTATTGATAAAACCTCTTCTATTAAATTATTAATATCTTATGTTAAATGGGAAAAAATGGTTTATCGTGGAAAAGTTTTGTTTTTGTTAAACACATCATAAAATGGTAAAACACCCAATTAACACTTCATAATATTCAATTAAATATTTTCTGAGTTAAACACTGAGTAAGTATGAGTTTCTAATGCCTGTAAAATCTTGATGAAGATAGAATAAAATTATTAAATATAATATATTATGTGTTCATTTTTTACTCAAAATATTTAAATAACTCCAACACAATGTGTTGTTTGAGAAATCTGAGACCACTGTTATGTTCGAAATATGGTGTTTACCTTAGGAGGGGTATAAAATTCGAAGGTTCCAGAAATTTTTATGTCTTTCTCTTGATATAAAGTTATTAAATAATATTTAATATATTATTTTTTAAAAATAATTAAATATCTCTCAAAAGGTGTGTTGTATAGGAAATATGAGGCCACCGATGGGTTCAGAATGAGGGGTTTACCTTATACGGGGTATAACATTTGTAAGCATCAGGCGTTTGGACTCCTCACTCACAAAAATAAGAATTTTTATTTTAATTAATTAATTATTCCGATTTTTTATTAATAAATCATTAATATATCTCAAATGGTTCATCATTTGATAAATCTGAGACAACCGTTGTGTCCGGAACATGGTGTTTAACCTAGACATGGTATATCTTTTATTCGCAATGGATTTTTGTATCATTTATCATTAAATTAATCTATTTAATATCAATATTAATTAATTAATGTAATTAATTAATTATTTTTAACCACAAATTCACTTCATCTTCTCCACGCACATTAGAAACACCTTTTTTAACCGATGGATATACCTAAAAGCTTCCGAATCATAACCCTTTTTATCCATTTTAGTTGCAACGTCTCAATGAGGGTAAATTAATGACTCCGCAATAAATTTTGAGTTGAACTATATATAAAATTGGATGTTTGAAATTGGGGTTTTAAATGATCCTATTTTAGGGTTCTTAAATCACCAAAATCCTTCGTCTTCCCATTGGTTGATATTGTCAAGTCCGACTGATTGTGGATCTCCTCTACGCTTGATCCACGAAGCCCTGGTACTAATCACATTCTCCTCTATCAGCTTCAAGAATGGGTGATCTTAATCTTGTGCATGGTGAGCCTGGAAAAAATGGGTTTGCCAATTTTATTTTATATATTTGATTTGTCCTAAGAAAGATTTTATAACAAAATATCACCCAAATTCAAAAGGAACCACAAAACATTTTGAGGATTTCATGAATAATATATTAAAAGAGATTACCTTTTGTAACCAAGATCAAACAAATAATATATTAACTTTAAAAGTTAATGGGGAATATAAAAGATGAAGAGGAATAGAGGAATCGAAAGGAAGTGGAGTGTTGAGGCAGGGTTTCGACTTTGAGTGGGATGAGCATGATGGATGATAGAGGAATTGGGGGAGAAGAGGGTTAGTAGGGAATAAGAGAAGGATCATGATGGGGATGAGTGTGATGAATAATTAGGGGAGAAGGTTTTTGAAGGAGACGAGGGTTTTTGGGTGAGAGCAGAGTTTATGGGGGAGGGGAA
The DNA here is from genome assembly GCA_963277665.1 of Viscum album. NCBI lineage: Eukaryota > Viridiplantae > Streptophyta > Magnoliopsida > Santalales > Viscaceae > Viscum > Viscum album. The sequence goes on along the minus strand of OY728136.1, from coordinate 1,503,656,718 downwards.
AGTAGTGACTATTTGGGTTCAGGATGGGAGGAGTGGAGTGGAGAGCGACGATGAGTAGTGAGGGGAAGTCAGTATGGGAGAAGGGGAGCATGAGGGGGATGGGAGAAACATCGAGGGGGAGTTGGGATGGGAGAAGTGGTGAGGAGGGGAGGAATGAAGAGGTTCTTTCAGGATGGGAGAAGGGGAATATGAGGGGGAGTCGGGATGGGAGATGGGGAGTGTGAGGGAGAGCAAGTGTTTTAGGGGATTTAGGGAGGTCTATACCAATTGTTTTTAGCCAACTTTTGGGATACAATACAATGTATTTACCTATCCTAATGGTTATATAAAACCATTGGGATAGAGTTTTGGGGATATCCCCTGCTTCCAGTAGTGATTTTAAAAAATTTCTATCCAAATGGATCACTATTATCCTTTCACCATCCTCCATATTATCTCACAATTACTATTATCCATTTTTTCTCTTCACTCTTCCATTGTCACACATTGTGGGAATATGTGATTAAAGTATAAAATATCCATTGTATTGTACATATAGGAATATCGTTTATTATAAAAAGAGTCACCACTTAAATTCATTGGATCTTTCCACCATCTCAGTGCAAATATTTTCAACCATTGATCTAAGGCAGTCATTGAGCGGGGTTCAATTCCATTCATCTACAAATTCAGATGATGGAAAAAATTAGATTTGTCTTGAGAAAATAAAGATAAATTTTTAATATCTTTTTTCATTAGGATTATTGAGGTATAACATGTGTGAAGCTTCAACCTCAAATTATATAACCAAATGAGAGAATTATATCTCTTCTTATTGAGTTATATAGGCTTCACAATCCATACATTATATATCTACAATAGTAGCTAATCAGTCTAAATTAGGTATGGGTAATTATGGGAGAGAAAAAGATTCTAGTAAACAAATAAAGGATGTCTCATTTGAGAAATGAAATAAACCAGTTCAAGGTTTAACAATGGTGAAAGCTAATATAAAAGTGAAATAGATGAAGGAATCCCAAAATATAGTTGGTCTGTTTACTAAACATTAGTGGGTAAATCTTTTGGGTATTGGACCTAATTTTAAAGTTATTTCTTCAATTAACATGAAAAAATTGGTCACTTTTCTATGTTTTCATATATCTTGAAGGTTTCAGGTGCATCATAAATGCCTTTGGTGTGTGATATATTAAAATCTATTTTAATATTAAGTTTCTTGAAATCTTGAGAAAGGATCTTTCACATTAAATTTATAATTAATTTATTTAGATCAAAAAGAAATTATTACCTCATTTTAAGATCCTTTATTTGATGAAAATTTTGATCTTATGAAATACCCTTTCAGATTACCTTCATTGTATTGTAAGTATTTAAGTGTAGAATCCGTATAGCAGTGATCCAAACATGATCCTTTATTCTCTGAGCAATGTCAATTGATTTATGTGTGTTAGCATGAAAAATCAATTTTCATGTGTTGTTCATATTGATCGCTCATCCTTTAATCTTGAAGGAATCTCCCTTATATTTCTTTTTCTTAGGAAGGAGGTAGAGAGGAATTTAAGAGAGAAATTTTTTGTGCATAATGATTTTCTATATCCCGATTAACCCAACATAATAGACGTAACTATCCACTTATAGAGTTAGGGATTGAGTTATATATTATTTAATTTAATGCCAGCCCTTTAATAATATAATAATATTTTTAAACCCCATACCAATTATATTAAAAATTACAATAATATTTTATGGTTCTTTCTAACTTGCGTAATAAAATTTTTATTTAATCAGATTTTAACTTAACATTTTTTACCATAGACGGTATTGGTTTGTTCAAACTCGATATATATTGAATACCCAAATAATTATTTAATAAAATATTTAATTAATCAATAAATATTTTTAATAAATAAAATATGAATAAAATTATTCCTCAGTATTGAGAATAACATTTATTGCATTAATTAAATTCAAATATAATTTAATCAAGATCAGTGGAAAACACTTAGCGTGTGAACCTCTAGGATTATTTTTCATTGGCATTAGGTGAGATCGCCTAAATTCCAATATTACTCTCTAACAAAGGGTCAAGGTATCCATGGGAAAGAACTTAATATCACAACAATGAAAATCATATACGAATGATCACTATGTAATATAATCCTTTTTCACAATATCCCATCAATCAAGTTGCACATCTGTTCCATCAACTTATGTGCTCAATACACCTTTCTTTGACCGTCTGAAATAAACAAGTTGTTGTAAAATGGACATGGAATTTAATGCAATGGTTTATTCCAATAAAATTTTTAAGATATAATATTCTTTAGATATGGAAGGTATAAATCCTTCTAGAACTTATCCATTAATAACATGTCATTCATGATGTACCCAATGTACCCTACTTCCCGTCAACATATGGAATGATGGTTTTCATTAAAAAATATAAGTGAAAAATTTATGAAACACATCAACGATAATATTAAAGTCTAAGGACCATTACACATTCTTGAAAATAGGAATATCTGACAGCACCAAAATATACGAAATTCCAACTTGTGGGTTTGTTATCATAATCTCCTGTCATGGAGATTACATAGTGAAAGCTTAATGAGGAGAAGTATCATCTTCTTATGATAACTCAAACCTAAAATTCACATTCTATATGTCCCATTATAGAACATATTTAACCATAGAACTATATTTAAGAATATCTTCATAGCACTTCAAGGTTCTCATTATAACAGGGAACTGCTATGACATTATCAATACAACATATAGTATATGTAATTATTACATTAAATTCATGTAGAAAAATGAAAAATATGTAATAATATCTTATTAATATTCAAATAATCAAACATATATGTAATCAAAGTACAGATAGTTGGTCATAGGACACCAACTCCAACAAAATCCCACTTGGACTAGAGCCAACTACCTATGAATTTCAGTTTTCTAAACCTAAAATGATAATCATGTTTCTAATGATACAAGGCTTTAGTCAAGTGGTATACCACATTTCCTTTCATTAAAATACTACATACAGTAACCTCACATCTTTGAGAAAAATCCCTTAAGAGATGATACTTTTGAAGTATTTCTTCATCTGTTGATGTGACCTTAGCTCCTTTATGTGAACCACTGTTACAGTATTATCACAATAGAGTGTGATATGATCTTTATAGTTAGGTACCACATCAAGCTCTTGAATGAAGTTCCGTATCCAAACTTCTTATTTAGCTACCTTAGAATCCACAATATAATCAGACTCTATTGCAGAATCTGCAACCACAACCTGCTTTGAGCTATTCTATCTCACAACACCTCCATTTAAAGTGAACATGTATCCTATTTAGGATTTCATTTCATCTTTATCTATTTAGTAACTATCATGTACATATACTATTATTACTAGTTCCTCATATCCTCTATAGAGTAGGAGCATATCCTTAGTATGCCTCAAATACTCAAGGATAGTTTAGACTGAAATCCAATGGCGGTCACCTAGGTCAGCTTGATATCTTCCTACCACATTTAATTCATAAGTGACATCTTTAATAATACATAGTATATCATATATGACTTACCCAATATATGATGCATATAGAATCCTTTCCATTCTATTTATTTTCTCATGCGTATGTGGAAACATTTTGCTTGAAATATGAATTCCATGTGACCCTGGAAACAAACCCATCTTGGATTTTTTCATATTGAATCTCTTCAGTATCATTTCAATATATGTTCCTTGACTTAGTCCGATCAACCACTTAGATATATCATTATGGATCTTGATCTCAAGAATATATGTTGCCTCACGTAGGTCCTTCATAGAGAATTATTTATTCAACCGGGCTTTAACAAACTAGTAAGATGGGTATTTGGTTTCTAATAAGTAGTATATCATCAACATATATTATTAAGAAAATGACTGCACTCCTAATAAACCATTTATAGACACATAACTCCCATTTATTATTTATGAAACCAAATTCTATTATGGATTCATCAAAATTAATGTTCCATTATTTGGATGTTTTATTTAATCTATAAATGGACCTTTTCAACTTGTATACCTTGTTGGAATCCTTTGAAGTTAGAAACCCTTCAGGTTGTGTCATATCGACATCTTCCCAAAGGTTATTTTTTAGTAAAGATGTTTTGACATCCATTTTCTAAATATCATAATCATAGAAATCCATAATGGCAAGTTTAATTCTGATGGATTTCAGCAGTGACTGGTGAAAAGGTTTTGTCATATTAAATGCCTTAAATATATTTAATCACTTTTGAAACTATCCATTATTTATTGGTATTAACTTTCCCACCCATGTCTAGTTTCTTATTGGATATACATTTACAACCAATGGGATTTACATCAATTAAATTATCTACAAAAATCTAGACTTGGTTTTGGTACATGAAATCCATTTCAAACTTTATGGCCTCTTTCCACTTGGAAGCATCTCTTCCACTTACTGCTTCCTTTTATGTTAGAGGATCATTATTACCAACTAATAACGAGACACCATCCTTAGTGACTAGAAGACCATACCATTCTGTTACTCTAACATTTCTTGTACTCCTACATAGTACTTGTATCTCTAGAATAACTTCTTCTTCCATAGGGATTTGTGGAATCTATTCCTCTGTTAACTCTTGTGTACCTTGAGCCTCAAATTCATCAAATTATATCTTTCTACCACTATCAATTTTAGATATGTTCTCACCTTAATGAATATGATGTGTCTTTACACTATTACCTTTTTGTCTGATGGGTTATATAGGAAATAACCCGTTGTTTCTTTGGGGTATCCTATAAAGGTACCCTTTATGCATCAAGGTGAAAGTTTGTTACCTGAAGAGCCCTTAACAAATTCTTCACAGCCCCACACATGTAAGTATGACAACATAGGTTTCTTTACATTCCATAATTGGTATGATATACCATCTACTGTCTTATTTAGAACTTGGTTTAGTATTTATACCATTGTTTATAATGTGCACCTCTAAAATTATAATGAAACACTTGCATGAATCATCATTGATCTCACCATGTATATCCAGGTGTGGTTCCTCCTTTAACTTACACCATTCCACTAAGGTGTATATAGATGAGTGAATTGATATAGAACCCAAAGATCTCATAAAAAATCAATGAAGTCTTGATTAAGATATTCTCCACCATGGTCTGAGTAGATTTTCTTAATCTTCTTATCAAGTTGGTTTTCAACTTCATTATTGTATTCATTTAATCTCTCCAAGAAATTCAACTCATACCTCATCATGTAAACATATCCATATATACTAAAATCATTAATAAAAGTTATGAAGTATGTGTACTCACCCCTTTCTTCAATAAGAAATGATCCACACACATTGATATGAACTAATTCAAGAATCTCTTTAGATCTTTCACCTTTTCCACTAAATAGAGTTTTGATCATTTTACTTATAAACATGTGTGATATACACCAAGTTTTTTTTGGTTCAAAATAATATAAATATCCATCTTTATGTAATTTAGTCAAAAAATTTCAATTTTCAAGACCTATCTATTGATACCAAAGTTGGGTGTGGTATGAGTCATGTGAATTAATTTTGTTATTGATTACCATTTCTTGGTTGGCATAATTCAACACATAAAGATCATTATTTAAATATCCCTTACCATAAAAAATGATATCCCTATAAAAGAAGAAACATTTATTCCCAAATTTGAAACTAAGTCCATCTGTATCTAGTCTGGATATAGAAATAATTATTTTGGTAGCTGATGTAACATAATAACAATATTTTAAAACCAAGATCAATATTATTAGAAATGCGAGGTGGTAGTCGCTGATAGGCACAACAAAAAGTTTAAATCCATTGTATTTTGAAAGATCTACCTCCACTCGATCGATATTTCTTAATCCAATTGGTTCCTATATTTGAAAATATATGTGAGCACCACAATTTTTATATAATAACCAATTTATAAAAATAGATAAATTGAATTCGATAACAAATGAACCTAAATCTTACCTTTTATTATTTACCTAAGTGCAGTTTTTCTTCCAGAAGACCTTGTTTCCACATGAAAAATAGACAAAATATTGTTCCCTTTATTATTCCTTGATCTTCTTATTATTGGATGGGAATGAAGAAGCTTTGGGCTTATATCTCTCATCTTTCCCTTTCAATTTGTTCACCATAAGGATGGAATGATTTTTTCACTTCATCTCCCTATATACTTGAAAAAGAAGAGTAAGTAGATCTAGGAGATACTTCTCAATGTTGTTCATATTAAAATTAATAACAAAGATGAAAAGGCTCTAAGGGAGTGATTCAAAAATGAGACTGATGCCTAGTTATTTAATAAGTTTAAACCTTAGAACCTATAGGTTCTCAATGTATATAACGAGCTTGACTAAGTGAGGCCCAGTTGGGGAACCCTCTCCAAGATTTCTCTAAAAAAGAGCCTTGGAGATCTTAAACTATTCTTATATATCTCTCTCTTGGTATAGACTATGGAGATGCTTGATCATTCTATAAGCATCCATGTTTTAATGAAACTTCATGAGTTCGCTAGACATAGTTGATATCATCAAACCTTTAACATTAACTGAACGATTCATATGTTTTTCATAGATAAATAATTCTACATTTCTCACATATTTGGCAGGCGAATCAGGCATTGAGGATTCTAGCATGCAAGATTTATTTTCTTGGCACCGTATAACCTGAAGACATTTGAACCACTCCTAAAAGTTACTATGAGTGAGGAGATATTCTTTCTCCAATATATATCGTAGTGATAGTCTACATGATGAACTTTCTATTTTATACAATTATAAAATAGAAATTTATTAGTACTTTTCTTGATTACAAATTATGTGAGAAATAATAATAATCAATTTTATTAAATCTACCACTATTTTATCAAGTCCTAATAACCCTAACCATTGAACTCAAGAATGTATAGTTTCTAGGAAATTCTAGCAGTAATGATACACATGAACCTTCGCATAACCCCAAAGAGGGCTGGTCTTGCTACTTGAAGGTATTTAAGTAATAAGATCTTTCCTAACTGTGGGCTTGAAGCTCCTTGATCCATTGAGTGGACTCCACAATCCCGAAATCACGACTTATATTTCCTCAACACTTGAATCCAAGTTACATCAATTCTATAAAGGGTTACTTCTCTTTATGTAATATGGTTAAATCAACCCAAAACATTCATAGGAACTGAATGTTAAAATCAAGTGTCCCAACACAGCTTTTTAAAACACTTAGTTCTAAGGATTTCATTCCGAATCAATTATTGGAAGTCCAAGTACGACTTAATATATTTTTGAGGAATTTTAATTTATTATGCATAAATTTAATATTTCTTTATCCTTTATATACCTTTTTAATATTTAGTAGATTTTACTTAATTAATTAACCATGTTGAATAAAACATTTATGCTTAATCAGTTTATTTAAATTCCATCTTTTAACATAAATTCATTTATTTATGTGATAATGGTATTGCATCCATAAAATAAATAATGAATAAGAAAGAAAGAAATACATAATAAATGACCCAATCATGAACTTATATAATAGTTGATTTATTGATTAGACAATAAATTAACCTTTAACCTAGGGGAATAACTCCTTATGTCAGTCTTGGAATGAGTTACAACATTCCACCTCTCCACCTATATATCACCTGGTTTGGTATCATAATGGTTCTATCTTGAACCACCTCCATAGGCCTTGGTATAATCCATTAATTCCAAGTATTTAAACTCACACATAATTGATGGGACCCAAATTATTGGTTAATGGGAATTACATAAATAACTATGGATATACAGATCCGACATAATAATGGAGAGAGTTATATGACACACCTACCATCACTTTAATTTAATATTAAATAATTGAAAACCCAGGAAATAAATTAAATTAAAATAACCAACACATACACTAGTATTGGTAAAGATCATGAATGTCATGTTGGTTATACAAGACGAGAAATATGAGAGAAATAAAATTGGCACACAGCACAAAGGAGCTTTCAATATTTTTATTTCGCACTTTTTTTCGAACTAAAATCACCAACAATTTATAGGCATTTACAAAGGAATGAAACAACCAAATTAAATGGGAAAATTAATAAAATATAACATCCACATTAAATAGACACATTAATGTAATAAAATAGCCACATTAAATAGACACATAGGGAGAAAAAAGATGGGGGGGGGGGGACGCGTGTAGTTAATACATGTGGGGAAAATAAATGCGGGATGATTGGAGCATGGGTTTTTTTGCATTTCCAACACTCCCCTTCAAACCAAAACCAGCTTCATTCCAAGAATCATTCTGAGTTTTTTAAATAAATCTGTTGGTAATGCCTTTGTGAAAATATCAACCACCTATTCTATAGTATGATAATATTCAAATTTTATCATTTTCTACTTCACACAATCTCTCATAAAATGGAATCAGGTATCAATATGTTTTGTTCTTCCATGCTGCACTGGATTTTTTGTAAGTTCAACTGCTGACTTATTATCCACATATATCACTGTGGATCCATCTTGAGGATTCTTTATCTCCCATAGCATATTTCTCAACCATATTCCTTCACAAATAGTGCATGGTTCCGCCACATACTCATCTTCACATCTGGACAAGGCGGCCATAATTTCCTTCCTAGAATTCCATGTGAAAGCAGTCGATCCAAAAAAAAATACATTCCCAGTGGTGCTATTTCTTTCATCTTGGTCACCTCCCCAATCACTGTCTGAGTATCAATGTAGATTTTCTTCTTCATTTTATGGATAAAAAAGACCAAAATCCATCATTCCTTTAAAATACCTCAGGATATGTTTTGCTTCTAGACAATGTGACTCTTTTAGTGCTTCCATGTATCTTCTTAGAAGCCCAACACTATAGACAATATCATACCTTGTGATTGTGAGATACCTCATGCTTCCAATCAGACTCTTGAACAAAGTTGAGTCAATGTTTCTTCCTTCTCCAACTTTTTTCTATTTTAATCTTGTTTTTAAAGGTGTGTTTACAATATTGCAATTGTCCATCTTTAATTTTTCAAGAAACTTCCTGACATACCTCTTATGTTATATATAGATGCCACAATGTTGTTTCTTTACCTCTATGCCCCTAAAGAAGGACATGAGACCTCTATCTATCATATCGAATTCCTTGAACATGGCATCCTTAAATTCATTGAACATCGATCAGTTATTTCCTGTAAATAGAAAATAATCAACATAAAAGCATGCAATAAGTATTTTACCACAACGATTCTTCTTGATGTAAACTTCATGCTCATATAGACATTGGGAGAAGCCATTCGCTCAAAGATAACTATAAATTCATGCATTCCAAGAACGTGGATCCCGCTTCAACCCCTAAAAATATTTCTTCAGTCGATACACTTTGTCTTCCTCCCCTTCAATAACAAATCCTTCAAGTTGGTCAACCTAGACCACTTCTTCTAGAATTCCATTTAGGAATGCAGACTTCACATCCAGTTGGTAGATCACCCAACTGTGATTAACAGTAAGTGAGATAATCATCCTTACAATGTTAAGGCGAGTAACAGGAGCGAAGACTTATTCATATTCCACCCCACACTTCTATTTGTACCCCTTTTCTATGAGTCTTAACTTGTAGATATTGATTTCAACATCATCATTTCGCTTTATCTTGTACACCCATTTGACACCAATGGTTTTCTGGCTATTAGGAAGTGCAGTCAGCTCCTATGTGTTATTTTTCTCTATGGAATGAAATTATTCTTCCATATCAATTCTCATGGATTCCCGAGATGTTAGAGGATTATGATCTTTATATAGGTAAAAAATATTTTCCTCTTTTAATTTCTCATAAATGTCGCTTAAGATTTTCATTTTTATGGGTTCCATGGGTGAGAATGATCTCTCCAAATTTTGACTTGATGGAGTCCTTTCAGGAGTGATGAAATGTCCTCCTAGACTCCTGTGTACTAATGATACACTCGTGGAAGGTGTTGCTGTTGTTTTCTCTTGATAATCATGACTTTCTTCAAGATATTCTGTTCCTAATGGAATCTATTTTTTTTGATTCTTCATCATTACATTTCTGAACTTCTTACTCACTAAATACCACATCTCTACTCCCCACTAATTTATTGTTTAGTGGATTGTAGATCTTATAGGATTTAGACTCTTCACTGTAGACAATGAAGATGAACTTTTCACCATAATCATCAAGCTTACTTCTTCTTGATTCTGGAACTTGAGCGTAGGAAACACACCCAAAGATTCTTAGGTGTGGTACGCCTAGTTTTTAGCCACTACATGCCTCTTGTGGTGTCAAGTTTCTAACACTCTTGGTTGGAAAATGACTGAGTAGATAGTAATTACATGACACTGCTTCTGTCTAGATGTTATTTGGAAGGCCTTTATCCTTCATCATGGTCCTCATCATGTCGAGGATGGTACATTTCTTCTTTTCTACAATTCCATTCTGTTGTGGCATGTTGGAAGGAATATATTTTTTCTTGATTCCTTGTTCCCTGCAAAATTTTTTAAATGAATTTGAAGTGTATTCTCCACCTCTGTAAGATCTGAGAACTTTGATTCTATAACCACTTTCAGCTTCAACATGATCTTTGAAAAATTTAAAGATCGCAAATGCAGAAGATTTTTCTTTGATACAATACAACCAGAGTTTCCTGATAAAATCATCAATGAGGGTAATAAAATACCCATTACCTCCAAGTGAGGGTGTTTCAAGTGGTCTGGAGATATCAGTGTGAACCAAATTAATTGGTTCATTTCCTCTTCTTGAGACTTCACTTGGAAAGGAGTTCCTTTGTTTCTTTCCAAGTGTACATGCCTCACACGCATGATTTGGAACTTCAATCGTCAGAAATCCATGCACCATTCTTGATGAATATAGAAATTTAAGCCCGCTAAAATATAGATGTCCAAAGCATAGATACCATCTCCATGATTCATTCTTCATGAGTTCCAAGAGACACTCCTCGACATTTGTGTTGATACACAGTGGAAACATGCGATTCTTCTCCATTTGGACTTGAGCAACAAGTCTCCTATGAGAATCCTTTATAGACAAAAAAAAATTCTCCATGTGTATAACATACCCCTTCTCATGGATTTGGCTGAGACTAATGATGTTTTTTTTCATGTTTGGTACATAATACACATTAGAGATGTAATTTGGATCACCACTCTTCATATAGATTTTTATTTTACCTTTTCCAATCATAGGTACCTTTGATGAGTCACCAAAGCTCACGTCACCACGAACTTCTTCTGTGAGTTCCTCAAACAATTAGTTGTTACCACTCATGTGGTTGCTTTCACATGTGTTGAGACACCACACATCAGAGTGTTCACATGTCTTTTCTTGTGTGAGGAGGAGTGTAGTACCTTCTTCTTCATGATGATATGTTTCAACATAGTTGGATCATTCATCGTGATCCAATTTTCTCCAACAATCAGAGGCATAATGGACAAATTTATTATAGTTGTGGCATTGAATGTTCTTTTTGTTTCCATGACCATGCATGAATCTTTCTCAACCATTCCCTCTTCCATGAAAGTAGTTGGATTTTGTTGCTTTTTTGATGTCTTGGATAATATCTACACCCCCTTCCTCTTTCACGATGACCACTTTATTGTGCGTGTCCATTATTTTGTTCTTGTAGAGTCAATTTGGACTCTAAAGCATGATCTATTCTTGAATTGACATTCTTTTGCATCCATTGCTCATGCACTTACAAGGACCCCATCAGTTCTTTAATGGATAGTTTCTCCAAATCCTTTGATTCTTCGATTTCCACAACCACATTCTCAAACTTGGTTTTGAGAGATCGAATTGATTTTTTCAATAACTCGAATGTCCTCCACATTTTCACCATTCCTTTTCAAATTGTTAATAATAACAATTAATCTTGAGAAATAATCAAAGATACTCTCACCTTATTTCATGTGCGCTGCTTCAAAATCTGCTCTTAATGTTTGAAGACGTACCCACTTCACTCGATAAACACCTTTTAAGATGGTGGAAATTGTATACCAAGCTTTCTTTCTTGACGTTTCTTCAGAAATTTTTTCGAATATTGATTCATCTAACCCTTGATAGAGGAGGAAAAATGCCTTGTTATCTTTCTTTCTTTGATTTTTGAGGCCCGTATTTTCTTCATTCATGAAGGAATATTATTCCTCTATAGAGGGTACAATATACCCATTAATGAAGATCAACCATAATTCTTGTGACCTGAATAACACCTTCATTTGGATTCACCACCTTTCGTAGTTGTCCTTAGACAACTTCGGAACTTGCAAATGGATTTTTTCCATATTAAAAAAATGGAGGATCTTGGTAACCACCTCTGATACTAGTTTGTTTGATATACAAGCTGAGAAATATGAGAGGAATAAAATTGACTCACAACACAAAGGAGCTTTCATGCTTTGTATTTCACACTTTTTTTTTCGGACTAAAATCACCAAAAATTTATAGGCATTTACAAAGTAATGAAACATCCAAATTAAATGGACACATTAATGAAATAAAATAGAAACATTAAAATGACACATTAATGAAATAAAACGTCCACATTAAACAGATACGTATGGAGAAAAAATGCACAGGGGGGGCATGTGTAGTTAATACATGTAGGGAAAATAAATGTAGGCTACTTGATGCATGGGATTTTGTTTTCATTTCCAACATGTCATACATTCATTGAATATTCAAAAGTAAATCAAGTTAACATTAATTTATTATTCACTATTTATTATTAAGATGAATGTGCTTGAATTAAATAAATAAATAAATAAATAAATAATTAATTAATTCCCTTTCATCTTAAGACCATATGAATTCATTTGGAGATACCCATCTTAATATAATTCCTGATAAATAAATAGTAGAACAAATAATTTAATATTTATTACATTAAATTAATTGACCATTTAAAATTATTTAAAACCATTATTAAATTGTCAAACACAAAAGGTTCCTATCAATAAAATAATGTTTTATCAATGCAATTATCAATTTAATGTAATTTAATTTTGTCCTTAATTGGGAGACTATACGATATGTACTTACGAGTTACATTCCATGTATCTTCGTTTCCATGTACCCGAGTTACATGCCCAGGGCTTCAGCGTGTACCTTAGACACAATTCACAATGTAAAAAAGCCATCAAAATTCCATGTATCACTCTTTCTGTGTATCAATGAAACCTATTTAAGAACTTAGTGTGTTCATCGGTTTCACCTACATGACATGTAAAAACCAGATATAGTCCATGTATCACACATGTCATGTGCCCACATAACTCACTAAATATATTAGCGTGTATTTTAGACATGGTAAATGATGAACTACATGCCATGTACACTGCATACATGCCACACATATCATTAATGCTTCATATTTTCAATCTCATGTGGTTTTAACATGTATAATGACCACATAGATTGTGTGAATTTTTTCACTAACCCATGTAGACTATACAATGTGTACACCAGCTATACACTGTGTAATATAACAACCATTGTTCTAGATTGACCTAGTATACACACGATATGTAATAAATGCACAACATGTAGTGACTATTTTTCATTCTATGTATCCCTCAACATATCTAGGTATAGTATACTTGGGTACATGGTATGTATTTTAACTACACGTTCTGTAACCCAATTTTACTGACAAAAAAGTTGGCACTCCCTGATGGAATCTTCAGTCATTCTTTATCTATTCTCAAACCTTTAAAAAATGAAATAGTAGACAAAGATGATTAATATGTCCAAGCATGTTTATTCAAATTGGATTAAATAATGAATAATATCAAATAAAGTATTTAACCCTGATTATTCATAAATATCAGCAATCAAATAAATAATTATAAATTTAAAACATGACCAATCTGATACCACTTGAATGTTTTGGGCATAATGAAAATGCCTTTGGTGGGAGATATATTAAAATTTATTTTAATATTGAGTTTCTAAAAACATTGAGAGAGGATCTTTCACATTAAATTTATAATCAATTTGTATAACCTTTGTGATAAATTGTTTTAATTTGTTTTGTATTTTTTGACAACTAACCTTTTTGTAAAAGAATGTTTTTGTTATTTAGGAATCATAACTAGTCCATCGTAATAAGTTTTTCAAGAAAGTTGAATGTTGTTGAATATTCAAACTCAAACATAAAGGGGGAGATTTTTTTTCAACCACATGTTTATGGACTCATGTTTTGAAGTTTCTAAGAATAGAATTCATAATGATGCTGAAGAGGTTTGATGAATAAAGTGAATCCATAAATTAAAAAGTTCTCAAACTTTATAAAATAAATTTAGACTATGATTTGATGATTATGAAGTTCTCATAAATCATGAAAAATACTCATGATAAAATATTTTGTTAAAATAGAGGAATCATAAAGGCTATATCTGTTCCAGAAGTAATAGACTCATAAGTTACAAGATGTTAGAATGTTTAAAGATGATGAAGTTTGAATAATTTCAAAGTTTTAGAGTGAAGAATTAAATCCTAATGAGATTAAAAAGAAACTGAAATCGTAATGAGTTGATAAGGAAACCAAATTTGTGATGAGTTGAGAAGGAAAAATAATTCATAATGATCTGAGAATAAAATAGAATTTTTAATGAGTTAAGAAGGAAATAGAATTTATAATGAGTTGGGAAGGAAACAAAATTTTTAATGAACTAATAACAAAATAGAATTTGTAATGAGCTGAGAAGGAAACAAAATTCGTAATGAGTTGAGAAGGGAAAAAAATTTACCTTGAGTGATTAAATAAACAGAAATCGTAATGAGATGAGAAGGAAACAAAATTCATAATGATATGAGAAGGAAATATATTCATATTGAGCTGAGAAGGAAATAGATCCGTAATGAGATGATAAGGAAACAGATTCGTAATGGACTGAGAAGGAAACATATTCATAATGAGTTAAGAAGGAAACTGATTTGTAATGAGTTGAGAAGAAAACAAATTTTTAATGAGATGAGAAAGAAACAAGTTCATAATGATATAAGAAAGAAATAAATCATAATTAACTAAGAAATAAAGGTATATATTAATGAGTTGATTACGAAGAGGGCTCAAAAAGAAAATTTCAGAATTTTTATGAAGAGTTGAAGAGTTCAAACTTGAAATTAAATATTTTATAAATCTCAGAGAAATTTAAGAGGATTTAAGAAGTCAAAGTTGAAGTTTAAATGTGAGATATTTTTAGAGTTTTTGAAATTTGAATAAGCGGAGAAACTTTTCAAGTTTCCCACTTTTTTTTTGAGTTTCCTATAAATACTCGATCAGATCATTTGTTCATTTTTAACTTTCACATAAGTGGAAAAGCCAGAGCACTGAATAATTCGAGTGAAAGTTATTTCCATAATGAGATCTTTAAATAATATCAGGCACCTAAAAGTTTTTTTACCGGATACAGGAATTGTATCGAGTTAATCAAACTGGGGAATATTGTATTGAGCATTTTGGCAGAGTTTGAGTAATGCATATAGAGAATGAACTCATCAAACTGAGTTCATTGGATCCAGCCTCATCATATTGAGAGAATTGGATTCAGTATCATCAGATTGAGAAAATTTGATCCATACAAATTGGATAGATGATTTAGACTGATCAATTGTGGAGCAGTTTCAACAGTCTTTATTCTTTTTTTTAGATGATTTTTTTTATAAAAAAACATTATAAACTATTGAGAGTCAGTATAATATTCCCTATTGGGATATATAATTTGTATAATGGAATATGGAATAAGTTGTCTTTACTTATTCTTAATAGTGAATTTCCATAAACCCTTGGGATTGGCTAGGGAAAGGATATATGTTCTCATACTAAGGCCAAACCTTATAAATATTGTGTGCTTTATTTTATTTCCAATTTTTTCATGCATGAGTTTTTATAAAAGATAAAAAGGAAATAAATATTAACATTTTATAGGGGTTATGTTTTGAAAATTATTGAAACTTATAAAAAGTAAAACAGCTGATTCAATTATGAAGAAACTTATTAGAAACTTTCTGGACAGGTTTGATTCTAAAATTTTCTCTTTAGAAGATAAGGATGATTTATATCTCGATGAATTGAATAACTTTATTGTTGCTTATGAAATGAGAAAAGATTCAATTTTTAAAATGAGTATGAAATATAAAATGTATTTTGAAGCTATGAGAAATTTGAAAATTTAAGATGTTAAAGATTTTGATCCTTATGACTCCAAAGGTAAATAAGATGATGAGTTGAATGATAAAATCATGTCTCTTATATCCAAAAACTATCGAAGAGGAAGAGGAAAGTATGGAGGTAAACATCCTCTCAAATGTTTTGGGTGCAGTGTAATTGGAAACTTTGATATTAATTTCCCTAAGAATAAAGTTGGTGAATATAGAGATAATTATAATGAAAAAACTCAATTTAATAAGTGAAAAAAAATTAAAAAGAAGAAAATTCATCCAAAAAATACAATAAAAAAGTTTAATGGGAACAAGAGAAGTATGTTGAGTAAGAAATATGAATCAAAATTAGTTGAATATAATTATTCAAAAGATTAAAGTTCAGAAAAATTCATAAACTTCATTGAAAAAATTGAGAAAGTTGAAGACTCATCAAATAGTGAAGAAAAAGTAGGTGAAGAATCATACAGAGAGTATTAGATCAGAATAGAACTTCTTATATGTACTAATAAAGACAAGTATCTCAAAAAAGAAATCAAAATGATAATGAAAGATTATGAAAAATTTGCTGAAGGAATAAAATATGTCATTATGTAGGAGGATGAATACATTCATAAGATCTTAAGTTACAAACTTAGAATTGCTAAATAAGGAAATATGGTTGAAGATCTTAGTAAGAAGTTGGAGGTGAAGGAATAAGAAGTTAACATGTTTCAATAAAAACTTATTGAGTCTAAAAATAACTTAAGGAAGATAAATAAAAACTTCCAAAAATCCCCAGAAGTAAAAGTCGATACTTCTAAAGTTGTTGAGAAAGCTCAAATCAAGAATAAGGTGAAATCATCACCCAACAAAAATAGTGTTTCATTTGATTTTTCTAACATTTTAGGTTCTAGAAAAATTATTGTGAAATCTTGAGTGGAAAAAGGATGCGAGAAACCTATCACATCTATAAAATTTGAAAAATCACTTAGGAGGAAAGATGGTCCACGTCCTGAGTATGTTAGAGCTGAAAGAAGTTACCAACCTCAAAAAATTATCTATAGAGAAAGATATTTCTTAAATATAAAATCAAGATTTTATGGGTATTTATGGTGTTGTGGAATTTATGAGCATAGAGATTATAATTGTTGGAACAACTTATCTCTACCTGGAAGAATATTTTAGAAAATTGTAATAAATAGTGGAAGTAAAATTATTAACTTTCCTAACTTACAAAAAGATGAAAAAGTGTATTCTCAAGATGTTAGAAAATTTCCATTAAGAAATCAATTTGAATGTCTGGAAGAGGGTTTTGGAAGATGTGATAAGGCTAGTCATCGTGCTGAAAAATGAATGTCACTCCTTCCAGAACAAGTTTATTAAAGTAGTAATGAAAAGGAAACTGCAAAGAAGAAAGTTAAAGAAAGAGATTTTGTTGTTGAGATAGCTTCACTAGTGCAGAAATCGTTTTTTACGTCACCATTTTTTACGTCGGTTATATATAACCGACGTAACAATGCGGCGAGTAGATTTTTCATGTCGGTTATTTTAATAACCGACGTTACAAATTGCGCCTGTTGGGTTTTTACGTCGGTTATCTTATAACGGACGTAAAAAACCAATGCGCGGGGTTTTTTTTACATCGGTTATTTTGTAACCGACGTAAAAAACCTGATATCGACGCGTTTTTTACATCGGTTATCAAATAACCGACGTAAAAAACCAAAGCGCGGTGTGTTTTACGTCAGTTATTTTATAACCGACGTAAAAAACCCCCCGGGGCTTTGGTTTTTTACGTCAGTTATTTGATAACGGATGTAAAAAACGCGTCCATATCGGGTTTTTTACGTCGGTTATTTGGAAACCGACGTAAAAAACCCCCCACGCATTGGTTTTTTACGTCGGTTATCTTACAACCGACGTAAAACACCAAAGCACCAGTGGTTTTTTTACATCGGTTTCCAAATAACCGACGTAAAAATACCCGATATCTACGCGTTTTTTACGTCGGTTATAAAATAACCGACGTAAAAAACCAAAGCGCGGGAGCTTTTTTATGTCGGTTTTAAGATAACTGACATAAAAAAGCTAAAAAATAGTTTATAACGTCAGTTATTATATAACCGACGTTATAAAGCATTTAAAAAAATTAAAGCCCGTGTTCTGTCATTTATGATTTTTCGATTGACAGTCGCCTGCTCGTCTCTCTCTCGCGCGGTAAACCCTGATCGGCTCGTCGATCGCCTGCATTAAACTCATTTTGGCTTCATTGTTTATCTTCTTCAATCCTCTCAGATCTATCATCTCAACTCGTGACATTCAAGTAAGCCTTCCACGAATTTATTTCGTTCGTTTTTGTTTCGATTCTTGATGTGATTTTCGTTCGTTTTTGAATCTCGTGGATTTTTTTGTTATTGCAAATGGTTATTATGTTCATTCAACTCGCAACATTCAACTCGCAAATGGTTATTAAAACATTGAGGATTAGCTTCATCAAAATCTGAAAAATAATGGGTGGTACTGTAATGTTCCATTCTTCCAGCAACATTATTATTTCCTACTTAGCTGGAATGTGTCTTTCTGGATGAAGATTGGTAGTACTTATTTTCTTAAAATCATATCTTCAATATGATTGTCCAGAAAATGATTTTCATGAATGAAATTGGACCAGGTACAATCGGTAATACCTATCCTTAAAATTTCATTCAACATTCTTACATCATAATATTTTTTCAAAAAATTATGATTTTTAAAACTCCTAGATCAGAAAACCATCATCTGTTTTCATCTGCATTCATAAAAATATCAATTCATACCTATTACAATCAAATATTTCATTCTGGACTCATGGTGAGTCTGATAATACATTTCTTCTTTCAGTCATCTCCTAAAAATGATGGACCTTTTCATGCAAAGTGTATCTGATTTCTTGAATACGATGGTATGTCCGATTTTCAACAAAACCAAGTGAGGTGATTTCTTTTATTATTAATAATTCATAAAAAAATTATAATACCTAAATATTATTATCATCCTTTTCAGATTTTTCATTATAAAAAAGGTAAAAGGTACTTTCTTTTCATTCTCAAGTTAAATTATATTTTTTATAAAGGTCTTTTCTATCTAGGTAGAAATAATTTAATGATAATTAGATTGAATTAGGTATATTATCTTATCTTACCATCCAAACACATTTTTATGTATTAATAATTATTATGTTTTGTAAAAACAATTATGACCCCCATTTCATTTTTGTTAGTTAATTGATCTACGAAAGTGTTATAAATTATTTGATGATCACGATTCACCCATATATATGGTTAGTCATTATGTGACATTTGGGTCCATAATATCCTTATAATGCATTCGACAATGCATTATATATCATAGATCAATATGGGATACAGATGGTTATACCATGTCCAATGTGTTATGTGATGTGTCTCGTAAGAAATATTATAATAAATTATAGGAATGGTGATTAACATATCCCAATATGAGGTGAATGAAACTATGTTTTCCCTTGACATATTTTATGACTTATATGATTATGTTTGTGCCACACTATTATGTTATTCCACATACCAATGTTGTGATCTTGTGAATAAGGTTTTTTAAATCATGTTCCCACTATCATATAAATCATGTCTTATGTTATGCTAAAATTGTTATACTTGGACTCAGGTTTTATGATCTATGATTATATAACACTGTTTCACTTATCTTTTTGATCATGTGCTTTGTGTATGCTCTTATACCCCCATGGATATCTTTTTATGAGATTAGATATTATATTTATATATATCATGTTTACCCATAATGAGTATCATAAATCAAAACTTTTATTATTTTCATTCCCTAAGTTATAAAAATAAGTATTATGTAGGATGATTCAAAAATTTAATCTGTGAGATGAGTTGTTTTATGTGTGAAACCCAGGCCAAACACATATGTATTTTTTTATTGGTATTACATATATATAGTTCGACATATACTTTTTTTACATTACCATGATATTAACATTACTTTTTCTAAAGAAATATTAATGTCCTTAGATTATATATCGGATCAAAAGGATATAGTAATTCTAATATATAATCAGAATGATCGGATAATATGACAATATTATTAAACATAAAACAAATGGTCTATATTCATATTTTTAACATGACACTTACGATGTATAACTATTTGGTGTTGGGTACTTATGAAAACTACTACTATCAAGATTTTGGCACTTGAAAGTTTTGAGTACTTTAGATCATAATGATTGAACAACAAGCATGAATAACACATGTTATATGCTCCATTAGGTATTCCTATATTTTAACATGTTTATTAGTATATTGGCATGAGATTATTATAAATGTGTATCATCTGATCATATTCACTTATTCCAGATAAAAATCATTTTGTTTATGTTTTATTGATGTATATTTTATTTGGAGAATCATTAGGCGTCATGGTTTTCTTTGATTCAATGAAATTTAAAACTGTTACATCTAACTATATTTTGTTTTAAAAATAATATTCAAGCATATTTTTTTAAATACCTATAGATTTGTTTTATATTTTAAATTGTTTTACATTCAAATTATGATTTTTTTCATATAAACATGTTTTGTCTTATCTTAAAAAAATATATTTTTTGTTGATATTTGTTATAGGTAATAATGAGTCGAAGTTGGATTACGGCACATCAAATGAGCAATGAATTTGAGGAAGGTGTTGATGCCTTTTTGGAATTTGAAAAAAGAAATGTTCCAAGTAGTGACATTTTTTTCTGTCCATGCCTGAAATGTTTGAATATGAAGAAGTTGAAAAGTAGAGAGATAAAAGATCATCTGATATGTCATGGTTTTAATCCGAGTTACAGCCCTTGGATTTGGAATGATGAAACTGGACGGAATGTCACTGATGATGATGATTTGCAAGATGGTAACTCCGATGGAATTGAAGAAATGATTCGCGATATTGTAGCAGAACAAATTGACATAGAACCGACAGTTGCACGTCTATATGGTGATGCTGAAAAACCATTATATCCCAGTTGTACAGAGTTTACGGTTCTGTCGGCGATGTTAAGATTGATTAACCTGAAGGCGAAGCATGGATGGAGTGACAGAAGTTTTACAGAGCTGCTACAATTGATGAAAGACATTCTTCCAAAAGATAACGATCTTCCAGATTCACATTACAAAGCCAAGAAAATATTATGCTCGATGGGATTGAGATACAAGAAAATACATGCCTGTCCGAATGACTGCATTATATATAGGAAGGAATATGAATTTCTGTCAGAGTGTCCAAAATGTGGGACATCACGGTATAAGGTGAAAGAAAAATCACAGGGTGATGTAGAGACTACAAAGCTCCCTTCGAAGGTATTTTGGTATCTTCCTATAATTAATCGTTTCAAACATTTATTTGCTAATTCACATGATGCAAAAAGGTTAAGATGGCATGCTGAAGAGCGGGTATGTGATGGAAAAATACGTCATCCAGCTGATTGTCCACAATGGAAGAAAATTGATGCGCAGTATTCTACATTTGGAAATGAAATAAGAAATCTCAGACTAGGGTTGTGCACAGATGGAATGAATCCATACCGAACACTCAGTAGCACACATAGTTCATGGCCTATTTTATTGGTAATTTACAACCTCTCTCCTGAAGTTTGTATGAAGCACAAATATGTCATGTTGAGTACAATGATCTCTGGTCCAAAGCAACCCGGTAATGATATTGATGTTTACTTGTCACCGTTGATTGATGATTTGAAAATGTTACGGGCTGATGGTATTAGGGTGTATGATTCTTATAAAATGGAATATTTTCAACTGCATGCAGTGCTTATGTTCACTATAAATGACTTCCCAGCATATGGAAATTTGTCTGGATACAGTGTTAAAGGGCATAAAGCATGTCCAATTTGCGAAAAACAGACGTCCTATTGTCAATTGCATCATGGGAGGAAAACAGTGTACATGGGTCATCGAAAGTTTTTACCTATGGAACACCCTTATAGAAGACTAAAAAAGGCATTTAATGGCTCACAAGAATTTGATACTGCTCCAAAACCTTTATCCCCTGATCTGTATTTTGAGAGGGTGAAAAACCTTGACGTGATATTGGGAAAGACACAGAAATCTTGTAATGATAGACATATTTGGAAGAAAATGTCAATTTTTTTTGAGCTACCATATTGGAGGTATCATGAAGTTAAACATAATATTGATGTCATGCACGTGGAGAAGAATATCTGTGATTCTTTGATTGGAACATTGTTAGATATTAAAGGAAAGACTAAAGATGGGTTGAATACAAGATTAGACTTACTATCAATGGGAATACGTTTGGAGTTAGCTCCCACTCCTAAAGGAAGACGAACATTTCTTCCCCCATCTTGTCATACATTATCGAAGAGGGAGAAAATTAGCTTCTGTAAGTGTCTTCATGATACCAAAGTGCCACAAGTTTATTCTTATAATGTAAAAAATTTTGTCTCATTGAAGGACTTGAAGTTGATAGGTATGAAATCACATGATTGTCACGTCATGATGCAACAAATTCTACCAGTTGCATTGCGTGGAATATTGCCCATTCGTGTCAGAAAGACTATAATGAAGTTGTGTTATTTTTTCAATTCAATTTGTAACAAGGCGATTGATGTGAATGCTTTGAAAATTTTGGAAAAGGATGCAATTTTTATACTTTGTCAATTGGAAATGTATTTTCCTCCAACTTTTTTTGATATAATGGTGCATTTAATGATTCATCTGGTTCGAGAAATAAAGCTTTGTGGACCTGCATATCTTCGTTGGATGTATCCTTTTGAAAGGTATATGAAAATATTAAAGGGGTATGTTAAAAATCTATATCGACCTGAAGCCTCCATTATTGAAAAGTATATTTCTGAGGAGGTATCAGAGTTTTGTACGAGATACTTGGCTGCGGCGCAAAACGTAGGTTTGCCTCCATCTCTCCATGAACGAGTTAATAATGAGGGAAAGGGGATTCGCGGCTTAAAAGTCAAATCATTGTCAGCTGAACAGATGAAGAAGTTAGAATCATACATCTTGAATAACATAGCTGATGCTCAACCATATATCACATTGCATATTAATGAGTTGAAACAATGTCATCCAAAGAAGAAAGAAATGTGGATTTTGAATGAGCACAACAAAACTTTTTTGTCATGGATTAAAAAGACTTTGCTTGGTAGATCAGATGTATCAAAGACATTAAAATGGATAGTGGGTGGTCCATGTTTAAATGTGATAACATGGTCTGGTTATGACATTAATGGTTATACATTTCATACAAAAGCTCAGGACAACAGAAGTGCAGTTCAGAATAGTGGTGTATTGGTGTTTACAAAAGCAATGCATTTTTCGAGTGCTAAGGACAAAAACCCAATTTCTGCATCAAATGCATATTATGGAGTGATTGAAGACATATGGGAGGTTGATTACTTTAAAATTAAAGTTCCCGTTTTTAACTGTAAATGGTTTAACGGTAACAACAGTGTCAGACACGATGAATTTGGAATGACACTTGTTAATCTGAATAGATTGGAAGACACAGCTGATTCTTTTATAATGGCAACACATGAAAAACAAATTTTTTATGTAGTAGATCAATCAGATATGCAGTGGGATGTTGTTTTACAAGGGAAAAAACAATATGTTGGTGAGGATGAACTTGATGAATATGCTGATTTATGTGAGATCCCTACTTCAATGGAAATATTAACAGAACATAATGACGATCATGTTGAAGACATAGTTTTTTCCATAAGGAACGATCACGACGAAGGAATTTGGGAAAACAATCCATCTGTACATTCCTAAAATTACAGGTAACATATGTTTATTTCTTGTTTACATTTATTTTTTTCCATAAATGTTAGATATTGTAAGTTTTTTATTTATTAAAACATGTTTTAAAATAAAATAAGTATATGTTTTTGTTTGTTTTAAGTTTGTTTAGTTTACTTTATTATGTTTATAACCATTACATGAATTTTAAAATGCTTATTTTTGTTCACTGAAAATTACTTTACCATGTTTACAATGTTTACCAGGTTTACCATTTTTACCATTTTTACCATCTTGACCATCTTGACCATCTTTTCCATCTTTACCATTGTTTAACATGCTTACCATATTACCAATGTTTACTATTATGTAACTTAGTACACTTTTCTATTTTCTGATTACAGTAGTATTAAAATATTTGAATTTGTATATTTGTTCACTGACAATTACTTTACCATGTTTACAATGTTTACCAGGTTTACCATTTTTTCCATTTTTTACCATCTTGACCATCTTGACCATCTTGACCATCTTTTCCATCTTGACCATTGTTTAACATGATTACCATATTACCAATGTTTACTATTATGTAACCTAGTACACTTTTCTATTTTCTGATTACAGTAGTATTAAAATATTTGAATTTGTATATTTATGAACTGACGTTTGTTTTTTTGATTTGAAGGATAATGACAGATCATTCAGATGATCAACCACATGATTCTGGAGAGGAGCATATTGCTGGTCATACCTCTGGGGATGAACATTCACATGCTCCTATTACGACAAAGAGTTCAAAGGTTGGTAAACGTGGTTGCACACGTTTACCAAAATTATCACTTGCCCGTACACAGGATCAGAGGATATTAGTTGAGTTTGATGATGATGATATTCCTAGAGGTATGAATGCCAAAGATTTTAAGAGTTTTGTTGCAACTCAGGCTAAGACCAAAGTAAGCATTTTGTATGATGATTGGAGAGGTGTGGATAGAGCGATTATCTCTGAGTTGTGGGAGATGATTTTGGTAAGATCTTTTGTCATTGTTTGACCATTCTTTTAATGTTTCTGGTATATATAATATGTTTAACCTCTTCTTTATCAGATGACATTTGATATTCCTGACACTGGAGGAGTCAGGAAGAAATGCTTATCGTTGGCTTCCAGGAGATGGAGGGATTTCAAATCAACCCTCTCATCTGATTTCATTTATGGTCATAGGAGTCATGACAATCCATGTCGTATATATCCTTTTATAGATGAAGACACATGGAGACAGTTTTTTGAAAGTAGAAAAAAAGATTCATTTCTGGTAAGGGCAATGTAAACTTTTATATACTTTCTTATATAAATGATTTTATTAATGTTTTGTTAATGATTTCTTATTCTTAAATTACAGAAAACAAGGAAAGCTCATTAGGAGATCCAATCTAAAAATGTATACCCTCATAGTTTATCTCGGGGAGGGTATACATTATTGGAAGAAAAAATGATAGCGGAAAAATTTCAACAACTAAGAGCTGAGTCTTCAAGCTCTGGAGAGGTGGCCCCTCCATCCCCTCCATCTAGACATGAAAAATTGAAGAGAGCTCGGAAGGGAAAAAAGGGCAATATCTTTCAGAAGAATCAAGAATCGTAGCTGATAGGATTGTAAGATATCTATTTAATTTATTTAAGTTAACTTTTTTCTTCATATAAGTTTCAATCATTATAGAAATCTTCAATTAATTAATACAGGACTCTCTTGAGGAGTAGAGTTCAGAGGGGACATTTACAGCTACTGGGAGGGAAGATATTTTATTTGCAGCATTGGGAAGGCCCGAACATCCTGGTCGTGTAAGAGGATATCCGACAGGTGTATCGGTAAGAAAAGTGTTTCCACGTTCTTCAACTTCTAACATTGAGGGGGTTTATAAAAAAAAATAGAATCCTTGGAGGCTGAAGTTCAAAATATTAATGCGACGATGGAAGGCAAGATTAGAGATTCGGTGCAGTCTATGTTTGTAGAAATGCAAAGACAATTTCAGACTGCAGCTCCCACTCCTCCACCTCCCCCTGCAGACCCCATTATTTATCCTCCACCTCCGCCAGTAGCTCCCACTCCCCCACCTCAGCTTGCGGACCCCATTTTTTATCCTACGCCTCCGCCACAGCTTCCTACATATTGCGAGTTGTATGTTGATGATTCTCAACATCATATAGTAGCATACGGGTTGGTATATTGTATAGGAGATACAGTTCATCATCAACAATTAGAGGTAGAGAATCAGAGGGTCACTGTACAGGATATTATAGATAGATCAGCTAGGGTACCAATACCTACAGATGAGGTGGCGACAGTTGGACAGAGTATCGGCCATTTTTTAGTTTGGCCATCCAAACTTCTTTGACTCATTACCATAGAGGTATGAATGTTATATCTTTTATTTTATTTTTTTATTAAAGTTTTTTTATCATTTGAAAACTACTATAATTCTCAATTTTTTTTCACAGGAATACTTCAAAGGTAAATAAATACTGTATAGACAACAACAAAGACAACAGGCTATGACATCAGATACAGATTCCAGTGGTCTTGATAGATTGTCAAGATATTCACATTTGTTGTTGGGTTTTTATGAGTTTCCAATGGAATCTCATGTTTGTGGACGTGAAATAAGTGTGGGGATTACAAAATCTGATATCATGGAGCTTGTTACTGGAGATAAGTTGGGCATCAACGTGGTGCAAATTTTTTCCATGTAAGTCTTAACACCTTTTCCCTACGTTATATTTATTAAAAATGTATACTTATATATGTTTTGTATTAGGTATCTTTATAAAATTTGTGAGAGGAATGAACTGACAGAAGTATATGGATTCATGGACCCGCAATTGATTTCCCCTGAAGCATGTGCATTGACTGAGGAACAAAGAATGGTTTATATTGCTGAAAGATTTGAAAAGAATATAATCCAACAATGTTGGATGATGCCTTTTTGTGAGAGGTATGAAACACATTTCTCTCAAAGAGTTAATTATCTTTTAACATAAAAAACCACTAACATTAAATTTCCTTTTATTAGTAATCATTGGATGTTAGGGATTTTTTGCCCAAGGGATAAAGCTCTTTATTGGATATGCTCTGTTCATGGTGATGTGTGGGCAAGTTTTAAGAATATATTGGAAAAGTGAGTTTCAATTTCTCAATAGTTTTATATATTATAATGAATTTTAAATTTACCCCATTCGTATTATTTTCTAACAGTGCATGGGTCTACTTTCAAAAAAACACAAAGAAAAGAAATGCAAAGATCAAATATGTAAAGACGAAGGTAAATTTCCATTTATAATTTTTAATTTTTGATTTATTACATAAAAATAATATATTGAATTTACACTCATTCAAAACAGAATTGTCATGAACAACAATTCCTTATCGAATGCGGATATTATATGTTAAGATTTATGTATGAAATAATAACAACTGGGACAATTGTGAATTTTGACCTGGTACGATTTCCTCTTAAACTTTGCCATCATATTTCAATTTGATTTATTCATTATACACGTTAACTATCTTCTTTTTAATTTGTAGATTTTTGATGACCCTCAACCCTATACTTCTGAAGACATCAAACACGTACAAGTGGAGTGGTCAATTTATTTTACAGGTTTGATTGAATTTTAGTTGTTTGTAATGTAAAATGTAATTTTGAATATTGTCGTTTTAATTATCTATTTGGTAGTTGTTTAGGATTGATTTAGTTTTTTTTTTGAAATTGATAGTGTAAGTTTTGAATGTTATATAAGTGAATGTTTAATTTTGCTCTACTTCTTGTTTTGGTCTACTTTTGATGGTTCTTCTGGTATGGACTTGGGTCTGTGGGGGAGGGGTTCCCAGGGTGTGGGGGTGTGTTCAGTGGGGTTGGGGGTATCCAGCGGTCTGGGAGGGCTGTCCGGTGGGGTGGGGGGACAGTCTTGGGGGGTGGCAGGGATGTCCAGGGGTATGGGAAGCCGGTCCAGGGGTGTGGGAGTGCTGTCCAGGGGTGGGGGGGTTGTCCAGGGGTGTGGTGGGGGCTGTCAAGTGGGGTGAGGGGGTGAGGAGGTGCTGTTCAGGCGGGTGGGGGGTTGTCGAGGGGTGTTTGGGGGTGTCCGGGGGTCGGGGGGCAGTCCAGGAGTGTGGTGGGGTCTCCAATGGGGTGGGGGAGGGTTGTCCAAGGGGTATATATGAGGGTGGGAGCTCCAATGGGGTGGGGGAGGGCTGTCCAGGGGGTATACATGAGGGTGAGGGCTCCAACGGGGTGGGGGAGGGCTGTCCATGGGGTATAAATGAGGGTGGATGCTGTCTAGTGGGTAAGTTTTATATGTTATCTATTTACATGATTAATTTTGATGTACTTCTATTTTTGTGGTATGATTTCTTGATTTATTTTTTGGTTGATTCTGGTGGAGAGAAGATCACTGCATTCTGTTTAAAAAAAAATTGGGTTTATCAGGTCGGTTATTTAATAACCGACGTGATAAAATGCCTGGAAAATAGTTTATCACATCGGTTATTTAATAACTGACGTGATAAAAGGCCTGGAAAATAGTTTATCACGTCGGTTATTTAATAACCGACGTGATAAAAGGCCTGGAAAATGGTTTATCACGTCAGTTATTTAATAACTGACGTGATAAAAGGCCTGGAGAATGGTTTATCACGTCGGTTATTTAATAACCGACGTGATAAAGGGCCTGGAGAATGGTTTATCATGTCGGTTATTGAATAACCGACGTGCTAAACGGCCTGAACAATGGTTTATCACGTCGGTTATTGACGAACCGACGTGTTAAACCCCCTCCCACCGGTTTATCACGGTGGTTATACAATAACCGACGTGATAAACCCCCCTCCCCCGGTTTTTCACGTCGGTTTTATATGAACCGACGTGATAAACCACGCTCAGACCGGTTTATCACGTCGGTTCTTATAGAACGGACGTGATAAACCACCCTCACCCCAGTTTATCACGTCGGTTCTATATGAACCGACGTGATAAACCCCCTCACCCCCTGTTTATCACGTCGGTTGTTTAAGAACGGACGTGATAAACCATTTTCCAGGCCGTTTATCACGTCGGTTCTTCGATAACCGACGTGATAAACCATTCTCCTGGCCCTTTATCACGTCGGTTCTAAAATAACCAACGTGATAAACCATTCTCCAGGCCCTTTATCACGTCGGTTCTAAAATAACCGACATGATAAACATCACGATTTTATGTTTTTGACGTCGGTTTTTAAATAACGGACATCAAAAACCTTATTTATAACGTCGCACGTATTAACATCGGCTAGAAACCGACGTAAAAAATTAAAAATAACCGACGTAAAAAACATTTTCTGCACTAGTGCTTTGAAAGAAATTAAAAGAAACAAAACATGGAAACATGATAGTGGTTGTTCTTCACATATGAAAGGTGATATAAAAATCTTGAAACATGTTTAAATTCATGATGGTGGAGTTGTTACTTTTGCTAATGATAATTCTTTAAAAATCAGAGGAATCAGAACTACAGAGATTGAAGAAAAAAAGTTGGAAGCTAAGGAAGTTTTGTTCGTTGATGGGATAAAAAATAAATCACTTAGTGTAAGTCAACTTTGGGATGTTGTAAAATAAGTAATATTTAGAAAATATTCTTGTGTTATGAAAAATATTAAAGATGATAAATTTATTACAAAAGGATAAAGAACCAGTGAGAATCTATTACAAATAGAAGAATTTAATAACTCCTATTACTTAATTGCTGAAAATGAAAATAAGTTATGGAAATAAATACTTGGCCATATTGGGTAGAAAAACATGAACAAACTTTCTGAATTTGATTTTGTTAGAAACATTTCAAAATTTAAAATAAAAGAATAATATTTTTGTATTACTTGTAAAAAAGGAATGATGACTAATAAAAGTCATAATAGAGTTGAGATTCAGTCCACCAAACTTCTTAAACTTATTCATTATGATTTATGCAGGACAATGAGACATAAATAAATAAAAGAAGATTTATAATTTATCACTTTTATTTATTATTTCAATCAAATGAAAAACATCATGTTTATGAAACATAATTCAGTGTCTATGGAAATGTTCAAGTTTTCAAGAAAATAATTGAGAAATAATTGGGGGTTTATATAAAGAAGTTGAGAACAAATAATGGTACTAAGTTCACAAAAAATACTTTTGAATCTTATCTGAGAAAAAATGGTATTAAACATCAGTATAGTTATCCCTATACTCCTCAAAAAAATGGATTAGGAGAAATAAAGAATATAAGATATGTGGAAATGGGAAGAATTATGTTATCATAATACAAACTTTCAAAGTTATATTAGAGAGAAACTGTTAGTACTGCTTTACAAGTTCAAAATAGATGTTTTTTGAGACCTAAAACCAACATGAATCCTTATGAAATGTGGTATAACAAAAAACCTTCTTTAAAATTACTCAATGTTTTTAGAATTCCAGGATTTCTCAAAATCAAAAATCCAGATTTGGGAAAGTTTTATGAGAAATATAAGGAAGGAACTTTTATGGGTTATTCACTAAATGGAAGAAGTTAAAAATGCTGAAACAAACATTTACAAAAGATGGTGCACTCATATGATGTGAAAGTAATTTAAAATTAAGAATCCTTAACAAAACTTATTGAGAATACTGAGGAGGATAAACTACAGATTTCCAACAATAGTGAAAGTATGTCAAAACACCCTTTTCAAGATTCATAAATTTCATATGATGAGTAAAGTTTTTTTGGGAAAGAAAATTTGAAATCTCATACTTTACAAAAACATGTTGAGTTCAAAAAAATTATTTTAAATCAGAAGGCTCTAGTTCATACAAGAAGAAAGTTGAGGTTAGATTACCAGACTTTACTTATCTGAAAAGTTGAACCAAAATTAGTTTCAAAAGTTATTCAACACAAATAATTAGTGGATTCCTTGAATGAAGAGTTGGATTAGATTGAGAATAATGATACAGGGGAACTTATTTCATGGATAGAAAATAAAAATGTTATTAGAACCAAGTGGGTTTCCAAAAACAAGTTAAATTAACATGGAGAAGTTTCAAGAAACAAATAAATGCTTGTTTTTAAAGGCTATTCATAGGTGGAAGGTGTGGATTTTGATGAAATTTTTTCCCTAGTTGCAAGATTAGAAACTATTAGAATGTTTCTTTTAGTGGCAACATATAAAAATTAAAAATTTTATCATATGGATGTGAAGTCATATTTATTAAATAGTGATATTGAGGTATAATTTTATATTAAACAACTATGTAGGTTTATACTTGATGAGGAAGAAAAAATGTTTATAAACTGACTAAATCTTTGTGTGGGATGAAAAAATCTCCACATGCTTGGTTTTCAAAACTTGAAAATTGATTGAGAATGTTAAATTTTTCTAAACAAAAAGTTGATAGAAACTTATATGTGAAATATTCTGACTACAGAGCTCTAATTGTAATTGTTTATGTGGATGATATACATTTTTCTTGGGATAGATAAGTTTTTTGTAAAACATTTTTTGAATAAATTTAAAAAAAATTAAAATTTCAATATTGGGAGAATTAAATTTCTTCATTTTCTTACAAGTTCAACAAAAAGAAAAATAAATTTTCTTATCTCAAGAAAAGTATTTCAGGTAATTGTTAAAGAAGTTTGGAATGAAATAATATTAAGAAGTTACTAATCTTATATTTGAGAGCACAAATTTGAGTTAAGATGAGTCTGGAAAAATTGAGAATCAGAAATATTTTCAGAAGCTCATAGGAAGTATACTTAACCTTAAAGCCTAAATACCTGATATTGTTTATGATGTGAATTTGTGTGCTAGGTATCAAAGTAATCCAAATGAATAACATATGTTGACAGCAAAGAAAATTTTGAGATATGTCAAAGGAATAAATTCAAAAGGGTTTTTATACAAAAGAAATTATGAGATGATGTTTTAGGGTTATATTGATTCTGATTGGGATGGAGATTATAATTAGATAAAATCAACCTCAGGAGAAACATTATTCTTTGGTGAATGTTGTGTGAGTTGGCATAGTAAGAAAAAAAGTTTAGTAACTTTGAGAACAGATGAATTTGAATATGTTTCAAATACTCAGTCTTGTACTCAAATACTGTGGATAAAATTTTAGTAGGAAGATTTGAAAGTAAAAGTTTCTAAAGCATTGAAGATACTTTTTGATAATTAGAGTGAAATTGATCTTTCAAAAAATCTTGTCCAACATTGAAGATCAATACACATTGATATAAAGTTTCAATTTATAAAAGATAAATTTTATGTTGGAGATGTTTTTCTAGAATACATTGCAAAAAAGTATCGTATTGTTGATATATTTATAAAAGAAATGCCGAAAGAAAGGTTTATAGAACTGAGGATGAAACTTCATGTTCATCCTCCTCCCATGTCTTCCTAAACCTCGTAATGAATTTACCCTCACCATTCTTTTGATTATGTTGACAAAGGGGGAAATAAAATAATAAATTTATACTTTTAAGAAGTTTTTACTTATCTTTATTTTATGAATCTAAAGATTTGGTTATCCTAAAATGGGGGGGGGGGAGAAAAAAAAAGTGAGATAAAAAAAGAAAAGTTATGGAGAGTTTAACTTTACATGTCTGAAAATTTTTCTTTCCACCGGTGGATGGAATTCTTTAAAAATATTACTTTATCCAGTAGCGTGGTGTTAGGACACTCTCTTTTGAGAAAGTCTATGTTTTGATAATAGTATAAAAAAACATGAGTTTTTTATAAAAATTTATTTGTGAAATTTTTTTGAGAGTTATAAATTTGTTAACGAGGGTTGTAAACAAATCCAAAGGGGTAGATTGAGGAACCTTTGAGGTAAATTGTTTTAATTTTTTTTTTGTATTTTTAAACTACTAGCATTTTTTTAAAATAATGTTTTTGTTATTTAGGAATTAGACTCATTCCATCATAATGAGTTCTATAAGAAATTTGAAAGTTTTTGAATATTCGAGACCATATATATAGGGGGGAGGGGGGAGTTTTGGTTTTCCATACATAGGTTTCTCAACTCAGGCTTTGAAGTTTCTAAGAATAGAATTTATAATGATGCTGAAGAGGTTTGTAGAATAAAGTTAAGGCAAGAGTTAGAAAGTTCTAAAAATTTCTAAAAAAAATTCAGACGATGCTTTGCTGATCATGAAGCTCTCATAAATCAGGAAACATACTCATGATAAAAGGTTTTGTAGAAATAGAGGAATTTTAAACATTTTATCGGTTCCAGAAGTACTGAAATCAAAAGTTGCAAGATTTTAAAATATTTAAAGCTGATAAAGTTTGAATAATTCCAAAGTTGAAAAGTAAAGAATAAATCGTAATGAGATGAGAAAGAAATAGAAATTGTAATGATCTAAGAAGGAAAAAAATTCCTAATGAGATTATAAGGAAATAAAATTCTTAATGAGTTGAGAAGGAAACAAAATTCACAATAAGCTGAGAAGGAAATAGAATTCGTAATGAGCTGAGAAGGAAACAAAATTCACAATGAGCTGAGAAGGAAACATAATACATAATTATCTGAGAAGGAAATGAAATTTGTAATGAGATGAGAAGGAAATAGAATTTATAATGAGATGTTAAATAAATTGAAATATTAATGAGATGATAAGGAAATATAATTTTAAATTATGTGATAAGGAAATTGACTTCATAATGAGTTGATAAGTAAACAGATTTGTAATGAGCTAAGAAGAAAATAGATTCGCAATGAGCTAAGAAGGAAACAGATTTATAATGAGTTGATAAGGAAACATATTCATAATGAGATGAGAAGAAAATATATTCTTAATGAGATGAGAGGGAGACATATTCGTAATGAGCTGAGAAAAAAAATAGATCATAATGAATTGAGAAAGAAAGATAGATCCTAATGAGCTGATTATGAAGAAGACTCAAAAATAAAATTTCATAAGTTTTATGAAGAGTTGAATAGGTCAAACTTGAAATTAAATTTAGAATAAATCTTAGATAAATATAATAAGGATTTAATAATTCAAAGTTAAAGTTTAAATATGATATATTTTTAGAGTTTTTGAAATTTGAGGAAGAGGGGAATGTTTTCAAGTTTCCAACTTTTATTTTCTGAGTCACCAATAAATACTTTCTCAGATCATTCATTCATTATTAACTTTAATGTAAGTGAAAAAGGTGGAGTGTTAAAGAATTCAAGTGAAAGTTATATTTGGACTGAGATCTCTAAATAATATCAGAAACCTAGAAGTTTTGTTTACTGGAAAAGAGAATTTTATTGATTCAATTAGACTGAGGAAGATTGTGTTGATCATTTGAGTAGAGTTTGATTTATGTAGATTGATAATGAATTCATCAGGTTGAGTTCATCAGATCGAGCTTCATTATATTGAGAAAATCAGATCCATCCTCATTAGATTGATAAAATCAGATCTAGTCAAATCAGATAAGGATTCAGACTAAGAAATTGGGGAGTAGTTTCAACAAAGTCTTTATTATTTTATTTGGATCAATTTTTTTGTAAGAAAACTTTATAAACTTAATGGAGTTAGTATAATATCTCCTATTAGGAGATAGAAGGTGTCTAAAAAAAGTTTGAACAAGTTGTGTTCACTTCTTCTTAATAATGAATTTCCATAGATCCATGGGAGTGGCTATTACAAGGATGTATGTTCTCACACTGAGGCCAAACCTTATAAATCTTGTGTAATTTACTTTCTTCCATACTTTTTCATGCATGATTTTTTACAAAATATGGTAAGTAAATAAATCTTAACAGGTTACAGGGGTTTGGTTTTGAAATGTATTGAAACTTATATAAAGTAAAACAATTGATTCAACCCCTCATGATTAGTTGTTATTTGATCCTTTGGAACTTCATAATTTATTTAGATCTAGCAGAAATGATTACATCATCTTAGGATCCTTTACTCGATGAAGATGTGGATATTTCAAAAAACCCTTTCATATTACCTTATTTGTGATGTAGGGATTAAATTATAGATTCTCTTTAGTGGTGATCCACATGTTCTACTTTGTTCTCTGAGTAATTATAATTGATTTTCATATGCTGGTGTGGACAAAAAATTACCTTTTGTTGTTCATATTGATCACTTGTACTTTGATCTTGAAGGAATATCCCATGTGTTTCTTGTTCTTGATAAAGTGAGAGAAAGAGAAATTCTATAGAGAAATCCATTGAATTGAATGATTCACTATATATTGATTAACCCTACACAGTAGGCATAACCATAAATTTATAGAGTTTGGGTTTAGGTTAAAATATTATTTAATTGCATATCAACCTTTAAATAATATAATAATATTTATTAAACCCCATTCTAATAATAATAATAATAATAATATTTTATGGCATGTGGGATAACTTATATAATAAATTTTTTATTTAACCAGCATATAAATTAATATTTGTCATTGGACACGGTCTTAGTCCATTTGAACACCTATATATTTATTGAATACTTGAATAAATTTTTAATAAAATATTTCATTCATCAATAAATTTTTGTGATCAATAAAACATGAATAAAATCACTTCTCATTCTTGATAATAATATTTATTCCATTAATTAAATTTATATAAAATTTTATCAAGATCAATGAAAACATTTAGTGTGTGGCCCTCTAGGATTATTTCTATTTGGAATTAGGTGATATCGTCTAAAGTCCAATATTACTATTTAAAAATGAGTCAAGGAACCCAAGAGAAATAAATTAATGTCGCAACAATGATAACCACATATGAACACTCACTGCATAATATAATCCCTTTCTCACAATATCTCATTAAGTAGGTTACACATCCATGTCATCAACCTATGTGCTCAATGTGCATTTCTTTAATTATTTGAAATAAATACATCATTATACCATGGTCATGGAATTTACTAGGATGGTTATATTTCAATCAAATGGATGATCTATAATATTCCATAAATATGAAGGGGGAAAATACTTCTACAACTTATCCATTAAAAATGCCATTCATGACACACTCAACATGCCCTACTTCATACCAATATATGGCGTGCTGGTTTTCATTAGTAAATTTAAGTGCGTGAGTTGTGACACACATCAATGATAATATTAAAGTTTAAGTACAATTACATAAGCTCTGAGATAAGAATACCCAATAACACCAAAACATGTGCAATTCCTACTTGCTGTTGTATTCTTATAATCTCCCATCTTGGAGATTACTAATTGTGAACTTAATGAGAAAAATACTCATCCACTTATGAGAACTCACACATGAAAGTCACGTTCTATGTGTCCCTTCATAGAACTTTATATGAATATAAGACTATATTAAAGAATATCTTCATATCACTTCAAGGATATAATCATATCGAGGAACTACTATGACTTTATCAATGCGATAGATACCCTTGGAAATCATTACAATAAAGTCATGCTGAATAATGAAAAATTTGTAATAAGATGTTATTAATAATCAAATCATTGAATATAAATGTAATAAAAGTATAGACAATTTATCTAAGGACACAGACTCTTTTATATCTCAAAATTATTATTGAATATTAGATTTTTTGGAATATTGGGCTAAAAAGATGACCCATTAGACTGATAAATTCAAGTTTGTGATGTGACACTATTACATAGGCATAAATATGGTTTAGGATAAAATTAGGATATGCATTAGGTTTCTTTCAATGCTGGTCAATGGTAAGGTCCTTTCAATAATGAAAAAACAGTATCTAACACAAACTACAAATTTCTTAATTTTTTAGATTTAATTATTTTCATGTTCAATTTTGGAAAAAACATAGAAATATATCAACTAGAATTTCTTTCACCCTGTTATGAACCTGTATTAGCAATGGATTTTTTTCAGTAAAATTGATATTCTTCTTTATAATTTAGCTACCTTAAATTTTTATTTTCTTTTTTCCATAAACTATTTCAAAAGGTGTTGGCTTAGTTGAGGCATACAAAGCAGTGGTCTTGGCAGGTATTATTTTGGTTTGAGTTTTTAACCAGGGTACTAGATAATTTTGAAATTTTTTATATTAATTTCAAAAGTTATAAAATTATTTTACATTCACCCAAAATAAATTCATAATATTATATCATCATATTTTTAGTTATATATTTCCCCCTACACAGTCTGTATTATATTATATACTCATAGACTAGGTACTGTATTGATAATCATATCATGTTTGTTTTATTTACTCATTCCTTTCTTTTTTCCCTTTTACCTTTCCCATTTAATGTTTAATACACTCTTTTACTATATAGAAAATTGGTATATTTTTTTTCTTATTATCTATTCAAAGACCCCTTAAATTATATATGATTACACCATGGTTGATACCAATCACTTTGATCTTTTAACCCCTTAGATATTATTTCAGAGATCTTACACCATCATTCTTGACTATAGCCTTAAATCCTTCTGGATTTTCATTGATATGTTCATAGTCAATTTTTATTACAACATCAATAACTTTATAAAATTAAATAGGCAATTTCATACCCCATGACTCTCATGTATCTTATAAATTTATACTTTGTGAAATTATAGTATGCATACATTATATATAATATGTGTATATTTGTATTTAGTACACATACCGTATGCATAAAATATGCATACATTGTTTGAAATTACATACACTCATATGCATATAGTAGGAATACATTTTTTGAAATTACATACACCTATAAAAATATGGTGTATTGTATGTAATATGCAATTTCATACTCTCATGTGTTTCACTAGACTGTAATTTACCACTTTCTTGAAACCCCCTTTATATATAACAGAAACACTGTTTTATTTGTTTCGTTTTCAATATTTAATATTAATTATAACATTTTGTTTCTTTATATATATTTTTTTTCAATATTTTTTACAATAAAAATTATTTTTATTTGTTTCATAATCTCATATGTCCTATGAAAATGCATGGGGGTACTATTTATAAATATCAAAGATTTAAATTTAGAGTCAATGGATATAGATCATTGAATAGTGTTTTTAGAGATAAAAAAAATGTCGGTATATATATCCTGGTGTAAAAATGAATCTAGTCAGTTTTTTAGTCTTCATTTTCTTCTCGTTCATTTGAAGAAATCTGTAATTAGACACCAATTGATGAAATAGAAATATCAAAATCAACAACACTGTTAATTTATGTTGAATATTCATTATCATTTTCTTGTAATAAATTTTTCTAAAAAAATAAATAAATTATTAGAGTAAATGATACATGATTCTATAGAAGATAATATTCAAATATTTTATATTCCATTATGTATTTCATGCATATAACACCCCAAGATTTCAGGGTATGTATCCTCTTAAATAAATTCAATTCATTAAACAGTTTACTTTGCAAAAAAATTATTTCATATAGTATAAATCAAATAAAATCCCATAGATAACACAAAGAAAAATCTATAACAAAAAATGAATGAAATAAGAGTCTTTTTCAAGAAATTAAGAACATATAGAAATGAAATAGTAACTTAACCTTTGGAATAGGAATGTGACCCCTATGAATATAAATTCTTCCAATGAAATAGTAACCTCACCTATAAAAATATAAATAAATTTTATGCATCTTATAAATGGTGTATGAAATAATTATATCATAGTATAAGTAATTAAATGTTTTGGAAATTATTAATTAAGTATTGATATTTTTATAAAACCTAAATGTTTATTTATAATTTTACAATCAATATAATTATTTAAAATAAAATTTATTTTCATAAAATATAATCACAAATTAATATATTTTTTGTATTATTTTTATAAGATAATTTTATAAGACCTTAATTTATTTTTCAAAGTGTTATGAAATCATTTATAATTTTTAAATTGGTATTTTTTGAGTAAATGATGATTTTAATTAAAAAATAAATTTCAAATTATTAGAAATTATTTTCATAAAATGGAGTTTAGTTTTAATTCTACAAGTTTAAAAATTATTTGGGTAATTATTTGGTATTTTTCTAAAATAGTTGAATTTTTGATGAATAATGAAATACGGTAATATACGGTATAAACTAAATAAATAAATTATTGGGTCATAGGTGATGTATGGATTATGTAAGCCCAAAATATTGAACCATATTTCATTATTTCAATATATTTATTGATAATTCTTAAACTATTCATAATCATGAGTCAAAATAATAAACTAGTGAATAAAATAATGAGAAAACACCCCTTTCCTCCATTATAAATACCACCCATCACCACTTCTTCTCCTCACACCTTACAAGATTTGAGCCTTATAATTTTTTTTCCAAATACTATTACCAAAACCCTCCCCCATTTATAGGATCCCTTGTTCTCAAAAAAAAAAATACCAAAATCAATTTCCTTAAGGTGGTTCTCAAGGAGAGGAATTCAAGAGGTAAATTCCTCTTTCTTTTTCTTTTATTTTCATTTCAATTTCATTTATTTTATTATTATCTCCTCATATTACCCTATCCAAGTGTAATTGTAACTCCAATATCACATATATA
Source organism: Viscum album (assembly GCA_963277665.1). Taxonomy (NCBI): domain Eukaryota; kingdom Viridiplantae; phylum Streptophyta; class Magnoliopsida; order Santalales; family Viscaceae; genus Viscum; species Viscum album. The sequence goes on along the minus strand of OY728136.1, from coordinate 1,503,617,115 downwards.
CTGTATTATTATTATTTTAATGTAATAATCCATCATCATTTCTCTTCCCCTATCAATTTTTACTAAAAATGGAAACATCGTCTGTGAGGTGCCAATTCACCAACTTCATGGACGATGATTGTTTGTTTCCAAAGAGAATCCAATGGGTATCTACTAAAATAATTAAACCATATTGATGCTATTATAGTTCAGTGCTAGATACATGACATAAAAATAATAATCACTTTCTTTATTCAGTATTCATTTTTTAATTTCTATGGGTTTTTACTATGAAAAAAATAGATAGATGCATTTTCATTCTCAATTTATTGATGCAATGTGTTTTTCAATTATTCACCATAAAATATTGATTATGTATAATTGTTTATGATTAAAATATTATTGATTCATTGTTCCACTATATATAACCCTTACTAAAAATTTTAGATCACCCTTTTATTTTTTTCATCCCCAGGTTGTGAAGATGAGATCTTTGAATAAGTGAAAAGAAGCAGTTTATTTTCTTTTGTTATGTACTATGTTTAACTACCAATGTAATAAGGGAAAAATTTATGTATCTATTTTCTTCAAGACTACTAAACTGATCGATCCTTGGTGTTATGATCCCTTGTATATATGCCATTGTAATAAAACAACCACTGATTCTAGGCACTGGGGTTGGGGTTATTACAGTTGGTATAAGATGATGTTTAGTAGAAACCTTGGGAACTAGATTTAGAATACATAGTTTATGGAACATAACCATAAGATAGAATTTTAGGATAAGTATAAAATAACATCCTAGAATTTTGGTAAGGTATAGATTATGTGGGTCTTCTAGAAATACATCCATGTATGGATACTATAAGTTAATGTGGTTTTGGAATAGATGTACCAAGTGGTAAAAACTCTGAAAAGGTGTCCTAGGCTTGACTCGGGGTAACCTGGTACATGAAAACATGCCTTACTATGCACCTAGTTTGACACTCCCTGGGGATATTCTTAAGATAATACAAATTTTATTTACAAACCATTAAGAAGGATTTTAAAGTAAATATGTCCCCAACAATACCATGTTATCATTATGAGATTAGCTTTGCATAATTTTCAATTTATGTTAAGTGTTTGTCTTGCTCAAAATTTTGCATCATGATTCATAACCTAATTTAGTGTATTCTATTGTTTATAAATGGTACCTAGTGGAAGGAAAGGAATCAATAACCATGGACAATGTAGGTATTTTCCCCCTGATCAACTCAACGCAGTTAGTGTTGGATCTGAGCAAATCATAACCATATTATGCCAACTTAATTAGGTTATGATGAATAACCATAATATAACTATATTGGATTGTTTAATGTGGTAGAAACCCCCATGTAAAGACCCTAATTTTTTCATGTAATTTTTTTAATTATATGGGAATATTAAGAGTCCAGGAAAATTGACGATGCATGATTCCGAGGCCCGGTGTGACTGGAATGAATTTCTGAACTTTTTTTTGGGTACGTTCAGTAAACACGCGAGCGACATTTTATAACATTTGAACTGGTGCTCAGAATTGAAATCCGAGGATAGCATTGAACTCTTAGTGCTAATATTCGCTTAAGGATACCTTCACCTCGACCACAGTAGGTCGAGGGTGGAATTTAGTTTTCAGACTTTTTATGGGAGAAAATAAAATAAACATGCTTTATTTTATTTTTGAAATTGAAACCTCCCATTTTGAATTTGGTGGTGGGACCACCCAAACCCCTCTTAATATGAAGTTAACCCTTGGAATTCCCCCTAGTTAATGTTACAACTTCAATTCAATTAATGAGCCAACTATATTTTTTTAATTAACAAACTTAGTCTTATTAATTTGGAACCACACCTTTCGTGGGAGAAATCGTTGGAAAAATAAAGGAGATCTTGGGAGAACCTCTGGATAAATGTCCTCTGATGAAAAATGACCTTCAAATGAAGAATGAGGAACTGACTTCGGAAACATCATGCGGGAGAGACAAACGCTGACGTCCCATTCATCGACTTCATCTTCTTCCTCGCGACATCTCCAACGAATGTCAAGGTAGGGGATTTAATTTGAAATATGATTGAATTTATTTGATAATTCTTCATATTATGGATTCACAATGAGGATGGCCAAACTAACATGGCCATCGTCCCACACATATAACTTTCCCCTTTATATTTTTTTCTTCATGTGTTCTTCGTGTGTTCATCAACGCAAAATAATTAATGATGTTGGAAACAAAAGGTTTTGTTGAGAGAAACATATGGACGCGGAGCCCTCGACCCGAGGATCGCGAATATGCGGTTGTAATATTTTTCGAGCTTGGAAGGAAGCCATGATGACTCACGGAAGAAGGCGGTGGCCGACACCCAACCGGCCGCAACGAAGGATGGGTGGCGCACGTCTGTGCCGCTGGTGGAGCAGGAGGTCATGGCTGCTTGGCCGCAGCGAAGGCCGAAGTGCGGCCGACACCCGACCGACTACAGAGGATAGCGGTGCCGTCACGCCACTGGGAGGAGGAGGACCGACCGAAGAACTAGCTGGTCGTTGTGCACCGAGCAGGACCCGCTCCAGCGGGTCCCTCTTCCAAAAACCGAACCACCCTTTGGCCCTCTCGGGTGACCTGGGAGGTGCCTCCCTCTCGGGAGTTGGCTTGGGAGGACCCCGCCATGGCGGTCCCCCTGACCACGAGCCGCATCCTGATACACCCCAGCGGGCCACGCCACCGGGCCGTGCCCAGCGGGCCACGCCACCGGGCCGTGCCCAGAGGGCCGCACCAGTGGGCCGCGCCCAGCGCGGGCCGGGACGCCCCCTTCGTAGGTCAGGCCAGACCATGACCCAGTAGGCTAGGCCTGCCCTGGCCCAGACCAACCGAGTCAACTCGAACTGGGTTAGGTCAGCCCAAGCCAGGTTGGGCTGGGTCGGTCTGACCAGGTCGCACCGGACCCATGCCCTTATAGACCCAGATACGCCTTTGTGGCCATATTTTGAGAACCGAGAGTCTGTTTGACTAACCATCTGAGGCACCAGAATACTGGGATTGAGATGGTCCTTTTAGGTATACTCCACTTGAGTTTTGGATAAAATTTGAGTATGTTTGGGTTGGATCGAACCCCAAATCCAACCAGACCCTCAGAGCAGAAACACTAATAACTTACAGACCGTGCGTCCGATTGACGCATCTTCTATTGCGTTGGGTCCCTTATGATGTGACAGACCTTTGTGATATTTCTCCATGGGACTTCTTGGCAGTCTAGGTATGACCGATATCTTGAGGGATAGATTCTATGGAACTCGAGCGCACCAGGTGTTAGGAATCCAGTGGCTGAAAATGAGGCGGAGGTTGGAGATGGATAATAGGGAGGTTAGTTACCTATCGACTCTGGGCTGGTCAGATCATGTGTGGTTCATTGCGGGGGTTAGTACCTATCAATTATGTGTGGTTCAGTGCTTAGAGATCCTATTTGGGTCAGTGCATACCGATCATGTGTGTGTCAAATCCTGTGTGGGTCAGCGCTCAGCGATTCTGTGTGAGTCAGAGTATACCAATCCTTTGTGGGTCAGATCCTGTGTGGGTCATCGCTCAGCGATCCTATGTGGGTTAGCACATACTGATCCTTTGTGGGTTTAATCCTATGTGGGTCATTGCAGGGGTAAGTACCTATCGATCATGTGTGGGTCAGACTCATTATAATCAGCAGCAGTGCCTCTAGAGAGAATAAGATGATCTAGCTTCGCGACTAATCATCTGTACTTCTATACTTCAATTATACCTGTGTGAGTTGAGTCTTATATCTTCATGGTGTATCTATGTGGTACTATATCTTCATGGTGTTACCTGTGTGTTACTTCTACCTTTGTGGTGTTACCTTTGTGGTATTCTTTCTTCCTGTGTGATATGAGTATGTCTTTATAACTTAGGTATATGTATGGGAATATACCTAAGTAGGGTTGACTGCTGTTTCCATGTTTTGTGGTTTATCCTTTGTGTATTTGAGAGACCTTCTGGGGTCTATAGGTCCCTACTAAGTATTGTTATACTCACCCCTACACGGGCTATGCCCGCACCTTGTTGTGTCTTGTGCAGACGACAAACATCACTGACTGAGGACGAGGGTACCAGGACTGGAGACTGCTCAGAGGTGGACCTTAGACGAGGCGTACCATAGAGACAACCGTTTGAGAGCTCTACCCACCCTTCAGGTAGGATCCTTGGTGGGTGTTCATAGGAGCTGCTTTCAGTTTTACTCATACTTTCTTGTTTTACATGTACTTTCTAGTTTTACTGGTACTTTCCAGTTGGGCTTGTATTTCATCCCCTTTACTTTCTATACACACCCTGTTTACTATATAGTTTACTTTGTGCCTGTATAATATTGTGTGCTTGGTTTGTGTGAGTTTATAATTTATAAAGGCAATGCCTTCCCGTTTTAGGGAATACGCCTTTTGGTGCTTGTCGCCAGCCCCTATCCTATAGAAGGAAGGTTTGGGGTAGTCACGGCACGGGTCCCGGGGGACGGGCCGTGACAAATTGTTATCAGAGGATTTTGGTTCTACCGAAGAAATTGGATGTTGATCTTTTAATAGGTAATAATTTTAAGTGTTATGAGTGTGGTTTTCAGTTCAGGGGGTCCAGTGTTGGTGCGGTAGCTGACATATCCATACATGAGGACCCTGACTTCAAATTTCTGAGTCAGCGCACAAAAACACTGATTGCGTGTGTGTTTTTGAAAAGTTTTATTTGTGATCACTTTGAGTCAGCTCACCAGGTATAACTTAATGAATGTGGCACACCTGTTTCTTTTCAAGATTCCTCCATGTAGACAGCCATCCCGGGTTTCAGTAGAGTACGTGATAACAACCCACTGAGTGACGAGGCTTTGGTGCAAGGCCCCCTTATGGAAATTGTACCACAGGGTGGTGTACCAACAACACCACTACCCGTTGGGTAGCCGATGCCACCATCCCCAGCAGCAGAGGGTGCACACATCTTGAGCATGTTGCACGAATTCCAGTGTTAGAGGCCACCGAGGTTCCGGGGTGAGATATATCCACAAGAAGACGAGGACTGGCTGGAGGCCGTGGTTAGAGTTTTTCGACTAGTACATACACCAGCCAATTCATGGTGATCCTCGTCACCAATCTTCTTCAGGCAGCATCGGGCAGATGGTGGAGCTTGATTCTCCAAGTTCAGAAAGGTGACTCTCATCTGGGTGAACTTCAAGAGCCTTTTTAGGGTAGAGTTCATCCCAACGACCCTATGATCAGTGCATATACATGAGATTCTCCACTTGCAGTAGGGTAGCATGACTGTGGCTCAGTATTCAGCAAGGTTCACCGATCTATCGTGCTACTCCACTGACATGGTGCATGACCCTTTCTTCACGGACCAGACCTTTTAGTAGGGGCTCAAATGGGATATTAGAGCTTCGATGGTTTCTCTCAGCATCTCAACACAGAAGGGGGTGTTAGACTGAGCACTATTAGTGGAGAGCTTCCTTTCTGAGAAGTCACTGGTAGCAATACCCACCACCAGACGACACATAGCAGAGTCATCGGTAGCTGGCAGTAGACAAATGACACAAAGGTCTAAGAGGACCAGACCTATAGGTGGATGACCGCAGGATAGAGGTTCGGTGGTGTAGGGATCTCGAGATAAAGCAGGACCGGTGAAGAACAAACAGTGTTAATCATTTTGCGGGTAGGGTCACATGGCTCGCGACTACCTGACCTGCTGTATAGATGACTAGAATATGGTCGAAGGACCGTTTGGGCAGAGGTGAAGATTCATTCGAGGAGTTCCATAAGTAGGAGGTGGATGTGGTAGAGGAGCAAGCCGTGAAACAGGCGGTGGGTGGCGATTCGAGGTTCTACCACCACCACCACCAGGTGGTTTACCCCGATCACATGAAGCAGGTGGATAGGGACGACCACAGCTTCAGGAAGCTGAGGCCTATGACCACGACGCTCCAAAGATGATTCGAGGTATGATCTGTGTCTACTCCACCTTAGCTGTAGTACTTATAGACACATGTTCTAGTCATTATTTTATTTCCATGAGCCTCATTCGGAGCTCAGAGATACCGGTGGAGCCGTTGGCATGATCCTTACAGCTAGAGACTCCTACAGAAGCAGATTTGATGATTACACACTGGTGCCGACAGTGTGAGCTTACTCTAGGAGGTGATATCTTTGGCTGGGATCTTCTACTAGTGGCGTAGAGGACTTATGATGTCATCTTGGGTATGGAATGGTTATCCAGAGTCCATGCTCAGATTGAATGTATTTTGTGCAAAGTTCGGTGTGTCCGCACGGATGAGACTAGGTTTTCCTTCACCGGTGAGAAGGGAACCTTTGTAGTACAGGATGGACTTACCCATAGGAGGGTGCAACCGATCACACATCAGTTGTCTAGCCTTACCCTCAGAGTGGTTGATGTTGAGAGTCTGAGCTATCCTATAGTGGTGGACCAGTACGCTGATATTATGACAACCCTGCTTTTATTACAAAATTAAACATAATTTATCACATAAAACTTCACTTGATACAACAAAGAAGATAGATAGGTTTAGTGTATTTGGGTCTTAGGATCATTACATAAAAACTTAAAACATGAAATACAACATCTTTATTGAAAAATTCCTTTACATGACCACTACATTCCCTCGTACTTAGCATTGCATGGGATAACCTGAGGACATGCATAAGAAAAGGGTGAGATATAAAGCCCAGTAAGGGAGTAAACATGGAATAACATGAGGAGTACAATACATGTTAAAAAATAGGCATATTAATAGAGCATAAGAGAAACATGAACATAAAGGCATGATAATGCATGATAATCATAACATGGAAATGTGGCAACAACACTTAACATAGAATTAGCATGAGCCAAGGCTCATTGCACATAGAGCATGAGTGAATACTCATTGCACATGAAGCACGAGTAAACCCTCATTGCACTTGAATTAGCACGATTCAACACTCATTGCACATGACATATCATGATACTGTACTTTACCCAATGCATTGGAGCGCTATAAGGGCGCACCCTTCTTAAACATTTCATTTCATGCATAAGTGTGCCACTTGGATCATAAAAAATTGATTCAAAAAACATAATAATTTATTCCACGATAAAGGAATGTTGAATTCATACATAAAACTTTATAATAAATAAGAAAATGTGCATAAAAGTGAATACCCTTGTTGGAGAAATGGGCATGGTATTCACTACACAATGACATTGGCTTAGAAAATCCGTGCAATTTCAGCAGCGTAACGACGTGACATAAGAATTCATAAAAATGTTTGATGAGAGAGAAAGGGGTGTCTCATCATATTTACATGAAATGGATAGTAAGGGGGTCATATAGATACATTCCCAAACAATTTTAATGGAATTTAGATTCATGATACAAAAGTATTTCTTGAATGTAAAAGAGGAGAGAGAAGTTCCTTTCGGAATTTCGGCATAGTAACAAGTGTACATGGGAGGAATTTAATGAGAGATAAAGGGGTTACTCATCATATTTACATGTAATGGAAAGTAAGGAGGTCATATAGATACATGTCCCAAAATTTTTAATGGAATTAAGATTCATGATACAAAAGTATTGCTTGAATGTAAATGAGGAGAGAGAAGTTCCTTTTGGAATTTCGGCATAGTAACAGGTGTACATGGGTGGCATTTAATGAGATAGAAAAGGGTATCCCATCATTCAAAAATAAAGAGGGAAGTATGAGGGATGTGCAAAACCATACCCCAACATTCATAATTGAAATTAAAAGGCAAAACAACTTAAAGAAAATTCGACAAAAATGAGAAAGGAAGAAAAAAACTTTACTTGGAAGTGTGCTTCCAAAGGATAGAGAGAGGCTTGTGAGAGTCTTCTTGGGAGCTTGGGGCACCTTGGGAGGATTCTAGGGAGAGTAGGGCAGAGGTTGGATGAACTCCAAGGGCTTTTAGTGAGGAGGAAGTGGGAGTTTGGGTGGGTTCATATAGGAAAGGTGAGGGAATTCTTTATTATTTAGGTTTGGGACCCCTTATATTAAATTAATCCAAACCACAAACCATCCCATGGTTTTTGCCCATGTTTTTTGGAAAAGGGAATAGGAAAACAATATTTTATAAGGCCAAAGTCCTAACTTCTTAAAATAATAAGGTTACTTATGTGGAGGTGAGTCACACTCCCATGGAAATTAATTTAAAAAGACAAGGTGTTTAATAAGTCTTGAGGGGTCCATTAATGCTTTGAAAGGTAAGTCAAACAAATCCAAAATAAAATTATTTTAATGTTAAAACATATATTGGCAGAACATAAAGCTTATAGTTTTTTATTAAATCACTATTGGTTCATTATGATTTCATAAAACAAATTATATATTTAAACGACATTTAATTTTTACCCAAAAATTTGACTGTCTCAGAAAATTATGAAAAATTCACCATTGGATAATTTCGACATCCTGATTCCAGAAATAAAATTTATTTTATCTAAATAATTTTCTAAATATGTTAATTTTTACTTTTAAAATAAAAACCAACATTTATCGAAGATTCACCGGTTTTGACAGAAATGGATTTCAAACCTTAATAAAAATTATAATTGCATTCATAAAATTATAAGATCATTTATATTAAATAAAAATTAATTTATTAATAATAATAATATTTTATTAAAATATTATTTAATTCAAAAATCCATTAATTTAATAAAATATAATTCTTAATTAAATAATAACTAAAAGCACTATTTGTACTTTAAAAACTATTTAAAATGTATCAATAATGACAAGAAAGTATATTCATTATTATATAAAAAATAATGTACATGAACATAGTACTATTTATTTGTTACATAACCCCTTAAAACAGACGCATAAGACCTAAGGGTAAGGTGTGTGATGGTGACAAACTCTTGGGGTGGCTCGGATAACATCGCTCGAGTGGTAATTTCTATCAACTTCCAATTATACAGTAGACTGTCCCATTTGAGCTTGACATGATGAAGCTCATCTTGGGATTGGTCAAAAGAGAAGCCCAAGGATGCCACCTCTTTTCCGAGTTTTGAAAAATGGGCTTCGAATGGGTCAATTCTACAGGAAGAGGCCATCGCTTCCTTTGTCTGAGTAAATTGGATTTGTTAAAGTCCTATATTTATAGTAATCATGTTATCACTGTTCAATGACTATATTAGAAATGGTCAAAATTCTTATCATAAAACCAAATAAGTTGACATTTTATATAAACATAAAGAGACATTTAATTATATCAAGAGGTATTTCCATTAATGAAACTTTGGGTCGTTACAGATGTTTTCCCAGATGATGTTCCGGGTCTACCTACTCATAGAGAGGTGGAATTCTATATTGACTTGTACCCCGTGATGTCACCGATATCTACACCAGCATATCGGATGGCTCTCACGGAGCTTTGATAGGTGCGAGTACAGCTGGAGGACTTCTAGAGCAAGGGATTCATTAGGCCCAGTGTTTCTCCTTGGGTAGCCCCAATTTTATTCACCAATAAGGTGGATGAGATTTTGAGACTCTGTGTAGATTATCGGCGCTTGAACCAGGTGACCGTGAAGAACAAGTACCCACTTCCAAGGATTGATGAACTCTTTGACCAGCTGAAGGGAGCACGATGATTTTCGAAGATAGACCTCAGATCAGGCTATCACCAGCTCAGGGTACGAGATGAGGATGTGGAGAAGACAAACTTCAGATGTCGTTATGGCCATTATGAGTTCTTGGTTATGACATTCGGTGTGACCAACGCCCCAGTAGTGTTCATGGGACTCATGAACAGGATCTTCCAGCCATACCTCGATCACTTTGTATTAGTCTTCATCAACAACATCCTGATATAGTCAGAGATATAGGAGGATCATGCATATCATTTGTAGATAGTTCTGGACACACTGCAAGAGCACCATCTTTATAGTAAAATCTCAAAGTGCCCATTCTAGATATAAGAAGTCCACTTTCTGGGATATGTCATCTCGGAGGTTAGAGTTGCTATGGATCCAGTGAAGATTGAGGCTGTAATTTCTTGGGAGTCACCCAAGAGTGTGATGGAGGTGCGGAGTTTCCTGGGTTTGGCCGGTTAATACTGAAGGTTTGTGCCTGAATTTTATAGATTTGTGACACCCTTATCAACATTGAAAAAGAAGGGGAAACTATTTGTGACAACCAGGTCCCAGTGAAAGCACAGACACCCCGCCTTAACAAGGCTGTCGGGTCCTGGCCTACCAGGTACCACCAGTTTCCACGCAAACACGTGGGGCCCACCCTAGGGTCCACCCACGTGCCTGAATGGGTCATCTGACTAATGAAAATCCCCACAGGCCAACACATGTCCTTTCCAGTGTGCTTTGTCCTCACTCGCACACACCCTAGGAAAACTTCCAAGAAGGTCACCCATCCTAATCACTACTCCAGGCCAAGCATGCTTAACTGTGGAGTTCTAATCAGACAGGCTCCCAAAAAGGAAGGTGCATCTTGTTGACATGAGTCATATCATTTAGTCATTTAACCCTTTACCATTTGGGGGTGTTACAATCACCCCCCCCCCTTTAGAGCACAATGTCCCCATTGTGGGCCCTATATCTCAACCCAGGAAGTGCACCGCACTTAAAGGCTAGGTTCCTCCTCTGATACCAAATGTGACAACCGGGTCCCAATGACAGCACAGACATCCCGCCTTAACAAGGTCGTCGGGTCCTTGCCTACCAGGTACCACCAATTACCACGCAGACACATGAGGCCCACCCTAGGGTCCACCCACGTGCCTGAACGGGTCATCTGACTAATGAAAGTCCCCATAGGCCAACACATGTCCTTTCCAGTTTGCTTTGTCCTCACTCGCACACACCCTGGGAAACTTCCCAGAAGGTCACCCATCCTGATCACTACTGCAGGCCAAGAACGCTTAACTCTGGAGTTCTAATCATACAGAATCTCGAAAAGAAAGGTGCACCTTGTTGACATGAGTCATATCATTTAGTCATTTAACCCTTTACCATTTGGGGGTGTTACACCCTTCGTGTGGTCGGAGAGATGCCAACGGAGTTTCCAAGAGCTGAGGTAGAGACTGACGAGTGCCCCTATGTTGAGGCTACCAGAGGAGGGCGTTGGGTACGTAGTCTACTGCGACACATCAAGGAATGAAGTCGGATGTGTCCTAATGCAGGAGCGAGTAGTGAAAGCATATGGTTCTCGAAAACTGAGGTATCATGAGCAGAACTATGCTACCCATGACCTGGAGTTAGCAGCAGTGGTCTTCGCCTTGAAGATATGGCGACATTACTTGATGGGCGAATGTTTTATAGTCTACTTTGATCACAAGAGTCTTAGATATATATTCTCTCAGAAGGACCTGAACCTGAGACAGTGGTTTTGGATTGAGTTCCTCCAAGACTATGACTTCAAGATAGTCTATACTCTTGGGAAGGGTAATGTAGTAGCATATGCACTCAGCAGGAGATTTGGTATACAGTTTCTGAGTGAAGAAACAGAGCAACTAGCCACTTTGCAGATATCCTACGTGGATCGAGATGGAGCAGCTTATCTTCAGTATCTGACAGTCACTCCCCCACTCCTTTAGCGAGTCATGGTGGTGCGTCTTGGGGACACTGACTATTAGGCTCCACATGCTCAGATAACCATAAGACAAGCACCTGATTGATTTTCTGAAGGTGGGGAGCATGTCATCCTCTTCATAGGGTGTACTATCGTACCTGTGGAGCTTAGGGAGGAAGTGTTAAGGGAGTTCCAGACATCCCCTCTAGCAGTACATCCAGGAGTGGTGAAGATGTACCAGGACCTTCAACATCAGTACTGGTGGCCGTGAATGAAGAAATAAATGGCGGTCGAGGTATGACTGATATCTCAAGGGACAGATTCCACAGAACTTTCACACTGGGTGTGAGGAATCCAGTGGCTGACAGTGAGGTGGAGGTTGGAGATAGATAATACGGAGGTTAGTTACCTATCAAATCTGGGTGGGTCAGATCCTGTGTGGGTCATTGCAGGGGTTAGTACCTATCGATCCTATGTGGGTCAGCGCTCAGCGATCCTGTGTGGATTAGTGCATATCGATCTTGTGCGGGTCAGATCTTGTGTGGGTCAGTGCTCAGTGATCCTGTGTGGGTTAGCGCATACCGATCCTATGTGGGTTAGATCCAATGTGGGTCAGCACTCAGCAATCCTGTGTGGGTCAGCACATATCAATCCAGTGTGGGTCAGATCCTGTGTGGGACATTGCGGTGGTTAGTACCTATCGATCATGCGTGGGTCAGACTCCGTATAATCAACAGTAGTGCCTCTAGACAGAACAAGATAATCTAGATTTACGACTAATCATATGTACTTCTATACTTCACTTATACCTGTGTGAGCTGAGTCTTATATCTTCATGGTGTACCTATGTGGTACTACATCTTCATGGTGTTACCTGTGTGGTACTTCTACCTTTGTGGTGTTACCTTTGTGGTATTCTTTCCTCCTATGTGAGATGAGTATATCTTGATAACTTAGGTATATGTATGGGCATATACCTAAGTAGGGTTGAATGTTATATCCATGTTTTGTTCTTTTTCCTTTGTATATCTGAGAGAACTCCGGGGGTCTTGGGGTCCCTACTGAGTATTGTTATACTCACCCCTACACGGGCTACACCCGCACCTTATTGTTCCTTGTGCAGATGATAGACAACGCTGAATGAGTTCGAGGGTATCAGGAATGGAGACTATTCATAGGTGGACCTGAGACGAGGCGTACCGCAGAGAAGATCGTTTGAGAGCTGTACCAACCCTTCAGGTAGGATCCTTAGCAGGTGTTCATAGGAGCTGTTTTCAGTTTTACTTGTACTTTCCAATTTTACTTGTACTTTACAATTTTAGTTGTACTTTCTAGTTGGGATTGTATTTAGACCCCTTTACTTTCCATACAAACCCTGTTTAATATATAGTTTACTTTGTTCTTGTATCTTTCTATGTGTTTGGTTCGTGTGAGTTTACAATTTATAAAAGCAGTGCCTTCTCGTTTTAGGGAATACTTTCAGTGCTTGTCGCTAGCCCTGGCCTATGGAAGGCTGGTTTGGGGTAGTCATGGCATGGGATCCGGGGGATGGGTCATGGCACCCCATATTTTAGTGGGGATACTAATCCAACGGAAGATAAAAAATGGATCAAGTCCCTTGAAAATATATTTCTAGCATTGAGATGTGATGAAAATGAAAAGGTAGTACTAGAAGTATATTGTGTCAAGGGTGATAAGGATCAATGGTTGTCTTTCATCCAGAATACTAAAGAGGAAGATGAAATAGAGGACATGAAATATAGAACTTTTAAGGAATAATTCTCTAAAAAATACTTCCCTTGTGAGCAATGAATTGAAATTAAGAGAAAATTACTTAGTTTAAAGCAAAGGGAAGAAGAGAGTGTTGTAGAGTATGAGGATACTTTCACAAAACTGGATAGGTATGCTATAAATTACATATTTGATTAATAATACAAGATTGATCATTTCATTGAAGTTATTTATCCAAGTATTTGAAGGGCACTGGTTTCACAAACATTTTCGTTGTATGATAAAATAGTATTAAGTGCCATAAAAAAAGAGAAGGAATTTTCTAGATCTAATAAGTTCAATGGAAATTAGGATAAGAATATGTATTATTATAAACATGGAAAAGGTGAATCATTAAAGAATAAAAAGGTAATGAGTAAATTTCATTATGTGAAAATTGTGGAAAGAATCATCTTGGAAAATTCTTAAAGGCATGAGAGTTTTCTATAAGTGCAGAGAAAAGGGTCATCAGTCTAATGACTACAAGGGGTAGAAAAAAATAAATGATTTTTAGTGCTTCAACTATAATGAAATGGGGAATTATTCAAATCAATGTCCCAGTAGTCAGGGGAATCTACCATAAAAATGTCCAAGGGGAGATGGCCAAGCTTATGCCATCATAACTATGGAGGTTGAAGTTCCTAATTATATGGTGGAAGGTAATTTAATAATTTTCTCAAACTTAGCTAATGATTTTTTAATTTTGGATCATCAAATTATTTTATATATTCTTAGTTTTCTAAGAAAATTAGACATTTCTCTTTTGATTTAATAAAGGTGTTGTCAATAAAAACTCCTAAAGGAAGTATCGTTGCAACATAGATGTGTCGATCCATCCCCTTTATGACACATAAACATTCTTTAGTTATAAACCTTATCATCATACCTATGGTTGATTTTTGATATAATCCTTATTATGTATTGGATTTCAAAATATGATGTGAAAATCTATTACAAGAAGAAGGAAGTTACAATTTTTGAGGAAGATATAGAAGCTCTTATCTTTAGAGTAGAAACACTATCATCTAGTTCTTATCTAGATCCACCTCCAGTAGCTCAACTAATTGAAATTATTGTTTTGGAAGAGAAAACAAAATTTGGGGATGAGAAAAGTAATCTTCGAATTTTGGATTTACCAATTGTGAATGAATATATTGATGTATTTCCAGAGGATTTACCAAGACGACTTCCAGAGTAGGAAGTAAAGTTCTCTATTGATTTAATTCTTGGTGCACGGCCTATATCAAATGTTCCCTATAGAATGACCAATTTGGAATTAGTATGAATAAACAAATAGAGGAATTGAGTGACAAGTTACTTATTTTTCCTAGTGTTTCTCTATAAGGATCCCATGTTCTCTTTATCAAGAGGAAATATGGATTGTGGTTGTGAATTGATTATATAAAAACCAATGTTATTACAATGAATAAAATGTATCTTATTCCTTGTATTGATGATTTATTTGATCAAATTCACAGAGCACAATATTTTTTGAAGATTGTAATTCGATCTAGATATCATCAATTTCTTGTGAAAAAGGAAGATATTCTAAAGATAGTATTTTGAACCAGGTATGGAAATTACGAGTTTACAATAATGCCATTTGAACTGAATAATGCACCCTCTATTTTCATGGATCAAATGAACATAGTTTTTAGGAATATATTAATTATTTTTTGTGGCATTTATTGATGATATCTTCATATATTCAAAAATCTATGAGGACCATGAGAAACACTTGCGGGTTATTCTGGAGACTCTTAGAAGAAAAAAGTTATATGGGAAGTTTATTAAGTGTGAATTCTAGATTCAAAAATTTATTTTCTTGGATATATTATATACAAGGATGGAATCTAATTTGGTCCTATTAAGACAAATTCTATACAAGAATTACCTATGCCAACTAGCATAACTGAGATACATAGTTTTATTGGATTTCCAGGTTACTATCGGCATTTTTTTCAGAATTTTCCCAATTGGATAACCCGCTAACCAATCTCACACGTAAAGGGGTTAAGTTCATATAGAAAAAAGAATGTTCTAAATGTTTTGAATAATTGAAGGGAAGATTGTTCAACGCTCCAATTTTTACTCTTCCATCTGTAAATGATGGGTTTGTGATATACAGTAATGCATCAAATAATGGACTAGGTTGTGTCCTTATAAAAAATGATAAAGTTATTACTTATTAATCAAGGTAGTCAGTGACACACCTCCTTGTGGGCCTATTATCATAGTATTTGGTATCCTATTGCATATAGGGAGACATGCATGATTTCATGTGACCTTCCAGTTTGGACATGGTGGTTTAGGTTAGGATGTTGCACCATTAATTTATTTTATGATGATTCTCATGAAAATTATAGGGATTTAAATATCCATCTAAGGTTCTATCTCTAATAAGGTTTTTATTTGAAAGTTACCAAATTGGTAAGGGAGTTATGTTTCAATACCATTTTAATGGGGATTATTTATTCTTGAATTTCTATTGAGAAAATTATATCTGATAAATCCCTTTAATTTTTATTATACTCTAGATATTTTATAAATTTTTAATTTTTAGTATCGTTTTCTTCTCTTTGAAACTCAAAATAGTATAGAATTTTCTTAAGAGAATATGACCTTATTTATCCTCTTTAGGTTTAAAAACGTTTTTATTTCATATACATGTTTTCAAAAACATTTTAAATAAAATTTTTAACTATTATCGGATGATTTTTTAAATCCATTTTTATCTATGTCTGAATTTTAACAAAAAGGTTTAAAATGAATCATATTTACATTTTCTGAATGAGGTACTTTTTATCAAATATGTTAATAGAATATTTGTTTTAATAATTATGGCATGGAAAAAATTTATCACTTCCATGACCACTCAAAGCTCTAAAACTTCATTTAAAAGTTTACAAGGTTATTTTCAAATAAAATATTTTACTTAATATTTTAAGAATATTTGGATTTTAAATATGTTATTTGAAAATGTATAGGGTATTTTCCTCATGAAATATTACAGTGATCTATAAAATAAATTTTCATCTATAATAACATCCTTTTATGTTAATTATGTTTAAATAGGGATATGATCCAATGATACCATCCTTATTCTTTCTTTGGATAGTTTATAATTATGATGATGAGATTTTTATGAGAATTTATTATATTCTGTGGGTTATGATATGAAGAAATGAATAAATGTTTATGAAACTCATTTAGTTTCAATGGGTTATGTTATGATTATATGATGATTTTTTTTTGATCTTGTGGATAAAAAATGTACGGTTTTTATTATATGATGGGTGGGACTGAAATTATATAGTCCTCTAATGCTGTGTGTAAATATTTACATCTCATAAGATAATTATGGTAAATGAGGTGATATTCTCAATATACCATGGGAAATAGGTAAGAATGTGTGATCCTATATGGGAAACAAGTGGTGATTCCTAGTCTGGTATGATATGGGAAATGGGTGTTGATTCCTAGTCTACTATGATTTGATGGTCTTAGTTATTAACCTTGAAATATTAAATGGTTGATATGTCTTTGATGGTTCTATAATTTTAGGACATGTTTTATGATTATGATCTTAAATTATAGTCCATGATTGATTGATAATGATTTATCAGTCTTATGATTCATGTATTTTGAAATGATAAAGTTTTATTTCATGAATCATGTTCATGATCTATAATAGATTGGGTATAATATTTGAAAGTTATATTCATGAGCTCATAACCTTATGTTTATCTTATTCTTTTATATGATCACCGATTGATATCTTCTTTGTTTACCCTTACTAAGTATCTAAGATCACCCTTTATTATGTTTCCTTTCCTTGGGTTATGAAGAAAGGTTTTAAGTAGGGTATGTCAAGAAGGGTCCAAAGTGAGAATAAAATTATGAGAGATGATGAAGAATGTACCTAAATAAGATGTTTATGTATCTAGTATCCAAATAAACTAAAATTTTATTGGTTTGGTGTGGATAATAATGTTATGTATTGAATATTAATCTAAAATGATGTAATATTTATGTATGAAAATTATGGGTCACTATTTATAGTTTGGTTTATGATTCCACTTTAATGGTCTGATTTAATTCATGATAGAATCCCTAAACCATGTTTGTTTTTTTTATTTTCAACTAAAATGAAAGAGGATATGAGATAGAATTTAAGGTGATAGATGATCATGAAGTTAGAGAGGTGTTCCTTTATTCCTAAGCAGTAATAAATGAGGGTGATGGAAACTTTTATAGGTGCTAATAGATTTTATTTATTTATATTGATAGTAATAGATTGATGTGTGATGGTGTTATAGCCTCAATTGGGGACCTAGATAAAGGTTTGGAAATAATTAGAGGTTTAATTGAAGAATGTGGTTCGATTTCATGGAAAGAAGATGAATCTGGTTTGGGATACCTAAATACATAGTGTGTAGTTCTGCAAAACACACATTGTGTTTTTCATTTGGTATGGCAGTGATGGTTTTTATAAATTTTAAATATCACAAAACATGTGACTAATTGTACAGACCATGTGTACAGGGAGTACATTCCCAAGTTAACATTTGAGTTTACACATGGTGTGGGCCAGGACCACACACCATGTATCTATGGAACACAACACGAGTAGTGGTTGTACACGCTGAGCACCCAACCTGAATTGACATTATATGTAGTATATAATATATTATATATAAAAGGTAATTACATGCCATGTGGTGTGACAATACACTATCAGGCTTCTTTTTAGGGGCTACACTCCATGAAACCTATAGCACATGTCATGTACTCCTTCTAAACATTGTGGATTTTTTTACACCTTTCTCGAGACTTAGAATCAGGAAAGTGAATATCCCATTCTAATTTTTTTCTACATAGAACTCAATGGTGGGAATTTATTTGATATTAGAGATAATATGTGATGTGATATAAGCATGTTACTCTCTTTTCAACTTCAAATATCCAAAAAAACGTTTAGATGTGATCTTTGGAGTGATTCTATGGTCATTATTTATAATACCCATAGAAAGGTGAGATATAAAAGGCTAAATGTTACTATGCATGTCAAAAAGGTGCACCTTTATCTTTAGGAGACTGCATTATTATAATTTCATAGTTAATTGAGCTTTTCCTAGAGTATTATAGGTATGGTTGACCACATGGGAAGCTTATCAAGGAGTGTGTTAGTGAGGAAAAATCACACTGAAAAAACATGTGTCAGCCTATGGGGACAATCATTAGTATGATAAGTGGACCCAATGGGTAATAGCCTTTGGTGTGTTGGGAATGTAACAAAGGTATTAAAGGAGATACATGGGAACAAATGACTAGGTTTATACCCTAGGGAGATCGCATCATGAAAAATGGTATTAGGTCCAATACCCAGCCTAATGTATAGAGGCACTTCCTGGGTTTGAGGTGTTGTGTCCACAATAAGGATATTATGATTTAAAGGGTGGAGATTATAATAACCATATAAATTGATACTTAAAATTATAAATGATACTATACAATTCAACAAGGGTTTCCTTTCTTTTATGGATCATACATGGTTATAACTCCATAGTTAAGCGAGCATAACCTGGAGTGGTGTCAGGATGGGTGACCTCCCAAGAAGATTCCTAGGGTGTGTGTAAGTGAGGAAAAATCACACTGAAAGAAAACATGTTTACCTATGGAGAAATTAATTAATATGATAAGTAAACTCATTGGGTAATAGTTTTTAGTGTGCTTTGAAGGAAACCAAGGTATTATAAGAAACCCATGGGGACATGTGACCAAGTTCATGGCAGGCGAGGTTGGGTCATGAAAGTATCCCTATATTGGTATGGTCAGTGCATGTTTCCCCCATTTTCTTTATGAATATGGTATTTTTATCCCTTGTGCACACCTAGGGTGTGAATCCTATATGTTTGGAGTCAGTTTATCCCCATCTAAGATCTCAAGCGGGGTGTTGCTCCTCTACTAGGGTTGGTATCCCATCTACCATTTCATACCCCTTAGTGAGGCATCAGTACCTCACTACAAATCTAGATGTGTTATTTAGATTAATGAATTGAGTAGTTCATATTTGTGGAGTTACATGCATACTTTTCCTTTCATGTGATAAAAATATTGAGACCTCTTCTGTTGTCTTGGGTTCTCTCACTTGAGCATATTTAGGTAACATATTATCTTTACCCATAATTTTGGTTTTATGTGATGATTGTTATTTTGATATTATTTAGTGGTTTTGGGTCATCCTAGTGGGTATGTATATACTCACCCTTGCATGTGAATTTTTTCCTTGTGTTGTGTCTTATGAATATACTAGAAAGTTCAGAAAGGATCTTAGTAGACCAAGTATTAGTGGAGATTAGCAGTACTTAGTGGTTGTGATAGTTAACAGTGTTAAGATATAAGATCATGAGCAAGTAACTTTGTAAGTACCTCAACCCTAGTATCCTAGAGTTAGTGGTTACATTATTACATTATCATAAGATACAATGAATTGCATCATGAAGGAAAAAAATAGTTTATTAGTCTTGGTAAACTAGATACATACTTGAATCTCATTTTATAATTGATAACATAAAATACAACATATTATTTTATTCAAGTGAATCATTATTTCCTCTAGTATAACCCTACATATAAATCATAATACACATCTTGGCATCCTGAGGAAAGAAACATAAGAAAGGGGTGAGCTCAAATTATCAATAAGGGTATGAATATAGTGTAAGATATCATAAATAAATAAGCATAATAAATATGGAAAAATAAATAAATGAGACACATTCCATTCAATCAATTACATGAAAATAATATTATAGGAATAAAATAATATCAAATAATACCATATAAATGATCATATGAGCTTTAAACTTAACCATGGATATTATAAATAATCAAATAATCACATGGAATATCAAAAAAAAATCTTAGAATTAGTTAATTACCAATTTTAGACATCATAAACTATTAGGTCCACTAGGTTAGATACCCTGAGAGGGTGGTAAATTACGGTATGACAGATTTAAAAAACTGCCCCTATTGATCTTGTCTTGCTGTTAAGAAAGACTCTCTTATCTCTCTTTCCTGCAACAAAGTATAAAGAAAACTAAAGAAAGCACTGGACACAATGATTTTTACTTGGTTCACCCTCACTGGGCTACGTCCAAGGAGCATACACCGAAGATGTGCTGATGTACCAAATCCACTAAAATCTCACAACTGTTTACAAAGTTCAGGATAAATCACTTCTATTCCTAGGCTCACTACCTTTATAAAGTTTAGGGCCAGCTCACTGCTTTCCTAAGGGCCACTCCCTGTCTCTCTCTCTCTGGCTCACTACTGGTGGAGAGGATCACCTTCTTCCTCTACCTTTTCTCAATGATCTGGAAAGGATCAGCTCACAGTTTATAGACCTATAGGTCTCTTCATTATCACTAATAAATGCATACTCTGTTGTATGTAGATGCTCTGTTGAAGTCCAACTTTCACCCGTAGATGAATCTCACTTTGTACCGATGGTATCGGGCAATCTTCCACCTTCCACGCAGCCCTCAATCACTGCAATGCATCAACCATACCTGACACCCTTCTCTAAGCTGGCATGCAAGTATTGACTCGCAAGTTATAACTGGAGTGAAAGTCCACCTCAACCACTTTCATGACACAAGCTTCTGCAACTCCAAACATGCGCGACTCACACCCTTTTACGACCAAACCAATTTTGGCATGCAACCATCAACTATCGTGCTTCTTCAAAATCTGGCGCGCAAGTGTCACTAAACCAATTGCACGGCACCTTCTTCTTCAACTCAGAAATTGGGTGACTTACAACCTTTCTCACCCAAACCACCTTGGGCGCGCAACAAACAACTGGCACACAAATTCTACTTGCATGACCCACCACCACTTGCGTGACCACCACACCTGCGCGAAGGGAGCTCTGATTTTATCTAAGTGTTGAACTCGTATAGAATGAGGAGGGGTCGACCTATATTTATAGGCATTTGGACACCCTGCGTGACGGTGCACAAGTCTCCCTTCGGCGGGTAAGTTTCGGTGCGCAAGTCTTTGCCGCGCAAATCACTTGCGCGACCAACCCTAAAACTTGGGTGCCCCTTTTCCCTTTGCCATAATTTGATGTTATGATCTTGAATCAAGCATGGATCGTTAACCACATCCCTTGAACTTGACATGCCACCATGAAATCCCCTTTTTCAACAAATTTGTATGTCATGGTTTTCTTTGTCAACAATCACAACACAGATGTCCACTTTGTCAATAAACACAATCACCTAAAAAAAATGTTTCAATGATACCTTGAGGGATTTTTTCCCAACAGAAGCATACTTTAAAGACCTCATTCAAAGACATATTAGATAAATTGTTAAGGCCCTAACCAAAATCCCAAGCTAGTTTGTCTCATGAGACGTGCTGATGCATCGAGGGGATATAATGGGCCCCACCCATCACTTACTAAGTCCAATTCATTCCTCATATGAAAGGGATAAAACATAATCAACATAAATATTCATATTGAAAAACTAGCATACGAAATGTTAACAATCACCCCAATCAATAAAAATAATCATAAAACATCATGAGAAATATGAATGGTATCAAATTGGTACATTCCCAATCATACTAATCATAGAAAATTTAGATAAATAATAAGGATAATATCATTACAACATATCCTTAGTGGATCATAATTATAATAAAGGGTCAATGACATGATGAATAGAAATACCACAAAAATGTTACTAAAAACATTCTTGAGTAAAATAATATTTTTACTTTGAAAATATTTTTAAAATAAAAAGTTTGAAAAATATTCTAAAAATAACCTCTTAGAGTTATAATGGATTATTTAAAACATTGAGTTGTCATAATGGTGAAAATTCCATACATGTCGTACATGTTAAAACAAATATTCCTTTCACATTTTCGATAAAAGACAAATGGACCTTGTTTTGAAAATGAAGTGAAGATGCCATTTAACAAATTTGGTGAAAAATTAAAACTAGGGTAAAAATTAATTTAAAACATCCTATAGGAACATTAAAAAAATTTTAAATTTTTTTTTATAAAACATGGATATGGACTAAAAAAGGGTTTTCGATTGAAGAGAGAAATAAAGTCAATTTTATTTAAAAATATTATTTAGGAATCATGAGTAAATAAATAGAGAAAAATGAAGAGAAAACATGTATTTTGAAACCATAGTATAATAAATTTCACAATTTTCTTCATATATAGATCATAATATTTTATCATCAGAATCCTAAATATAAACAATCCTGATAAATGATTAGATTGTA
This sequence comes from Viscum album, assembly GCA_963277665.1. Classification (NCBI taxonomy): domain Eukaryota; kingdom Viridiplantae; phylum Streptophyta; class Magnoliopsida; order Santalales; family Viscaceae; genus Viscum; species Viscum album. Next base: position 1,503,594,450 of record OY728136.1, on the reverse strand, counting down.
TCATAAAACCCTTACCACTTTGGTAACTTTGAATCGTATGCCCCATTAAAGAATGAAATTAAATAAAACTTAAAATATAATTAGAATAATTAATTTCATGATATTAAATATCAAATTGGTTTTATATACACCTCATAAAATAAGTTAGATGCGTAACATGATAGATGCCTCAAAGGAGGAAAATTAAGACAAAAATATCTTACTGATTTAGTAACTTTTAAACCATAAACACCATGAAATAGAGATCCTACAATGGATTTATAAATCCCCATAATTTTCATGATAATAAATATATAATTATTTCATGTTTATTATATACACCACATCTAAGAAACTTGGGGTGAATATGGCATGTATCTCATGGATATAAAAGTGAGATGAAAAATCTCTTACCTCAGATTAAAATTCCATCGTATGTGTATAAACCTCTTGTATAATAAATATAGGTTTATTATAAATCTTATAAATAACCATAATCATATATATTATTCCATAAATTATTTACTTATAGTCTTTTATGACCTGTTTATTAATAATTCTTTGTTAAAATTGTTGTTTTGAGTGATAAGTGCTTCATTTTTTCATGTATGTTTTGATTCAGTAATTTCATTACTTTTAATTTTTTCACAGTTAAATAATATAAATAATGTTAAAAATGATATAAATATCATATATATTCACTATATATGTACTTATAATGATCTATAATATTTAAAGATAGAAAATGGATTACACCGTTCATGGAGACGGTAGGTCGTACATACACTTGAACATTGTTTCTATTTTTCTAGATGGATGGAATAAAAGTAAAATAAATATTAATTAATATTTAAAAAATTATTATTATGATATATATATATAATTTATATTAATTAAATTAATTCTAATTACTATCTATGTAAAAATAAAATAAAAAACATTTCACATCGCTACGTGGATGCAGTAATCCACAAGTACAATGAGAAACGTTATTCTTTTCCCAAATATTTGGAAGATAAGAATTTAAATGTGATATTATATTTAACAAAGTATTTTTATTTCATAAATACCACATATATTCATTAATTTTAACCTCACTACCTTCCATATAAATCATTTGAGAAAAATAAATCACATCGCTTCATGAGGCGGTAGTCCACTGTACACATGAGAGACGTTATAGTATCCCCCATGAAATGGAAATTATGAAAGAATATGTGATATAATAATTAAATAAGTATAATAATTTCATAAATTTCATATATAAAATTTAATCCCATCATTTTATCCATCCTTGAAAAGTGGTGATGGAAAGCGAATTACATGAGTTTGTGATGCGGTAGTCCTCTATACATAAGATTGATGATTTCATTTCCCATTTAATGGAAGTGAATATGGATAGAGGTTATTAAATTAACATAATAACACCTCAGTTTATATGATAATTTTTTTATTATATTATCATACTTAAATATTATTTGAAGTAAGTGTAATAAAAAATAAAACAAATACAAAAATTTAAGAATTTTACATCTTCTTCGGATATCCTCTATAGGTTTATACCTAAATACTTATTAGGAGAGATTAATAATAATAATAAGTCCTATAGGATGTAGGGAAGAAATTAATTAATGTATTGGAGTAGTTATTTCCCAAAAAAATTATTTTGGAAGTGTGAAGAGAGGAGGAGAGGAGGGTAATCTTTTATAAGTGGGGGAGAGGATACCCATGGAATTTTTGAAAAGATAAAGTGATACCCATGTTTTTTCTCATTAAAAAACCCTAAAAAATGATTAATTATTAACCCTTATAGGCTAAAAGGTATAAAAATGTCCATAAAATTGGTTTTGGAAAATTGTAGGTCATTTTTAACCCTTATATTTTTAGTTTTACCCCTCAGTAAACCCATTTTTACCTTAACTGTGGTAATTAATTTTTACTATTTTTACTATTTATTATGGTCAAAAATTAAGTTGAACTTATTAGATAATATTAATTATTCTTATTAAAAATATTGAATCTATTTTATTAAATTCAACTTATATAAATGATGTGTTTTAATTTAAAATAAAACCCATAGACACGTCAAAAAATCAGTTTTTCCAAAGAAAAACATTCAAAAGTTTAAAAATAATTATATTATGATTCAATATAAAGATTATTTCAATGACTTAAATTAGTTAAATAATAATATAATCTTACTAATTTTACTTTAAAACCAATTTATAACATAATTTAACTTTGTAAATAATTTAAACAACGGGGTAATTTTCAATAAAAATAAGTATTTTTTATTATTCATCAAAAAAATTAATCCATTCAGAAAATTATCAAAAATTCATCTAGAGATAATTTTGACATGTAAATTTTTAAAATTATGTTTATTTTTTCAAATAAATTTTATAAAAGTTCTAAAAATTAATGCACAAAGTGCGACTAAACCGCCTTTTAGAAAAATGATTTTTTATAGAAAACATTTCTTTTTCTTTCGAATGGTTATTATTTTATTTATAATCAATAGATAACCATTGAAACTATTTTATACAAGTTTAAATTATATAATTTTATTAATTTTTTATTCCTATTTAAACCTTCCATCTTAAGGGCTGTGTTATAATAGTCTTGTTTAAATAATAATACTAACAGCATATCATAGTTTTTTTAAAACTCCGTGTTGCTTGTTACTCAAGGTATCAAAGGAATGATGTTACCCTTTTAAAATATTAGGGGATTAAAACATTCCTCCTATATAATTTTATCTTGGGTTTTCTTTTTTATTTTGGGCATGCATTTTTCTCATTTATATTATATTTATATATTTTTTTCATAATGGATCTAAGAGGTTATTGAATAAATTTATCACAATTATTAGTTGGTTTAGTCATTACTTGTATTATTATGATATGTTTGGAGGTTTGAATTGTGTAAAATTACTTTAGGATAAGGTCTCCCATTTTATTTATATACCTACTCAGTGTTAGTCACTATCCCCTGGCATATTTGATGCATGCTTATGGTGGCACTCTCAGCTTATTGCAACCCAGGAAGGGTCCCAGGGGGTCGAGTCGTGTCAGATTAGTATCAAAGATGGTTTTCCTAGTGATGGAGTTTGTAGTTATTAGTTTTGTAATGATTGGTTTGGGAAATCCAGGTAACAATATTAAGGTATTTTAAGTTCATCATTCAAGCCATGGAATCTATTAATAGTGTGATGACTAATGTATACATTCACTAGGACTCTGATAACCTGCTGATCAACTCAATGTTCAGAGATGTCGGTTCTAGGGATACAATGGTATATGCATCATATAGGAATGAGTTATTGATTTTCCTTGCCTCTTCTAAGTCATATTACTAGATATAATCTTTTGAACTTGGTTTATCTTTTTAAATTTTTGGATTTTATTGTTCAGATAGTAAACTAGGGTACCGAGGTAGGGCTATGATGAAGATCAGTTGAGCAATTTGGCTTCTATTTAGAGGCATATTTATGAGGTGTTTCCTCTGTGCAGGAAGAGAGTGGTGTCACTGCCCATTGAGTGATGAGAAGACCCACCACCCATGGTTCAAAAATATTTTTTCCCATGTTAATCAGATAATTATTCTAGTAGCTCAAGATGAGGATGCATGTAAGTTGAGTGAACTACATAAGTTTTAGAGGTAGATGCCTCATAGGTTTTGAGTCGAAACTGACCAGTGGGTAGTTGAGTATTGGATTTATTTGGTTGTTTGAGTGTTTTTTCTCATACAGACCTATCTATATTATATGGTGGAGATTTTATCTAGTATTCTTTATAGAATGGTGATTCACCATGGGGCCTTGATCACCCAAACTCATGATGAGTTAAAACATACTCGGGAATAGTTTGAGCACCTCTTCTGCAAGGAGTACTACACCATGACTGTAATATCTATTCATATTCAGAAGCTTCTAGAGCTATAGTAGGGTAGTATAAGAATTCTCAAGTATCTGTAGACATTAAAATATATCATACAATACCCCATTTATATTAATTGATATGTATTATTATAAGCATTAATGTTTGATTAAGGTCTTTATAGATACATACAGTCATGATTAGTACCTCTCTATATCCCCACCTATGTCGTGGTGTTGGATATAGACTTTGTGGTATATAGATTTTTGGATGAGGAGTGGAAGGTATGTAGTTTTTGAAGTGGGAACCCAAGAGTAGAGTTATTATCCATTGTTTATGGGAACTAGAAATTAGATTCTTAATGCATGAGAACTTTTCATGGGCATGCACAGACTCAGGGATCAGTAGCATAGGTTTCATGCAAAGGATCCAGTTAATCAGTAAGTAGGAAATGTTATGATTTTGAGGGTTGGTGTCACCTAGTACATAACTACCCAACCCATCATATAGTAGAGGGTGGATAAATATTCAATGAACCCCCACATTAGAGGTAGCAACACAACTAGGGGCCTCTCAAAGGAGGTCATGGTGACCCTCAAAGAGACAGTTTCAGTAGAGGAGATGAAAAATATTCAAGATGAGGAGTGGGAGGAGGGAAACAATATAACCCACTTCCACTAGTACCACCCTAGGCGGTCCATGTCAGACTCTAAGGTTTAGTGTTCAGGGTCATGGTATGATGAAGACAATAGAGTGATATGACCATCCAACACATGACATAATTTGAGGTATGATTTTTACCCTTTTGACCTTAGAATCGATACTTGTAGACACATGAATGTGATATTATTTCACTGCTATATCCCATTTTTGCATGCTTGAGGTTCTAGTAGAGCGTCTAAGTCAACCCATGGTGTTAAAGACTCATAATGGGAATGATCCCATGATTATGAATTTTTTACAATTGTGTGAAATCATGATCAATAGAGTGATATTATCCTATTATCTCTTTAGGGATGCAATGAATTCATATTATTTCATTCTTGGTATATACTATTTATATATATTTCATGTCTAAATAGACTATTTTTTCCTAAGTGTGAGGTTTCTTCAAGATGATGGATCAAGTTTTTCTTTCATGGGTGAGAGGGATTTTCAAATGAGATGAGAAGAGGTTATATATAGAAAAATATTGCTGGTCATACACTACTTAGAGAGTTTGGACCTTGGTGCAGTAGATGCTTCAAATGTTCAATTACCATTCACAATGGAGGGATATATGAATATTTCCCTGAGAATGAAATAGGATTAACCCCTCATTGGGTGGCCATATTTTATATTTATTTGTACCATGGGTCCTCATCAATATCTTTTACAGCTTATCAGATGGCCCCCACTGAGATTCAGGAGTTGAGGAGGCAGTTAGAGGACCTTTGAGAGAAAGGTTTTATCAAATCTAGTCTATATCCCTAGGAATATATAATGTTGTTCACCCTAAATACATATTGTAGATTAATGATCTGTGTTTAATAATTCCATATAAACCTAGTAAAAATCATGAAAAAATATTTTATTTCAAGGATCAGTGGTCTCTTCAACCAAGTAAAGACAGTGAAGTGGTTCTCAGAGATTGATATCGAGTCTAGATATCATTGGATATGGGTTTTTGATGAGGATATATCAAAAATTAAATTTTCATTTCGCTATAAACATTATGAGTTCTTAGTGATTCCATTTAGAATAATTAATTTCCCATATTTTTTCATGGGGATAATGATCTACATCTTTCTAAACTTCCTATATCAATTCATAGTAGTATTTATTGATGGCATCCTTATTTATTCAGTATCACATATCAACCCTATATAAGGATGGTCCTGGAATTACTTTAGGAGAATCTATTATACAAAAATCTCTCAAATTTTTAGTTATGGATTATATAGTTCTACTTCACGGGGAATTCTATCTCAAAGGTTATAGTTTCTATAGACTTGATGAAGATCAAGGTTGCCTATCTTTGAAAAAACCCAAGAGCGTTCCTTGGGTGAAAATTTTCCTTGGATTTCCTGGGTATTATCAAAGGATATTGGTGAACTTTTCTAGGATCGTGACCCACTTGAGTACCTTAACACAAAATAGGAATCCCTTATTTTAGTTTGAATGATGTCTTAGGGCCTTTAATGAGTTGAGTTAGAGACCGACTAGTGCTCCCATCTTGAGATTACTAGAAGAGGTGAGTACATGGTATTATGTGATTCCTTCAAATATATAATTGATTGTTTATTGATGTAGAGGTGGTCGGTAATTTCTTATGGGTCTAGGAAGTTGAATCCCCATGAGAAGAATTATAGGATCCATGACTAAGAGAAGTAAGTAGTAGTGTTTTCTCTGTATAATTGGAGGCACTACCTCCTTGCATGCATTGCAAGCTATTGAAGAGATTAAATTTATTTAAAAATTATATATTATAATGTCTTTGTGTGTTACATTATCTTCTAATAATGGGGTTGTATGTTATATATGCTATTGAATATTATGTTCCTCTTTTAAAATTTCAGGTAATTACAAAAGAAATCCAAGATGGTATTTCTTAACATTTGTTAGTAGGGTAAATATTTAGGGTAATATTTAAACCCTACCTTATTAGGATTCCTGATCTATGGAAATTTGATCAAGTTTTTTTTTCTATAATTGAGATGAAATATCCAAAAAATTTATCATTTCAATGGGAATAAACCCTATTCATTTTATTTTCAAAATTCTGATAAATCTTATTCTTGTTTTAATACCACATGTTTTTATTAAGACATGGGAATTAATATTATTTACTAAGAGGAGTCACTACATTAAATCTAATAGGTTTATGGTTTGGATCATGGAGTATTGATAGTTTAAGAGTAATAATAGTGATTTTTTATTTTCCATACTTCTATCCCTATGATGGTAGTGTTCTCCAATATTGGGTTTTCGTTTTCCAGATAGAAGGTTCCAATCATCATGGTGTTATAGAAAATTCTTGAAATCCATCCGTATAATTTTTACAAAATAAAAATTATCACTAAATTATCCTAGATATTATCCATATAGATTTATGATGATTGATCCTATGGAAACTGTATTTCTAGTGAATGGGTGAGAAACTTCACTTATAAATAAGTTAAACGACTCTTGTATTTTTATGTTTTTTATAATTAAATAAGTTACAAATAATTTTATTCTAATTATTGAACTTAATTGGGATAGTTACTTCTATCAGATATCTTTTAAACTAGTAATGGATCTAGCTATTATATTTTCATACCAAGCAAATACATGACCTTCTAGAATCTTTATAAAATATCTTATCATTGCTACTTCTTGATTTTATGTCATTCCTATAATTGGGATGTGTTGGGATACAAAGTGTGTCAAATGTTGTTCAGGGTCTCTCATACCATTAGACATTAAGAATTTTGGGTTCCTAGAGATGGGGAGTTTGAGAAGTCAAATTTACCCATTAAAGATATAAATTTCTCTCTATCTACACTAGTGTACATCAACCTTCCTTAACCTCCATTTGATTAGTCTGAGAATTAAATATTTTTATCTATGAAACTGTAATCAATGTTGAACTTTGAGTAGTAATATTTACCTGAGTATGATATTATTGAATTTTTGGAACCAGTGGTTAATGGATTACTTGAGTTGGCATCAGATGACTCACCTAGATCAGTGGTTGGTATAGCCCCAATGAAAGGGAATCTTGATAAATAGTCAATAATGAAATTAATTGGATATCCTAACATGTACTCTAATCAACTAGAAGCCTATAATTTTCTATCATTAGTCATGTAGTTTCTTTCTATTAAATAGGGTCAACTAGAGGAGTTATAGTGGCTTCGTCTTGGGAATTATATTTTCCAGGAATATTTTTTCCAAGAAGATTCAAATTAATTCATTCAAGTATTTTTATTTTAGCTTCATATTAGGCATACCATTATTCAGTATAAAGGATCTCAACACCTTCTGGTGGTAAGTGGGTTGTGAATATAGAAACATCCTTTCCTTTTTTCCTTATCACTATCTTATTGTGTGGGTGGTAGTGGAATGTTTTATCTTACCAAGTGGGTGGTAGTGGAATGTTTTAGAGGAGAATCGAAATTATAATAATGTCTCTAATGTATAGTATATCCCCTTCCTCAAATTCATCTTTGTGAATAATTTTCTCGGTATATTATTCCTCTTTTTATTACTTGTTTATATTATAATGCTTCTAGGCATCAATAGGGTATGTATTAATAACATTTACTAAAGTGAACCCCACAACGAGAACTGAGTCTTCATTCATATCATAGAAATACAAGGCCTTATCTGGTTCACAATAACCTTCAATGCCCATATCACAATTCTTCACTATTTCTATTTTATTGTAGGATATCTTTGGTTTGTGTCCCATATAAGTCTTCTATTTATTCTTTTATTACTCTCATTGGTATGAACTTGAAATCCTCTTGTGAAGGGTGATTTTGGATGAATATTATTTAACTTTCACTAAATGTGATCTAGATAGAGGGGTTATTTTATGAATTTTTAATGGATATTACTCTAAGGATTTCATTGGGCTTTTCCCTATCCTTAGGAACATTTATTTTCATAGAGGAGGTGCATCATAAGTTTGGAAATATCTATGTTTGATTGATGACACCAAGAGTGGCAGTTCCTATCAAAATACCCCTATCCCATAGGGATAGGTTTTCTCCCATATTGTTATAACTATGGTTTTATCACTATTCACTTTTCAAGATCATACTATGAAATATTCTTGTGGTCACATATTTTCTAATGGTTCTAGAAAATAATTGACCACCATTGAGGGTGGTTTTTTCCTTAATTATTTTTTACCACATGTTTGTTGCATATTTATTTTCCTGTAAGATTGATGTAGAATATTTTTGATCACTCATTCCCATCAAGTATTCCTTTTTATGATCTAGGGTAAATTATGTTTCATTTAATTTGGTAATTGGTATACCCAAATCTCAAATCTATAATATGATTTTAAGTAATGAAATTGAAAATTTTCTTATAGGAACTACCTTGTTAAGCAATGAGTAAGGTAAAATAAAATTACATGAGTCCATTATAGTGATCCATTTAGAGTCACTCTTTCTATTTATTGGATTTAGTATGTTAATATATTGAAATATCTATTGGATCAACTTAGAGTTACTTCTCATCCATCTCCTTGAGGTAATCAGCATACCCTTTATAAAGTAGGTGTTGGCATGTGAAACGATTGAATATCGTTGTAAGGTTTTAGAAACAATAGGGTATTAATTCCTCTATGAGGTTCTTGGGAATTATATACTGAGAGGTTGTTATGTGATAGAACACGACTAGTATTTTTTATTCTCCCAACTCTTTACACATGATTGTATGGACTTATTTGACATTTTTTAATGGTTTGTCAACTTATTTTGACCGTAAATTCCAATACTCTGCAGATTTTTTGAGTGAAAAAAATTCATTTTAGGTATCTTCAACCATATTTAGGAATTCATAGCCTTTTTTTGGAACTGATGATGATTTTTACCTCACCTCACTAAATAATCTAAAGTATATATTTCTAAATTACGGTGGAGTGATTTGTCTGGTAGAATTTTGTTAATAAAATCCTCTCGAAAAGAGGGAAGCTTCAAGATGACTAAAACACATGGAGGAACTTCATATCACATAACCTAGGGAGGAACTACATATTAATTTTATTGATCACCAAAAGGAGTAACTTCATTTTTACTTATTTATTTATCACTATAAGGAAGACCACTATGGTTTCTAGTTTCATGATCATCATGGGGTGGAACTATGTTGCTGATAGTCACTTTATCACTATAGAGAGAACCTTTGGGGCCTCTGATTTCTTCATTTACAACACAGGGAGGATATTTATATCAAATACCCTAGGGAGGACCTCCAGAGTCATTTTATTAATCACCATAGTGAGGATCTATATGGTTATGGATTTATTTATTTCTGACATGAGGAGGACCTTTGTGTCAGATACCATAGAGAGGACCTCCATACTTGAAATTTTATTGTTTTACATTATTATTAGAACCTCTACTCAATCAAGATTTTTTATCATGGGGAGGGCCTTTGAAATTGGTACTATAAAGAGGAACTCCAAGGTTTTGGTTTGTTATTTTCTAAGGGGGGACCTCCATGGTTAGTCTTTACATTATCAGAGAGAGTACCTTCACAATGAGGACCCTTAGGGGGACCACTGGAGCCTTCTATTTGATGTTGACCATAGAGAAGTCCTCCATTGTTGATATTAATTTTATCATGTGGAAAACATCTATAATATGTTATTTGAGGATAACCTATAGTGTTTCTTAATATGTATTTATTATGAGGACCTCTATAGTGGTTTTGGTTCTCCCTCATAGGTGGGGGGTTGGTTGAATTAGCCACCAGTGTGAACCTTGATAAATATGAAGGCTTCTTGTTAATAGTGTCTAGAAATCAATCCTTAACTATGATTGAGATATGTTGATAGTTTTTAGTGAAATCATTGATGAAAGCTACATAAACCAACTCATGGGATTTGGAATTTGGTTTCTCTTAGCGGAACCTCCTTATGGGTGATATTATCTAAATGACTAGTCAATATATTTAGTATCAACATCTAAAGATACTAGGGTTTTTCAATAAATATTATGACCATGCATAGTAGGAGCCCTCTTAGGAAACATAGGGGTAGTTGTTAAAACATAATAAATTTCCTTGTTATCATTTTTTAGTTATGAGGGGTAAGAATTATCTTTACCCAGGGAGAGTCTCCTAATGTAATTTTAGGTTGTGATGGGTTCCACCTACCCACTATTGGATGGTCATCATGGTGTCAGACTTTATGAAATAGGCTCCTCAGGTATGGTGTAGCATGTCTCCAAGGTTGTGATAACACTATTATAGAGGTACTCTCACAAAATGGTGATCACCACTTGGTGCTGAAGTAACTGAGTGGTTGAAATAGTTACTAAAGGATTTCAAGTTGTGTAAGTCATAGCAGTTGAAGCATATGTCTAATATGACATTAGTTTTTGGTTCATAGAAACTCGAGTTTTCCTACACCTTCCTATATTATAGCTAAGGATATTAATTCCTTATCATCCATTATCTACGTATATCATTTGGATACTAATGGAGAAAAAAATAATAAAATCATCAACGCAATATCATAAGTGACAATTCATGTTCAATTATTGGTTTTCATAAGTGAAGGATTTTATATTTGGTTCACCATTTTTGTTTATAATGCTTTGATCCTTCATAGGTATGTTTGGTTATTTCTTAAAGATGCATGAATATCAGAATCAAAAGAATGGGATATAGGTCATACCATAAATTATATTGTTTTCTAATACCTTACTCTCTTATAGATTTTGTAGTTTCATGAAATCCTTCTCATTGAAAATATTGGTTACCCTTGTCATATATGTTATTGACTGAGACAATGAATTTTTGAGAACCCCATTCTAGGAATTTTTATCTATCAATGATTAATTATGCTATAATTTAAATCCATATAGTAGGGAACTATGGAATTTAAAAATATATTGGGAGATAAAAAGTGTTGTGGAGTCAGGATTAGGCCCATGAGAGGGGATTCATATGTATCTCTTTAAAGTGAATAAGAAACCACATAGATCAATTCCATTTAATATGGTACAACATACCTTTTGAGGTCATGTGTCAAAGACAATTATAGTTCCTTTTAAGGTTTTATAGTCATGAATAATAGTGTTACTTTAAAGGTCATGTACACAAGACCATTATATCATACAGTTTAAGGTCATATGACTTGCACTAATTCAAATTACTTTAAAGTCATGCAGAATGAAATATTAGGTGAAAGTTACCAAGTAATGGTATGGTATGGGACTTTCTCATGAGTGAAATTTTTTCTTTTAAAATAAATGGATGATTTAGGTGAAGGAATGGAAGATATTACACTAAATATGGTAGTCCATTTGTACCTTTGGATCATTTATTATACATAGGGAGACTAATTGAATGCTTGGTGGACAGGGTTATGATTCCGAAAAACCAAGATAGACTGGGTGGAAAGGTTGATCCTGGAGGAGTATCAATATCTCTTCGAGAGGAGGGATACTTTTCATTGAAGTAATACATTATTTATTTTATTATGAGGGTTATGTCAATTAGGGAGAAAATTCAGACTAGATCTCTCATAGGAAGGGTATTACAATTATAAAAGGAACACATGATCATAAGGGTCACATGAGTGTATAAAATGACATAGTAGTGTATATAGGGTGGAAAATGTATGGGAATTGGTGAAGTAGGATTTTTTAAAGGTAAAAATAAGTAAAAAATAGTTCCAATGAGGTGTTGGAGGATAGGAGAGTGAAAGGGTGTAATTTTACTTAGGTGGGTGACATGGGTGAATATGGTTCCCAAGTCAGCCTTTAAATACTGGGTGTAACCTCTTTTGAATGGGGAAACCTAGGAACTAGGATTTATCATCCTTGATGTTTATGAATAGATCCAAAAAAATGATATTAGGAAAATATTAAACCCAGTGAACCCTGGAGGGTTAGGTGTGTCTCAATTTATAGAATCATGGGTGTCAACGTAATTAAAGCTTATTTATTGGGAGATTTTATCTAATGAAGTCCTTTACCCAGGACTATGGATACATGCACAAAAAGGTATTTCATAGGGGGTTTGATGTCCAAAACCCATTAATAAATCAACTACCCCTGGTTTCCATCCATTCTCTTAGGTTTAGACTTAGAAAGTCACCATAGAGAGTGTTTTGGAAATCTTAGGCATAAATTCTTATGATTTGGGTACTCAAGTACTTTAAGTGTCTTTATCATATCAAAATGGGAGGATATAGGGTCCTTTTATAGGCATCCCCAAATTGGGACCTTAACCTTTCAAGGTGATTTATGGTAATCAAACAGAACCCAGATGTGACCCTAGGTGCAAGCTTAGCCTTGATGATCTATGTGTGCGGCCTAGAAAAGCCCCAAGGGTTTCTTACCAATATAGTGTTTACACCCAAAGTCACACCTAGGAATATGGGTGGTTATGAGTGGTTTACTTGAAAATATAAGAAATTAGGATGAGGTTACCTATAGTAAGACCCCTTTCTCTCCCATTTCAAGAGTACAAAGACACTCTACGCACCTAATAACCTAGATAGTTTTTTTATGTTCCCAAGATTTCAAAACTCTCCCATAGATGAATTTATGAGTCAAAATCGAGGATAATGGATGTAAATCATGGGTAATTGGGTTATCTATCGGTTTTAACTCCCAAAAACCTCATGAAAAAAACATCTCATAATCCTCCACCTAGGCTTGGGTAAAGGAACCCTTTAGATAAAATCTCTTAAGGAAGAAGGGGAAATAATTACAGTGCTAAGATTCTATAAAGAAGGGTGAATTATTCTTGTAATAACCCCAAAACATGCCTCTATAAGAAATAAAATGGTTTTAACCTTGGAGTGTGAAACAGAATCACAGGTAAATTGGGTCCAATCTCATAAATCATCGTCTCATGGTGATCCCAATAGAGGATCTCAACCTAGTGGAACCCAAGGTAGAAACAGACCATACTCCTCAGTTACCTATGCAATCACCCTAGGGTTCTCCATGCTCAAATAATAAAACCAAACCTCATACATATCTCTCACCATGAATCTATCATCACAAAACAACCACAAAAATCCTAATAAAGTGAGGCATGAACATCCAAAAGAAACCATAACTCACAAAATTATAACCCAAAAGGTACCCAAAGAACACATCAAACCCACCATTGCTCTGAACTCATTGATTAAGAATCCCAAGATAAATCATCACCCAAATATCCCAATAATATCAGTCCTCCACCAAGGCCCACAAGCCTAGACTACCCAAATCAACCAACACATATCATCTAATACTTTTAGTAAAAAACTATATTATATCATTCCAAGAATTGCTACTATGATATCGTGAGAATAAAACAACACCCGAAACTCCATTTGGAGTCTGGGTAGGGATGAGAACATAAAAGATATCACCCCTAAAGATAAATATTCTACTTGTCACCATGACCTTTCTAGTAGGAATACCTTAAATAGCACGATACATGGACTCAACCTGGTCATGTCTCTTGAACCACACCAAACTACCCAACATAAAATAAGGGACAAATCCTAACACATAATCTACTAAAAAAACAAATTAATTTTAAAAATCACTTTAAAAAATTCAATTATAAGTAAAAATATCAATTTCCCAAATTCAAAACCTTTTGAAATTCACCCACCATTTATCACCCATTTAAGGACAAAAATCATATGCACTATAAAGTCTAATTTTATAAACCACTAGACTTATCTAAAAATCACAACCCACTCAAATTTTTCAAGGTTAACCTTTCATTTCAAAACACCTAACCCTTTAAGTGTTTCAAAAAAAATCTTGGTTTACATTTTAAATCATAAATTGGTCTCAAAATTTAAAAAAATCCATATTTCATAATGAAATCAACCACTTCCAAAAAGGATTTTTTAAAATCCAAATACATTTTATAAACAATATTTAAGGCCTTATTCTACAATGAAAATAATTTTTGTAAAAAATAAATTAATTTACAAACAAACCCTAAGGCCAAATTTCAAACGAAAACATTTTTCATGAAATCCCCCTTCCACACAAAACTAGTCTCACAGCACACTCATAAACAATAGTATACCAGAATTTCATTCAAAATTCATTACAATGAGGTCATAACATCACAAGACCCACCTTAGTTTTGTTCCCACTATTGAGAACCAATCATAAACACCCAAGAATCAAAGGGTATAAATGGAAAATAAAATGAGGTGAAGAACTATGCATGACTCAACCACATGGATTTAGAGGCCATGTGCCAGTCATCTAATTGATCCTAAAATGTTTCCAAAATCAAATGCTTAGTCACCACATGGTTTTTCAGGGCATGCAATCCAACCCCATGCTTATGATTCCTTTTTCCATTATCATCCCAAAATCTAAAAAACCCCTAATGAAACCCATATAATTTCAATGAGGATTAAAATACCATCTTATAAAATCAAAATCCAAAAATTAATAAAAATTAAAACCAAATCTCAACTATCCATAGCAACTCAAACATCATCACGAATGGTGGTGATCAATAACCTTCTCATAACCAATCACCTGATTCCCAAAAAAATCCTAATCCCCATTTTACCATGAAACTCAAATAAAAAGAGAGTTTTTAAAGAAAATAGGAACTTTTGAAAACCTAGGCTTCGATACCATTTGTAACATACTGGCTCAATCTACCATCAAACTAGTACACATACTGATCTTCCACCAGGATTGAAGAGTATTATCAATCCTAATGAAATGGAAATGAGCGTTTATGTCTCAAGAACATGCACTTGGGAATGGCTTCACCCTCAAAATATAATATAAATCAATAGTGAAAAATACTGAGAATCCCACATAACCTATCCATACCTTAGACATCCATGTGCGGAAAAATAAACACATACAAATAAAAACACCAATGAAACTAGACATAATGAAACAAAAATCCATAAAAAATATAAAAATGAATTAAATACAGTGGAAACAGGTACATGAGTGGAAAATATAAAATACATCATGTCATATTGATTGATGCTACCTCAGTCCAAAAATAAAACAGCTCAGGCTACCACCTGAACACCTCCACATGACTCATGATCACTCACTTTTGTCATATCCATCAACAAACTAATATGAACACCCAGCTAAATCAACACATGGGAGTCTAAAAGAAAATATGATAGTTTCATACACACATATACACTGATGTGAATGGAAGGTGTGAAAAAAACATGCCCAGTGGGATCTCACCAAGGAGTTTATGAAATTACCTTCATAAGACATCTCATAAATTCTAGTTTAAACATAATATAGAAAAATAGATTTTTTATTTTAAATTATCATGCATAAAGAAACAAAACACATATTTATAAATTTTCCCTTTTTAAAACCACTAACAATCCATTATAAAAACAAAATATATCCATTTTAAAAATAATTAGTTTCAAATCCAACATATGAAAAAAAATCATTAAAAATTACTTCAAACCATGAAAAGAGTAATTTTAAAATAAATGAATCAACACCCAACCATTTTCCCCTCTTTTCCCAAATTCCTTTCTCAAATACTATTTAAGAAACAATTACTACTTCACTTTATAAATCACAATTTTCAAACTATTTAAGAAACAATTTAAAAGTAAACAGAAATACCTTCAAAATAGAATACAATTACCCAAGGCACCAAGATATAAAAGAGGAAAAATAGAAGTGAAATAAACAAAAAATTATTCCATGATATCAAATAATGACTAGAGGATAAAACAAAGTCATGAAGAAAAATCCCCTAAATAATCCCAAATGATAACCAAGCATCATGGGAAACACCTTTGGTTATAACATGAACAATGATGGACTTGGTTTCCTTGGTTCACTCTCCATAGGTTCACCGTTAATAAAACTTAAACATCTCATCTAGTACCCCTTAGTGTCACCAAATACAAAACATACCCCTTGGAAGTTGTAACCAACCTAGGGTACTAGCTAATGAGTGGATGCCACACTAGTGTAACATGCATTTGAACGTTGTACCAAGTTACCAAGGATTCAATGATATCAATAAATGGAGTTGACTAAGCAACAAGGAATGATACCATTACATGAATCAATAATAATAATAAAACACTTTGAAATAAACCCCATATCACCTCCTAAACCCTCATAAGAAATAGACCATTCCAATTCATCCAAGCCACCACATAGTAATGGAATAACATAAAACATCCCCCCAAGGCCAAAACATATATACATGTATAAAAAAACAAGGGAATCTAAAGATGATCTCATTATTATAAAACAATTCCTTCACAAAATATCAAATGTTCATTTTAATTGTGATGAAAATACAATTCTCATCATTTGAAATATCATTTAAAAACATCCTTTGAAACTCAGTTATCAACACATAATTTAAAATCCATTTAGAAATCATCTCATTTCTTAGAAAATTTTTTTAAACCAACACAAGACTAATATGACTTAAAATCATTTAACATGTGCCAAACGCCCATATTTTTCAAACACTCCTTTAAAAATATAAAACCTTTCTTTGAAAACCAATTAGTGAAAATCACCTCTTTAAAATTCCAACCCAGTGTAAAACTCCATGTTAAAATCCTTCAATCCATTTAAGCTGCTGGGGATTTTATAAAACACTTAGCACAAAAAACCATTACATTTAAAATCATCATTTGAAATCCTTTAAAATCCTCTTTTTATATCAAGTGTAAAAAATATATAAAATTAATTGAATCCCATTATGGGTATACCATATGCTTATAATTTTATAGAGGATTTTAAAATATCCAAGAATTATATGACATGTGCAAGTTAAGTTTCAAAGAAACATATACCCCATTCAAGAAGAAACCAATCACAACGCATCACAGTTGATGGAAAATGTACTACTAATCAAGGAAAAACATTCTCAAGACCCTAAACACCCAAATATCTAGCATTAATCAAAGGAATGGGTGAGAAGAAGGCCTAGTAAGGGAAAACAAGTGAAATGGTTTCAATGTGAACTTGAGTGATATCAATAAAAACATGAGGAATATCATAAATGCATGATAAGGAGGCATGTCATAATAATAATAATAACTTGAATCATAACTTGAAAATGTGGCTAAAAAATTTAATTTATACATTCATAAGAATATCACCAAGGTCCATCCTCAAGAATTTTTAAAAAATTACCAAGGTTATTAACCAAGGTATCATAAAACTTGTCATCTCTAGAGATTAATTTCTTTACCTAATGCATTGGAGTGCTATCAGGGCGCACCCTTAATATGTATTTATTTTTAGATGAGGGTTTTATGTTTTTCAATTCCAGAATAAAATAGTTCATCTTTATGTCTTGATGAATACCCTTGAGTATTCACATAAATAAAATAAAATAATTTCTTGATAAAAAGAGAGAGATTTTAATACGAAAATTCTACACCATAACGGTATGAAACATGGTTTTATAAAACATTAAAAAGAGAGAACCATTAATAAAATACTCATAATACAGTATAGGGATAGAATAAAATAGAAATAATAACATGGTATGGAAATTTAAAAGACATACCACATAAAATAGAACATGAAAGGAAAAAAGAGAAGTTGAGAATTCCCTTACCTTGAAGAGTAACTTCTAAAACTCAGAAATCAGGACCTTGAGGGCTTGAAGACACCTTGGTAGGACTTATTGGGAGGTAATACTATCATATCTTTGAGAAGAATTATTTTTGAATAAATGAAAATGAAGGAATGGGTGGATGTTTATAGTAAAAGATATGGAGTTTTTTTATTAATTTCAAAGGAAACCTCATTAGTGGTATTTACCCATGGTATTGGAAAATTGGGACACCTCTTATCATATTTTAATCTACAAGTGTTGAACAAAATCTTATATTACTCATTACATCATTACAATAGTTATGATGTAATTAAACATATCGAAAACTCAAAACTGTATTTTTACTATTCATCAAAAATTCAAATATGTTAGAAAAATCCCAAAAAATCACCCTAACCATTTTTTGATGTGTAGAATTCAAAAACAAACTCTAGTTTATAAAAATGAATTTCATTTTAAATTAAATTAAATAAATAAAATATTTATACTTAACTCATTATTTCTAAAACATTTATTTACTAATACTATGATATAATTATATCACGTTACCATTTAAGATGACTAAAATATATTTATACTTCCTTAGGTGAGGTTACTATTCCATTGGTTAAATTACTATTCATAAGGGTAACATTACTATTCCAAAGGTTCAAGTTACTATTCACTAAAAAATTAAGTTGATCTTATTAGAATCTAAATATCTCACTGATCGCAACTATGTATGTCCGTTTTTTTAAAATCATTTCACAGAATCAATTATTTTATTATTCTTTAAAAAAATATTTTTTTACTATTCATAAAAAAATATTATTCCTCAAAATTTTTTAACTTCTTAGAAAACTACAAAAAATTCACCCTAGATTAATTTTGACATTTGAAATTAAAAAATGATGTTTATTTTACCATAATAATTCTCTAATTATGAGAAATCATTAAAAAGTACAATTTTTTTACTTCTAAAATCAACTTATCAAATTTTTCTCAATTAAACATATATTTTATTAAGAAAAAATATTCTTAAAATGTAAATGATGAAATAAAATTTTTATTAAAACAAAGGGATTGCATTTTAAATATATAGGGCCTCAACACATAACCCCTTAAAAAAATTTCATTCTACCTAAGGGTAAGGTGTGTGATGGTGAGATACTCTTAGGGTGGCTCAGATAACATCCCTCGAGTGGTAGTCTCCACTAACTTGAAATTCTCTCGTAGGAGATTTCTTTCAAGCTTAACATGTTGAAGCTCGACATGGGATTGATCCCGAGTGAAGCCCAGTGATGCTACCTCCTTCCCAGGATCTGAAAAATGGGTTTCATATGGTAAGAGTCTACTATATTAGGTCATTAACTCTTCTTTCTACATTAATGATCTATTATCATTTCTATTTATAAACAATAATTATAAAATTAAAAACTATTATTGTTTCTAATGGTCATATTAGCTAACGGTCATATAACAGTCAAAACTCAATGGTCACATTTCATTTCTACTTATACATTTTTATTGATTATAACATAGTAAAACATACATATTCAGGAAATAAAATATTGTTCAAAAGTTTGTGTCATTAAATTATTCCCCCCTTAAGAAATTTCATCACTGAAATTTTAACTCATACCCTAAAAAGAGAAAAGGTGTGGGTACTTCTACATCATAGTCTCCTCTGGTTCCCATGTGGCTTCTTCATATTTGTGGTTCCTCCACAACACTTTAAAAAGGTGGGTAGTCTTGTTGTGTATATCCTTGTCTCTACGATCCAAGATTTCCACCAGTTGATCCTCATAAGAGAGGTCATGTTCCAGTTGTACCACCTCTGGATTTAGTACATATGAAGGGTTAGGTATGTACTTCCTCAAGAGGGATACATGGAACACATCATGAACTTGATCTAGATTTGGAGGAAGTGTGAGCTGATAGGCCATTTCTCCTATGAAATCAAGAATTTCATAGGGGATAATGTACCTAGAGTTGACCTTTCCTTTCATTCCAAATCGTGTGACTCTCTTTCATGGAGAAATTTGATGGAAACCTTTGTCACCAACATCAAGCTCCATGTCCCTTCAATAATTGTCGTCATAGCTCTTTTGCCAAATATGAGCAGCCTTAATGTGTTGTTGGATAGAATGAACCTTTTCTGTCATCTCTTGCACAAGATCAGTCCCAAGAAGTTTTATCTCAGCAAATTCATCCCAATAAGTTAGATTTCTACATCACTTCCCATATAGAGCTTCATAAGGTACCATTTGAATGCTCGAATGGAAGATGTTGTTTTAAGAGCGCCCAACTAATGGGATATGTTTATATCATCCACCATTAAATTCCATTGAGCATGTTATTAGCATGTCCTTTTGTGTTTTAATATTCCTTTCAGATTTTATATCAATTTGGGGGTGATAGGTTGTACTAAAATCCAATTCAGTACTCAATGCATGTTGAATACTTCTCCAAAATTTTGACGTGAACCTTAGATCATGATCAGATATGACAGATAGTGGTACCGCATGCAGCCTTACCACTTCCCTCACATAAATACCAGAATGTTGGTCAAGAGAAAAATCTTCCTGAATAGATATAAAATGGGAAGTCTTAGTGAGATGGTCCACTATAACCCATATCACATTATTTCCTTTGAAAATTTTTAAGAGACCACTGAAAAATTCTATAGTGATATTGTCTCACTTACATGCCAGTATGGGTAGTGGTTGTAATACCCCTTTAGGTATTTGTCACTCTTCCTTCACTTGCTGACACATCAGGAACCTTGTAGTGTAGTCGGAAATCTCCCTTTTCATGTTATCCCACCAATAATTATTACAAAGATCTCTATACATTTTTGTGCTTTGAGGATGTATAGAGAACGTAGAGCAATGAGATTCATCTGTCAAATCCTTCTTTATTTCCAGAATAGATAGAACACATAATCTTGTATGAAATTTCAGTACACATTCATGATCAATATTGAACTCAGGAAGCATCCCATCCTTTACAACCTCAAACTTCTTCTATAACAAAGGTTATTCTTTCTGATATTTCCTAATATTCCATAGTAATGATGGTTGAGAAATAATTTGGGATAGATTTTATGATGTACCTTACCTTATGATTCCCATGTCTAATTTTACTAGGCCTTTGATCATAGGATCTCTTTGAATCCTCATCATAGATAGAACAATAAGGTCTTTTATACTTAATGCATCAGTGACTTTGTTTTCTCTTCTAGGGTGATAATAAATTGAATAGTCATAGTCTTTAAGAAGTTCCAACCATCTACTTTGTCTCATGTTCAATTCCTTTTGTGTGAAAATATACTTTAAACATTTATGATTTGTGTATATATCACACTTATCCCCATAAAGATAGTACCTCCATATCTTTAGAGAAAAACAATTGCATCTAACTCCAGATCACGCGTAGGATTGTTCTTCTAATGAGACTTCAACTTTCAAGATGCATAAGAAATCACCATGTCATTTTTCATAAAGACACACCCAGGTCCTTTTATAGATACATCACTAAAAATAACAAATCCTTATCTGATAGAGGGTAGAGTTAACGGGTGCAGTAACCAATCTCTTCTTCATCTCTTGGAAACATTCTTTACACTCTTTTTTCCCGATGAACTAGACATTTTTTCAAGTTAACTTGGTTAATGGATTAGAAATTCGTGAAAAGTTTCTCAAAAACCTCTTATAATATCCCTCTAATCCAAGGAAACTCTGAATCTTAGTTATTATTGTAGGATGAGGCCACTCATCCACAACCTTTGTCTTTGTAGGGTAAACTATGATTCCTTCATTGGTTACAATGTGTCCCAATAAAGAAACTTTTTGTAACCAAAATTCAAATTTGTTGAACTTTCCAATTAACCTCTCCTTTATCAGATTTTTCAATATAACCCTTATATGATCTTCATGATCTTCAATAATTTTGGAATATATCATAATATCATCAATAAGAACTAACAAAAAGTTATCAAAGTATTCCTTAAAGACTCCATTCATAAAATCCATAAAAATAGCATGAGCATTAGTCAATCCAAAGGGAATAACAACAAACTCATAATTCCCATATCTTGATTGGAATGCGGACTTTGGAATATCTTCTTTGTTCACTATTAATTGATGATAACCATAACGAAGATCAATCTTGAAGAAGAATTGAGCCCCATGAAGCTGATCAAATAAATCATCAATTCTTGGAAGTGGGTACTTGTTTTTCACTGAGACCCCATTAAGTTATTTATAATCAATTCATAACTTCATTGATCTATCCTTATTCTTTACAAAGATAAAAGTTTCTCCCCAAGGAGACACACTTGGCCAGATAAACCCCTTCTCTAAAAGATCTTGGAGTTATTTATTTAATTCCTCCAGCTACACATTCTCCATTCTATATGGAGGTTTTTAAATCATATTGGATCCATGCATAAGTTCAATGGAGAACTCTACCTGTATTTCTAGGAGAGGTCCAGGTAACTCCTCAGGAAATATGTCAATACATTCCTAAATGATGAGGACATTATCTATACTTATACTCTCATTTCGTTCTTCTTATTCATTGATCAACTCTATAAAGAAGGCTATGGGTGGTGCTTCTAGACAAAGCTTGGGTTGAGATAAATCTCTTGTGAAAAAAATTGTTGGTTGTCCATTTAAGACTACTGATATTTCCTTGCTTCTACAATTTATTTAAGTATTATGATTTGAGGGCCAGTCCATCCCTATTATAATGTCGAATTATAGAATGGGAATGACTATTAGATTTGCGATGATATTGTTATTACCAAAGTGAATACTAGAGTATCTATACATTGTTGATACTTGGATAATCCCTTAAGGAGTCCTAACTGAAAGTTCTAATTTTATCAGTTTAGGGATTGATTCTATATTCAGCACAAAATTAAAGGAAATAAAGGAATACATAGAACTAGAATGAAATAAATTACTTGCTAGCTTTGAGATAACAACAAGAGTACCTACCACCACATCATTTGGAGCTTCAAATTTAGTTGTCGTGATAGAAAAAGCACGACCTTTCTCCCTTATCCTATGCTGAGGCTGATGGTGATTCCCCTCTGCTGCCCCTGGATTTGAAAAGTGATTGGAAAAGTACTTAAACTATCCACACATTAAGCATTGAAATTCTGGTAAGGTTTTTACCATCTTCCCTTTGTCTTTAGAGTTGGGAAGTTGATAATTCATATCACTATAACAATTCTCAGCGATATGGCCATCTCTTACACACTTGTAACACTTCCAGCTCCCAAGAAGGTAGTTCCCTGAATGCTTCATCCCACATTTATTACACATGGGAAGTTTCACTTTCTTTCCTCCTCTTCCCTAATCAAATATCCTCCCCAAACTTGGCTCCATTGATCTCTTATTTTCATTGGATTTATGGGACCATTTTGTCTCACCGAACTCTAGTTAAACTTTCATAACACTTCGTATGATTTCCTCATAGCTATCATAGTCTCAGTTGGTTAAATTATCTCGTAGATGAGGTCTTATTCCACCGAATAATCTATCAAACTTCCCATTAGGATCGATGAAGAAGATATAGGTGTAATATGAAATCCTTGTGAAGTTCATCTTGTAGCTTCCCACATATTCATTCTCCTTCTGCTTCATCTTGAGAAATTCCTTCTCCATTTTTGTTCTCATCGAATGAGGGAAATAATTATTGAAGAAGATCCATCTAAACTCTTCCCACTCCAAAGATTCAATCTCCCCTCTTGGAAACATTTTTTTAATTATCACCCGCCACTGATCAGGTTCTCCCTCTAAGTGGAAAACAGCCAGGGTGACATTATCTTGTTCAGAACTACGAATTACAAAAAAATCGTTTCTATAGAGCTTATCTACTATTCTGCAATCAATGGGTTAGTGGATCCATTGAACTTTGGTGGTCATGATTCATAAAGGAATCAACATAATGTTTTTTCATTCTTGTTGAAATCAGTCTCTCAACTTGATTCAATTTATTTTGCATTACTTGAGTCATTTGATTCATCTTTCTCATGAAGGTTTCCATTCAGGATTCTATCAGAGGAATGTCAACACATGGTCCGATGCGGTCACCATTTGTATAGTTCCTCCTATTTCCTACCAATTTCTAAAATAAGAAAAACTTAGTGAGAAACTTGTTTCATTTATGAATATTATAACTCTAAAGGATTTTTATGTCTTATAACATCATTCGTAAACACGTTATTCATTTTCAACAATTACATTTTCTATAAATCTTTTATAATGGTTCATAAAAATCTTGTGATTAACCAAACATATCCCCTGGGAGTATCAAACCAAGAGTTTATTAAGGTATGTTGTCATGTACTAGTTCCTGTTTGATTCTATCTTAAGGCATGGTTTTCAGGTTTTACCCCTAGATACATATGTGCCAAAGCCACATCTACTTGTTCGTATCCAGACAATGAATTATTATTTTTGGAAACCACTTACTTGATATTTCACCAAAATACCAAGAAGTTTTCCTATATTTAAACTTTTATATAGGTTTAATCCTAAATTTTCAATATCCTAATTTCTGAAAATAACTAAACCTCCCTTTTATACCGACTATAGAATCCCACATTTTTATAACATAACTTCACATGACATTTTACAAACAGATGATATTTTAAAGTTTAGTGTCTTAGAAATAAGGTACATAATCCATGAAAACTTAAAACATTCTTCTATTACACATGAAAGGATTATTCAAGTTTCATCCTAAGTACATTTATTTCATCTCATAACCTGGTGATATAATCAAAGGAAAGGGTGAGTAGAAGGCCTTATAAGGGAAAACAAGTGAAACATTTTACATGTGAACTTGAGCGATATCAATAAGAACATGAGGAATATTATAAAGGCATGATAAAGAGGAATATTATAATAGTAATAAATTAAATAATAACTTTAAAATGTGGTTAAAACATTTAATTTATACATTCATAATCATATCACCAATGTTCATCCCCAAGGTGTCATAAAATTTACCAAGGTTATTCAACAAGGTATCGTAAAACTTGTCATCTCTAGAGATTAATTTCTTTACGCAATGCATTGGAGCGCTCTCAGGGAAAACCCTTAATATGCATTTATTTTAATGTGATCCACATATACTATAATAAAACATTTCATAAATAACCCCTAGAGAATAAAATAAATGGGTTTCATATCCAAATCATCGTGTTTTAAAATGTGCTTAAAACATGATCATTATGTCATTTATAACCCACGGGAAGGGAATTAAGGTTTTATTTATGTCAAATCCAGAATAAAATATATAATTTTTACATATTTTTGAAGACCCCTATAAATTAAAGATGTTTGGTTATTCACAAAAATAAAATAAAATAATTTCTTGAGAAAAATATAGAGATTTTGAGATGAAAATTCTACAACATAACGATATGAAACATGGTTTTATAAAACATTAAAAATATTGGGGACATGGGTCACTAATTCATAAAATAATTATAATATAGTAGAGTAATAGAATAAAAAATAAATAAGAATATGTTATGGAAATTTGAAATACATACCACATAAAAGTGAACATGAAAGGAAAAGAGAAGTTGAGAATTCTCTTACCTTGAAAAGTAACTCCTAAAACTCTAAGATCAGGACCTTGAGGGATTAAATAAAAATTGAGAGGAATTCATGTGAGGTAATACTATTAGATATTTTAGGGGGATTATTTTTTTAATGAAAGTAAATGAATGAATGCGTGGGTATTTATAGTAAAAGAGAGGAAGTTTTTTTTATTAATTTCAAAGGACACCTCATTAGTGATATTTTCAAAAACATGGGTTTGCCCATGGTATTTTCCCATGGTATTGCCCACATGGGACACCTTGTATCATATTTTAATCCACCAGAGTCTACTAGTGACTTAAATTACTCATTAAATCATTATGACATAATTATGATGTCATTAAACATACTGAAAACTCAAAACTGTAATTTTACTATCTATTGAAAATTCAACTATTTCAGAAAAATCCCAAAAATTCACCCTAACCATTTTTTGATGTGTATAATTCAAAAATGAACTCAATTTTATAAAAAAAAATTCATTTTAAATTAAATTAAATTAATAATATACTAATAATTAACTAATAATTTTTAAAACTTTTATTTGCTTATAATATGATATAATTATATCACATTACTATTTAAGATTACTAAAATATATTTATACTTTCTTAGATGAGGTTACTATTCCATTGGTCAAATTACTATTCATAAGTGTAACATTACTATTCCAAAGAGTCAAGTTACTATTCACTAAAAAAATTAAACTGATCCTAGTAGACTCTAAATATCTTACTGATCACAACTGTGTATGTCCATTTTTCAAAAATCATTTCACAGAATCAAATATTTAATAATTATTTAAAAGTTATATTTTTTTAATATTCATAAAAAATAATACTATTCATCAAAAATAATACTATTCATCAAAAAATTGAAACTTCATAGAAAACTACTAAAAATTAACCCTAAATTAATTTTGACATTTTAAATTAAATTTTGTTTTATTTTGCCATAATAATTCTCTAAGTATGAGAAATCTATAAAAAGTACAATTTTTTACTTCTAAAATGAATTTATCAAATTTGTCTCAATTAAACATATATTTTATTAAGAAAATCTAGTCTTAAAATGAAAATGATAAAATAATTTTTTTTTAAAACAAATGGATTACATTTTAAGTATCTAGGGCCTCATCACATAACCCCTTAAAACACCTACATACAACCTAAGGGTAAGGTGTGCGATGGTGATAGGATCTTGGGGCAGACCAGATAACATCTCCCGAGTTATAATCTCTACTAACTTGAAATTCTCTTGTAGGTGATTTCTTTCAAGCTTAACTTTGTTAAAGCTCACCTTGGGCTTGGTCCAAAGCGAATCCCAGTGACGCTACCTCATTTCCAAGCTCTGAAAAATGGGCTTCGTATGGAAAGAGTCTACTGGATGAGGCTATTGGCTCTTCTTTTTTACATTAATTATCCATTATCATTTCTATTTATAAACAATAGTTGTAACATTAAAAACTATTATTGTTTCTAATGGTCATATTAACCGACAGTCATATAATGGTCAAAACTCGATGGTCAGATTTCATTTATACCTATAAATTTTTATTGATTATGACATAGTAAAATATACATATTTAGGAAACAATATATTATACAAAAGTTCAGGTCATTATAATAAATTAGCTTCGATTCAACGAAGAAATACACCAAAATTAAAGAGGGGGGGGGGGAGACTTCTCATGTGCATTCCAAGTTTGGCTGAGTGGGAGATGGAAAAGGGGGTCTAAAGGCTTTAAAATTAGTGGGGTAAATTTTAGAATTTCAAAAAATTTAAAAATTGGGTGAGCCACAAATTTGGGTAGCACAGTTTGTTTAATTTTTTGATAAACATGTAGTTTCCACTAGATGGATCCCCAAGCCTCACATGGATTGGTTGCATGGTTTCCCACAATTGTGCATCGACCATACATTTTTTCCTGACACCCTAAACAATTTGACAAACTATGCACCAATATTGAAAAACTACTTTGTTAAAAGTTGCATAACTGCACACATTTTCCCCTAACCATGTACAAATTGTGCACTAGAGATTTTTTTTAAAACTTTAAATTTCAATCTAGAAACATCCAAAATTTTAAATTTCCCCAAAATCACCCAAAATAATATAAAATAAACCACAACAATAACAAGGGGGTTTCACATATGGTGGAGGAAATTTTCACACTCACAATTCCATTTAAAGGTATGATTTCTACTATTTATTTATTTTTATTATTCCCCTTCATTTATGAGTGTTTTACTATTGGGATTTTGATAAAATGGTGGACAATGTTTTTTGCACAGTTAGTGCATGGTTAGCACTAACCATACAAAAAACCATTAAAAGCCTATGTTTCCTAAAAATAGGCTTTTTTCATGATTTTTATAACCTTTTGGCCAAACTGTGTGACTCCTAGGTGTGTCTAGAGCCACATATATGGTTGGCACAAAATTTGGTAAACTTTGTAGCCTATCCAAAAAAACATAAAATTTTGAAATTACTATTGCAGTTTGTGCCCTATAACCAACTTTTATATACTTCATGGTTAACTATATTCATTATTTTGAATTTTAATAAACCTTTTATCACATCATAATTGTTCTTTTGTGTGGAAGAGTATGTGATAATGTCCTAAATGTAATTATCACACTGAAAGGTCAAAGTAGTTCCTCACTATGATGAGAACCTAGAAGTGCTACGACAGTATTATTAAATGTATGTTCTATAGTCGGATGATATCATTTTATAGGATGAAATTGATACAATCTATTAGGGTTTAAGACTCATGGGACTTTGAAACACTTTTTTATAGTGTATGACCATGGTAATCTTTAGAGAAAGAGATTATGAGAACATGAACCACAAATAGGAAATCCACATTTATATGTGTCATTGGATATTCTTACCTGATGACATTTGTAATGATCCTTATACTTTTATATTATTATTATTTCATATTAAGAGTCATGTAATTTTATGTATTAATGAAAACCTTGATGCAATTTTCTCATGGCGAGGTACGATAAGTTGATTGTGTCATGAGTAATATTGCAATAATGAGTAATGTGAGAAAGGATTTTTATCCTCTGTTCTTTAATAGAAGTTGATACCTTAGGCTCATTTATGGGAATAGAACTACCAAATTAAGTCCATGGTCATGGAATTATTTTTTCAGGTTCATTTAAAGAAAGTATAAGAAAGACACATCGAGCATATAGATTGATGACACTAGCATACAACTTGATTGATTAGAAATATTGAGATAAATAGATTATATTACTCAATGTATATTCATGGGAGGTTGTATCCCATTGGGACATTACCTTCTTTCTCTATAGAAGATTTATCATGTTGTTAAAAATTAACCTTGGACTTTAAGTAGGGTAGCCTTATGACACTGATAAAGGGGTCTAAAGGATTATACTCTAAGTGTATTCAAAACCTTAGTTATATTCAATATGAATTCAACATATTAGATTGATCATAAATATTAAATCACTAGTTATTTGAGAGAGTATATATGTGAGTTAAATATTTAATAAATATTTATTCCTTGGGTAATTATTTATTTAATTACATGAATATAGAATATTTATTTATTCTATTTTATTCGTAAGGTAATAAATATTTATTGATTTAGTTACATGAATATTTAATAAATATATATTCACTAGTTTTGTGAATATAATATTTATTTATTTATTAATGAATAATAAAGTGATCTTTGTTTTCTTAAATAGATATTCATTTTTCAAATTTCAATAAATATTTATGGGGATTAGTGGAACGAGTTTAATGGTCGGTAGAAAAAATTTATATTAAATATTATTTAAATAAATATTATGTTATTTATTCAAGAAAAATATATTTATTTTATCCATGAATTTATCACATGTCCAGAAAATAATAATAATTCTATTATTATTTAAACATGGGGTTTGTCGGGGATTAAGAAAATAATAAGTGTTGTGACATTTTCCAAAATACTATCCACATTCTAATCATTTTACACAATGAGTTCTATAGAGTATTCTCTCAATCCCTAGAGAGATCCTCCCCTAGAAGGCTCTATATAAAACAGATCGATTCTCCTCCCCCAGATCAATTCCTTCTCGCCTTGAAGGATTCTTTTGCGATCAACAGTAATCACTGTAAGTGTTTGATACATTCATGCTAGCACTTGGAGGATTTTATGGAAATGACCAAAGGTTTGCAAAACATATGTAGATCACCGCTAGAGGGAATCTACTCTTAATTCCTCTTACACAATGACGATATAACAACTGGTCGTCATCCAATTTTTAATAATGAAGAATGAATTCAATAAAATTTAATTATTTAATTAAATAAATTAATTATAAATTATATGTGAAAATATCTTCTCTTCTTGGTTTTGGTAATTTCATCAATTAATCTCGGATTTAATTTTGTCATCTGTGTCTCGGAATTATCATTGATTACAATAAACAAAAAGTCAAGTTGGTAACTACCCAACTGGTGCTTCCACTGTGTATGGAACCATAAAGATGTATCATAGTAGTCACATAATAATTTATAACAATTTCTTTTTCATTGATTGATTAAACACAATGTTTTTTATTTTTTTTCTAATTTATTCATTTTTAATCTGGTGTTTAATTAACATTTTTTAACATATTAAAATGCTTAATTCAAGTTTCACATGGTATTAAATAGATTAATAATAGATTAGGAATGATCGAGGATGTTATTAGGAGGTGTTAACGATTCTGGCTGGTAGAAAATGATACACGACGTGTGAAAGAAAGTACATGTTGTGTATCGAGGTTCATTGCACTTGGACATGTTGTGGCATACACAACACACCATGTGATTAATAACACACTGTGAATTTAATTCACACCCCATGTTAACCAATCCTTCCTGAAACATAGTATTCCGGACCACATGATGTGTAGTTGGCATACACATCGTGTCGTCTATACATTTTAATAGTGAAATTATCACTAACTTTATGGTCAAACATGCATCAAACAGAGTGTGGGGATGAAAGGATGTAAAATTAATGAGATACACAATGTGTGGGTGGTGTACATGTCATGTGACACATTGATCTTCACATCCAAAGAACACAATGAGTCAACAGGTGGTTTACACAAACACATGGAAAGAAAAACACATGATGTATAGCTCATTAGTACACACCATGTATCACGAGGGAGATACTTGATGAGTCCCCAGGCGTTTATCTTAGATACACAATAAGCGAAGATCATGATGTGTAGCTCATTAGTATACACCATGTAGTCACCTTGTAATGAACAAAATTAAATTACATAAATAATAATTAATTACAACATTAAAATCTAATTACATTATTAGTGGTTAGTGTGTTGACTATGTAATAGGTTTTTCAGAATTAATAAATTCACAATTAATTCCATGTGATTGTTTGTAAATTTTGGTAAATCCATTTATTTTTCATGTTTCAATTAATTATGGGTATCCACAAGATACTTAGAATGGTTATTAAGATGATATAATTACTCAATTAATTAATTAATTGAATTAATTCAAGCATGTGTATCTTTCTAATAAAGAACATATTGAAGTGAATGTTAGCTAGTGTAAATTTTCATATTATTTGCATGTTTTTGGATGTCCATGATCTTAGACTATGATTGTGATTATTTTATTTTATTTATTATCATTTCATGGTTTTTTAATGATTTATTAGATTAAATAATGGTTTGTGATTTATTCATCTCTTCTCATTATGTAAGGGTATGTGAGTCGTTGGTTTCTTTTATGTAAACCTATTTAAACAATAATTTGGTTCCCCTATCTTATGTGTGATTAAAATATTATATAATGGACGAAACTCTATAGATAATAGTGGTGGATCGTGTTTGGATTTGTGGAGAAACTAATCCAAGTGATGCATTGTAGTATAGTTGGAATACTACAACTCGAACTAGGAATGGTTTTTAAAGTTTATTCCCTAGGGTCAAGAGTTAGATTATCATCCACTAGATATGCCAACCATTAGAAAAGATCATGGTAAACTAAAATTAAATTATAATATGTGAAAAAATTATCTTGATATGGTTAATCACTTAAGTAAAATCCACTTAATATTAACGAACATGTAATAAGATAAAATATAAAGTTTTAAACGTAAAGATAAAAACCCCTCAAATAAACAATATTAAGTCAGTATTGCCTTCCACTACTTAGTAATAAATCCAACCATAGTTAAAAGTGTTCCAACCTATGTTGGGGTGCTTTCAATTATCATAGAATCTTTCTCTCAAAATTTTCGGTCTACTTAACCTAGTTTGTATTAAGGTTTGATCACATATACAAGGCTTAGTGAAGCTA
This sequence comes from Viscum album, assembly GCA_963277665.1. Taxonomy (NCBI): domain Eukaryota; kingdom Viridiplantae; phylum Streptophyta; class Magnoliopsida; order Santalales; family Viscaceae; genus Viscum; species Viscum album. Next base: position 1,503,562,355 of record OY728136.1, on the reverse strand, counting down.
ATAGTAAAAGTGTTGAAGAAATCCTAATCTATTATTTTAGGATTGGGGATTCCACTTAATGGATCAAGAAGTTGTGAGTTAATGCATTTGGAAAGTTATGCCTTCTTAAATACCTTTAAATAGCTTAATAGACCTTCATATGGGTCATGATAAGGGGAATAAGGATTGTTATCACTAGATTATCCCTGAAATAGGATATTCTAAAACCAATTTTGAGGGATGAATGATATCAATTTAATCTATATTTGAGAAGGATGAAAGATATATGTATTTCATCCATACATTTTAGGGTATTTTAAAGAATTAACTTCTATATTTAAATGAATAATCTTACCAAATGTTACTCATTTTGGCTTGTTTTATGTTTTATGGAAAGAAATAATAATTTTTTGGAAAATGTGAAAAAATATGATAATATTAGAGCTAAAATACACTTCATTACACTTCACTTCACTCATGGTACGACATTATATTTTTAAAGATGGAGAAAGCTAGAAAAATAGACAAAGACCATATACACATCGTGTATTTACATTACATGATGTGAGTTTTCAAAATATGTTTTTGCAACCAGATGCAAGTCGTGACACTGTTACACATTGTGAAAGGAAATTACACATCTTGTATATCAATTACACGACATGAGTTTTTTCTAGATAAGTTTTTGGAAGAGATACACCAAAATTCATGATGCTTGTAAAATAAAATATTACTCATTGTGTATTCCATTTACACATCGTGTATTCCATTTACATAGCGTGTAAATTGTTAGGATGAATTTTAAACACCCAGATTCGATGTATCTTTAAACTTTGACAGAATTTGTGACATGGGACCCACCTCAGACCACCTTTGGTACAACTCTTAATGATCTATATTAATACTGGATCCCATATGAAGCCTATAAAAGGAGGGCTATGCTACTACTCTTGGAGGCATTGGAGATCCAGAGACCAAAGCATGGAGTGATAAGCTATGGGGATCTTTTAGAGTTCTTCTATCTTTCCTTTAAGTTTTATTTTTATTTTAACCTTCACTCTTATTATATCATCACTAGGATGATGTGGTAAACCCTCCTTGTGTTGGGGTAATGTAATAAAAGGGGGAAGGTGTCGTTGACTTAATTCATTTATTTTTATTCATGTGTTTGGTTTGTAAAATTTATTCTTCAACATCCAATCCCTTTATTTTTCTTCTATCATGACTATTTATAATCAAATAAAAAAATGAATATTAAAATTTCACAACTGGTAAACCTAAAATAAGGCATAACCATTGTCAACTTTAGGGGGAATTGGGTTTTAACAAGGTATCGAGAAAAACATGATTTGGAAAAATCCTAAATTACCGGACTATGAGAAATAGGGTATTATCGCATCAAGGAGGGGATATCATGACCATTGGATCTTCCTCACCTCGACTCCAACACCAATCATGAATTAGTGAACCGATTTTATTAAATACAGTTTCACTCAAACCCCAAAATTACTAAAACTCTAGCACACTTTCCAAATACGATCACAAACCAATCAATCTTATTTGATTTCATATTTATCTTTTTCAAAATTGAATCATTCCCAAATTTTCTCATCTATTTCTTAAAATAAATAAAATTAACTATTTTTAAAAACCTAATCAAAATAATTTCACCATATCTATGGATCGACCTCGAACTTTCCTAATACTACATTTTAATTAATCAAGTATCATAGTTTGAGTTTTAATAAAAAAATTGTATAGACCCATAGGGAATTAACGACGCCCTCTGGGATTGTCAATGAACTTATCACCAGCTTTAATTTATAATAATGGAATATTCATTTGTGCATTATACTACTCCATGAATGAAAATTATGCATACTGGAAAACCTCATTCCTGAAACACCTTTCAATGAGGTTGGTGAGGAAGAATTGTCTATCTACATGAAACATTTGGATAATTCCACAAAAGTCCATTATTTTATAATATCATCCATGTATAATGAACTTTTAAAGAAACATGAGGATATTTATGTGTATAGTATCATGTCTCACATTATTGATATTTATCAAGATAAGGTGAGATAATAGAGATATGAGATCTCTAATTCACTATTCACATGCAAGCTTGGAGTTTTTATGCTAGTTGGGCCTCATGTAGTCAAGCTAATTTGATACATTGATCACTTGGACATCTTGGGATTTAATATATTTGATGATATGTGCATATAACTTATTTTATCCTCACTACCTAAGAGATTATCTAGTTTCATTGTTAATTATGATATTATCAATAGTGAGAAGTCACTCGCAAAACTCCTTACATTGATTCACCAAGTTGAAAAGGACATGAGGCATGAAAAACCTACGATCCTTATTTTGAATAAAAGGAAGGAAAAGGAAAAGGGATCCAAGACTCATTCCAAGTCTAAGGCTTCTAATCACCTCCCTTCCAAGAAAAGGAATATCCAGAGATAGGTGAAAGAAAAAACTATTCATTATGTTTTCATTTAGAAAGCTAGGCCGTTGGAAGAAGAATTGCACCTAGTTGAAGAATCAAGGGGGAATCTCCAGGTGTGTTTGTTGTCAAGTGAAATCTTTCCATATCAACACATTGGTTATTAGATGTAGATTTTAGTGCTCATATTTGTGTTCAAATGAAGGAACAAAGTATATTTCAAAATATTTCTAGATGAGAGGTAAATCTTTGATCAACCAATAAAGCACAACTTATAAGAATAGCTATAGGAGATTACCACCTTCTGTTGCCAACTGAAATGATTTTGCTTTTAAAATATTGTTAATCTGTACAAACTATTACAGAGAACATAATTTATATATCATTCCTAGATATTTATGGATTTATTTTCAAGTTCAAAAACAAAATTTTTCAGTTTTATACAAATATCATATGTTATGATATGAAAAATATAAATAATGGTCTTTATGTATTAAATTATAAAAAATATTGGAAATTAAAAAATAAATTAGGTTCGTATGAATCATTTCAGACTCAGTTGTTTCATTACCATCTAGGTCATATAAATGAGAAGTGTTTGAAAAGTCTCTATCAAGATAGTTACTTAAACTCTTTTGAGCTAAAACCACATGACATATGTTGCATTTGTTTTTAAGGAAAAATGAACAAGCCTCCATTTAGTAGACAAGGTAAGAGATATATAGCTTCAAGATTTGGTACACACTTATGTATGTAGACCTTTTCAAATAGATGTTAGAGGTGGGTATTCTTACTTTATAACTTTTTCTAGTGACTTGAGTTGATATGGTTATGTATACTTGATAATGTATAAGTTTAAATACTTTGAGAAATTAAATGATTTTGAGAATGAAGTAGAGAATAAACTTGGTAATAAGATAAATAAGTTTTGATTTGATTGAGGAAGTTAATATCTTAACCAAAATATTTATGACTTTCTATGAGAGTATGGGATATTATCTCAATTTCATCAACCTTATACAACATAGTGAAACGGTTTAAGTGAAAGGAGGAAACATAACTTTATTGACATGGTGATGTTAATGATCAATGCTGAATATATTTCATTATACTTTCAGGGATATGCATTACATATTGCAGCAAACATTATAAATTTATTTTCAATAAAAGCAAAAAATGAAATACCATGTGAATTAATGTATGGGAATAAATTCATGTTGTCACGTACTTGTGCATGGGGTTATGAAGCGTTATATCACGAAAAAAACTAGCACCTTGGGTCATAAAGTATCTTTATAGGGTGTCTCAATGAAACAAAGGATACTATCTACAAAAACCATCAGAAAAAGGTGATTATTGCAATACAACATATTTTTCTTGATAGGGGGAACATCCTCAAGAAGGATAGTGGGAGCTAGATAGACTTCGATGAAGTTGATACTCAAGATATAAAAGAGTTGGTCCAGGAAAAAATTCCACAGGTCCTCGTAGAAGAGGATGTTCTTGAAACAAAAATACTATGTAGGAGCACCAAAGAGGTTAGAGCAACAGAAAGATGTAGTTTTCTAGTCACTGGGGATAGTGACTCATTTTTGGTTGACAATAATGATCATATTTTCTATAAGGATGCAACAGAGATATTAGAAGTTTCAAGATGAAAAGAATCCATGAATTCTGAAATGGATTCCATGTATCATAACCAAATATGGATTTGGGTCAATCCACCATTTGATTTAAATATCGTTGCGTGAAAATGGGTATTTAAGATAAAACTGAACATTTAAGGTAAATTAAATACCTATAAATTAAGTCTATAGGCTAAATCATTTAAACAACATCAAGAAATTGACTATAATGAAACATATTCTCTTGTTTTCTTATTTATATCCATCAAAATTATACTTTTCATAGTAGCTTCCCATAACTATGAGATTTGACATATGGATGTCAAAATAGTTTTCCTTCACAAGAACCTTCAGGAAGATGTCTATATGACACAACCTAAGGGTTTTTGACTCTAGAAAATGTCAATAATATTTTAAAGTTAGAGAGATCCATTTATTGAATGAAGTAAGTATCTAGGTCATGGAACATTCGATTCGATGAGGTCATGAGATATTTTGGTTTCATAAAGAATGAATATGATCCAAGTGTTTACAAGAAGTTTAATGGGAGTGTGGTTTTATTCCTAGTGGTATATATTGAGGAAATATTAATTATTATAAAGGACATGTTAGTATTATAGTTGGTTAAGGACTGGTTAAATAAATGTTTCTCCATGAAGGAATTAGGTGAAAAAACCTATATCCTTGGAATCAAGACCATTAGTGATAGATCTAAAAGACTTATTGGAATAAGTCAAGGTATATATATTGATCAGATACTAAAGATATTTAGTATGGAAAAAATCAAGAGTGGATCGATTCCAATGACATGTGGTATACATCATTGTAAGAAAATGTGTTCTTTGAAACCACATGAAAGAGAGAGAATGAGTATGATCATATATGTTTTTATGATAGGATCAACCATGTATGTCATGCTAGTCACTAGGATTGAAGTTGCCTATAATTTGAGAAGTATAGGTAGATATCAAGTTGATCTATAAGAACAATATTGGTCTACTATTATGGTTATAATTAAGTATCTAGGGCATACTAAGGATATTTTCCTGGTATATATAGGAGGTAAGAAGCTAGTCAAAAAAGGACATACTGATGCTAGTTTCCAAATAGATAGCTTGATGTGGTGTCTAGTAGTAAAGAAGTTATCACATTTTACTATGATAATACTGTAGTAGAGAATCACGTAAAGGAATAAAGGTTACATTAAAGGACGAAGCACATACTCTAGAAGTATCACCTCTTGAATGATTTTTTAGAGAGGTGAGGCCATGGTGAGCAGAGTCTTCACAGAGGAAAATGTGTCAAACCCCTTGACTAAAGTCTTATCTCAGAAGAAGAATGAATATCATGTGAAAGCTAGCAGACTGAAGGTTGTTAGTAGTTGGATCTAGTACAAGTGAGAGTCAATTGGAATTGGTGCCTCAGAAACAAATTTTATATACTTTTGGTTACTTGTATTAATTGTTTTAAATATTAATAAAACTTCTATCACAACATGATTTATCTTCTGTGTGACATGGTATGTGATAATTTCCTAAGGGTAATTATCACACTAAAAGGTTGGAGAAATTATATGCTATGATGAGAACTTAAAAGGGCTAAAATAGTATTCTTAAATATATATTTTATAGCTAGATGATATCATTTAACAAGACATAAATGATATAGGTTATTAGGGGGTGGAGACTCATCGACTTTGAGTCACTTTTTCTTGGTATACACCACTAGTGATCTTCAGAGTAGGGTATTATGAGAACATGATCCACCTATAAGAAATCCACATTTATGTGTAATTGTTTATTCCTATTTGAGAAAGTTTATAATGATTCTTATACTTTAATATTATTTTTAATGCATATTTGATTCATGCACTTTGATGTATTGATAAAAAAACATGATGACATATACTCACGGCGAGGTCGTATAAGTTGGGTGCATCACGAGTAATATTGCATTAATGAGTATTGCAAGAAATTATTTATTCCTTCTCTTATTTGATGAAAGTTGATATATCAAACCCTTTTATTGGAATGGAACTAACAAATTAAGTCCACAGACACAAAATTCTATTGGAAAATTTATTTATAGAAAATTGATGAAAAAGTCATCATGCGCATAAATTGTTGACTCACATGTAACCTGCTTGATTAGAGATTTCGAGACAAAAGGATCATATTGCACAATGTACATTCATAAAAAATTTCATGTCATTATGACATTAACTTTTTTCTCTGTGGGTTCTTATCTTTTTAGATTATAACCTTGAACTTTAGGTTTTGTAGTCTAATACCTCTGAGAAAGGGGTATAGATGGTCACACACTAAGTGTATTCGGAATATTGGTTAAATTCTATATGAATTTAATATATTTGATAAATATTATTCTCGTACCTGGTTTAATAATTATTCATGTTAGTTTGATTGAAAATATTCAATAACCAGTTATTCAAGAGAATATTTATGTGATTTAAATATTTAATAAATACTTATTCATGAAGTAATTATTTATTTATTTAAATTAATATATAATATTTATTTATTCTAATTTATTAATAAGGAAAAAAATATTTATTTATTTTGGTTATATAAATATTTAATAATTATTTATTCACTTTATTTTTTAATATAATATTGATATAATTGTTAGTGAAAAATGAAATGATATTTATTTTAATAAATGAATAATCATTATTCAAATTACGATAAATATTAAGGATTGAAGAATCGAGTTTAATGATACAATGATAATTTCATATTAAATAGTATTTGAATAAAAAATAATTAATTTATTCAAGAAAATTATCTTTATTTTATTCATGAGTTAAGAGAATGAAAAGTAAATAATAATAATTCTATTATTATTTAGTCATGGGGTTTGTTGGGGATTAAGAAAATAATAAAGGTTCTTGTGAAATTATTATTTTCTAACACTAGCTCTCTTTAAACCTGGTTATGACATCTTCTAAAATCCTAACCACATTTTAATCATTCTGCACAAGTTCTTGAGAGTATTCTCTAAAATTATGTAGAGATCCTCCCTAAAATGATTTGAAGGACATAGTGAAATTCTCCTCCTCTACCAAATCAATTTTTTCTCACCTTAAAAGATTCTTCTAAGATAAACAAAGATAACCGCAAGCATTAGATCCATATGCACTGGCACTCAAAGGATTATAAGGAAGCAATTGATGTTTTACAGAAAATGTGTGGATCACCACTAGCGAGAATATAATCTTGATTCCTCTGACACAATAATGATACGAAAAAAGACCCCATACAATTATCCACAATGAAAAAAATCAACAAAAGGTAATTCTTGGTTTTGGATATTTTGTTAATTAATCTTATATTTAATTTCATAATGTACATCTTGGAATTATCATTGATTATTACTAAGAACTAAGTGGGAAACATCCCAACCGACACATCCACTATGCATAGAACCATCAATTACTATTCTAACCTTGCCTGAATTTGATCCCTAAACCCTCTCATCTCTCCCGCAATCAACCCTTTTCTTCCTATCATGTATGATGTCCCTTCTTCTTGGCTCAATTTTGAGTGGGATTCCACCTAGAATCTTCAATAAATCATCAAGACTCTCTCTTTCTACTTAGTGTATTTCAATATCTTCTCATGGTTTTCTCTTTACCCTAAGGCAGATAGGTCTAGGGTTTGTCTTGGTTACCCTATTAAAAGGGGTTTTGATGTTTATAGTTTTATTTTTTACTTTATTAAGTGGGTTTACACTAATTTTCATCTTTGGTGACAGATCAAGATAGGTGGTTTCATAAGTCCCCTTTGTTATATGAACCCTGAGTGCTTGCTTACTTTTAAAGGGAATTTATAATTGTTTACAATCATGTTTTATAATCTTTAAATATTGTTATATTTGATATAAATGTTGAAAAATTCTCTCTTTTGAAATTGAAATGTATGTGGTTTTGAAAACCATGGTTTATGAATGGAATTTAGGGCAACTTAATATGTATTTGATAAAATTATCCCCTTTGAAATGGAAATTTACCTATTAATGAAATTGTGATCTTAGAAAAGGGATAGAACATGGGAACCAAATAACCTAGGGAGTAATACTATAAGTACCCCTTTGGACAATGATAAAATAACTAAACATACTATACTTGGATAATGAGGTTATTGTATCGTAAATGGGTTTCACCACACCACTAGGACAAGACATGAAATCCTTAGCAATCGGTTGGAAGGGTTCCCATGACCTTAGTTGCATAAAGGATCTCTCATGATGATTGATTATATTTGTTTATGTGGCATGTATTGTTTAATTAAATTATTTAAAACTAGTTATATTCATTTCTTTTTAAGTGATAAAATCATATTTTCATTTAATTTATTTTCAAACTAACATGATTAGATTTATTTAACAAAATCACTTGGTGGGGTTCTACTGAACTAGTGTTTCTCAAGACTTATATATGGTTGTATGTAGACCTCGTTTTAAAAAATGCATGTAAAGGAAAAGAACCCATCGACATCATGTATTCCAATTAGTGGATCATGGGATGGTGGTGGTGGCACGAAGATGGGTGACACCTTTTGGTGTATTTTTTGTCCAAATTTTGTATCTTGTTTATGCACCTTTTGGTTAGTGGAACATGGGATGATCGGTGTTTCATCTAGTATCTTTAGCATATGCACTTATGATTATTACTATTGGGTTGATGTTCAAATATGTCTTATGGAATTTCCATATTGTTTGGACTTATTTATGTTGACTTGTGATTGTTTTAATTCATTTATATTTGGGAGTTATGAAGGCAATGCCATGTCGGGTTCTAAATTCAAACCCATTTATTGGATTTATTGGAAAAAAATTCTTCCTAGAGTGTTTTTTTATGCTTAGGCACAAACTACCAATCCATGATAATCATGAAAAAATTTCAAGCGTAGCCACGACTTGACTCAGATGCCTGATTCAAGAATGACCTGAAGTAATTTCATTATAAAATGCGTGGTAACCAAAACATTATTAACACAATAACACCATGGAAATAATATATGGTAGGGACATTATTCATTCATGTAGTAACAGTTAAAAATAAAAATGATAAATAATTATATAATGAAATTAAACTAGATATAATTACAATAACCATCCAAGCATCAAAAAAACCAATGTATTGTTCGGAATGAAAAATAAAAAATGATCTCAATGATAGATACAAAGGAAATATGAAGTTAATGTAATATCTTGAGATTTTAAATACTATGTTCAATAGCATACAAGATACACAAAACCGAGCTTAAACAAACTAAATATTGTTATCATGTGACCGTTATAATAGTCATTAAATTGATGATAATGAATAGTATTAACTGAATTATGAAATATAAAATCCTCAAACCCATTAATATTGTATTAATTAATGATTATAAAATTAAGCACTTAATTTTAATTGTAATTTTATTCTTCAAATACACTTTCTTCAAGAATGTTTTTTATTGCTTTTTTGAGCAAAAAATATAATTAATTTCTGAAAATTTTAAAAAAATTATTTAATTAAAGATATAATTTTTTTGAAATCAGCATATTAAAATTTTATGGTGAAATTTTGAGAATTTTCAATGTTTGATTTCTCAATGAATAGTGAAAAATACTAATTTTTATTAAAAATTCTATTTTCTTTTATTTACAAATTAAAATTATATTAGTTTTAAATTTAATTTATTACTATTTATTTAAAATATTCTAATTATGGTTTTTGAAATGAATTTTATACTTAAATTTAGTATAAAAACATTTTATATTTTAAAAAGGGCATTTTTCTAAAAAAAATTTGTTGTGTTTTGCTGATTTAATTTTAAAATAAATTTTTATAACTTCTATATTATGAATTTTTAAAAAATGGATTTCATATTTGAAATCATAAGGTTTAAATTTAGTAAATAGGTCTCTTATTTTTAGATAATATGAATAGTAACCTTGGTAAATTTTGTAACCGCGATAAAGATTAAATCGAGTAATTAAGGGTAAAAATAATATAATAAGGACAATAAAATGAATATTACACTTTCCCCTATTTTATTAGATGGGGAATTTTTATCCATAAGCATTCAACGTTTGAATATATGGACTTTGATTTCCATTTGTAAGAGATTATGACATTTATAATATTTTATTTAAAAAAAGTCAAAGATGTCACTCATATTTTTAATGACTATACCATTTTAATATGGGGTTATCCAGAGGATATATTATACTTTAAATAGTCATGTAAAATCTAAAATAATTTTCTTCATCGTGTTAATTTATTTTTAATTTTTAGGAAAGAAATATTTACCTTAAATGCTTACACAACGCTGATATGGTAACTATTTTATTAATGGAAATATCAAATAAATGTTATTAAAAATATTAAAATAAATATAATTTGAGATAATTAATTTGATCAAAAAAAATTCTATATGAATTTGACATTTTAGGTATGTAATAAAATAGTTGGTTCTAATTATAAGTGTTATCTTGATATTATTAAAGTAAAAGTAATGAATAGTCCTTAAAATTGACATTATGAATATTTATAGTAAATAATATTTTATTAAATTATATATAATTCCTAAAAATCTTAATGTTGGAATTCTCATGTATTAATCATGTTTTAATGATACCAAATCATATTCAATCTATAAACCATGTTAACTCTATTTAATCTATCTCACATCAAATGCACAGTTATTTAGTAAAAGCTATCCAAAGTTCTTAAGTGTTGTACACTCAGTTTGGTTACTATACACTATCTTTTTATTCAGTTAATAATGATTTTTTTTGAAAAATGATTAAGTTTAATTCATTCCATAAATATCACTGCTTAAGTCTGAATACAGATATTTGCCTAAGTGTGAGACACCGTAAACAAGCAGACATCATGAACAACCAGACACTGTGAACAAGACACCGTGAACAAGACACTGTCAACAAGAAGACACCGTGACAAGCAGACACCATGAACAAGCAGACACAATGAACAAGCAGACACCATGACAAGTAGACACCGTGAACAAGCAGACACCATGACAACCAGAAACCGTGAACAAGCAGACACCATGACAACCAGACATCGTGAACAAGACAACGTGAACAAGACAACATGAACCAGACACCATGAACAAGACACCATGAACAAGACACCATGACATCGAGACACCGTGAACCAGAAACTGTGACCACAAGACACCATGACCAATCCAGACACCATGTGAAGGAGACACTGTTTCCATGAAAAACTGTGACACCATTTCTTAATATGTTTTGTCTCTTTCAATTTAATCACTAAAGGTCATATTATAAGATTTTAAATGTTCCGAAATAATTAATATTTCTTTGTAGACGTGTCATCTAACAGTACAAGGTATAAGGTGTAGAATAATGAAACCTATCAGCTCAAACACGTGCACTACAAGATAAAAGAGTAATGCGGCCCAGGAAAAATAAGAAGTGTGGCACGATACTAAAAAGAAGAGCTAGCTGGTGGCCATGAGCAAGAAAAAAGAATACACTTAGAGAATTATTAAAGAAATAATTGTCTCATGAAACTCAATGCTACTGGAGAACACACGAAGCTCAACAGAATCCCAGAATCGGGAACATCTTCACACTGTCAAACATCACGAAGAACGCAAGCCAGATCTATCTGACTTGCGACACTCTGTTTTCCATATGAGGACTTGATTTTTTCATCTGCTTTATCTTAGAAGTCCAGAGCTACAAAGACTAACATTCAAAGCATTTCTAAACCTATCTCAATATTTCTGCTCTATTGTGTATCATTTTACTATCTTTTGAGCAGTGTGTGTATCTATATAACAATACACTCTGTCTCCTGCATAAAACCGAAGGATACAAGATATACTTACTCAAACATATTTTTATATTTGTATACCCAATGATAAGTGTAGAAGAGGTCCCTATGTGTCCTGGTTGTTTTTTCCCATGAAGAACTGTGGAAGAGGTCCCTGTGCGACCTGGACAGTCCTATGTACTGTTGTTTAACTCCGATCCAGGGTATGGATCAAGTTTATTTATATAAACTGCTTGGTGGAAGGTGATCACCAAGTGGAGTGGATTAGGTCTCGACTTGAAACTGAACCACTTATTTCATATTTTCTATGCTTCTTAATTTAGGCTTCTCTGTTTTACTGTTTTACTGTATAATTTAGAAATCACTAAATTCACTTTGATAGTTAATCTTGGAAAGAAGTTATAATTGTCTTGTATTAGTAGAATAACTTCAAAAGTAATATTAATAACTGATATTATGATTACTAAGAACTAATCAATATTCTTAGAAGTTGTTTAAATAGTCAAACTTTTATAAAAACATAACCTTGATTAACTGGGTTGTATTTAACCTTTTGGGGAAACCTTTTTAAGAATACTTTTTAACTAGAAATTATAGATACTCAATTCACACACCCTCTTGAGTAATCTACTCCGACCAACACTTAAATTTATCCAATTTATTGGGATAAAGTTGATCATGTCCTAGATGATCCATTTATGGGTCGTTTGATACTTTATAATAACTATATTAACCCTCAAAGATTAAAAAACAATATTATCATGGTAATACTTAAATGAGTTAAATAAGAACTAAAACCAAAATATAATGGTATAAATATAGTAAAAACTTATATAAATTTTATTATATAAGAGTATTTAAACCCATTCTCATATTATCTTCTAAATAATTCACTTTTTATCCATTTGGAATTAAAATTTAATTTATATTAATTTAATATTTTGAAAAATTCTAAAAATGTTCCTCCCCTCTCCTAGAAAAGGGAACCTCTTCTTCTCATTTCTTCACAATTAAAAACTTATTTGGTTTGGCCAAGCTCTTCCCAAATACATTCCTAGAATATCTCCTCTAATTATTGTGGTCTCGGTTTAGGCAGAACATCATCCTTGGTAGCCTTTAGGTGTTAATCAAATGAGGTTTTCTAAAGAAGAGGTATAGTTTTTATCCGCATGTTTTAGTTTTATTTCTTATCCCACCTCTTTAAAATATTATTCGTCCATGACAAAATAATAACATTGGTATCATTAATATAATGAGATGTTATTTTGTTTATAGTATAAACTATATCCATCTCCACATTCATCAAATAGGAAACGAAGACGTCGTTCATGCGTACGACAGACACCACCTCTCAAACTGATATGATTCATTTTCCATCACCATATCTCATGATTGGTTATGATGATGGAATTAATGTTTATATATGATAATCATGGAATATTTATTATTCTAAAAATATAATATATCATTTACATTTTTATCTTTCCATTCATTGAAAAATGATAAGGTTATTCACGCATATGTGTGAACTATCACCTCCACGGAGCGATGTGATTTGTTTTTCATCGCCATGTCAAAAGGATAATACAAGCATATCTAAAAAAGTAATATGATATTTAAGATATTATGATAATTATAGAAATATAGAAATGTACTTACTTTCATTTCATAACGATCATTGAAAAATGGAAATGTTACTCATGTGTACGTATGACCTACCATCTTCATGATTGCAACTTAGTTCATTTTTCATAGCAATATTTAATGGTTGGATTTAAATGTATAATTTATGGATAAAATTGATATTTTTTTCATTAATATTATTATTTATATGTTTTATTAATTAACTCTTTGACCATAGTCAACATACCGATGTCATTCGGAACTTATGAACTGAACATCATCAAAACATACGATGCAAACTTAATTGATTAAGTAATTTTATTTAACATGGTAATAAGTGATATAAAAGAACAATAAACATTAAAATTATTATTAAGAAAATATAACATTGACCTAAGTTTGTTATTCAGGAAGATAAATAAAGTATGTGGCAAGTCATACTCCAGGTAAGGAATTTCTTAACTAGATTTTCATTTAATGGATTAAACTTCTATTTCATTGATTATGTCATGCTAAGATTATATATGAAATGAAATTTGATTTTCTTATGTTGTATTTACAATTTTTTTATGTGGATTTAAATCAAATACACATAATTGATTCATTTTATTAACACTCACTTCAATGATATGATCTTTGTCCGGGACTTTGTCTCAATTTTTTTTGTTGAGACATATTTTAATGTTATGCACCTATATTATTTTATAAGGTGTATATAAGACTCTTTTAACATGTTATATCAAAAATATATTTATTCTTTTGATATTTAAATTTTTATTAAATGTTAGTCTTTCATGGGGAATATGACTCGACTGATTATAAAGTGGTAAAGATTTATTTCACAATCTCATCATTAATCGAGATTTTTTAAGAGTCTTACCGAAGAATATTTATTTTTCATGCCCATGTTTTCAAAAAATGTTTTCAAAAATATTTGTACTATACTCCAATGATTTTTTAAAGTATTTTTTACCCTTTTTTACTTTTTAATAAACGTTTAAAAAAATTTTTATTTCCATTTTCCAAAAAAGGTATTTTATAGTTTTTTACATAAGTGTGAAAAAAATGTTTTTTAACTTATACGACATGAGGGGATTTTTCTACCATCATAACACTTTGATGAATTGAAGATTACTTTACAATATTATAGGGTTATTTTCAAATAAAATGTTTTCTTTTTTAATTTCGCATGAAAAAAATGATTTCAAAATGGAAAGGATATTTTTTTCAAGAATTATTTAAAATCATTTTTCAAAATCATTTTTCATGTAAGATAACATTTTTTGATGTTATTTATGCTTTATTGAGGATATGATCCAAGGATACTATCTTTATTCTTTATCAGGATGGTTTATCATTATGATGGCATGATGTTTATGAATATTGTTACTTTTTAATTAGTTATGCAATGATGAAATGTTTATGAAACTCATTTCATTTCATGGGTTTTGATATGATGAATGATTTATGTTCTTATAACACACAAATATATGGATTTAATTATATGATAAGTGGAACCTATATCTCCCTCTAACGTATTAGGTAATGATTTATATCTCATGAGATAGATAGGGCAGAAATAGGGAGTGAACCTGGTTTTGTAAGACAAAGCTGGAAGGGGGAGTAAACCTGATTCATTAAGACAAGGCTCGAATGGTAAGTGAACCTGGTTCCATAAGAGACTTTTCCACTATGGTAGTCTTGACAGCGAGCCTGACTAATATGGAAATTATTTTCTATTATTATGTGTATGCCACAAATTTCATGTCTTATGTCAATGTTATGCTCTCATGACTCGTGTTTGATTTCTTTGTGACTCGTGTCTTAAAAACTGTCATGCTTTATGTCATCACTCAAGATTATGACCTTTGATTAATATGGTATTGATTTAAAATGATAAGATTGTGTTCTCATGCCCTCTTTCACATGTTATGCTTATATGATCATTAACATCACACTTATTTACTCTTATTCAGCATTTGAGTTCACTCATCTTGTGTTTTCTTTTCCCCGAGTTTAAGGAAATATTTTAGATGAATTATGTCTAAATTTTTTCCAAATGGATGTTATTGATGACCTATTTTGAAATAAGAAAATTTGGATATAGTAAGAGATAATGTTAATTATTACGAGTCAGTTTTTTATGAATCCAAGTTAGTAAAATAAAAGAAATGATATTGATTTCTTTACTTGTGTTTGGATAAATATCTTATTAAAAGAAAATAAATGATTTGGATTTATCTCCAATTTGTTTGATGTTTTTTTTAAAATAAAAGAAATTAAATTCTTTTGTGATACATATAGAAAATAATGATAAAATTGGAAATTTAAAATATTAGTTATTCTTCATCATCATTTCCTTCCAAATCATCCCAATTTTGAAATGATTTAAAAACTATAAGAGGAGAGAAATATATTTCTATTTATTTCTCCCCTTATAATTTCTCCCCTCATAAAATTTGATCACTAAACATTAGAAATATATTTCCCTCCATATCATTTTTTTATCCCAAAATCACTCATGCCAAACTAACCATAAGTGTTTATCCTAATTCTCTGAAACACTAAACCAAAAAGGTCCTAAATAATTTAGGTGATCCAATATTTCCTTTTTAAATTGTATGTTTTGATGGAAAAAATGGGTCACATTTATTGGTATCAAAGAAAAAATGTAATGTTTTTATTTTTAGCACTGAATCCAAAAGTGCGGGTTTCAGTGCTATTACAGTTGGTATCAGAGCAGGGTTTAGATAAATTTGGAGATTATTATGTTTTCTTTTAATGTTATATATAAATTTCATCAAAGGTATATAATTTTGAGGTTGATCATGAGTTTAGAGTCTTAATCACCTCTTTTTTGTGGTTTTAGGTGATAGAAGTTTAAGGTGACTAATGATATTTTTGAATACATTTATGGGTTATTAAATTTTGGGATTCAAAATGAAATTTGTGAGATAATATTTGAATTTAAAACATTTCGTTAATGTTGAATATATTATGGTTATTTTTTAGAATGTTTCTCATATTTCTGAGAATGTTATAAGGATTATATTAATATAGTTTTAGAAAAAGGGAAACATACAGGTTGTGTGACAACCCGTCGCCTCTGGAAAGGCCGTGGAGTTTGAACCCACAACTAAAGTGCAACAAAGGCGCATTGCCTACCACTGGACTATGTTATGTTCTGGTTAGTATGAACTTGTTTTTCATCATTTAAACTATCTAAAAAAAGATAAGTTCATTTTTTGGAGAACATATGTTTTATTGTATACATGTCCATGGGAGTGGGAAATGATTTTATGAGCAAGTGATTAATATTATTTCGAAAGATGTTAACTATTTTGGAAACCCTTATATGATTAATTTAAACCTAATATTTTAGAATTTTATTTGAGGAATAAATGTTGAATTCTATTTTGGAGGCATATATGATTTTATTGCGAATTTATGGTGATTCAGGTTATTTATGAAATGGTTACCATATCTTGAAGATTATATGTTTAGGGAGTGTACATTTTGTGAGATAAATACTAAATTTGTCTTGAAAGGTGATGTGATAAAATACTTCTGATTTTTTTTGGGTTTTATTCATAGTCTGAAATATTTTGAATAATTTTAAGGATGCTTATTTATAAATGGTCTAAGTTGAACTTTAAGTATTAGTGTTGAATTTTGAAAATTAAAATAGTTTTCTTCATTTGAAGTTTTATTAATTTTAAGAGTTATATTATATTTTTGACATTTTGTGGATATTTTGATCTATAGAAGTTGATTCTAATGAGGCATGAAAAATTTATCTTGAATACGCATCATTTGGAGTAGAAGATGAGATTGTGGTGGGAATTTATTAATGGTTTAAATTCTTCTTGACATGTATATTTTATTATATTCTAACTCGAGGTAGTAGAATAATTAATCAACTCTAAGGAAAAGATCTTTGAATAAATAAATTATTTATTTACTTTTTCTATCAAGAATTCAATAGCTTTTTAACCTATCACATATTTACGGTTTTGTGATGGTTAATTTTTCCATGATCGTGTTCTCTCACTTTTCATCAATACTTTAGTGTTATATTTTCTCTTCCATGTCTATGTTTTCAAACATAAAAACCTAGTCTGTGTTATTCCAAATTACCTTTATACTTTCATTAATTTTATGAAGTTTTATTAATATTTTTTCTGATGTGGGATTTCACCTAATGTATTTTGAATCGTTAAACCCCTAGTACCGAGATTGAGTTCAAATTGTGAGGATGCAATTTATTAAAGGGGAGAATGTAATAACCCAAAGTTTTAAAAAGATTATGTTCGATAGCATACAAAATGATATGAAAACATTGGGAGTTGCAGTGAAAGAACAATGATTCAAAAAAGAGTAAAAGGGAAAAAAGAAACACTCACAAAACAAATATTTGAATGGTTCGGGAAATGATCCCTATGACCATGGAGAGGTAAAATAACTTCACCATCAAAATCCAGAAGCACAATTTATAGGGAGTATATTAGAGTTTCTCACTAAGAAACCCTAAGCCCGAAATGGGCTATAATAAGAGGAAGACGATCCACTGTTCCACCAATCGCATAGGAAGTCTGCATCACTACAGTGAAAGGTGGTCACCCAAGTCAAAAGTGATACAGTGGCTGCTGGCTGAAAGTCCAATGAGTTATAGTACTATTGACTCCCAAAGTCCGATCTCTTATAGTGTCTTGTCAGTGTCGATCGGTCAGCTCTACTACAGTGATCAGAAATGCTACAGTACCCCAAAAAATTGGGTTAAAGTGCCTTTGGCCACCAAATCCCCGGAGTAGGGGCACATTTTCCCCTAAAACCCCCAACGAGCTCACCAAAAAGCTCAACCTGAGAAGGTTACAACCTCTTGTGTAGTACAAACCGCAAACATTCGGCCCAAATATCATTCAAAATGAATCAGGCTACAACAAACCAACATGAAATACACAACACTGAGTTTAAATAAACAAAAAAATATTGTTATCATGTTACAGTTGTAATCTAGGTGTTAAATGATTGGAAATGAATAATATTAACTAGATTGTGAAATACAAAATGGTCTTAATAATGTATTAATTAACGTCTAAAATATTAATCACTTAATTTTAGAAAATTCGTTTTATTCTGCAAATACACTTTCTTCTACAACATGGTGCGTAGTACGGACCGCAAGCATTTGACCCAAATATCATCAAAAAAAAAATCATGCTACAACAAACCAACACAAAATACACAACACTGAGATTAAAGAAAAAACTAAATATTATTATCATGTTACAGTTGTAGTCTAGGCGTTAAAGTTGTGAGAATGAATAGTATTAACTGAATTATGAAATATAAAATGGTGGGAATTTATTAATTAACTCTTAGAATATAAATCACTTAATTTTAGTAAAGTCACTTTATTCTTCAAATACACTTTCTTTAAGTGATTTTTACTGTTTTTATTAATGAAAAATATATTTAATTTTTAAAACTTTTAAACAAAATTATATAATGAAAAAAATATCATTTTTGAAATTAGAATATTAAAATTAGTTTATGGTGAAATTTTCCAAATTTTCTGAAAAGTTTGAATTTTCAATGAATATGAAAAAATACAGTTTTTATTGAAAATTTTATTTTCTTTTATGTAAAAATTCAAGTTAAATTAGTTTTAAAATTTCATTTGTTCTTTTTGATTTAAAATATTCTAATTATGGTTTTTGAAATGGGTTTTATGCTAGAACTTGAATTTAGTATAAAAACATTTTATATTTTAAAGAAAATTTTTAAATAAATGTTTTTCATTGTGTTTCGTGGATTTAATTTTAAATTAAATTCTAGAACTTCTTTGTTTTGAATTTTGAAAAATAGATTTCATATATGATATCAAATGATTCGAATGTAGTAAATAATTCTATTTTATTTCTGGACAATATGAATTGTAACCTTGATAAATTTTGTTACCACGGTAAATTATAAAACAAATAATTAATAGTACAAATAATATGATAAGAACTATAAAATAACAATGACACTTGCTCCAATTTTATTAGATGAATAAGTTTTATCCATAGGATTCCAAGGTTCAAATATATAGTCTTTTTTTTCCATTTGTAAGTGCTTATAATATTTATAATATTTTATTTGAGGAAAATTCAAAGATATCACTTATATTTTTAATAACTATAAATCTTAAATATGGGGTTTTCCAGATGATATATTCAAATTTAAATAATTTTATGAAAGCTAAAATATTTTTCTCTATTTTTTAGTTTTAGTGAAAAAATAATTACCTTAAATGCTTTCACAACACTGATCGAGTAATTATTTTATTGATGAGAATATCAAATAAATGTTATTAAAAATAATAAAATAAATATAATTTGATATAATTAATGTGATCAACAAATTTTCTAAATAACCTTGAAATTTTAGATATGTAATAAAATAGCTGGTTTGAATTTAAGTGTTACCTGGATATTATTAAAGTCAAAGTAATGAATAAGGAATAAAATCAAAATATTGTTGTATAATTATAATCAAAGTTTATCTAAATTTTATAGGATGAGGGGATTTCAACTCATCCTCATCTTATCTTTGAAATAACTCACTTTGAAGTCATTTGGAATTAAAAATTAATTTAATATTTTGAAGATTTCAATGGCGTCTCTCCCCTCTCATATAAAAAGGAACAACTTCTCATTTCTTAATACTTCAAAACTCATTTGTCTCGGCCAAACTCTACTCAAATACCTTCCTAAAATCTCACCTCTCATTCTTAGTTTAGAAAAAACACCATATAGTTTTTATTCACATGTTTTAGTTTTATTTATTCTTTCACCTCCTTCAAATATTCTTCAACCATGATAAAATAAAAACACCATTATCATCAATATACAAAGATTTTATTATGTTTATAACAGAACTTATATTCATCTCCGCTTTAATCAAATGGGAAATGAATACATCATTCATGTATAGGACGGACAACCACTGCACAAATCGATATGATTTATTTTCCATCACTATCTCTCACGATTAGTTATACTAATAGAATTTATGTTTATATATGAGATTCATAAAATATTTATAATTTTTAAAAAATAAAATATCATTTACCTTTATACATTTCTATTCATTAAGAAATGATAACGTCGTCTGTGCGTACATGTGAACTATCACTGCCACTAAACGTCGTGATTCATTTTTCATCACCACATCAAAAGTATAATATTAAGTATATATAAAGTTAAAATATGATATTTTAAGATATTATGATCAATCTATAAAGATAAAAAAGTGTTTATTTTCTTTTCATAATGATCTTTAAAAAATGAAAATGTTACTTATGCGTACATATGACATATCATCTTCATGATTGTAACATAATTAATTTTTCATAATCATATTAAATTATTGGATTTAAAAGTATAATTGATGTATTTTCATGAATATTATTTTGAAAATGATGAATTAATGAACTCTTCGATCATATTCAACCTACCAAAGTCATTCAAGACTTACGAACTGAACATCGTCAAAACATCCAATGTGAATTTAATTAATTAAGTAATTGTATATAAAATGGTAATAAATGAGATAAAAAGAATAATAATCTTTAAAAGGTATAAGAAAATAAAAAATTAACCTAATTTTATTATTCATGAAGATAAAGTAAGTGTGTGATGAAGTAGACTCAATGTAAGGAATTTATTAACTTCATTTTCATTCATTAAGTTAAACTTATATTTTATTGATTATATCATACTAAGATTATGTATGATGTAACTTTTGATTATCTTATATTGTATTTTCATTTGTTTTATGTAAATTTACAACAGATACACATAATCATTTCATTTGATTAATGCTCACTTCAATGATATAATCTTTGTAAGGAATTTTGTCTCAATTTTCTTTTTTAGACATATTTTGATGTTATGCATTTATATTCTTTTCTAAGATGTATATAACGCTCATTTAAAATGTTATATCATTAATTTAGTTATTCTCATGACATTTAAAATTTTGTAAAATATTATTCTTTTATGGGGAATAATCTCATCATTATTCAATATTTTTTTAAGTCTTTCTTTCATGCTAATATTTTTAAAAAATGTTTTAAAAAAATATTTTCATTTTTCACATTATTTAAAGTCATTTTTACTCCATTTCAACATTTTATAAAATATTTAAAAAAAATATTTTTATCATTTCCCAAAAAGATAATTCAGTCTTTCATATGTATGAAAATAATATATTTTTAACATATGAGACACGAGCAACTTTTCAAACCATCCTGAAATTTGAAAATATTTTTTTCAAAGAGAATATTTTCTTTTATAATTGAAAAATTATAAAAAAAATTAAAAATGTAAAAAATATTTTTGTTTAGAATTATTTGAAATGTCCTTCAAAATCATTTTTTATCTAAATAACATTATTTTATGTGACTTATGTTTTAATGATAATATGATTCAAAGTCACCATATTTATTCTTTCTGAATATTTTATGTTCATGATTACATGATGTTTATAGATCTCATTACTTGAAGATTATGATGAATTATTTATATTCTTGGGACACATATGCATGATTTTCATCATGTGATGAGTGAGACCTATTAACTCTCTTAAATGCATTAGATAAAAACTTATCAAGACTCAAATAATAATCCCATGTTCTCATACCCTTTCACATGTTATGATCATTGACATCACACTTATTTACTAAACATTTGAAAAAATCCCTATAGTTTTTTCCCGAGTTACAAGGAAAGATGTTATATGAATTATGTATAGAATAATTCTATATAGATTATGTTTATAACCTATTATGGAATAAAAAAATATGGATATAGTATAAGATAATGTTGATCATTATGGGCTAGTTGTTTATGACTCCCAAGTCATGAAGTGTACTAATTCACCAAACTCCTAAACTAAAAGACCTTAATAGTATTTAAGTGGTCCAATATTTCTGTTTTCCATTATGAAAAATCACATTCATTGTGAAATATCATGTTTATCAAGTCCTCATCTTTCCTATTATTAATTTTATTCATTTTATATATAATAATGCTTTGAATTTATTTTGATAAATAAAAAGTTAGAGAATCCAAGGAATATACCATTTAGTAAAAAATTGAAACAAATGGATTAGAGTTCATTTGAATGTTTTTGGAGTAAACTTCATTTTATTCATTTAGTGTAGAAATCTATAGCTTCAGATCCATAATTCCCTGGATCAATAAAAAGTGAAATATTCATATAATTTTAGTTTTAATGATAAAAAAGTCATGAAAAACATTATGGGGTACAACATTTTTGAATTTAGATATTTATTGGAGCGCTCTATAAAAATAATTAAGTTACAAATTGGACACCAAAACAATTCCAAAAATAAAACAATGTTCTGCAAAGGAGATACCAAAAGACTTGAAAAAATAACTGATGATAAAAAAAAATTATCATGTGAATTTATAGATAAATAGAGTGGGAAAAAATCCCCAAGCCATCATTTCCAAAAGATAACGTCTCTTCATTTCACACAGCTTCAATTTGTTTTAAATTCAACAACTTATCGATTTATTGATTTCAATCAACATAAAATTTATGATAATTAAAACAAGTGAAAAACAAAGTCATGAAAAGGAGATACCAAAAGGCTTCCAAAAATAACTCATGATAAAACAAAAATTTAAAAATTAACACGTAAATTGATGGATAAATCGAGTGGACAAAAATATTCAATTCATCATTTCCAAAAGATAGCGTCGCTTCATTTCACACAGCTTCAATTTGTTTATTGATTTATTGATTTTAATCAACAAAAATTTATGTTAATTAAAATAAGTGAAAAACAAAGCCTCGAAGCATTGTTCAAACTTAAGAAAATTCTTGAGTCACCTGAATTTAATAACAATATACAGTAGGTAAAAAATAAAAGGCCCAATGCAGACCTATAAAACAACTATGAGAGGATATTTATCATATGAGAACTTAATACATATACCTTGGAAAACACTAATTAACATATGAGAATATAATACACATACCTTGTAAAAACTAATTAAATAACTTGAAATACTAATAGAAAAGATAACAATATACAACATTGAATTACCTAACTAGTAACACCAAAATGATGAAGTATCATGACGGTGAAAAGGCCCCTCCTTTTTCCTGAAGTGAGACCCCATCATCACCCTCCTAGATCCAAGAAAAAAATACCAAAGCAACAAAGGCATTGTATGAACCAAGGGGTTGTTTGGTCCAACAAATAATGTGATTATAGAATAATCACTAGAAAATATATCATTGACAACCACAACACCAACTGATGAGAAACGAATATTTTACCCACAATAAAATATCATGTAGTTAGATATGACCTCAGAATAATCTCTCTGGCAACACTTGGAAAGTATACTTTGAGAAAACTTAGGAAATCTGTTTTCAACTAGTAAGAAACTTGTGTTTTAGTCATACACCAGCAACCAGAAATGCAAGCCTACAGTGGAAGACTATCGTTGAAGTTAACTATTGAGAGAAATAATATCAAAAAAATATAGATAATTAAAAAACTGTAATGTTCGTGATAAATTATATAGAAATTAGATCACGTGTATCTAAAACACACGCCTTCGCAAATTAGAATCGTAGATCTAAAGAAAAAAAATTGATATAAGAAGTGGGTGGGGGTGGTAGGGGGAGAAAAGAGAGGAACGTAATGGCGGGTAGAACTGGGATAAAAAAATCCCATGCCATCTCCCCAAAATAGAAAAAAATAATCTTATTTCAGTTGTTTGACCTACCATAAAAGCGCACCTGATATGGAAAAGGCCAAGGACAATTACATCCCAACATCATACCAGCCTTCTCTTAGTTTTCAATCATCATCCAGTCATTCGTGGATATCATCTACTTGAAATCATAATACAACAATCCCATATCCAAGTCCTGACTTCCTATGGATGGTCAGCTCTATAGCATCAACAGATCTGTGAGCTTTGGATCTCATGAAAATTCAAGGGTTTTGGACAGCCTATTAGATGATGAGATGTTCTGCAACAACAATTATAAATGAAATCAAAACATCAGTCGCAACATAAAAAATCAAGGTTTTGGTGATAGAGGTGCGAGGAAAGATAGA
Source organism: Viscum album (assembly GCA_963277665.1). Lineage (NCBI taxonomy): Eukaryota > Viridiplantae > Streptophyta > Magnoliopsida > Santalales > Viscaceae > Viscum > Viscum album. Next base: position 1,503,537,681 of record OY728136.1, on the reverse strand, counting down.
TCACAGTAAAATATTGCGTAATCCTAGTCACAGGTACCATGCCTACGATGTTGTTTTCATGTAATTGAATCATTGATCGATTTCATGACAACAATAGTGCCAAAATCCCTTCATCTCTTCACAGATGGCAAGATTCACAGATCAGTAGCGGTGCATCGAACAACAATATTAACAGATCTATAGGACAAAGTATTCAAATATTTCATATTCGATAATGAATTTCATTATGACTATTTCATATAGAATTTTAAAAGTTTCACCCTTTTTTATTAATGGTACTATATTCATAGAAAAGAAACTTATTTCATATTTGTTTTCAAAACTTATACAAAATTATATAAATTCTATCCAAATAATCTTCTGTAGGTAGTATAATTTTTATCCAACTAATATTTATTGAAAACTGATATAGATTTTTGTCATTCATATCCAACTAATCTTTATTCCATATAAATTTCAAAACTTTCAACCAATTTTTTAATATTTCAGGTACTAAGTTCTTTGGAAAAGTTATTGTTTCACATATATATTTTTTAATTAATGCCATTTCTATCAAACTAATCATTATTCAACATTTTGGATCATGTTATTTGAAATATACATTCATATAACTTGTATAGGGATGTTCAAATTAATTTCACACTATGAAATGGGATTTTTAATGACTTGTGTCTTAGAAATGAATGAAAATCCAAAGGAATTTGAATTTCGGCATTTACTGAACAAACTATCTTTAAAACTGAGCTTTAGAACGTAATTCCAAGAGTTTGAACACTTCAATGTGTTGTTTTTAGACTTGTGTAAACCCCAAGAGGTTTTCCGAGTGTCTCGTGGAGTTTTGGGAGCATTGAATCCAAAATTATCATGTTTTAGAGGCTCTGCAAAAAGTGCATGGTTTATCTGGAACAGTGCGACTCCCTGTGGCAAATCATGCAGCTGCAACATAGGAGCAGAGGTTCCCTGCACAGACTGTGCACGGTTTACCCAAACTGTGCAATTAGCCCTCACAGTTAGTAACACATAGGTAGTATCTAAGAACTATTCACCGCACAGTTAGGATAACCGTGTGGGGAAAACCGTATAAGATGGTTTCTTATGCAAAGGATGTCGCATGGTTTGGCCAAACCGTGTGACCCAGGTGTTGGGGTGGAGCCCGATGATGCAGCAGAAGCAGTCACATACACTACATAATTCACCCAAAGGCCTTTTATCACCCGAATGAATTTTACACAGCACCTGAAGGATTTTTTCACCTGAAATAATTTTGACATACTCACCCAAAATATTTTCACACAAAACCTGAAGGAATTTTTTCAATGCTCCCACACCCATAAACTTACCATTTTGATGTACCGCCGTTCACCATAATCGGGACACGCCACTTGATATCCACAACCAATAGGAATTTCGATATACAACAACATCATGAATCTCTTTTCATGTCATCATCGACAATTATCTCGCCATCATCGCATGTAATTGTCTTCGTCATCTCTTCGCACGAGCTACTACAAGTGCTGGACTTTTCCCGGTTATCTCTAGGAAGCTATATCTTTTCTATCATTCCTTTCGCATCAGTTACCACAAACGTGGAAACCCCTTCTCGATTATCTCTTGCAACAGCTACATATTTATGACTCTCTCTTCTTCTTCTTTATCATGTTCTCAAATATATAGAGGTGTGCACCACCCCTCTCAAATATAGGAAACATAACTTTTTTTTCATATCTAATCACACATATCTCTTTTTTTCATATCTAATCCCACATCTCTTTTTCTATATCAAAATCTTTTTTCCCTTTCTCTCCCTCTCATATTAAAATTTTAAAATAAAAAATATCCCAAAAATATCTACCTTGATTTAAAATTTGAAAACTTCACCGTCATCCTCACTATCACCACCATCATGATTTTCGGATCCACCATCATCTACTCATCCATGATCAGATCTGTCACATCAACTACACCTTAGTCAAATCTTCATCTGCATCAGATCATCCATGCCGACACTGACATGTTTCATCGAACCCATTACAATTTTCATCTTTGAAGATCTTTGACGAACTCCCCAATGCGACTCCATTGCTACATCTCGGTCTTCTCAATTCAGAACCGCAAACCTCCTCTATTACCAATTGTTGGGGCGGAGCTTGATGCCACAACTGAAGTAGTCGCAAACACCACATGATAAAATAAAAGACTTCATGTGCGCTACTCCTTCATCGAAGTGGATGCCATCAGAAACTCTAATAAACTTATAGAGAATAATTAAAAACAAGGGGTGAGCATTAAATATACCCAGAAAAGGGATTTTAAAAACTTTATATAAATCCTGTTAAAATATTGATTTGAAAATACATTCCAAAATATATTTAGAATTATCCTTTTTGAAGACACTATTTGAAATTTCTTAAGCCTTAAAAATACCACATCTCCTTAGAAAATACTTATTATAAAAAATGCTTTAAACATATTCTAGTGTTTTTATGAAAACAATACACAAGATTCTAAAAACAAAATACCACTATAAGGCTACTTGAAACTTTGAAGGCTACCTTGGGCCTATCCACTTAGCAAAAAATGGGTTCACTACCCATTTCTCTTTCATACTTACAACGTCTAAGTGCCAGATTTTCTGAAAACATTTTAAACTTGATTTATATTTATATTTATATATAAGTATGCAGCAGTACTATAGCAGTACTTTAGTAGTAGAGGCACTATAACAACAGTGGGCACTATAGTGGTGGTGGACACTCTAGCATTGGCGAGTACTGTGCGGGTATTGTAGCAGGCGGAAACTGCCGCAACATTATTCACAAAATGGGCCTTGGGATAAAAAATTCGGGCCTACGGGATATGGAATGGGCTACATGCCACTGGGCCTTCGGGCCATGTAATGGGTCTCCCAATACCTAGTAAAAAGGAGGTCTTTTCTTTGCTTTGATAATAAAATGAGACTTTGACCACAACCTTTTAAAAAAGTATGTATATACAAAAATATGTGAACTTTCATTGCATATCACTTGCGAGTTTGGTTACCACCAAAACTCATTCCATAAGGCTTTGCATGCATAGTCCATGCATTCAAGCTTCCTTTCATGGGATACCTTTGTTATTCATATAAATAATTGATCATAATAAATAATTATATTTCACCCATATAATTGTATATAAAATCTTAAATAAAACATTTCAATTCTTGAAGAAATTCACGTGCTTGATAATCTTGGAAATAAACCTTAAAATTTAACTTGAAAACATGAGTTTATTACGTATGCAACAGATGTCGATGTCATGCATAAACACATGGCCATGATTATATGTAGATGCGATACTCTTATTTTTAAAATAACATGATGACATGCTATGAGCATTCTTTTATAGGCATGAAAATAGAATTATAAAGATGAAAATATAATTATAAACATGATAAGAATGATTACATGTTTTTATTTTATGCTATAAATATTCACATCAATATAAATAATCATCAATAATTTATTTATGATTAGTTATGTTCTTTATAAAATACCTATATACGTCTGAAAAAATTATTTACATATACATATATGATATATGTCCATATAAATATATGTACAACATGAATTAAGTAACATTAAAGTTCAATGAATTCATTCTACAATGCAACTTTGATAAATACATCTGTATTTAACACTAATTAAAACATAGTTTTAATATAAATATAATAATTTACATAAGTATATAAATAATTTTATTTCACCATCATGTACTAAAATATGAATTGATAAAATTAATTTCTTAAAATAAATTTAATCATATAAATGATAAAATAATAATTCTGAATCATTTGGATGAAAATGCATAAACTCTCTTAAAAATAAATAGTCAAACAAACCGACTATCGTAATATGATTTTCAAAGTAACCATTTCATTCATAAATGTATTATTCCTTATACTAGATTTTCAAAACATAATTTAGATATTCATAAAAACTTAAATCAAATAAATAAAATGACCCCTTATAGTTTCACATTTCATACTTAAAATATTTGCTGCATCAATATGTAAATACAAATCTTAATAAAATAGTCCCTTATAGAAATTTAAAACACCCATAAAATATATAAACTCCTACATGCAATTAAATTTGAGAATAATTTTTAAATACACAAGGCTAGAAATAATAATAAGTCCCCTTAATTGATTTCCAGACACATACAGTAGTAGTTCTGGCACTACAAAATCTTTGCACACACACACCCTCACTCACACCAGACTAGAAAATTGTTTTAGAAAATTCATTTTCAGAAAGTTTTAAGGGTAAGATACTTCAGACACACTACCGAGGTTTTCCCATTTCATCCACACACAAATAATACTTTTATAACCAAAACCTCTACACAATGACACACACACCATCTTGCGTAAAAAGTTGAGGATAATGGCTGAAAATTGACAAATAACAATTGTATATTCATCCGTAGAAAACATCATAGAACCAACACAATATAATTGGTAGAAACAATTTGATAATAGCAAAATAGGGACATCCGAATTGATAAATGCAGACCGAACTATTCATAATTCAGAAACATATCACAAAACAACAATTGGTCCATAGAAAAATCAGTAAACAGTCGAGTGATAACGATTGTGATATAGAAAAATCAACAAATAAACAATACTCTATCAAGGTGAAGATGAATAGTACCTAGAAACAAAAACGAAAACAATACCTATCAGAGATCCGAATAGATTGCCTACCTAAAAATGATCTCAAGACTAGAAACAAAAGAGGATCCATGTTTGGATCCTTCAACATCACCCGATTTATCAGTGGTCGAACCATAAACCAGCACAAATTCCCTTTGCCAACACTCAGGAAACACTCGGTCGGTGGTGGAACTCCTCGGCATGGTTCGAACCTTAGTCGGTGACCGTATCCCATTCTCCCTCCCAAGCCTCGATCGCATATCATGAAGCATCTTCCTCATCTACTTCACAAATTGATTTTGACCTCATGGTGGCTTCATATCGAATCCCCCTCCTGCTCAATTCCAAGACCTAACCCCCAAATTAGATCCCTCCTTCTTCGACAAACCCGACCCACACACTTAACCCTTTTTTTAAATTGATTTATCATCATTTTTTATCACTTTTGTTTTTAAATTAAGAATGATATATTCTTTCTTAATATTTTTATAAAACAAATTTTAATCATATAATATTCATTTTATTGTATCATTTATTTTTTAAAAAATCATACTTTAACATAATAAAACATTTTAATATGAATATTCAATATTTTTTTATTTCAATAAATTATAACACCTTAAAATTTTAGTAGAATATAATAATTAGATTAAAATAATGTCAATTAAAATATTTGACATTATTAATATTACCACATATAATACTTGAAAAAATATTTTATATAAAAATAATATAACATAAGGTATGAGAAGTTTATTTTTCATAAAATCATAATTAAATAATTTAATATTTAATCTTATATAAAAATGTGATATCTTTGAAAAAATAATATAATTCAAATTTTTTATAAAGTCACTTTATAATTTAATTTAATTGAATTAAATTTCTAGGATGATACATTATTACCCCCTCAACAGAATTGCATACTCACAATTCGATCGTCGGACTAAGAAGAATTCTGAATTTTCGTTTTTTGAATTATGGAAAACTAAGACAGTCAAACTCTTATACCTTGCTATTTAGAAGACAACATATAACCTCCAAAGTTTTCTAGACCATTTCTCTAATAACAACTATAATGACCCGAGCCCGAGCTATCAGACTCAACACATATAAATGTTGTGTATTTGTTTTAATAAAAAGAAACTAAAATAATACACAACATTTATTTCATGTTAGGAACTTTTACCAGTCTAGGTTCTGGAAAATTAGATAAATGAATTTAAATTGAATAAAAAATAAAAGAAAATACTTCATGTGAGCTACTCTTAAATAGAAGACGCCACCGAAAACACTACTAAACCTGTAGAAAATAATATAAAACAGGGGTGAGAATTTAATATACCCATAAAGGGGCTTTAAAAACATTCGATAATTCCTTTTAAAATACTTATTTGAAAATACTTTGTAAAATATATTTAGAAATATCCTTTTTGAAAACACTATTTTAAAGTAATTATGCCTTAAAAATACCACATCACTGTAGAAAATACTTACGTTAAAAATGATTTAAACATATTCCAGTGTTTTTATGAAAACAATACAAAAAATTCTGAAAACAAAACACTAGTCTGAGGCCACTTAAAACATTCAAGGCTATATTGGGCCTACCCACTTAGCGAAGGATGGGTTCACTTCCCAATTATCTTCCATATTTATAATGTATAAGTGCTAAATATTCTAAAAACATTTTAAACTTTCTTTACTTATATATATATATATAAATATATATTCACTGGAGTTTTTAATTTAAAAAAACATGTCACTACTTTAAAATACACATTTATATTTATATTTATATATAAGTTTGTATATACATAAATCTGTTAACTTTTAGTGCATATCACTTGCGAGTTTGGTTACCACCAAAACTCATGCCACAAGACTTTGCATGCACTGTCCATGCATTCAAACTTCCATTATTGGGATACCTTTACTATTCATATAAATAATTGATCATAATAAATAATTATATTTCAGTCATATAATTATAAATAAAAGCTTAAATAAAAATTTTCAATTCTTGAATAAATTTATGAGATTGATAATCTTGGAAATAAAACTCAAAATTTAACTTGAAAACATGAGTTTATTATGTATGGAATAGATGTCGATGTCATGCAAAAACCCATGGCCATGATTATAAGTGGATGCAACACTCTTAATTTTAAAATAGCATGATGACATGCTATGCACATTCTTTTAGAGGAATGAAAATAGAATTATAAGCATGACAATATTGATGACATGTTTTCGTTTTATGAAATACATATTCACATTAATATAAATAATCATTTATAATTTATTTATAATTAGTTATATACTTAATAAAATACCTATATATGTCCGAAAAAATTATTTACATATACATATATGATATATTTCTGAATAAGTTTTTTACATATACATATATGTACAACATAAATCATGTAACATTAAAGCCGAATTAATTCATTCTACAATGAAAAATTGATAAATATATCCTTATTTAACAAGAATTAAAACATAGTTTTAATATAAATATAATCATTTCCATAAGTACATAAATAATTTTATTACACTATCATGTACTAAAACTTTATTTGATAAAATTAATTCCTTAAAATAAATTTGATCGTACAAATGATAAAATACTAATTCTAAAACATTTTGATAAAAATATATAAACTCTCTTAAAAATAAATAGTTAAAAAAACTAACCCAATTATAATATGATTTTCAAAGTATCCATTTAATTTATAAAAGTATTCTTCATTATAGTAGATTTTCAAAACATAATTTAGATAGTCATAAAAACATAAATTAAACAAATAAAATGATCCCATACAGTTTCATAGTTCATACTTAAAATATTTGTTGCATCAATATATAAATAGAAAGCAGAAGAAAATATTCCCTTATGTAAATTTAAAATATCCATAAAAATATATAAACACCTACATGGACTTATGTTTGAAAAGAATTTATACATACACAAGGATAGAAATAAGTAGAAGTCCCCTTACTTGATTTGCAGACACACATAGTAGTATTTCTGATACCGCAACATCTTTGCATACACACACCCTCACTCTCACCGAACTAGAATCCTGTTTTAGAAAATTTATTTGAAAATCCTATGCTGGAACTGTCGAGGACTTGGCAATCCCCGAATGGTTTGGGTTCTCCATCATTGGAGTTCCAAATATTTCCCCGACATAGTTTTTGTATCTGAAACTATGTTGGACAGCAAGGATGCTGGCTGTATAGGCCTGAAGATTGGTTTCAAAAATGTCTTTCTGATTGGAAGACATGGTCACTTTGGTGGAATTTGCCTCTTGTGGAAGGAGGATCTTGGGTTTAAGATCTCTCACAACTCAAGTAACCACATTTCTGTGATAGTTGTGGGCCCAGGAGCCCCTCCTTGGTCATTTGTTGGTTTCTACGGGTGGCTGGTTGGGCAGGATAAGTACAAATCAGAGGCCCTTTTAAAACGGTTGCGGGACTCACTTCCTGACCCTCTCTTGATGGGGGGGGGGAGATTTTAACGAGGTCCTTTTTCCCCCATGAAAAAGAAGGGGGTCGCGTGCAGAACCGTGCTGCGATGACCGATTATAGGACTTCTCTTGTCTCGAACTCTTTTCATGACCTCGGGTTTTCTGGCTCTCCATTTACCTGGCATCGGGGTATGTCAATGGAGAACCGTCTAGTGGAAAGGTTGGATAGATTTTTTGGGGATGACGAATGGACTTCTATTTTCCATGCCTTCTCTATCGTCCACCTGACCCCATCTCCTCTGACCACTGCCCAATCTTTTTTTCAATGGTGTCACAAGGGAAATAGAAGGGGCCAACATGGACCTTCCTCTTCGAAAGTATTCGGCTCCAAGATAGTGATTGTGAAAATGTGGTCCAATCATCTTAGGAGGGACCAAATCAGTGCATCATGTCCAACATCCACACTTTTGCGTCCTGTTTACAGAAATAGAGCTCTTCTAGGATCGGTGACTTTGACCGACGTATTAAGGGGGCAGAAATTTGATTAAATCGACTCCACTCTGATCCTTGTTGTGACTCTGTCCTTATTAATATTACGGTGGTGGAAAATGATCTTAATGCGGCTCTGAGGGAGAAAGAGAGTTTCTGGTTCCTTCGGCCAAGGGAGTCCCATATCAGAGATGGTGATCAGAACACCAACTTCTTTCACCAACGATCATCTGCAAGGAGAAGGAAGAATCATATTGATCATCTGGAGGATACTTCTGGGAGAGTTTCTCATGACATCAATGACATTCACTCCATTATTATGAACTTTTTCAACAACCTCTATATTGCAGAAAGTACTTGCACCCTCTCACGTCTGACTGAAAGCATCCCAATATTGGTTACGAATGAAATGAATCATTCCTTGGAAAGAGACATTTTAAATGATTAAGTGCTTGGGGCCCTGCATACTATTCACTCTACCAAGGCTCAAGGGCCTGATGGGTTTCATGCTCTATTTTTTAAATGCTTTTGGAATATTGTTGGGCCCGATGTGGTGACCCTGATGAAGGAGGTGTGGGAAGGAAGAACCTATCTTGAATCACTGAATGAAACTATTATTACTCTTATCCCCAAAACCCAGTGTCCTTAGAAAGTCTCAGAGTTTCATCTAATCGGCCTGTGCAATGTGGTTTACAATTTTTTTTTTCCAAAATCATGGTGGCCAGACTTAGGGACTTTCTCCCGCTGATTGTCTCAGATAACTAAAGTTCTTTCATCCCAAAGAGATCCATTTATGATAATGATGTCATTGCCTTTAAATTATTCCACTCTATGAACACTCTCTCCTCAGCCAAGTGTGGCACCATGGCAATGAAATTAGATATGATGAAGGATTATGATGGATTTGAATGGACTTTTCTCGAACTTGTCCTATCCAGGCTGGGCTTTGGGACAAAATGGATCTCCAATATCATGAATTGTGTTACGTCTGTCTCCTACCGAATTAATATTAATGGGGCCCCTTCAGTGAGCTTTAAACCATCGATAGGCTTCAGATAAGGGGATCCCCTGTCACCTTACCTTTTCATCATGGTGGCTAATGTCTTTTATCATCTTATCCTGAAGGTGGCGGATCATGGATCTATCCATGGTGCTATGGTATATAGAAATGGCCCCCTATATCTCATCTCTTATTTGCAGATGATAGCCTCCTATTTGCACGTGCTACCCCGCAAGAATGCAGTGCAATACTGAATATCATTAATCTGTACAAAAAGGATTTGGGGAAATGCCTTAGTGCTTCAAAATCAGAATTATCATTCAGTAAAGGTGTTCCACAAGCTAATAGAGAGGAGTTGCAGTGAATGTGTGGGTTTCCACTGGTTGATAAGCATCCCAAGTACCTTGGCCTCCCGACCCTTATTGGTAGATCGTAGAAACAAGTTTTCACTGCGATTGTGGACATGGTGGATAATCTGATTTTTCTTTGGTCTAGTAGGAATATTTCCAAGGAAGGAAATGAATTTCTCATTAAGTCAGTGGACCAAGAAATCCCGGCTTATGCTATGTCACTGTTTAAATTCCCTGAAACTCTTGTCGATCAAATCCACCCTCGATTGGCCAATATTTGGTGGGGAAACCATGAGGGAAAATATAAATCCGACCGAATGACTTGGGAGAAGCTGTGTGTCTCAAAATTTCGTGGGGGCCTTGGATTTAGGAATCTCAAATGGTTTAATGAGGCTCTTTTGGAGAAGCAAGGATGACGTCTTCTCTCCCATCCAAATGCCCTATTCTCAAGGGTTTTACAGGCAAATTATTTTCGTCATTATGGTTTCTTTCATGCCCAACTGGGGCCACGACCGAGATTTTTGTGTAGGAGAATTTGGGGAGAAAAATCTCTCATTGATTTGGGTTGCGTTTGGAGAATTTCAGATGGAAATAATGTTAATATTTGGAATGATCCAAGGTTGGAAGATGGAATTACTCCTAAGGTTTCCTCACCGGTTGTTCTTGGATACGAAGATGCAAGAGTACGTGATCTTCTCGACGACTCGCTTGAGGAGTGGGATCGGGGGAAGCTTAATTGCTGGTTTAACGAGGTGGATCATCAGCTTATCCTGAGTATCCCTCTCACATCAGGAGTGGTCCCTGACCAGATATGCCTGACTGGGGAACCTCATGGGAGATATTCTATTCTTTCGGGTTACAAAATGAGGGTTCAAAGTTTGGACCAGGTCTTTACTGATAATCGGTGGAAGAGCCTCTGGTCCCTCACCGCCCCCTTGAAGGTGAAATTTTTTTGGTGGAAGGTCTGCACTGGGGTTCTTCCAACTCATGAAATTCTGGTGTGACGTCACTTGGCGGAGGAGGACACTTGTCCCTTGTGCCTCCAAGAAGTGGAATCCCCTTTTCATGCAATTATTTCCTGTAATGTGGTGGAAGGGGTGTGAAAGGTTTGGAATCCAGATTTCGGTAGGTTCTTTGACTGTTCAATTGGGTTGGTCAAAAACTTTTCTTTTTGGGTGGCCTCTCTGGAACCAAGAGTGGTTGGGCTTATCTACACATTTTCTTGGTTGGTTTGGACTCGAAGGAATGAATGTATCTTCCAAATGAAGGTGACCTCTGATTGCCTTTGGGTGGATAGAGATTTTAGGTGGATGAATGGTTGGATGTCCAGCGAGGCAGTGCATTCTTTTGACCACAATCGACATGTAATTCCTTCTTGGTCTCCCCCCCCTGAGGGTTTTATTAATATTAATACTGATGATGTGGTCTCTGCTTACTCCAGGGTTAGTATTGGGCTCATTGATCATAAAAGTTCTGGCCAGATTGTGGAAGCTCAGTGTAGGGTTGTGCCTAACTCTGGGAGTCCTATGGTGGCGGAGGCCTCATACATCCTACATGGGATTCTTTTTGCCCATTCCAAAAATTGGCCGAAGGTTTTGGTGGAATGCGATTGCCTCATAGTGGTGAACGGTCTCTCATCAAAGGAAGATGACTCTCAACCTTATGGCCTCATCTTGAGGAATATCTGGTCTCTGACTGATGGTTTTGATGCTTGCACATTTTCTTTTGTCAAAAGGGATGGGAATACGAAAGACCATCACTTGGCTCATTTTGGGAAATCTTGGGGTGATCATTGTTGGGTGAAATCGTTTCCTGATTGGATTTTTAGCCCTGGTTTTCTTGATCAGTAATATATCTTTTATTTTCCTAAAAAAAGCCTTTTATAACCAAAAACTCTAAACAGTGGAACACACACCAGCTTGTGCAGCCAGCTGAGGATAGAGGCTGAAAATTGACAAATAACAATTGTATATTCATCCGAAGAAAAGAGCACAGAATCAATGCAACCTAATTGAAAAAAAAAATTTTATCCTAGAAAAATAGGGACAGGAGAATTGATAAATGTGGATAAAACTATTCATAATCCAAAATTATATCACAAAACAACAATCAGTCCGTAGAAAAATCGGTAAACAGTTGAGTGACAATGATTGAGATATAGAAAAATCAACAAAAAAACAATACTCTGTCAAGGTGAAGATGATCGATACCTAGAAACAAAAATGAAAACAGTGCCTATCATAGATCCAAACAAATTTACTACCTCTAAAAGATCTCAGGACTAGAAATAGGAGACGATCCATGTTTGGATCCTTCAACAATGCCCGATTCACCAGTTGTCGAACCCTAAACCATCACAGATTCCCTTCATAGGTACTTGGACAACACTCGGTCGATGGCATAATTACTTGGCCTAGTTTGAACCCTAACCAGCAGCCACACCCTGTTCTCCCTCTTAAAACTTGATCGCACATCAAGAAGCATCTACCTCATTCGCTGCTCGACTCAATTTCGGTCTCATAAAAGCTTCAGATCGACTCCCCCTGTTGCTCGATCCCAAGACCTAACCACCAAATCGGCTTCTCCATTCTTCAACAAAGCCAACCCATGTACTTAACCACTTTTTTAGAAAAATTATTTATCATCATTTTTATCAGTTTTTTTTAAATTAAAAGTGATATATTCTTTCTTATTATTTTTATAAAAAATTATAATCATATAATATTCATTTTATTGAAACATTTATTTTTAAAAACATCATACTTGTATATAATAAAACATTTTAATATGAATATTTAATATATGTTTATTTCAATAAATTATAACACCTTAAAATTTTAATAGAATGTAATAATTAGATTAAAATAAGGTAACCTAAAATATTTTTCATTTTTAACATTAACACATATAATACTTGAAAATAATATTTTATATAAAAATATTATGACATAAGGTATGAAAACTTTATTTTTCATAAAATCATAGTTAAATAATTTAATATTTCATATTATATAAAAAGGGTGATATATTTGAAAAAATAATATAATTTAAATTTTATTTTCATAAAACCACTTTGTAATTTAATTTATTTAAATTAAATTTAGGGGATGTTACACCTCCTCTCTTTGGTGTTGTGGGTCTCCTCCAAGCCTAATATAGGATTTTCTAAATCTCCTTCATCCTTCATTCAATTCGATCGTCGTCAGTACCTATCGATGTGAATCAGTATGCTCTAATTTCCATTTATGTTGTTCCTATTTTTGTTTGGTATTGGCTGTGCTATTTTGGTGCAAGGTCATTTGCCTTATTTTCTGGGTGAATATCCATTTATTATGTTTATTCGAAACCTGACCCAATTATAGATTGATATTGGATGAGTAGATCGGCCTAAGAACAAGGTAGGTGGTTTGTGACTTTTTTCCTCATTTTCCCATCATTTTATAAATAGCGTAGTTGCGCCGCACAACAACCTTTGTCACGTGTTGGATTGAAATTGGTTCCTTCATATTAAATTGATCAACGCACCTAGATACACTCCTGATGATCATTTTTTAGTAATCTAAGGTTTCCAACCTCAATCACATACACCCTGTGGGTGTTCCAGCATGAATCAGCCCTTTATAAGTAAATGATTAAATACCGGTAATTCCTTCTAAGCGTTCGACTTGGAATTAAAAATGGAATTTCCCTGGTAGGTAATTGTTCAATTGATTTTTTCACCCTGTATGTGCCATGTTAATCCTTATATGTGTTTGTATTTCCATGTGTGGAAATTTATTAAGTGATTCCTTTGATATATTGAATTGTGATTCTTGATATTAACATTTAAACTGTGCTAAATTAATTTTTTATGAACAATGTCATATTTTTATAATAATACCCCTCAAATGAGGTGTGCCATCTTATAAATTATAAAGTGAAGGTTAGTGATTTATAACATGCTGGGCCTTTCTTTCTTTGGGTTTTATTTCATGCTTTAATGTTATTATTTGTATATGGCATGTTAGGACCTGACCTCAAATGATGTTATTAAATGGAAATTCACTCCTTTTTTGAATGTCATAAAACCTTTACACCTTCTATGTGCATGGGTTGGGCCACACCTTTTTATTGATATATAAACCAAGCTTCTCATAAGGGCTTGGATTTCTTAATGAATAATATTTCCCTTATAGGTAGTTTCCCAACAAGACCATGTCACATTCTAAGTACCTCTTAGTGACTTGATAAATGAATTTCCATGTTTTGATAGATTTAATTACATGTGTTTATTTAAATGGTTAATTCATGATGATTTTTTATTAAAACGAGTTGTTTGAATTAAATGGAATGGATTTTAATGATGATTTCCCTTCTTTAAATGAACTAGTTTAATTAAATGAAATTGGTTTTGAAGTATGGAAAGTTCATGCCTTTAATTATTATTATTATGAGTGGTAATTCCTTGAATTGATTTGAACTTAACTAAAGTAAATATGAGAGGTATTTCTTCATGTGTTATGTTATAAATATGATTATGCCTTGATGAATGTTTATAGGCTGGATAAATATGTTGCATAAGTGGTTTTCCCTCATTCCTTATATTATAAATGAATATGCCATTATATGGGGTTTATTAATAAGTTGCATGATGTGTTTTTCCTCATGCCTTATATTATAAATGAATACAACTTTATATGGGTTGTGTACGATGGTAAGGGGTGTTGAGCATGGAGGGTAATCATGCTCACTTGCATCAGATGTCGAGTATAGTATCTCACACTGGTGATACTATATGGACGTCAGACTGAGGCACCATGCTCCATGATTAGAGTGTTGAAAAGATGACTAAATCACCATCTAGAGTGTTGTATCATGACATATCTCACTCTACTAGGATATAGGTCATGTACCCTATTTCATGAGCTTAAATGTTCGTTATACTGGTCATGAATATCTAAGTTATTCCACGGTCTAGCCAACATTTAGTATTCCAGGTATATGGGCACTTATGTCCACACGTATTTGGTTCATATAGGTGGATACAATATATAACTAAACTATATATATATATATATATATATATATATATATATATATATAGTTACTGGTCAGACATCTTATTCTAGCTGTGAGCTGAAGAAGGTAGAGATATCAGGTGTCCTTTAGGAACCTGAGCAGACTTGTTGTCTATTTATTCCAGTTCTATATATTTATTCATATTACCTATACTGCTTTACTTTATGCATAGACTAGTTTTAGTTCTAGACACTATGGGTGGTAACCTACTGGGATTTATATCTCACACCCTGCTCGGGCCTCTATTGCACTAGGGTACCCGAGTTGGCCTTATGTATGTAAGACCATGGTTGATTATTTGTGTTTTTTAGCTTGTACCTAGGAGTTATGATCACATGACCAAGCTAGAGCTTAGGATTCTCATGAAGTTCACCCTCAGGGATTTTCCTTGTTTTCTTTATTTATGTACTGTTCTATATCACTACCTGATGTATGTCTGTTGTTTTAATTTATACATCATCATCTGGAAATGCATGTATTTGGCGTATGGGGAGGTGAGCTTAAGGCCATGTGACCCACTATCACCTCCTTAGACTGTTGCTGCTAGTAAGTAGCCTTTGGCGTATGGGGAGGTGAGCTTAAGGCCATGTGACCCACCAGTTCGGCTATTATCTTAGTGTTTATTCAGGTTGGGATGTTACATGATTGCAAAAAAACCTGATTTTTGGAAAGATGTGTCATAGGGAATAATTATTATGGTGGGGAAACTTGTGGTGGTGAGACAACCAAGTGATTGTTAATTCTCATTAAATTTTTTTTATTATTAATAATTCTAAACCTTAATTAACATTACATACTATTACCAAATTATATTATCTTTTATTTCTATTACAAGCTTGAACACTATAAATTTCTATTGTTAATCCCAATCTATGTTTACATTTTTTTTGGAATTTTATATATTATGTTGTTCTTTAAATTTTCAAATTTTCTATATTATTATTCATTGAAAAAATATAATTTGTTTGAAAAAATTAGTTTCATTACATATATGTTTGGTGCACTGATAGCATATATTTTGTATGTTGTCAACTCATTCAATTTACTATCATCTAATTACATATATTGTTGCAATATATCCTCTTTTACTCAGTTTAACAATATTTTTAGCATGTTGAATATGTGTTTACATTCTCTCATGAACCAAACCAGATAACCTAGTAAAATGATACCTGATCCAGTGTTGACATGACCCGAAGGGCATCCCTATTCCCTATGGGTTGATGACTAACACCTAACAACATATCAAGATCAAGAGGGGATGATTTTTCCACAAAATAGTAGAAGATAAACAATACTAGACGGTGTGGAAACACTCATCAAATAAAAGGTACTAGAATCAAACATATGAGACAAAAACCCAAATAGTGCATTATCAAGAGATGTAACATCTACCATAGAAAGTCTGGAAAAACCCAATGTAACATGTGGATCATATCTCTACCAGTCACCTATATCACTCTAGCTCCTACGAATCAAGTACACCTACCACATCCTAGTAGCACTTCCCCATTCCCTAGACCTGACATAATATAATCTAGAAATGGTCAGAGGTAAAGGAAGGGCGTGATAAAAAGAGACTTGTAGGATACCACCAAAGGTTCCATAATCAATTCCATAACAATAATCCATCCATGCTTTCAATTTAAATTAAACAAGGGAGGACATGTCATTTACATATTTTCAACAAAAAGTTCTTTCAAATAAAAAAGATAACAAATATTTCAGAATAGGATTAAGTTAAAATTTTATATAAAAATTTTATATAAAGCAGTTGGCTTGAATAAAACTGTTCTGTAACCAATGACATGAAATTAAGTCAAACAAAACAAATCACTAAGCTCACAATCCTTAATCTACTTTATTTTTTGGCAATTGGGTCCTCACACTTCTCAATCATCATCATGAGTTAAGATATTTTTATGTGTGTACACTCAAATCAATGCCCTGATAGGATACCCATTATAGAAAATCAATCAACACCCCATTAGGGGACCCCCATTATAAGAAATAATTCCGAACTTTGTTTAGTTAGCATTGTCATCATCAATCCATTACCAGGGAGTCCGAGTCCAAGTGTGATTGTCTTAATTACCCACTAACTACTGAAACTCACACATTATTTAAACAATCAATCAATCAATCATGAGAAAACCAATCATTTCAAATCATTTTTTCATTCATAGTTTGATTTTCAAATTTTAGTTTTTACATGAATTTTCAAATTATGTTTTATTTTAAGCTAATTTTCTCAATTATCAACATCAAATCATCCACTTTCAATTCAATCCATCATTTTTCTCAAAATTCACCCAACAATTTCAATTCCATTTAAATTTAGGTTTTTCACAATTTTATGCCCTTTATAAATCAATCTCAAAATAATTTCAATACAAGGTTTCAAAACCAATTGAAAACACTTTTCAAATCAATAAAGAAATCAAGGAATCATAAGTATAAAGAATCCTTATGAAACCACCTACCTTGAATCACACGATCAAATGATCAACACCCAAAACACAAACACCAATAGAAATTCAAAGGCACAAATGATCATGAAATAATCCTTTGAAGCACAAACCAATAGATTAAGGTTCTAATCGATTAATAATGTAATTTTCTTGTAAAAGTGGGTGTCCTATACCCAACTTTATTAGTGATTTTGATTACCATATCTCGTATATAGTGAGTTATGCATGATGTATACTTACCATTTTAGTTTATACATTTTTTCATCCACTATTAAATGGAAATGTCTATAGATTAATTATCACATCAAAAGGTTATAGCAGATCTGAGGATATAATGAAAACCTCAAGATACTATCACATTAATCTTAAACAAATGTCTTATGGTCTAAATATATCATTCTCTAAGGACACAAATGATGTCTAACTATCAAGAGATGAGGGCTCATAAGCATTAAGACTTATTATCATGAAGTTCACACATAGTGATCTTCAGTAGGTGAGTCACGAGGATAGATCCCCCAATAGGAACACCACACGTTTCCTATCTACAAACATGTGTATTGGTCACTTGACTTGAGATCATTATCAATGTGTTCCATTTGATCGCATACTTTGATGCAATAAAAAAACCATGATAATGAAATCATGGCGAGGCAACATGTGTTGGGTGCATCATTGGAGGCATGACATTGGTTGAATGGTCAAGATATAATTTTTCACTTCAATGTCGAGGAAGTTATATCTCGGGCCTGATTGATCAGGATGGTAGTATCTTCATAAATCATTGGACAAAGTAGTTGGAGGTAAGTATGTTTAGTTAGATCAAAAAAACAATAAAACAAGAAAGGATGATGACATAAGTGCACGTCTTACATTATGTGATATCTAATGATAAAGATATTATTTTACACAGAGTGTGTTCTTAGGCTGGTTTTTGCTATGACTTTTCCTTATCTCTTTAGGAGCCTTGATGGGTTTCTAGAATCTGCTCTTGGTTTGTGAATAATATTCACTACTATTGAGAAAAGTTCGTAGAGGGACACACACAATATCATATTTGAGAATCTACCATATTTCAGTTAATAGGTATATAGGACTTGGTGGGCCCCACCATGAGGTCTGAGAGCTTTATAAGTTAT
Source organism: Viscum album (assembly GCA_963277665.1). NCBI lineage: Eukaryota > Viridiplantae > Streptophyta > Magnoliopsida > Santalales > Viscaceae > Viscum > Viscum album. The sequence goes on along the minus strand of OY728136.1, from coordinate 1,503,518,999 downwards.
CCATAACTGATGAATAAATAAATTCATTATTTTTAGAATATAGAATAGTTGGGTAAAATTTCTTTATTAAAATTATTCATGAGGAATTTAGTAAATATGAGAAAAATATTATACGAATGGATATTATTTTAATATTTTAGGTTTCTTTAATATTAACAAGAATTACGAGTCAAGTTAAATGACTTAGTTTTATCACGTAATATATTTAATATATATGTAATGTTAATATTAATGGGTTATCAGATATTTGAGTGTGAATCTAATGTCATATAAGTGGCGATGAATGTGTAGATTGACATGTATAGTTAATCCAACTAGTGAGTGATTGTAGTTTTGATGTTGATGATGGATATGAAAAGTATAGTTCATATCTAATTCATTGAAAATACAAAATTTTATGATTTTTTTGATGACTACATCAAGTAAGTAGATTGAAAATGTATATCTTATCTCCTCTCTTGTAATTTTATATATCTGTTAAACTATTTCTATTTTTTTCTATAGGGAACATAAAGAAATTATCAATAGAAAGCATTGTTCTTTATCTTTAAGAAGGAGAGAGACTTTCTGTAGCAAAGAGTTTTCTACTTGGTTGAAATTTAAGGTAGAAATATTGCTGTAATAAATAAATAAAATCAATATTTAATAAAATTTAATATTTGTTTATATTTCAGGTATCGATTTTGCCTGCATAATTTGTTTCTAAGGAAATAAGAGTTTCATCTTTTGGTCCTAATTATGTGGTTCATGAATGTAAATCAATTCTGATAAATGAGTATAGATTTATTATCACTGAATGAGAAAAGAACATGAGAACACAACATGATGGTGTTATGCTAATTTCTACAATAGACTGTTATGCCATTGCATCAGATATTAGACCTCGTTTTGAAAATGTAGCTTATTATGGAGTCATTGAGAAAATAATAATATTGGATTATTTCTCTCATGGTCAGGTCACGATGATGAAATGCCAATGTTTTGACTCTATGATGTGGCAAAGAACCTTTATTTATGATTCTAGATTTGGAGATATTAACATGACTCGTACTCTTGCTACTGATGAAGCTTGTGTATTTTCATCAATGGAGAAACCATTTTTTATGTCAAATATCATATTTGACCTAAAATTTGTGTCATTATTGAAGTAATTCCAAGACTGGTTTTTGATGATAGTGATGATGTAATTGACACCATCTCTATTTCCATTGGAACCAATCCAATTATTACTTATGATGAATCTAATATCTCAATTGTCAATGTTACTTATAAACCTGAAGTTGTTGTGGGAAATATAAAGAATCATCCATCCATTTTCTCATTTTTTTGGTTTATCTCAACTTGGATTATTAAGGTTGGTACTATTAAAATTGATTTAATATTGATTAAAAATATGTTGTATCTAGCTTGACCTTTATTCAAACCTACGAAGCCAACATGTCTAACTTGGTGAACATTTAAATTCTTAATTGACCATGTAGAAAATTATTATAACTCTAAGAACCCCCTTTAACATTTCAATGCTTTATTGAGTATGGATGTTTGACCCCAGAACCCATGAATCCCCCTATCCCCTATCATATATTTTGTTTTTTGGGTTACACATCAGTTATACTTTTCTAACTACTTACATATTTGTTTTCAAATGCATGAAATGAAACCTATTGAAGAGATGTAAAGGATGATGGACAATAATCACCACATGGCTAAGATGGGCATTCCTCCACTAGTGCCTGTTGTGAGTATTTTATTTAAAAAATATATATATTTAAATAACATATAATCTCATGTGATTAATTTTGTTTTAAATTTTTTTGCACGATCCACCACTGAAGTGGCAGTTATTTGAGGATAAACCTAGTAGTGGTCCCAGTACTCAAGTCGATGATATGAGGGAGGGTGGTATGAGAGATAGGAGATCTAGTCGGTGTACCTAATTAGACCCTGCCCCTCCCACTGATATACCATCTATCCAACATTATGATCCCAGTGTGTCATTGGGGACACACAAGATATCTAGGACTCCCATGTTTTCACCACCCTTTTCATCTAATCCTCCTCACCCTTCTATACCATATCCTATGATGATTCCCACTCCTTATCCATATCATGCATTTGGCCGGCCATCCATGCCATATTATTTGACTTATACTTACTTATCTCTAAGCTTCTATATTCCATATTATTCGACTCCTAATCCTCCACTGTCTGTGCTTATGGAGCATACACTGGGACCCTCTCTACCTATATAGGATGTTCCTTTAGTTTCTGCAGATCTAGCAGTTCCCATCGATTAGACTGCCACATGAATATTTATAGAACCCTAACAAATTTTTATACCATTATTTATTTTCATTTTAATATTTATTGATATAATATTTTTTTTAATAACAGATTCATCTACTAATATGAGGCTGGGTTGAGCGGCGTACACGCATGTGTACGTTGTGGAACCACCACATGCAGTTGATGGTGGAATACAATGAAGACAACCAAATGATTGAAAAAATAGGGTAGCAATGTCGAAGTTTTTTTGTGACACTTGACAAATACTCTGACATCATTCCCATCAGCCCACTGTCATGGAAACAGTTTCCAAAAAAAGTTAAGGATACTACTTGGTTGTAGATATGGTTAAAAAATCTTTTTTATTTAATGTAATATATTATTTTTGAATTTATATAAATTAATATTTTGGTGTCAGCTTCGGTTTTATTTCTACGATGGTGAGGGTGCATGACCAGCACGTCTAAATGAGTTAGGTGGGATTTGGAGATATTATAAGCACAAATTGTATATTGGCTGGCATGCTAGATTTGGTAAAGAGTTTTATGTGGTACCTTTCATGGATAATAGTCTAATAGAATAGTATCGACAAATGATTACTCATTGGATGACTATAAAGTTTAAGTTATTAATCACATTTGTGGTATTTAAATTAAATTATTTATGTTTTGCATTAACAATATCATTTTTATTATTGAATTTTATTAGGAATCATCCTGAAAAAATAAGAAAAACATTGATGCTAAAAAATATATCCACAAATTGGGACGTACTACAATGTTAGATCATGAGAGGAAGAAGGTACAATAGTTGTTTATAATGTTTCTTTAGGACTTTCACTTTCTATTGTTTCCTCTATAATTTATTCGATTTCTAAAGTTTTCATATAATTTTAGGTATGAAATAAATTATTGGTAACCTATTTTTAATTATGGTTTCCTATATTCAATTTCATTGTAGAGGCAATAATTGAATATTGAAGGACGTGTGCCTCGAGCAAAACTATTTTGCTTGAGTAGAAGGAAAAAATATGGAAATTCAATTAATGAATCAACACAGAAACATATTATAAGTTTTAATTTGTTGATTTCAAATTTTAATATCTATTATATAACTTAATAATCTATTTATATTTGTAACATACTACTTTAGAGGCCCCTGATTCCTAGTAACCAGACAATTTTGTGCCAAATGATCACTTATATCAGGTGTTGGGAGATGAGAACCCTAGTAGAGTACGATGCCAACCTGGGAAGAGTATAGTCTCGATGAAGTATTGGCTCTCTTCAGGTACTAGTTGTACTACCACCAAGTTTGAATAGGTTAAGGCATGAGTAGAACATGATGAAAAAGGGCCACATAGGTGGAAGAACAGTCTGATAGGGAAAACATTGAATTTATGAAAGTGATGAAAGTTTTATGTCCAAAACTTCCACCAGAGTTCAAAAAAACTTGTGATGAATATATTTTATCGATACATTCAATATAAAGTACACCAAATGGTAGTTCTAGTGGTGGTTGAGATTATGTCATTCCTAGCGATTACGATAGTGAGGAAGAGGCTGAGGACGAGGATGATGTCGAGGATGAGGACAAGGAGGAGGCCAAGGAGGAGGACGGGGGCGATGAGGATGGCAAGGAGGAGGCCAAGGATGAGGATGAGGATAATGGCAGAGATGAGGGTGGGGTTGATGATGGGGATAGGGATGAGGATGAGAATAAGGCTAATGATGACGATGATGATAGTGATGTTGATGATGGAAAAATTAAGCCGTTACATTTTTTATTGATATTACTGACATTTGATGTTTGATAAATTTTTATGACTAAATATATGTGTGATTATGTAGGTCACATTATCTTTATTTATTTATCTATCAATAATAAAACTTGACTTGATATGGATGTATGGATTCGATGAACTCTCTTTTTACAGAGTATTAAAGATATTTCACAATTTTCTTTTTACATACACTCAAACTCTTGTCTGAAGAACTTGAGATTATTCATTTTCATTTTACCAATTCTTAGTCATCTTTATATGATTCATTGTATTTTGATGCTTTACATTATGGGACACCATTTTTGATCTAATCTCATTCATATATCATGTTGTACTTGATACTTTGTGTTGTTGTATTTGTTACCAAAAGTATTTTGATTTGTTGATAAATTATGAATCTTCTTGATCTAGTTTGTATGAATACATCATGTTATAATGTTTCATGATCCTAGAAGGTGTTCATGAGGCCAGTTAGAAGTCATATAGAGAGTCTATGAGTGAATTTGAGTGAAATCTGTAATTTTCCAAATTCACGTAAGAATTTACAGTACATAAGAATTTCATGTAGCCAAATATATCACATAATTAAATCTAGTAATTTCTACCATAATAGTTTCTATTTAAATATTAACCCCATATCTCAGCACACCACTCTGGGAATCTCTGAAAAACCCCATGATCAATTTATCAATCATAAAAGTTAAACCTATTAACTATCAAATTTACATTAAGGAAAAATAGCCCACATGAATCTATATTGTCCTCATAAGACCTTATTCATCAATTATATTTTTTACATGTCACCGTCATGTAGGTCACATCACCAAAATACCTCACCCATGATTGTATCAATAGATTTAAATATATATCATTTCACCTCACAATAATTCTAACCCCTTTAGGTTATATTTTGTAACCTATAGGTTTTCTTAAATCAATGTTTTACATTGGAATCAACAAATCACATCCAATGAGATAATATCATATCTTACTTCATGGTAAAATATTCCCAAGGTCTAGTAGGTCACATCAGGATCCTTACTCACCACTATACCCCTAGGCCCTAGTCCATTCACTTGAAAATAGATCAATATGTTTATAAATTACCTTATAAAATCCTGTGAATCTACCCATAGAGTAATGATATCATCACTATCAACCTAATATATGTCACTTGAGGTATTTAATCTATCTAAAGAATTAATAAACCTTGAGTATTTATCATCGTCATGCTTCCACTATCAATCTCCAAAAAAATCCCCATCCATTTTTATTTATTGAAGTATGTTGTGGTGGAATGTTCATATAGTTCCTAAATCCACAACCAATGAATCAAATGGAATTTGGGACAGAGTGAAATTGATGGAGGTGAGGAGGAATCATAACTAAAAATTCCATTTACACACCACTAAAATCACCCTTAATCATAGAGGATTTAATGAAGAAAGAAAGATATGAGTAACTATCCAAATGGACTTCCATGTTGTCCCCATTTATTATTTTGTTGCAGATCACCTATATTTTGTGTGTTTTTTTAATACTTTATTACATATTGGTTCCATATTTGTTATGGTTGACACATGTGTGTTTGGTTTGGTTCCATTATAAAATGGTTTATAAATATGTTTGGGAGATGAGTTTTGAATTTAATGACCATTATGTGATATTAATATCTGCATTTCAAAATGCATGTTCAGATTTAAACAAGGATTCATCATATAAAATGTTATTAACATGTCTATTTTCATTAAATAAATGAACATTGTTTTTTAGAAATGATAATGAGATTTTGATTTTTAAAATTTCTTAGAAAGTTTGGGAGGGGGAGGGGGGTGTGCAGGTGGGTGGGGGTGTGAAGTTAGGAGAGGGGGTGTGCAAGGGGGAGGGACTATGTAGGGGGGTGTTCAAGGGGGAGGGGGTGTAGGGGAAGGATACTGGGGTTGAAGTGGGGAGTGGGGGGCTGTGCAGGTGGGGGGGGGGGGGGGCTGTGCAGGTGGGGAGGGGGGGTGTGCCGGTGGGTGGGGGCTGTGTAGGTGGGGGAGGGGGTGATGTGCAGGGGGAGGCTATTGGGGGTGAGGTGGAGAGTGGGGGTTGTGCATGTGTGGAGGGGGGTGTGCAGGTGGGGGGGGGGGGGGGTGTAGGTGTGAAGGTGGGAGTGCAAGTGGGTGGGTGGGGGGACTGTGCAGATGGGGGGGCTTTGTAGGTGGGGAGGGGGGCTGGACATGGGAAGGCTTACTGGGGGTGAGGTGGGGAGGGGGTTGCTGGTGGGGAGGGGGTGTGCAGGTGGGGAGGGGGATGTGCAGGTGAGGAAGGGGGGTTGTGCAGGGGGAGGCCGCAGGGGGTGATTTGTGGGGCTGTGTGGGTGGGGAGGGGGGGCTATGTAGGTGGGGAGGGGTGTACAATTGGAGGGGGGGGTGAGTAGTAAAAAAATATTAACCATACAACATATAATCCTTGAGAAGCATGTATAATAATATCTCAATCTCTACCCCATCTACTAAAATCCAATATCATCATTTTCTCATGATAGTAAATGAGGGATAATTGGTCTATCAGCAACATCAACCCCATTAAACTAATTTTTCAATGAAAAGTCCATATTCAATCCCCATTATGAATCCACCATTTTGAAAATGAAAAATTTGAATTAATTTATCCATTTTATATATAATTACATGTGAAAAGTATTATTCAATCTTTAATCACACTAAATTCAACTAAAATCACCCAAGCCTCTAAACCACAATTCCATATTCAAAACCTGAAAAATGATTTCCTTATATAGGGGTTATCATGATTCATTTTAACATCTAAATAATACCTATATTAATGACCCTATTTTAATATTATTTTTTTGGAACATGTATATCTAAATATTGATCCATACTTGATCCATTAATTAAAATCTATACCTCACTGGTCACCCTAGAACATAGATCTTATCCAATTACCACAGCTGAATAATAAAATTTAGTATTTTCAATTAATTTGATATGAACCATCCTTTCCACATCCATACCCAACATCAAAACTACAATCACTCACTAGTTGGGTTAGCTGTACATGTCAATCTATACATTCATCACCAATTATCTAACATTAGGGTCATAATCAAATATCTGATAACCCATGAAGATCAACATTACATATACACGCCTGAAGTATCCCGTGATAACTATCCTAAGAACCTTACTCTAATGTATGAATACAAAATTGTTCATTTACTAACATAGTTCAATCTATGATCATCCTCATCACATTCCCCATTGGTATGGTTCACAATCCCTATCAAATTTATAAAATTTTCATCAACTATGATTATATATTTATTAACTTAGCATGAATAACCTATTATGGACTAGAAAATAACATAGAAAGACAATAATTATTTGGTTTTTTCTATCAACCACGCCTAAATCAATGTTCACCGCGTCAATTCTAATCCAAGGGTCATACACTTTATCAGTTTATGGTGTGATCCCCACAATTTGACTACACTCACCAAATATCCTTGAGCACCAACCAATATAGATGTCTATCATCACCCAATCATTTTCACCCATTGAATATTCTAATTTCATACTCATAGATTCATCCCAAACTCTATAATTGGGTCTGAAATTCTTGATATCACAAGCTTCTTCTACCCCATACTATCAAAATTTCACCACTAAGGCCCTATACCGCTTCCCAATATAGAACCACACTATCCCATAGGATGTCTTGTAATTACCTTGATTTCCTATTCCCCACCTGAGGGTAATACCTTCCCCAATTCACATTTTTACATGGTTCCACCTAACCCATTGTGATTGAAAAAGGTCTATAATATCATTCCAACAAATTTCAATGAGACAACTCTAGGATATTGGGAAATTAAGAATCATGAATCCTGGTCCAATCCTAATGTATTTTTCTAGTTCTCAATGCCATAAATTGTTCTTGGACAAGCACATGACATTGATCAAATTCACACACCTATTATAGTGGTAATGAGTAACACTGACATGCACCACTTAATTATGTAAAATGTATTGCAATTGTACAGGGTGATTACCTTCTAAATTATTAATTAAATTCTGAATTGAATATACTATAAATAATTCAGAATTTTTTATGTATTCATAATTTTTTTATAACACATGAATAATTATGTATTCAATTCTATATGTATTTTTTTTTCATAATTCATAATAATATTCTATATGTATTCAATTCTGAATTCAATTCTGAATTCTATATTGCACAGGGTAATTGACTTCTGAATTCTGAATTGAATTCTGAATTCAATTCTGTATGTATTTTATTACCTTCTAAATTATGTGTTATACTTGAATTGAATATTTAGTTCAATTATATGTTATAATTGCAGGTAATTTCTGAATTTTTTATGTGTATACTTGCAGGTAATTGCACAGGGGGGGGGGGGGCAGCCGGCTGCTGCCTGCTGTTGGAATTGTAGGAAGGTTATACCAACAATTTACAACTGTTGGTATATGTGTGAAAACCTACTCTATACCAACATTTTTTAAACCATTTGTATAGACCTATGTATTAAATATTAACCAACAGTTTACTAAAACTATTGGTAAAATTATATTCCAATGGTTTTCAAACTATTGGAGTATACATGATATTTCAACTTTCACAACAATTTTAAACCGTTGGTAGAAAATTAGACCAATGGTTATGAGAAACCACTGGTATAATGTGCATTCTGAAGCCATATACCAATGCTTAAGCATTCAACGGTTTGGACAACCATTGGTATATTATTTACCAATAGTTGTCTAGACTTTACCAATAGTTTAAAGCTATTGGAATAAAATAGATTTCCAGTAGTGAGAAAGTAGTTGATTCTTATTTAGGGATATTCATAAATTTTAAGTAATGTTTCTATAATAATTTATGGGTATTAAATAAAATTTGATAATTATATACGTGTATTTAAATACAATATCCAACTATAATTTTTTTTGAGAAGTTAGGTGTGTTCTCCAAGTGGATGAGAAAGGGTGGTTCTTAAGTCAACAGTGAGAGGCACACAACTTCTAATTTCCATGTAATGATTCTAGTTGAACTTCTGTTAAGTATTACCAAAATATTAATCTCACATGTCCTTGGACATAAGGAGATGCTATTTCAGTTAAGGAATGGATGTTGTTTGTGGTGTTTAATACCCAACCAATAGTTCAGTAATGCTTCAGTCATTGGAAATACTTGATGAATATAAAATATAAGACTTGTATACTCAGTTGTGTAAAGATAATTATTTTTCAAGTAAAACTAATTATTTTTCAAGGATATACCCATTATGGTATTATATTATTCTAATTTTGACCTTAGGTATTATTGACACACTTATGTACTTAGTTTTGGGAAAATAAACCGTTAGAAATAATAGCAAACCACAAAGCTTTCAGAACTAGTTGAGCTATAGAGCATGAACTATTACAAGTGTAAGATGGCGGTAAGTACACTTTATAAGATTTATTTAAGTGTTATTAAGTAATATGAAAGTGAAGTATTATATATACATAGTACGAAGATATGAGTTGCTTCAGGTTGATTTCTTGAAGAATATCTTGACCATGCATTCAACGATCAATATAATGTAGCGTGGAGTAATTCCTAAATTCACATTACCTTATCCACATCAAAGTTATGATACTAATAAGTAAGATTTATGATGATTATTACATGTTAACATTGATCAAAAAAATATAGTGCAGATAAATTCCTAAAATCACATTTCCTTAGACACATCAGAGACATGATGTAAGTAAAAAGAGTATTAATGTTGTAACTAATATTCATTGCTGATAATTCCATTATTTTCAAGACATTCATAAAAAATAACATAATAATCCCATAACCATATTCCAACTATAATGAAAAATGGATATCGTATGAGTCCCAATATGATATAAATCCTTTATTTCATAACAATATTGTGTTTGAATGCAAAGTGTTTGTTAAAGATATAAACAAACCCGCATCAAGAAAAACATAATGTGAATCTAAAGTAATTATCCAAAGTTTTATTAGGATATTACAAAAAATTCCTATGTCATAAAATCTATAGTCAAGTTATAGACTATATTTTCATATTAGGGTGTACATATCTATTTGAGATAGTGGGATCCAGATTGACTCAAGCTTTTTCAATGCCAAATATGTATAATAAGTTGGAATAGGAATGGGTTCCACTAGAGCATGTGGAAGAGAATGTTCCAAAGGCACATATTATATAGTAAGGATAAAACTATGTTGATGGTTTTATATTCACCGCAGCTGGTGATATACATTATTCATTGAGAATAATAATTCCTACAAGTAGAATATAGAAAATAGCTAAAATTGAAAAGATCAATTAAAATTAAATAATGGATTCCATGTATCAAATTATAGTGGGATTATTATTTTGAATACAATGGTGGGTATTCAAGTGAGACTATACATGAATGGTACAAGCATGGAACCAATAAGGCTCAATTGGTAACACCGAGTCATTATGCCCAAATCAATTAGAATTTTACTTTTCATAGATAATTTCTATAATCATTTTATTGATCATTGGATGTAAGGACTAAAATTCATGTTAGGTTTATATATGAAACAAACAGAAAGGGACGATGACACCATTAAAGGCCAATAAGGGGTAAAAGTTACCGAAATCTAGTTCAGGATTAAAGTAAACAACAAGATCATAGAATATTCCTTTGAAATGAATTTTCAATGTGTCTACTAGAGGTTAGTGGGGGAATAATTATTTTCCTAGTAAAATATCTTTGATAACAAATGTAAAACAAGTATTGGTCTTACAGTTATTAAATAACATAATAAAAGAAATACTCCAAATATTATCTTAAAATTGCTACCTATGTTCTAGGGAACATGATCTACTTAGGTAGATCTAACAGTTTCTTAGATCTAGTCAATAGTACATATACTAATAATGTATTGAAAAATACAATTAGTAACAATTAGAGAGAGAATTTTTACCAAAGTCACATGGAATAATTCTCTCCAAGAAGACATGAATGGGTATATGAGGAGATTAATGTAGTGAGTTGAATTCTATATGCTTCTGTGATGGATCAATCACACATTCCATGATATGTACAAAATATGACACTGATAACATAATTTATGATAGTAAAACATCAATTATATATAGGAGAACTTCAAGGGATGAAATCAGAACTATACAATGGTATTAGAACAAGTACAAAGGATATATACTTAGTACGTGGAGAATAAAAGATACTAGTTTTGAGGGGACAAAAACTAGTCTTCCTTAAATCAATGTGATCTAATATCATAGCTAGGATAAGGGAATGAGTGAGACAAGATCATACAATATATTGGTAGCCATATCTTCGAATATTGAGTACGTTGCAGCTTCTAAGGCAGCTAAGAAGTAGTGTATTAAACACAACAATTTGTTCCCATTCTTGGAATCTCACATATTAATAAAATTTGTATCATTATGATAAATCTATTACAAGTAATAGACAAGATGTTGAGATAACATAGTGGGGAAAAAGGTATGTACTAGGGGATAACATATCTTGAGAAGTTTTACTCAAGGAGTTGAGGCCACACATATCAGAATAGCCACACAACGAAGATGTGGAAGACCCAACAATTAAATCCATGACTCAGCAGAGACATTATTTTAATCTTGTGAGAGATAACTAGGATGGTTAGTGAGTTAGATCTAGTGGAAGTGAAAGTGTTGTCAAAGTGGGTTCTCTAGACCCAACTTTATCAGTACTTTTGATTACCGTATCATGTATATAGTGAGTTATGTATGATTTACACTTACCATTTTTGTACAACCATTTCCACATCTACTATAAAAAGGTAATGTCCACAAATTATTTTTCACATCAAAAGTTTATAGCAGATATCAAGCTGTATTGAGAACCTTAAGATACTATGTAATTAATCTTAAAAAATTTATTATTCTGTAGATACATCATTATGACTATACAAATATGATGTATGACTATCAGGTGCTGGAGGCTCATAAGGATTGAGACTTCTTCTCATGAAGTTCACACTTGGTGATATTTGGTAGGTGAGATCATTTGGAAGAACCCATTGATAAGAACACCACATGTTTCAAGTGTCATTGGATGTTCCTATATTCGGACATGTGTATTGGTCTCCTGACTTGAGATCATTATCAAGGTATTTCATTTGATCACATACTTTGATGCATGGTAAAAACCATGATAATTAAATGATGGTGAGGTAGCTTGTGTTAGGTTTTTCATTGGTGATATGACATTAGTTTAATGGTCAAGATAGAATTTGTCTCTTCTGAGTTCAGGAAGTTATATCTTAGGCCTAGTTGATCAGGATGGTAATACCTTCATAAATCCTTGGCCAAGGTAGTTAGAGGTAAGTCCATCCAGTTAGATAAAATACAATAAATCAAGAAAGGATAACGACACAAGCGTGCATCCATCTTTATGATATATCTAAATATAAAGAGATTATATTACACAATGTGTATTTGTAGGTTGGTTATATTTGTTATGACTTTACCTCATCTCTTTAGGGTCCATGATGAGTTACTTGAATCCTCTCTTGGATTGTGAATATTATTCACTACTATTAAGATGAGAGCCTATAGGGTCACACACAATAGCATATTTGATAATCATTCTTATTTTGATGAATAGGTATTGGTTTCAACAAAATTTACCCAAGTTTTTAGGGTTAAATGGTCTCTTGTAATGTATCTTGGGTTGTCGAATCCTTAGAGACTTAAGAAGAAACCAATAGACATGTACATTCTATGGACTATTTTTGTCTATAAAGTGGGAAAATTTGGGTTGATTTTAGATTTGTTTAAGTTAACACTAAAATACCTAAGTGAATTCAAATTGAGAGAATGAGTTGATCCTAAGTTATCACTTGGGGTGGATTATATGAATTCATTTTTAAACTATTTCAAATTATTAAATTTGAGATGAGTTCATTCAATGAAGTAAAACTACCATCATCACTTACTAATTTAATAACTACACACCCTAATAATAATCACCTATACACTTGTAGTATCATATTTATGAGAAATCCTAGGTAAAGGTTTATTTTATCACTTGAAGTGTGTGGTATAAAAATTCAACAGGGATGAAGAAGTTTTAAGTTCGTCAAAATATAATTCTTAATTAAAAGAAGTGATTATTCATTAATGGAGTGATAAATAAAATCAAATACAGCCCCTTAATACTCCCTTGTATCAACACATAAAATAGTTAGCCCTACATTGATTCTATGATCTCAATGGAAGTGGGAAGTAGACTCATGAAGACAGAATTAAAGAAGTAAAAACAACAAAATAATGAACACTCCACCATTGTGTGAAGGATTTCTCTATTCACCCCGTGAATAAATTCACACCATAATGAAACAGTATCAACGTGTTAATAAAAATAATATAAAGTGACAATAATAAGAAGAAGAGAATTAATATATAGATTTACCCTAACTGTATGTAAAATTTAAGCCCAAAATATTTTCTATTTTTTGAGATATGATTTAAATATTGGGATGTTTTTCTAGGTCATAGAATCTGGCCTAGAATTGCACCTTTAACTTGGGCCATCTGAAACTCTATTAAAACATCTGAATTAGCTTGATCCACTAAATAATGAAATTTTCCACATGATTTCTTCTATCTGTAGTTAAATTTTTAGAATCATTGGGCTTGGATCTTGTCTAATACATTACTTTTATTTGGATTCTATCCAATTCACTTCACCTAGAATGTTCTTGGTTCAAGGCCCATTTTTGTGGTCTTACAATGAGAATCTTCAAGTATTCCAAAACCATGAATTGTTCCTTATAGAATGTAATACTTGAAATAAAATATGAAAATAAAATCAAGAACACTTTGTCTTTTATGAGGTGTTCGGAAATGTACCATGAAACAGTGAATTGTAATAAGTAATTACAATCATAATGTGAATTAATGTTCAATTTGTAAAATGCACTAAAAATGGTGTTTATGAATAATGAAGCACATGAATATTATAATATAAAAAATGAATATTGGCCTCTTTTAGTGGCTAATCACACCCCTAACTTGATTTTTTCGATTCCTGAGCAAAACATATCTCAAAAATATGAAATTCGAATTCCCTTTTCCAAAAACATTTTAATACACAATGATCACCAAAAGACCTCATACCAAACAATTATTTAACCCATAAAAATCATTTCAAACAAGCTAGGTTCAGAAGCATATCCCAAGACCAATCCCATTCCTTTATTCAAATTAATCTCTATATATCATTTAATTTCAATTAAGCATGATGATGTGTTGTGCATCACAATAGACATGGGGGTTCGTCTTTTTTCAAGGGGGAAAAGATAGAAGTGCTATGTGGAATCAAATTTTAATATTAATATGAGTATTCATTTTTTTATGATTATTTTTTTGTATTTTTTTTTCAATTTTTCCATGGTAATTGAAATTAAACTCAATCGATTAAACACATGTAGTGAGGCTTTGTTGATGACTCCCAGGCTCAAAGAACTTAGGGCACTGAATGAAGCCTAAACACTCAAGTATCATCTCGAGTTTACTAAATAAAAAACAAATTCAAATTACTACAAATAGAGATAAAATTTCAAACTCTGGACTAGAAAACTATAGAGTTATGATCCCCAAGTGTCAAAAGCCACACATTTGGTCAATCCATTACTCTACGCACAATTATTTTTTTGATTTTTTGAATATTCATGTTAAAATTAAAATGATCACCAAAACTATGCCATTTATTCTGGGATCCCATGAAATAAAATTAATACCCCACAATCCAAAGGATGTGCATTGTGATTTTTTTAGTTATTGGATAAAAATGTAAATGGGGAAGAATCACATTGAACAACCACACTTTCCAAAACTATTCTCATGAACTTAAACTTGTATTAAAATCAAAATCAAGGCATGAAAAATTATTTGATATTCATTTTCAAAGTTTACAATGTGTATTATCCTGTTCAAGGTTAATAAAAAAATTCCTTCCGTTAAGCAACTCATTTTTTTCATTGAAAATAAAAAAATTTATGCACATTAAAGAAATTTTTATTTCATCTCCCCCAAAATTAAAATAACACTATCCCCAGTGTTTAAAGAAAAAAAATTTAGAATGTGGGTAGTGGTAGAGAAGAGGAGTTCAAAAATGAAATTGAAAATAAAAATCATGGAATGTAGTCACCTAGTGGTTAAAGTTGAATTTCATGTTTCTCCCATTTAATCCCTTGATCTCTATCACTCGATGAATTCTCATCAATGATGGTAGTTTTTGTTTGTACACCCATGATTTTCTTAAAAATTCACGAGTCTTAGCAGAACCTAAATCTTATACACCAACATAATTAGAAAACCTTGGAAACCTCTAAAGGTTACCTAACTAAAAAAACAAAAACAAAATGAAAGGAAAAAACTTTCCTGTTTACTTTGAAACTCCAACATTTAGTAAATGTACAAGTAAAAGCTAGGTTTCCTCCCGAAAAGCAATTTGTTGAAAAATGTTAGCTCGAATTTGACCCTAAATCTATCAATTTTTTTCTCGTTCATAGGTTGTCTCATTGAACTCATCTTTTGTTTATTATTTATTAAATTATTCAATGAATGAGTTTAACCTATGAACATTAACTTTGAATATCTGACCAATTTTTGGATCCTAAATTTCTGCTGCCCCATGCGGGTACACATGATGCACTATGTATGGACTAGACCATCTATACCTTAACGTTCTAGGGTGTAAATGAAGTTTTTAACTATATAAGAGAAAAAATTTTCTTATTTAAAAGTGTTTGAATTTGAGATTCCTAGATTGGTAGGCTTAAACTCTAGATTTATTTATCCTTCAATTTTCACAAGCCTCCATCCTAATTTTTTCAGGTTTATTTAGACCTAATTTCCTCTTTTCTTCATCCAAAGAAATGTTAAAGTTCATTTTTTTATTTCCCAAAAGGCCTTGTGTTCAATTTCAATAGGTAAATGGAATGCTTTTACATATACCAACCTATATGGTGACATTCTTAGGATGGTTTTGAATGAAGTACGATATGACCAAAGGGCATCCAAGAGTTTCTTAGACCAAATGTTCCTTGAGGGATTAATAGTTTTTTCAAGAATTTTATTAATCCCCCTATTTGCCAACTCAGCTTGACCATTGGTTTAAGGATAGTAGGTAGTAGAAACTTTATAATAATTCCCATATGTATACATGAATGTCGATAAGGGAAATCTACAAAAATGGGTTCCTCGATCACTAATGAAAGCTCTAGGGATGCCAAATCTAGAAAATATACACTCTTTTAAGAATCAGATCACTAAATGATAGTCATTGGACTTAGTGGGAATGGAATCAACCCATTTAGAGACATAATAAATATCTAATAGGATGTAGAGGTATCCCCTAGAGATTGGGAAGGGTCCCATTAAATCAATTCACCAACAATCAAATATTTCGACGACCAGAATGGGAGTGAGGGGAATTTTATTCCTTTTGGTAATGGATCCTAATTATTGACATCAAGGAAACATTTTTCATAATTGATAGAAATAATTAGTGAGGTAAGTCTAGTAGAAACCACTTTGGAGGACCTATTCAATGGTTTTATTTGTATAAAAGTGGCCTCCACATGCCTCTCCATGACTGATTCTTTTAATGGACTCTTGATCAGACTCCAGAACACATATCCTAATTATTTGATCAGAAATAAACTTGAAGAGGTATGTATCATCAAACACATAGTTTTTGACATTATAAAGTAATTTCCTCTTATCTTGGGTCTTGATGAATTTTCGAATGTCACTCATGACCAAGTGGTTTGCTATATATGCATACCATGGGAAATCACTCACAAAATAGAGGTGCTAATCTAGAAAAGAATCTGACATAGAATGTGATTTCTATCATGTGCCTAAATGATGCATGAGATGGCATACCCTCATCTCATCAGGTTGCAACTAAATAGAACCCATGAATAAAATATAAACAGCACCATCGCAAGTGCATCACCCAACGGTGAAAATCAAATCAACTATAAAATTGTGAAACCAGTAAAATTGCAATTACGAGTTAATTTGGATTTTACCTATACACGGGTTAGCTACACTCGGGAACAACTTATTACCAAATCCCTTGTCCATCCTATCCCTGATTAAGGCTCTAAACAATAAGTCAAAGAAAAAAATGTCCTCTGGTACTACTTTGTAACGTCCCAGATCCGGGTGCCACTCCACGGGTGCCCCGAACCCGGTTGGTCACATGACCTCAAGTGCATTTCCCCAAATACCAGAGGCTGCCGACTAGCAGTGAGGGCCCAGGTCTAATAGTGGGGAAACTATGCTCTCATTTTTCAAAGTGTAGCGCAGCAGAATAAAATATACAAACATACAACAACGGAAGCAATAAACCATACATAGTTAAAAATAAACAACTATAGTAAAAGATAACCAACATTCATATAGATAATAATGCAACATGTCTCATGTTCTAAGAAAATAGCCAGAACATGTTACACATCAGTACAATACAATACAACTCAAATACCAGGTACAGTAAAACAAAACAAAACAGCCGGCAACATCATGAGCCTAAGATCGGCCCCATGCTCCCCTACTCCTCAGCAACAATCAAGTACCTGTATAGGGACCCTTTCCCTTATCCACACCTACAGAAACGTAATATGTTGGGGCCAAAGACATGACCCAAATAGGGTGTGAGAAGTAAACCCCAGTAGGCACCCACCAAAGGCTCGTTCCCAACTGATAGTGTAATGTGCAACAACAGTGTGAAGTATTAAAATGAAATAAACTAAGAATTACTCAAAAGTAACTAACTTTACCAGTTATATTTACATTTTAATATTCATTTTATCCATTCAATATAATACACCACCTTAGTGAATTTTCTATGTAAACAGTCAGTGTCCTCAAACACGCAAACCCTTACCCTCAGGTAATCAGAATTGTAACCCACAGGTAATTTCCCACAGGCATGACAGATATTTCCCTTAGGTGTATGAAGTGTCGCCCTTAGGAAAAGAGTTTATTGCCCACATGCACAAAAGGAGTTGCCCTCAGGATAAAGTAACCACTGACCTCAGGCTAAAGGAAACACTTCCTTCGGGCTAATTAAAACACTGCCCTCAGGCTAAACAAGCAACCAGGCCATGCCCAACATATAAAAAAGAAATTTATATACAATTCCTCTCAAGGAAAAAATAATACACAATATAAACATGGAATACCCTCGGGTATCCTGGCCAAACGGTTAAACAGGGGAACGCACCCCCAGGGTGGTCCTGGATCTAAGCAGAAATCCCAAACAACATTTTATTATCACATTTAATTACCTATACAATTCTAGGTACTCAAAACATCCAAGGCCTCAGCGACACGACACCCCAACATGGGTTCGTAGCTCAACAATACACAAAAGCGCACAACAGTTGGAATTTAAACAATAAGACACCTACCTCGATCACCCCTGATCGATATATGTGAATGACACTCATCAGATCGTCCAAGAGCGAAGTAGATCTGAGATTAAAGATAACCCGTTCAAATGAAAATAACTTCCCCTCAGGAAAGAATTGGTAATAATGACTTATGGAGGAGGATAGGCTTACCTGTACGATTCCAAAAATATCGATAGAGGTGGAAACGGATTCCCGGTGTGTGATCTGGAGCCCCTCAAAGTTTCATCCCTCTCTCCTGACTCCTCCGGTTCTAAGCCTTCCCTGTGAACATGGGAGGCTACTTCCCATTTTAAGCGATAAAAACAAACAACACAACATGCACTATTGACTACACGACGTGTACTTTTCTCATTTAACTATTCCTCTGGTGGCTACATTTCCCACCGCCGTACTGTTCATCTGTCGACATGAGTACATGACATGTATTCCTGATTACACGGCGTGTATTCCTGATTACACGGCGTGTACTGTCGCTCAGCTGGCGGCTACCTCCACCCCCTTACTATTAACCTGCCAACTGAATACACGACATGTAAATACCCACTACATGACGTGTAGTTGGTTTTTACACCTTTCATCACTGATAGGGCTACACGCCCTGTGCACTCATCCCACATGGCCAAAGTACATGGCGTGTGGAAAAGTACACGGAGTGTACCCACAAAATTTGGGATTTTGCCCCCATTTTCCTTATTTTCTTAAAAACACGTAAGGAAAAGAGAAAAGAAGAAACTCATACCTCAAGTATAAGAACTGGGTTCTTACATGAACAATACTATGCAGGACCTGAATATTAGTAGTCTATTGGGTGTAACTGGTCGACCAAGGAATCCTAGAATGATCAAGTTCATTTGATGGATCCCTCCTATCAGCCCATTGATTAAAGTTAATTTCAATGGGGTAGCCTCTGGTATTATTAGGCCCTCAGGTTATGGGGGTGTCTTCCACACACACCATGGATTTATCAAAAGGTGTTTCTATAATTACATTGAAATTGGGGTAGCATATGAAGCTGAATTATTGGATATGGTGTATGAAATTTAATATGCTCTCTAATATAATTGGAATTCATTATGTCTTGAATCTGACTTCGAGTGCCTATCAGAATTGTATTCAGGTGGTTGAAAACCACATATGTCGTGATATTTAAGGGATAAAAGATGTGTTTTATAGACATGACAATCTATTTAAAATTAGGATGGTTCACTAAAAAAACTTTCACCTTTGATTCCAAATAGATTATCATTGATCTTCAATTCTTTCCGCCTCCTTCCTTTAAACTATATGATAACAAAAACTCTTGTGTGAGGGTTAATTATTTATATTCACTTGAAATGAAATAACTCTTCTCTAGATGATAATTCCAAGACTAGAATTATTTGTTCAATTTAATCCTTCTTCTTTATCCAAAAATATAACAATGGTAAGCTTCTGTATTCAAAGGCTACCTGGATTTATTCACTGGAAATATGTTCCCATATTCACCCACTTTTTCTTAAATTTTTTCACTTTTAGAAAAAAATAAATCAATATAGACTAGGTCCTTCATTCCCTTCTTTTTTATTTAAGAACTAGATATTGGAATGTTTTGTAGGTATATTCCCCTTTTCATAACAGCCTCATGATATATATATATATATATGTGTGTGTGTGTGTGTGTATGTGTGTGTGTGTGTTGGCCCATTTTCATGCACAACTATGAATGGTGTGGATCACACCAAGTTTCTATAATATTCTATTTCTTCTCCAATTATCTATGGAAATAACATGTTTTTGAATTCAAATAAATATACTAAATAAGACTTTATGATATTTGGTCACATTCACTATAGTTTCTATAATCTTCTTCATGTTTTGAATCACCATCCATTGAAAACTATTAACTACAATCAAACCATCTATCCACATAATCTGAGAACATATCCTTTTAAATCCACCACTTAAAATATCTGAATATCTTGCAAGAATACCTCCATTTTAATTCTCTACACTTTCTATAACTTTGGAAAGGTTTTAAACATTCAACTGAATTTTCATGGAATAAAACCACTATTCAAACTTTCCTTTTAAAATCCCTAACCTCATAAGATAGAAAATAATTTTTGAATCATGTTTCTAAACAAAATTAATTTTAACTTTACACTAAGGCATAAAAACACTTATTTATGCAATATTCCCTTCAAAATGTCAGATGCCATGACCACTTGGACATTTTTCTCCTACATTAAAAAATTATGATACACAAAAACACCCACCTCTCCAAAAAATGCTTAGGTAAATGACATAGGGATATCTCTATTATATTTCTATACTTTGATATACACAGTTCCACCATAGTGAGAAGAACGCTTGTAGTGAGTGTCCCAACTATAATTATTCTCATTAGAACATGTGAGAAATGTTTCAATATTAATATTCAAAGGAGGAGGAACTAAATCATATGAATTGGTGGGGGTAAGATAAACCTTATGGCGGGGATCAACATAAGACTAACATGTGTTGAACAATGACACCATCAGTGTTTTAGATATATGGTCTCAAGTAAGAAACATCTTGGTGTTTCAATTATGAAAACATTCATTGGATCTGGTTTTCTGGTCAGAGAACCTTAAATTAATGGTTATTACTAGGATGTGTTTTGAAAAATTGGGAGTGGAATGAGGTTTTTCACCCTTAAATTATTGGAAAAAATAGGTCAGGATATGTGGATGGGTTGGTCACTAAGAATTATTGGGGATGATAAGAATGTAGTGGGGATATTTTGAAACCATGTGTTCATACGAGCGTTCATAATTTAAGGAAAAGTTTTAATTTTCAATTACTAGAGGGGTTAGTTTTTCAATAATTTTTAAGTTATATTTACAAGGTTTGTAACCAATCAAAAATTAATTTTGGACATAAA
The DNA here is from genome assembly GCA_963277665.1 of Viscum album. Lineage (NCBI taxonomy): Eukaryota > Viridiplantae > Streptophyta > Magnoliopsida > Santalales > Viscaceae > Viscum > Viscum album. The sequence continues at coordinate 1,503,497,505 of OY728136.1, read as the reverse complement.
TATTTGGCTTCATATGTAGTTCAAGATCTTGTGGGATCATCAAGGAGGGGAAGAGGTGGCTAATAAAAAATTGCAACAGACCATAGGATGAATGGTGGTATTTTTTAGGGGAAAAGTTACAAAATTTAACCCTTGTGTTTTTGAAGTGGGTGGTCCCCTTTTCCTTATAAATTTGTGAAAAACCATGGGAATATATCCCTCCCTCACCCCTTTTTAGGACCCTTTGATCTGGGAGTGGTTTTGTGTCTTTTGTTGGAAAATTAGAGGTTAGTTCCTCCCTTTGATATCTTTTTTCAATATAATGACCATACTCATGTCATCATTATTATCACTTATATGTATTTTGGATTTTATATTTATATCTGGTAATTTATTTTTTTATTATGTTATATTTTGGAACTATTGTAATAACCATACGCATTAGAACATAGTAATCAGACCTCCCACTCTCGTACTCGCTAGTGATTTGATTTGAACACTGGTTTTGCCCCCAACATAGTTTTATTCCTTTCACAAATCTATCTTCTTTACAATTTTTACCCACATAATCAGTGTACCTAATGGTATTTAACCTTTTCAAGGGTCCTCCCAATATTTTTCTAACCAATTACAAGTTATCAAATGCATCATACCTCCATATCTTCTCTTTGTTAGATTGGTTTAACCGCCACCACCCCTCGATCTAGAATTTTAACAAGGCCATCAATGGATTTCGTGGGATTCAAATTTATTTCACACAATGGCGGCACTAATTGACTCTTGGAAAATTCTCATCAATTTCCTCAAAGATGAAAACATGATTACTTATATATATCCAACCCATCATTTTTTCTATTCTATTAATTTCTACTTTCACATGTGGTGTTTTGACTATCTTTTGGTGTGTGATTATCCCTCTCAATGGTTTGGGTAAGTATCCCTATCCAAACCATCCATTTTAAAAATTCTTCCATCCATAAGGTGATTAGAAACATGACTGGTTATCATCTGGGTTTAGACTGTAGAACTCAATATTTCTATCATCATATCACCAAGTGTATTTTCATGGTGGTTGACATATTGAAACTCCCATTGAATTCTACCCCAAATAAAATTGAAGGCTAGAACATGTATACACATGAGGTTCACTTGTAGTCTTTATCATAATTTTTCCAACTCTGCAATTGACAAGATAATTTGACTAAAATGTGCCACTAGAACTTGAAATTCTTGTTAGATATAATTGATGAGGAAAATTAAATGATGTTATGGTATACTAGATTGAGGTCTCTAACTATAATGTGGCTTAAGATATTCTATCCTATTCTAGTATTTACTGAATGAAGATCGATTTTTCTTCCAAAACCCAATCCTAAAATATTTCATCTTATGTTTTTTAGAGAGATCTCATAGAGATAGATTTTTAACCAATGTGGAATCACTTCTTCCCCTATATCCTATTGATAAAAAACAATGTAAATCCTAGAATATAAGTTCAATTATGATGTATTTTTGATACATATGTCTATAAATGTTAAAAATACTAATGCACTTGATGCTAAGGGTACTAAATTTAAGTCAAAGACGGTTTTTTTCATCAAAATAATTTTTTCATGTAGTTTGAATCATCAGAAATGGGTAATATTGACATAAATGAATGGTAGAATGTAATTACTAAATGGAAAAGGAATATAGGAAGAGGAATTCATGAAATTATTAGTTTTTTATAGGTCTTATCTAAATTATCAGAAGGTCCAGCTAAGAAAACTCTTACTAAGGAAACTAAAAGGAATGATATTTTTTCCATAGCTTCCTTTGATTCTGAGGTGGATATGTCTTATGTGTACTATATCTGTCTAGGTAAAAATATTTGAAGAAAAATATATAAAATGAAGGATATATATAATAAAATTTCCATTTTATATTAGAGGTAACATTAAGAGGTTAATAAATGTATTTCTGAGTGGTCTCTAAAAGATAATGTAATGATTAAATGGATGAGGATCCTTAGTGGATACCAAAACTCAGATGTTGGAATATTAAATATGAACGCAGTGAGTTTTATTTCATGAAATTTAGGATGTGACAATTTTCTGTGAATATTTTAGCATAGAGTTTGGAGTTAGAAAAATTTGAGTATTTTTTATGATAGTTATAATCAATTTTATTATACATGTATAGTATATACATTCAAAATAAAAAATAGTGAAAATATTGTTGGGTTAAAAATTATTTTTGGGAAAATCTATAGTTGATGGCTCTTGACTGGGAGTAAATAGCATATGAATCATTGGATATAAAATAGGAGAACATGAAATTACTAGATTTTTTCCATAATTATGTGATCCTAGGACTGCGTATTTTTTTTGATTTGTTTGATAATATATGTGAACTTGACTAATAGAGGTGTAGAATTGTGAAGATGTTCTCAATCCCTCCCTAGTTATTCCATGTTTCCTATGACCTCCCATGGTTCATAAATGGTAAATGATCTATTTATAATCAAATATAAGAATTAATAGGATGGATTAATGTGGATGGGCTATGCCCATGGGCTAGAAGAAGTTTATGAGAATCAAGGAATCACCACTTGGGAACAATTTTTCCCAAAAACAAATAATTACAACAAAAGTGGAAAATAAATGAAATTTAAGCATGAAACATCCATACATTGAACTTACACACCGAAAGAAAAGAAAATAAATAGAAGAAAAATAGTATAAAGGTAGAAAAAATGAAACACACTAATTAATTCCTCCACTACCCTGATCTCCCTCCCCTGTAAAGAAAACCACGTAACTGCCTCCAGTGCCATTTTACCCCCTTCATAGAATATAACTACCCTCCATCCATAAAAATTAGTAAAATTCCTAAGTGTCCAATGAGATAAAGAAAATAAAATAAAAACTAAACTATAACATACCTGTCTCCAATGACTATACTTGTCATCGCCCAACATATAAGAACCACAATGCCCCATGGGTCAAATCATGTTCCTACAAGCAAGTGGAAAAAGATACAGATTTTAAAATGATACTATCAAATAGTACATTACCATTAATTAAAAATTTATCTTACTATTACCGTTATATAATAAGTTTGGCTCAAGTTTCATTTTACTTTAGTTTTGTTCGATACAAGTTAGTTTGGGATATTTTCATTAGATTTAGTTTGTATAGTTTTTTTTATATTAGCTTGAAAAATTTCATTCAATTAAGTTCTAATCGATTCATTTTGATTAAATTTGGTTCATATTAGTTTGGTTTAGTTCATTTTAGTTCATGTTGGTTTTGGTCATAGAGTATTGAATTCATTATATTTTGTCCAATATTATTAGTCATTTGTAATATCATATTAGTTCAAGTTAGATTAGTTTGAGTGGTCTAATTTAGTTTCATTCTATTTTTTCTATTTTTTTCTATTTTATTTATTTTGATCATTTTATATCAATTTTTTTTGATTGGATTTACATTTATACCAGTAAGGTTCTATTATTTTTTGAATGATTTTTAAATGTTTCATTATAATTTTTTATTTTGTTTCATGTGGTTCATTATGTTTGATGTAATCATAATTGAAGTAGGTTATTAGAGGCCCAACTGAATTATACAGACTATGTATGATTCTTTTTTGTACAACTCTATATGATTTGTTTTTGATCTGGTTATTTTTAATTTTATTTTCTCGTATAGGCTAATTTAATTTATTATAGATTCATTTAGGAATATTGAATTTTAAACTTTATAGGTTAATACAATTCATATTATTTTGGGTTTTCATACTTATATTATGTTCTATTTCATTCAATTCAGTTTGAATGAGTTCATGTTTGATAGATACCATGTATACCACCTGGAGAGACATTGGTTAGGGGGAATATTCTGGGGAATTCTATATGGAATATTCCCCAGAATATTCTCTTAGGTCCCATAATATATTTAATATAATATTTCATAGAATATCCCCCTAAACAACCTCTCTCTAGGGGGCATACATGGTATTTAACAATGCTGGTTTCATTTAATTTGATTTGTTTTGATTTCAATTGGGTTAGGTTGATTTAATTTGATTCAATATGGTAAACACTTCATTTCATATCAACTAATTATTCTAGGAAATCTATATCATTATTTAGTATAAAAACATGGTGTGAAATACAAGAAATCAATGATTCTTTAAATTTAATGGCCAATGCATAAGGGAACCTACCTCAAACTTATGGCACTCTACTTATGAAGATGAAAACCCAAATCTTTAATTTACCACTTGCACACATATGCACTTTTTCATATATATAAGGACACATAGCCCATATGTACATATTTTCATGGCCAAATATGTACAAGAGGATCCTTACATATATGTTAATACATGCATATACCCTTTTACATTACACACATATTCATTTTTCATATATATAAATAAGCTCACCTATCCCCAATATATATATATCCATACCTCTATGAGTGAATATAAATTTGTGGGGGAACTTATATATGTATATTTCAACCTATGCATACATATTAAAGTCTCCTTTGCCAACGAAAACCAAAAAAACACTATATTGAGGTCCAAAATTATCTAGAAAGACATTGAAAACTCAAAACCCCAAAACCCATAAATTAAAAAAGTCAATGAATTGAAACAGAACAAAAAAATACCTAAAACTCATGGAAAATTTTCGGTTTTTCCAAAAAAAAAATTATTCTGGGATAGTGCCACAAATTTTGATATAAATTTTCTAGTCTGCATAAAAATAGAAAGGAATGAAGTTTCTTTACAATCAATAGAAAATCCAAAAAATCCAAGATTAAGTCATGTAAAAGGCTGAGCATACCCCTCATCGGTCATGTCTCTAATATAGAATGGGTTAAAAACTAGTATTGAGACCATAAATCATGTGATAATAGGAATTTTCTCCTATGTAACCCCTCACATTCATAAAGATATACTATAAATAAAAAAAATTATTCTAATAAATGAATAAATAAATATGGTAGTAAAAACATTTGATAAATGTATGTATATAAAAAATATAATACTAATCTATAGTGGAAATAATGATGACCCCCTAGTATATTTAAAATAAAAAACCTATGGGGTAAGGCGAAAAATGAATTCCTAAATAACTCTAGTGAACATCTAAACTATGGCTTGAGCATGGAAATCCTAGAGAGACCACTTAAATAGTTTTTAATTCCACCATAACAAAGTATTTTGATGGGTTTAAGAATATAAAAACAGTTCACACAAGTGTGCATGTAGGGGTGATGTTTTTTTAATCAGGGATCATCCCAAATATGACACCACCAAATTAATATGAATAAAATATACAAATTATGGATATAATAATTTAAAATAACCAAATAAAAAATCTTCAAAATCCCAAAGGTAAGGTTCAAACCAAGAGCTACTCATAGTTAACAATAATAAATATATTAGTAAATTCATGGAATTAATCAATATATATAGTAATGATATTCATATATACACTATAATATTCACATAAAGTTTGATTCCAAGACCATAATATCAAATAAAATTAAGAGAGTTTTCCACCTTAAATTCATACCATCAAAAATATCTAACATAGGTTATTCCCACTAGCTAGGAACTTATATCCTAAGGAGAATCACTTTCAAACACTATGATGTGGAACTATTAATAGGAAGAATATGGATACATTATGGATTGAGAAATGTAGATTCAAAAACCAAATTCTAATATCTTATCACTTATATACTAATGTTTAACCTCCTACCACCACTACCCTTTCCTAGTGGGGATAAGATAGTGCTAATTTGGGTATTCTTCCTAGAAACTCTCCAATTAAATGTTTAGTTGTACCTAACCATGATCATAGGTGGTTTATACACACATTCAAACCTCACATACATTATTAGAACCATTATTTTATTATGATAAATCATCTAAACATATAACTATCTAAATCAAGTATTTCATGAGGTGAAACCTTTTCATCACCAAACTATGTCTTAGGATAACTGATTCCAAGGATTGATGGTGCTCCCATGAAAAGTAAAACTATATAAATATTCATTAGAATAAATATATTGTTGTATATTTGTGGTTATTTCTAATGATATAATCCAATGGTACTCTGAGGGAAAATTTAGCTTAATCCTTGACCCATCAGTAAGATAAGTGAAACAATGGAAGTCATGTTAGTAGAAATATCTAAAGATATACCCATAAATAATTTATTCTAATGTGGATTATTAGATATATATAGAATTAAACTACATTAATCTTCCCATAGTCTTTAATGTCATTATAAAATAATTGATAAAGGAATTTCATTTGAAATTTTCTATCCACATTGACATATTTTGAGTCTTATTTGTAATTGAAATCAAAATAATAGGAAGAAAAAAAAATTTAATAACTCATCATAACATTGGCCTCCAATTTTATATGAATTGATATATTTTTATCCTTAATAATAATAAATTTAAAAAATTAATGTATATCTAAATAATAAGTTGAATTCCCCATAAAATCATTGGTCTCCACTATAATTTCAATAGAGTACCAAAACCATAAACATATAACTGCAACATACTTCTTTTCATCCAGCACCATTATTTTCAATGATATTTAAATAATGGTTTCTTTTTAACAAAAATTACTAAGAGTATCATCAAATCATAAGGGGTGAAATCACCAAATAATCAATCAAGATTAAATTTTTGGTATCTCATACTTATATTAACCCTATGAGGCCATCAATGAAATTTACAAAAAGATATGAGAGACCAATATTTTAAAGATGAAACATTTATTAATGAATATATAAAAATAGTCTAAGATAATTATAAAATTCAACTAGTATCTTCTACTAATCCAATTTGGAGTGCTCAAGAATAAAAAATAATATAAAAAATTAAAATTCTTACTGTATTAATATTTTCTAGGACCTTCGGACCAATATAGGATAATTGGTAATATAAGAACAAGCCTTTGAAATCCATTGAATCTTTGGCATGAGGTTAAATTCAATTTAATATCCTTTAATTAAACACTGAAAACCTATATTTTCTACCCTTTAATCTATTCAAAACCAAATAAAATCAATGAATCACCTAAATATGATTATATTTGTCCGGAGCAAGATTTTATAAAAAAATATCACCCAAATTCAAAGGAAACAACAAAAATTTTAAATATATAATGAATGATATATTAAAATATATTAACTTTTGTAAACAAGTCCAAAAAAATAATATAATACCTTTTAATGTTAACGGGGAGGATGAAAGATAAACTGGAATGGATAAATCGAAAGGAAGTGGAGCGTTGGGGCAGGGTTTTGACTTTGAGTGGGAAGGGCATGATGGATGATACAGGAATTGGGGGAGAAGAGGGTTAGCAGGGAATAAGATAGGGTTCATTCTAGGGATGATCATGTTAAATAATCAGGGGAGAAGGTTTTTGAGGGAGATGGGGATTTTTGGGGGAGATTAGTGTTTGTGGGGGAGGGGCAAGAGGTGAATGTTTGGGCTCGGGGTGGGAGGAGTGGAGTAGGGAGCGACATTGTGTAGTGAGGGGGAGTCAGTATAGAAGAAGGGGAGCATGAGGTTGATGGGATTAGCATCGAGGGGGAGTTGGGATGGGAGAGGTGATGAGGAGGGGAGGAAGGGAACGATGCTTTCGGGATGAGAGAAGGGGAGCACGCAGGGGAGTCGGGTTGGGAGAAAGGGAGTGTGAGGGGGAGCGGGTGTTTTAGGGGATTTAGGGTGGTCTATCCCAATGGTTTTTATCCAACCATTGGGATAGAATAAATTATATTTCCTTATCCCAATGGTTATGGAAAACCATTGGGATAGAGGCATGGGGATAACCCCTTTTTACAGTAGTGATTTTAAAAAATTTCAATCCCAATGGATCACTATTATACTTTTACCATCCTCCATATTGTCTAACAATTACTTTTATCCATTTTTTTCTCTTCACTCTTCCATTGACACACATTGTGGGAATATGTGATGTGAGTATCAAATATCCATTTTCTGGTATATATGGGTATATCATCTATCATAAAAATATTCACCACTTAAATTCATTGGATCTTTCCACCATCTCAGTGTAGATATTTTGAAACCATTGATCTGGAGAAGTCTTTGAGCGGGGTTCAATTCCATTCATCTTCAAATTCAAATGACAGAAAAGGAATATTTGTCTTAAAAAACTAAAGATTCATTTTTGATATCTTTTTCTATAGTATTATTGAGGAATAACATGTGCGAAGCTTCAACCTCAAATTATATAACCAAATGAGAGAGTTATATCTCTTTTTATTGAGTTATACGGGCTTAACATTCCAAACATTATATATCTATAGCAATAGCTAATCAGTAAAAATTAGGCATGGGTAATGATGGGAGAGAAGAAGAGTCTAGTAAAAAAAATAAATTTTCATTGGAGAAATGAAATAAACCATTTCAAGGTTTAAAAATGGTAAATGCTAATATAAAAGTGAAATAGATGAAGGAATCCTAAAGTAGAGTTGGTCTGTTTACTAAACATCAGTGGGTAAATATTTTGGGTATTGGACCTACTTTGAAAGTTATTTCTTCAATTAACAGGAAAAAATTGGTCACTTTTCTATGTTTTCATATATCTTGATGGTTTCACGTGCATCAAAAGTTCCTTTAGTGGGTGATATATTAAAATATATTTTAATATTATGTTTTGTAAAACCTTGAAATAGGATATTTCACATAAAATTTATAATTAATTTATTTAGATCAAAAATAAATTATTACCTCATATTAGGATCTTTTATTTGATGAAAATGTTGATATTTTGAAAAAACCTTTCAGATTACCTTCATTGTACTGTAAGGATTTATGTGTTGAATCCATATAGCAGTGATCCACACATACTCCTTTGATCTATGAGCAATGTCAATTGATTTATGGGTGTTATAATGAAAAATAAATTGTCATTTTTTGTTCATGTTTATTTATCATCCCTCAATCTTGAATAAATCTCCCTTCTATTTCTTGTTCTTGGGAAGGAGAGAGAGAGGAATTTAAGAGAGAAATTTGTTGTGCACAATGACTCTCTATATCCCGATTAACCCAACACAATAGACGTAACCATATATTTATAGAGTTAGGGATTATGTTACAATATTTTTTAATTTCATGTAAATCCTTAAATAGTATAATAATATTTTTTAAACCCTAGGACAATTATAATATCAATAACAATAATATTTTATGGTTCTTACTACTTGTGTAATAAAAAATATAATTTCATCATATTTTAACTTAATATTTTTTACAAGACACAATATTGGTCCGTTCAAAATCCTTGATATTTCTTTAATACTCGAATAATTATTTAATAAAATATTTACTTCATCAATAAATATTTTCAATCGAAAAATCAAGAATAAAATTATTCCTCAGTCTTGAGAATAACATTTTTTGTATTAATTAAGTTCAAATAGAATTTAATCAAGATGAATGGAAAATACTTAGTGTGTGAACCTCTAGGATTATTTTTCATTATCGTTAGGTGAGATTGCCTAAATTACAATATTACTCTCTAACAATAGGTAAAGGTACCCAAGATAAAGAACTTTATATCACAATGATTACAATCATATACAAATGATCACTATGTAATATAATCCCTTTGTCACAGTATCTCATCAAGCAAGTTGGACATCTATTCCATCAACTTATATGCCCGACACATCTTTATTTGACTATCTGAAATAAACACATTGTTTCAAAATGGACCTGGAATTTAATGAAATGGTTTTATTCCAATCCAAAGTCCGAGATATAATCTTTGATAAATATGGAAGGTATAAATCCTTCCACAACTTATCCCCTAATAACATGTCATTCATGATGTACCCAACATACGCTACTTCCCATCAACATATGGCATGATGGTTTTCATTAATAAATATAAGTGTAAGAGTCATGAAACACATAAATGATAATCTTAATGTCTAATGACCCTTACATATGCTTACAAATAGGAATATCTAACAGCACCAAAATATGTGAAATTCCTACTTGTGGGTTTCTTATCATAATATCCTTTCATGGAGATTACCAAGTGAAAAATTCACGAGGAGAAGTTTCATATGCTTATGAGAACTCACACATGAAATTATCATTATATATGTCCCATTATAGAACATATCAAACCATATAACTATATTTAATAATATCTTCATAGCACTTCAAGGTTCTCTTTATAACAGAGAACTGCTATGACCTTATCAATGCAACATATAGCCTATGAAATTATTACATTAAATTCATGTTGAAAAATGAACAATATTTAATAAGATTTTATTAATATTCAAATCATCAAATATATATAATCAAAGTACAAATAGTTGGTCATATGACACCAACTCCAACAAAGTCCCACTTAGACCAGAGCCAACAACCTATGAAGTTTAGTTTTATAAACGTAAAATGATAATAATTCTTCTAATGAGACAAGAATTTAGTCAAGGGGTCTACCAAATTGATTTAAATTAAAATACTACTTACTTTAACTTCACATATTTGAGAAAAATCCCTTAATAGATGATACTTCAAAAGTATTTCTTCATCTGTTGATGTGACCTTGACTCCTTTATGTGAACCATTATTATATTATTATCACCATATAGTGTGATATGATCTTTATTTATAGGTTCCACATCAATATCATGAATGAAGTTTCATATAAAAACTTCTTCTTTAGCTACCTCAGAATCCACAATATAATCAGACTCTGTTGTGGAATCTTCGACCACAACCTTCTTTGAGCTATCACACCCCACAAAACCACCATTTAAAGTGAACATGTATCCCATTTATTATTTCATATTATCTTGATCTATTTGGTAACTCGAATTTACATATTACATTATTACTAGTTCCTCATATCCTCTATATACTGGGAACATATCCTTAGTATGCCTAAAATACTAAAGGATAATGTTGACTTAAATCCAATGGCAGTCACCTAGGTTAGCTTGATATCTTCTTACCACACACAGTTCATAGAAGAAATCTATCATAATACATAGCATATCATATATTACTGACCCAATCACTGATGTATATATAATCCATTCCATTCCATTTCTTTACTCATGCATATGAGAAAACATTTTCCATGAAATATGAATTCCAGGTGACACTGGAAACAACCCCCTATTCGATATTTCCATATCAAATATCTTTAGTATATTGTCAATATATGTACCTTGACTTAGGATGATCAACCACTTAGATATATCATGATGGATCTTAATCACAAGAATATATGTTTCCTCACCTAAGTCCTTTATAGAGAATCAGTCATTTAACCAGGCTTTAACAAACTGTAAGACTAGTATTTTGTTTCCAATAAGTAGTATATCATCAACATATACTATTAATAAAATGACCGAACTCACACTAAACCATTTATAGACACACAAATAACATTTACTCTTTATGAAATCAAATAATATTATGGATTAATCAAAATGAATGTTCCATTATTTTGATGTTTTCTTTAATCTATAAATTGATCTTTTCAACTTTAATACCTTTTTGGCATCCTTTGAAATCAGAAACCCTTCTGGTTGTGTCATATAGACATAATCCTAAAGGTTCTCATTAAGGAAAGATGTTTTGACATCCATTTTCTAAATATCATAATCATGTAAATCCATAATGGAAAGTATAATTATGATGGATTTTAGAAATGATTGGTGAAAATGTTTTTTTATATTCAATGACTTGATACTGTTTAAGCCCTTATGAACCTATCCATGATTTTTTGGTATTAAATTTCCTATCCATTCCTAGTTTCTTATTGGATACCCATTTACAAACAATGGGATTTACATCAATTGAAGGATCTACCAAAATCTTGACTTGGTTTTGGTACATGAAATTCATTTCAATATTTATGTCTTCTTTCCACTTGGAAACATCTGTTCCACTTACTGATTCATTTTATGTTAGAGAATCATTTTTATCAACTAATAACGAGACACCATCCTTACTGACTAGAAGAACATACCATTATGGTACTATAACCTTTCTTGTACTCCTATACAGTACTTGTGTCTCTATAATAAATTCTTCTTCCATAGGAATGTGTGGAATCTATTCCTCTACAAACTCTTGTGTACCTTGAGCATAAAATTCATCAAATTCTATCTTTATAACACTATAAATTTTAGATATGTGCTCCTTATTAATGAATATTATATGTCTTTCAACTATTACCTTTTTTTCTGATGGTTCATATAGGTAATAAACCCTTATTTCTTTAGGGTATCCTATAAAGGTACACTTTGTGCCTCAAGGTGCAAGTTTTTTACCTAAAGAGGCCTTAAAAAATTATTCACAACCCCACACATGTAAGTATGACAACATAGGTTTCTTTCCATTCCATAATTGGTATGGTATACCATCTACTTCCTTATTTAGAACTTGTTTTAGTATTTTTACCACTGTTAATAATGCATTTCTCTAAAAGTATAATGTTAGACTTGCATGAATCATCATTGATCTCACCATGTCCAACCAGGTGTGGTTTCTCCTTTCACTTACACCATTCCACTAAGTTGTATATGGAGTATTGAGTTGATATAGAACCCCAAACTCTCATAAATAATCAATGAAGTATTGATTAAGATATTCTCCACCATGGTCTGAGTAGATTTTCTTAATCTTCTTATTAAGTTGGTTTTCAAGTTCATTATTATATTCATTTAAACTCTCAAAGTAATTTTACTCATTCATCATTAAGTAAATATATTAATATGTACAAAAATCATCAGTAAAAGTTATTAAGTATGAGTACTCACCCTTTTCTTCAATAAGAAATGGTCCACACACACTGATATGAACTAATTCGTGAATCTATTTGGAACTTTCACCTTTTACACTAAATAGATCTTTGGTTATTTTTCCTTGTAATCCTTTTTTTATATATAATAAGTGTTTTTATTTTAAAATAATATAAATATCCATATTTATGTAATTTAGTCAAACACTTTTTATTTACATGACCTAGCTGGTGACACCAAAGTTTGGTGTGGTATGAGTCATGTGAATTAATTTTGTTATTTATTACTATTACTTGGTTTGAATAATCCAACACATAAAGATCATTATTTAAATATCCATTACCATAAAAATTATATCCTTATAAAATGAGAAACATTTATTACCAAATTTGAAAATAAATCCATATGTATCTGATCTGGATATAGAAATAATGATTTTTGTAACTGATGTAAATAATAAAAATATTTTAATACCAACATCATTTCTATTAGAAACATGAGGCTGTATTCACTAATAGGCACAAATAAAGTTTAACTCCATTGTATTCTCATATATCTACCTCCCCAAGATCAATATTTCTGAACCTAATTGGTTCCTATATTTGAATATATATGTGAGAACCAAAATTTGTATCTAATAACCAATTTATATAAATAAATAAATTGAATTTGATAACAAATTCACTTAAATCTTCCAATTTATTCTTTACCTAGGTGTAGTTTTTGTTCCAATGACCCTTATTTCCACATGAAAAATATACAACATATTATTCCCTTGATTATTCCTTGATCTTCCTATTCTTGTATGGGAATGAAGAAGATTTGGGCTTATATCTCTCCACTTTCCCTTTCCATTTATTCACCATAAGGATGGACGAATTTTTCCTCTTTATCTCCTTATCTACTTGAAAAATAAGAGTAAGTAGATCTAATAGAGACTTCTCAATGTTGTTCATATTAAAATTAATAACAGAGATGAAAAAGCTCTGAGGGAGTGATGTAAGAATGAGATCGAAGCTTAGTTATTTATGGAGTTTAAACCTTAGAACCTATAGGTTATAAATGTATCCAATGAGCTTGACTAAGTGAGTCCCAGTTGGGTAACCCTCTCCAATATTTCTCTAAAAAAGTGCCTTGAAGATATTAACCTATTCATATCTGTCTCTCTCTTGGTATAGACCATGGAGATGATTGATCATTCTATAAGCATCCATGCTTTCTTGAGACTTAATGAGGTAACTAGACATAGATGGTATCATAAAACCCTGAATATTAACCACACCATTCATATGTTTTTCATAGATAAGGAATTCTTATTTTCTCACATATATGGCAGGTGAATCATGCATTGAGAATTATAACATGTAAGATTTTTGTTCTTGGAACTGTACAACCTAAAGGAATTTGAACAACTCTTAAAAGTTACCACCAGTGAGGAGATGGTATTTCTCCAATATGGATCCTAGGGATAGTGTGGATGACTAACTTTCCATTTTATACAATTATAAAATAGAAAATTATTAGTACTTTTCTGAATTACAAATTATATGAGAAATAATAATATTCAATTTTATTAAATCTCACACTATTTTATCAAGTCCAAATAACCCTAACCATTGAACTCCAGAATGTATAGTTTCTAAGAAATTCTAATTGTAAGGATACATATTCCCCTTCACATAACCCCAAATAGGGTTGGTCATGCTACTTGAAGATATTTAAGTAAGTATATCTTTTCTAACTGTGGGCTTTAAGATCTTTGATCCATTGAGTAGACTCTGTAATCCTAAAATCCCGACTAGATATCCTCAACACTTTAATCCAAGTTATATCAAGTCTAGAAAGGGTTACTTCTCTTGATTTAAGATAGTTAAATCAACCCATAACCTTCATAAGAACTTCTTGTTAAAAGTAAGTTTCCCAACACAGTTTTTTAACACTTAGTTCTGAGGATTTCATTCTTAATAAATTATTGGAAGTCCATGTAAAACTTAATATATATTTGAGGGATTTTAATATATTATTCATAAATTTCATATTTCTTTATCCTTTATATAACTTGTTAATATTTAGTGGATTTTACTTATTTAATTAACCATGTTGAATAAAACATTTATGCTTAATATGTTTATTTAAATTCCATATTTTCACATAAATTAATTTATTTATGTGATAATGGTTTTATATCCATAAAATAAATAATTCATAAGAAATAAATAAATAAATAGTAAATGACCCAATCATGAACTTATATAATGGTTGATTTTTGATCAGATGATAAATTATCCTTTGACCTAAGGGAATAACTCCTTATGTCAATCATGGAATGGGTTACAACATTCGAAATATCCACCTATGTATCACCTGGTTTGACATCCTAATGGTACTGTCTTGAACTGTCTCCACATGCCTTGGTATAATCTATTAAATACAAGTATCTAAACTCACACATAAGTTATGGGACCCAAATTATGGGTTAATGGGTATTACATAAATAACTATGGACATGATGGTCTTATATAATAATGGGGAGAGATATGACCCGCCTACCATCAAATTAATTTAATATTAAATAATTGAAAACCCATGCAATAAATTAAATTAAAATAACCAACACATACACATGTATTGGTAAATATCATGAATGTCATACATGAAATAAATATTCAAAAGTTAAACCGATTAACATTCGTTTATTATTCACTATTTATTATTAAGATGAACGTGATTGAATTAAATAAATAAAAAAATAATTAAATAAATGAATAATTAATTCCCTTTCATCTTAATGACCATTTTAATTCATTTGGAGGTACCCATCTTAAAGGAATTTTTTTATAAATAAACAGCAGAACTATTAATCAAATATTTATTACAATAAATTAATTGAGCTTTTAAAATTATTTAAAACCATTATTAAATTGTTAAACAAAAAAAGTGACTATCAATAAAGTAATGTTTTAGTGATTCAATTATTAATTTAATGTAATATAATTCTTTCCTTAATTAAGAGACTATACAATATGTATTTATGAGTTACACGCCATGTATCTCAATTTTTATGTCCCCGAGTTACACACCCAAGGATTCGACCTGTACCCTAGCTAGAATACACAATGTGAAAAAGCTAGAAAAATGTCATGTATCACTCTTTCTATGCATCCATGAAACCTATGGAAGAACTTTCCATGTTTGGCATTTGTGCCTACACGACATGTACAGACCAACTACATTCTAAGTATCACTCTTTTTGTGTGCACACATAACTCGACGAATGGATCAATATGTATTTTAGACATGGGAAATTATGAACTACATGCCGTGTACACTGCATACATGCCACATATATCATTAATGCTTCATATTTTCAATCTCATGTGGTTTTACCATGTATAATGACCACATAGATTGTGTAATTTTTTTCACTAACCTGTTTAGACTATACAATGTGTATGCCTGCTACACGCTATGTAATATAACAACCAGTGTTCTAGATTCACTGAGTCTACACACGATGTGTAATAAAGACACCACATGTAGTGACTATTTGTCATTCTGTGTATCCCAAGACATGTCTAGATAGTGTACTTGGGTACATGGAATGTATTTCATCTACATATTTTATAACCCATTTTTACTAGAAATTTTTTTGGCACTCCCTGATAGAATCTTCAGTCATTCATTATCTGTTGTCAGACCTTTGAAAAAATGAAATACCGAAAAAATATGATTAGTATGTCCAAGAATGTTAATTCAGATCGAATTAAAGAATTTATAATATGAAATAAAAGATTTAACCATGATTTTGGATAAATATTAACAATAAAATAAATAAATATAAATTTAAAACAACAACAATCTGATACCACTTGATGGTTTTGGTCACAATGAAAATGACTTTGGTGGGAGATATGTTAAAACTTATTTTAATATTGAGTCTCTCCAAACCTCGAGAGAGGATCTTTTACATTAAATTAATAATCAATTTGAAGAAACTTTGTGATAAATTGTTTTATTTTTTTTTGTATTTTTTGACAACTATCCTTTTGGTAAAATAATGTTTTTGTTATTTAGGAATCAGACCCAGTTCATCATAATAAGTTTTTCAAGAAAGTTGAAAGTTGCTGAACATTAAAACTCAAACATAAAAGGGGAGAAATGTTTTTTTCCCAACCACAGGTTTCTAAACTCATGTTCTGACGTTTCTAAGAATAGAATTCATAATTATGCTAAATAGTTTTATTGAATAAATTGAAGTCAGAAGTTGAAAAGTTCTCAAACTTTTTAAAATAAAGTTAGACGATTCTTTTCTGATTATGAAGTTCTCATAAATCATGGAAAATACTCATGATAAAAGATTTTGTTGAAATGGAGTAATCGTAAAGACTGTATCAGTTCTAAAAGTACGAGACTCAAAAGTTGCAAGATGTTAGAATGTTTAAATCTGATAAAGTTTGAATAATTTCAAAGTTTCAGAGTGAATAATTAAATCATAATGAGCTAATAAAGAAATAGAAATCATAATGAGCTAAGAAGGAAATAGAATTTGTAATGAGATGAGAAGGAAACAAAATTCTTAATGAGTTGAGAAGAAAATAGAATTCATAATGATGAGGAGGAAGTAAAATTCATAATGAGTTAAGGATGAAATATAATTCATAATCAATTGGAAAGAAAACAGAATTCATAATGAGCTGAGAAGGAAACCGAGTTTTTAATGAGATGAGAAGGAAACAAAATTCACATTGAGCTATTAAATAAAAAGAAATTATAATGAGTTGATAATGAAACAAAATTCATAATGAGATGATAAGGAAATATATTCTTAATGAGAAGAGAAGGAAATAGATTTGTAATGAGATGAGAAGGAAATATATTCATAATGAGCTTAGAAGGAAATAGATTTGTAATGAGCTAAGAAGGAAAGTGATTCATAATGATTTTAGAAGAAAACAAATTTTTAATGAGATGGGAAAGAATCAGATTCATAATAAGCTGAGAAAGAAATAGATCATAATGAAATGAGAAAGAAAGGTAGATCTTAATGAGTTGATTATGAACATGAATCAAAAAGAAAATTTCCAAATTTTTATTAAGAGTTAAAGAGGTCAAACTTGAAATTAAAATTTTCATAAATCTTTGATAAATATAAAGAGGATTTAAGAAGTCAAAGTTGAAGTTTAAATGCGAGATATTTTTTGAGTTTTTAAAATTTGGGGAAGTAGGGAATGTTTTCAAGTTCCCATTTTTATTTTATTAGTTGTCTATAAATACTTTATCAGATCATTTGTTCATTTTTAACTTTCACATAAGTGGAAAAGGCAAAGCACTGAAGAATTCAAGTGAAAGTTATTTCTAGACTAAGATCTTTAAAGAATATCATACTCCTGAATGTTTTGTTTACTCAACATGATAATTGTATTGAGTTATTCAGACTGAGCAAGATTGTATTGAGTATTTAAGTAGAGTTTGAGTTATGCAGATTGAGAATGAACTCTTAGACTGAGTTCATCGGTTCCAGCCTCATCATATTAAGATAATTGGATCCAGTCTCATCAGATTGAGAAAATTGGATCCATACAAATTGGACTGATGATTCGGACTGATAAATTGTGGAGTAGTTTCAAAAAAAATATTCATTTTTTTGGATCAATTATTTTATAAGAAAACATTGTAAATTGATGGGAGTCATTATAATCTTCCCTATTGGGAGATATAATTTTTCTAATGGGATTTTGAATAAGTTGTATTCACTTATTCTTAATAGTTAATTTCTATATACCCCCGGGAGTGGCTATGGAAAGGATAAACGTTCTCACAATGAGGAAAAACCTTGTAAATATTGTGTTATTTATTTTTTTTCCTACTTTTTCATGCATTAGTTTTTACAACTATTAAAAGGAAATAAATCTTAATAGGTTTTAGGGGTTAAGTTTTGAAATGTACTGAAACTAATAAAAAGTAAAACAACTGAATAAATACTTATTTCTCAGTTGTTATTCAATCCTTTCTAACTTCAATTGGCATTAGAGGTAAAGGTTACTTGTTGAATCCTTATCATTTTTAATATAAATTATGTCAATATAATAGTAATTCCTACTTTTTATGGTAAAAATTATTATAGATTAAAAAATAGGATGATTCCCTATCTCCCATCTCTTGGCTTGAAAGTTGTTGATGCTGATACTATTTGTTTTCAACGTATTGAGAAATATGGTCTCATGAAGTTTGTTGATAAAAGAAATATAGAAGTTTATGGAAAGTCTATAAACATAATACTTATGTTCTTATCATAAAATTTTTATCAAAAAGTGATGGGTATCAATACTTCATAAGTATGTAGGACAAGCTGGAAAGTATCTTTGAAAAGAATACTTAAGTGAAGGAAGAAAAGATAAAAATCTATCATAGTAAGTATGAATATATTAGAATAATAGATTAAGAAACTGTTAATCAATACTTCACCAGAGAAGATGAATTTTTTTAAGACATCATATGATTCAGAGATGTCTTGGAAGATTATATAATTGTGAAGAAAATTATGGGAAAATTTCTAGATAGTTTTGACTCTAAAATTTCATCATTAGAAGATAAGGATGATTTATATCTTGATGAATTGTATAAACTTATTATTTCTTATGAAATGAGAAAAAAATTCAATGTTTAAAATGAAGATAAAAGATAAAATGAATTTTAAAGCTATGAGAAATTTGAAAATTCAAGATGTTGAAGATGTTGATCCTTGTGACTCTGAATGTAATGATGATGATGAGTTGAATGATAAAATCACGTCTCTTATACCCAAGAACTATTGAATATGATGAGGAATGTATGGAGGTGAACTTCCACTCAAATGTTTTGAGTGTGGTGTAATTGGAAAATTTTCTATGAATTTACCTAAGAATAAATTTGGTGAATATTGAGATAATTATAATGAAAAACCTCGATTTAAGAAGTGGAAAAAGGTTAAAAAGAAGAAAATTCATCAAAAAAACCAAAAATAAGTTTAATGGGAACAAGAGAAGTATGATGAGTAAGAAATATGGATCATAATTATATGAATACAATTCTTCAAAAGATTAATGTTCAGAAAAATTCTGAACCTTCATTTAAAAAGTTGAGAAAGTTGAAGACTCCTCAAATAGTGAAGAAGATGTAGGTGAAGAATCTTACAAGGAATATTAGATCAGAACAAAATTTCTTGTATGTCTTGAGAAAAACAAGACTCTCAAGAAATAAATCAAAATGATAATGAAAGATTATGAAGAAGTTACTAAAGGAATAAAAGATTTCATCATGCAAGAGGATTAATACATTCATAAGATCTTAAGTTACAAACTTATAATCGTTAAACAAGGAAATATGGTTAAAGATATTAGTGAGAAGCTAACAGAAAAGAAATAAGAAGTTAACATGTTTCAATAAATACTTCTTGAGTCCGAAAATAACCTGAGGAAGATAAAAGAAAACTTCAACAAATCCTCAAAAGTAAAAGTTGATACTTCAAAAATTATTGAGAAAACTCAAATCAAGAATCAGGTGAAATCATCACCCACCAAAAATAGCATTTTATCTAATTTTTCTAACATTTTAGGTTTTGGAAAAATTATTGTAAAATATTGGGTGAAAAAAAGATGTGATAAACCTATCACATCTATAAAATTTGAAAACTCACCCAGGAGGAAAGATGATCCACATCATGAGTATGTTAGAGCTGAAAGAATTTACCAACCTCAACAAAGTTTCAATATATAAAGATCGTTCTTAAATATAAAATCAAGATTTGATGGATATTTATAGTGTTTTGGAATCTATGAGAATAGATATTATAATTTTTGGCACAACTTATCTCTACCTGGAAAAAGATTTGAGCAAAGTGGAATAAATAGTGGAAGTAGAATTATTAACTTTCATAACTTACAGAATGTTGAAAAAGTTAATTCTCAAGATGTTAGAAACTTTCCAAAAAGAAATAAATTTGAATGACTTAAATAAGTTTATCAAATATGTGATAAGTCTAGTCATCATGCTGAAAAATGTATGCCACTCCTTTTAGAAAAATTTTATTACAATATTATAGAAAATGAAGCTGCAAAAAAGAAAGTTGAAGAAATAGATTTTTTTTGTTGAGATAGCTTTGAAATCAAGTAAAATGAATAAACCACTAATACTTGATAGAGTTTGTTATTCACATATGATAGGTGATATAAAAATCTTTAAACATGTTGAAATTCATGATGGTGGATTAGTTACTTTTGATAATGATAGTTCCTTAAAAATTAGAGGAATCAGAACTACTGAGATTGAAGCAGAAATGTTAGAAGCTAAGAAAGTTTTGTTTGTTGATGAGCTAAAAAATAAATTACTTAGTGTAAGTAAACTTTTTGATGATGTAAAATAAGTAATATTTATAAAAGATTAGTTTGTTATCAAAAGTGTTAAAGATTAGAAATTTATCATGAAAGGAGAAAGAACTAGTGAGAATCTATTCCAAATAAGGAAATTTAATAACTCCTATTAGTTAAGTGCTGAAAATGAAAATAAGTTATGGAACCAAAGACTTGTCCATCTTGGGAAGAAAATCATAAACAATATTTAAAAATTTTATGATGTTATAAATTTTCATAATTGAAAATAAGAGAAGAATATGTTTGTATTACTTGTTATAAATAAATGATGACTAATTAAATTCATAATAGAGTTAAGATTCAATCTACCAAACCACTTAAACTTATTTATTTCGATTTATGTGGGCCAATTCGACATCAATAAATAGAATTATATTTATAATTTATCATTTTTATTGATTAATTCACTTGATTAAAAAAATCATGTTTATAAAACATAATTCAATGGCAATGGAAATGTTCAAGTTTTCAAGAAAAGAAGTTGAGAAATAATTGGGGGTTTATATAGAAGTTGAGAACAAATAATGGTACCGAGTTCACAAACAATACTCTGAAGCTTATATGAGAAAACATGGTATCAAACATCAGTATAGATCCCCCTATACCCCACACAAAAATGGAGTATAAAAAATAAAGAATTTAAGCTTTGTGGAGGTGGGAATAAGTATGTTAGTAGAATACAAACTTTCAAAGTTCTATTAGAGAGAAGATGTTAGTACAGTTTTACAAGTTCAAAATAGATGTTTTTTGAGACCTAAAACCAACATGACTCCTTATTAAATGTTTTATAACAAAAAATCTTCTTTAAAATAATTTAATGTTTTTGGAATTCTATGTTTGCTCAAAATCAGAAATCCAGATTTGGGAAAGTTTGATGAGAAAGCTGAGCAAGGAACTTTTATGGGTAATTCACTAAATAGAAGTAGTTACAAATTATGAAACCAAAATTTAAAAAATTTGGTGAACTCATATTATGTGAATGTAATTGAAAATCTAAATTCCTTAACAAAAGTTATTGAGAATACTGAGGAGGATAAACTACAGATTTTCAATAATAGTGAAAGTAAGTCAAAACATTATTTTCAAGATTTGGAAAATTCATATGATGAGGAAAGTTCAGTTGGGATTTTTTTTTTGAAATTGCATACTTTACAAAAACATGTTGAGTTTGAAAACATCATTGGAAATCAAAAGGCTCTAGTTCATACAATAAGAAAGTTGAGATTAGATAACCAGACTTCACATATCTCAAAAGTTGAACCAAAATCAGTTTCAAAAGATATTCAACACAAATAATGGGTGGATTATATGAATGAAGAGTTGGATCAAATTGAGAATAATGAGACATGGGAACTTGTTTCAAGCTAGAAAATAAAAAATGTTATCAGAACCAAGTGGGTTTAAAAAAAAGTTAAATGAACATGGAGAAGTTTCAAGAAAAAAATCCAGGCTTGTTTGTAAAGTCTATTCACAGGTGGAAGGTGTGGATTTTGATGAAAATATTTCCCTAGTTGCAAGATTAGAAACTATTATAATGTTTCTTTTAGTTTCCACACATCAAAATCAAAAAATTTATCATATGGATGTAAAGTCATATTTCTTAAATGGTGATATTGAAGTATAATTTTATACATAACAACCTTGTGGGTTTATAATTGATGAGGATTAAAACAAAGTTTATAAACTGACTAAACATTTGTATGGTATGAAACAGGCTCCACATGCTTTGTATTCAAAACATGAAAATAGTTTGAGAATGTTAAATTTTTCTAAACTAAAAGTTGATAGCAACTTATATGTGAAATATGTTGACTCCAAATCTCTAATTGTAATTGTTTTTGTGAATGATATAATTTTTTATTGGGATAGATAAGTTTTTTGTAAGTTTTTTTTGAATAAATTTAGAAAATTTTTAAAATGTCAATGTTGGGAGAATTAAATTTCTTTATTGGATTACACATTTAACAAAAAGAAAAATAAATTTTATTATCTCAAGAAAAGTAAGACAGGTAATTGTTAAAGAAGTTTGGGAAGGAATAATCTAAATAAGTTACTAATATTACATCTACAAGAAAAAAGTTGGGTAAAGATGAGTCTGGAAAAAGTGAGAATCAGAAAGATTTTTGTAATCTCATAGGAATTCTACTTTACCTTACATCCTGAAGACTTAGTATTGTTTATGATGTAAATTTGTGTTCCAAGTATCAAAGTCATCCAAAAGAATCACATTTGTTGGTATCAAAGAGAATTTTGAGATATGTCAAAGGAATAAATTCACAAGCTTTGTTATACAAAAGAAATTCCGAGATGAAGTTTCAGGGTTATACTGATACAAATTGGGCTGGAGATTGTAATGATAGAAAATCAACCTCAGGAGGAACATTCTTCTTAGGTGAATGTTGTGTGATTTGGAATAGTAAGAAACAATGTTTAGTAATATTTAACTCACATGAATCTGAAAATGTTTCAACTATTTAGGATTGTACTCAGATGTTGTGGATGGAAGTTTAGTTGGAAGATTT
Organism: Viscum album; assembly: GCA_963277665.1. Lineage (NCBI taxonomy): Eukaryota > Viridiplantae > Streptophyta > Magnoliopsida > Santalales > Viscaceae > Viscum > Viscum album. The sequence goes on along the minus strand of OY728136.1, from coordinate 1,503,473,764 downwards.
GAAAGTAAAAGCTTCTAAACTTTTGAAGATAATTTTTGATAACCAGAGTGAAATTAATCTTTCTAAAAATCATTTCCAACATTCAAGATCAATACACTTTTATATAAAGTTTCACTTTATAATAGAGAATGTTTTTTTGGACATATTTTTCTAGAATACATTGCAAAAAAGTGATGGATTTCTGATATCTTTTTAAAAGAAATGTTGAAAGAAAGGTTTGTAGAATTAAGGAATCAACTTCATGTTCAGCCTCCTCCCATGTATTCTTAAACCTTGTAATGAAGTTACCCTCACCATGCTTTGGATTATGTTGAAAAATGGTGAGAGAAAATAATAACATTATACTTATAAAAAGTTTTTTCTTATCTTTATTTTTTGAATCTAAAGCTGTGGTTATCATAAAACGAGGGAGAGAAGAAGAAAAGCAAGATAAAAATAAAATATATGGATAGTTTATATTTACATGTCTAAAAAATATTCTTTCCACCGAGGGATGTAATTCCCTAAAAAAATATGAATTTATCTAGTGGTGTGGTATTATGACACTCTCTTTTGAGAAAGGCTATGTTTTTATAAAGTAAAAAAACAAGAGTTCTTTTATAAAATTTGATTTTTGAAAAACTTTTGAGAGTTATAGAAGATATTAATAAGGGTTTTAAACAAATCCAAAGAGGGATATTGAATAACCTTCGTGGTAAATTGTTTTAATTTTTTTTATATCTTGACAACTAATATTTTTGTAAAATAATGTTTTTTTAATATAGGAATCAGACTCATTACATCGTAATGAATTCTATAAGAAAGTTGAAAGTTGTTGAATATTCAAAATGAAATATAAAAGGGGAATGGGGGAGTTTTGGTTTTCCATACATAGGTTTCCAAACTCAGGTTTTGAAGTTTCCATGAATGGGATTTGTAATGATGCTGAAGAGGTTTATTGAATGAAGTGAATTCAGGAGTTAGAAAGTTCTCAAACTTTCCAAAACAAACTTAGATAATGCTTTGTTGATCATGAAGTTCTCATAAATTAAGAAACATACTCATGATAAAAGGTTTTATAGAAATGGAGGAATTGTAAAGATTGTATCAGTTTCAGAAGTACTGAACTCAGAAGTTGCAGGATGTTAGAATATTTAAAGGTGATAACGTTTGAAGAATTCCAAAGTTTCAGAGTAAAGAATTAAATCGTAATGAGATGAGAAAGAAATATAAATCGTAATGAGATAATAAGGAAGAAAAATTTGTAATGATATGATAAGGAAAGAAATTTTTTAATGAGATGAGAAGGGAAAAAAATTCACAATAAGATAAGAGGGAAACATAATTCGTAATGAGATGAGAAAGAAACACAATTCACAATGAACTGAGAAGGAAACATAATCCATAATGAGCTGAAAAGTAAATGAAATTAGTAATGAGATGAGAAGGAAATTGAATTTTCAATGAGATATTAAGGAAATAGAAATCATAATGAGATGATAAGGAAATATAATTTGTAATGAGATGATAAATAAATAGACATCATAATGATATAATAAGTAAATAGATTTGTAATGAGATAAGAATGAAATATATTTGTAATGACATAATAAGGAAACAGATTCATAATGAGATGATAATGAAACATATTCAAAATGATATGAAAAGAAAATAGATTCTTAATTATATAAGAGGGAAACAAATTCATAATGATCTTAGAATGAAACAGATCATAATGAACAGAGAAAGAAAGATATATATTAATGAGATGATTATGAAGAGGACTCAAAAATAAAATTTCATAAGTTTTATGAAGATTTGAAGAGGTCAAACTTGAAATTAAATTGAAAAAAAATCATAGATAAATATAGTGAGGATTGAAGAATTCAATGTTAAAGTTTAAATATGAGATATTTTCAGAGTTTTTGAAATTTGAGGAAGAGGGTAAAGTTTTGAAGTTTCCCTCTTTTATTTTCTAAGTCACCTATAAATACTTTCTCATATCATTTTTTTCATTATTAACTTTCGTGTAAGTGAAAAGGGTAGAGTGTTAAAGAATTTGAGTAAAAGTTATTTTTGGATTGAGATCTATAAATAATATTCGAAACCTGTAAGTTTTGTTTACCGGACATGATAATTTTATTGATTCAATTGGACTAAGGAAGATTGTGTTGAGAATTTGAGTAGAGTTTGAGTTATGTAGATTGAGAATGAATTCATCAAACCAATTTCATCAGATCAACCCTCGTAGTATTGAGAAAATCAGATCCATCCTCATTAGATTGAAAAAATCTGATCTAGTTAAATCAGACTAAGGATCCAGACTTAGAAATTGTGGAGTAGTTTCAAAAAAGTATTTATTCTTTTGTTTGGATCAATTTTTTTACAGAAAAATATTTTACACTGAAGGGATTCGGTATAATCTCTCCTATCAGGAGATAGAAGGTGTTTAATAGGATTTGGCACAAGTTGTATTCACTTCTTCTTAATAGTGAATTTCCATAGATCCATGGGAGTGGATATTACAAGGATGTAGGTTCTCACACTGAGGCTAAACCTTGTAAATATTGTGTGCTTTACTTACTTTTCTACATTTTCATGCATGAGTTTTTAAAAAATAAGATAAGTAAATAATCTTAACAGGTTATAGGGTTTAGGTTTTGCAAAGTATTGAAACTTATAAAAAGTAAAACAATTGATTCAAACCCTCATTCTTAGTTGTTATTCAATCCTTTAAAACTTTATAATTTATTTAGATCTAGAAGAAATTATTACCTCATATTAGGATCCTTTCCTTTTTGATTATGTGGATATTTCAAAAAATAATTTCGTATTACCTTCATTGTCATGTAGGGATTAAAGTATAGAATCCCTTTAGTGGTGATTCACATGTTCTACTTTGATCTCTGAGCAATGCTAATTGATTTTCATGTGCTAGCATGGAGAAACAATTATCCTATGTTGTTTGTATTGATCACTCATCCTTTGATCTTGAAGGAATCTTCCATGTGTTTCTTGCTCTTGAGAGGGAAAGATAAAGAGAAATTCTAGATAAAAATCCATTTAATGGAATGATTCACTATATCTTGATTTACCCTACACAATAGACATAACCATCTATTTATAAACTTAGGGTTTCGGTCAAAATTTTATTTAATTCCATATCAGACTTTAAATAATATAATAATCTTTATTAAACCCCATTCCAATAATAATAATAATATTATTATTATTTTATGGAATATTCACTATCTTACACAATAAAAAATATTATTTAACCAGCTTGTAAATTTATATTTTTCACTCAACATAGTCTTATTCCATTCGAACTCCTCTATATTTATTAAATACTTGAATAAATATTTAATAAAATATTTCATTCATTAAAAAAAATTTGTGATCCATAAAACATGAATAAAATTACTTCTCATTCTTGAGAATAATATTTATTCCATTTATTAAATTCAAATATAATTTTTTCAAGATCAATGAAAACACTTAGTGTGTGGCCCTCTAGGATTATTTCTAGTTGGCATTAAGCGAGATCACCTAAAGTCAAATATTACTGTCTAGAAATGGGTCAAGGAACCTGAGAGAAAGAACTTAATGTTGCAACAATGATAACCACATATAAAAACTCATTGCATAATATAATCCATTTGTCTCAAATATCATTAAGTATGTTACACATCCAGGTCATCAACCTATGTGATCAATATGTATTTATTTGATTATTTGAAATAAATACATCATTATACCATGGTCATGGAAGTTAGTATGATGGTTCTATTTCAATCAAAGAGAAGAGATATAACCTTCCATAAATATGGAATAGATAATCCTTCCTCAACTTATCCATTGAAAAATGCCATTCATCATGCACTCAACATATCCTACTTCATGCCAATATATAGTGCGTGAGTTTTCATCATTAAATTTAAGTGTGTGATTTGTGACAAAAATAAATGATAATATTAAAGTTTAAGTAATATTATATAAGCTCATAGATAAGAATATCTGATGACACCAAAACATGTGGAATTTCTACTTGCTGGTCTATTCTTTTAATCTGCCATCCTAGAGATTACAAATTGTGAACTTCATGAAAAAAATCCTCATCTGCTTATGAGAACTCACACATTAAAGTCACATTATATGTGTCCCATCATAGAAAATTATCTAAATATTAGACTATATTAAAGAATATATTCATAACACTTCAAGGTTCTAATCATAGTGGGGAACTACTATGACTTTATCAATGCGATATATACGCAAGGACATCATTACATTAAAGTCATGAATAATAATGGAAAATATGTTATAAGATGTTATTAATATTTAAATCATCAAATATACATGTAATAAAAGTACAAAAAGTTGTTCTAAGGACACCAAATCTAACATATCTCAAAATTGTTATTGAACATTATTTTTATGGAATATTGGGCTAAAAAGATGACCCATTAGACTGATAATTTCAAGTTTTTGATGTGACACTATTACATGGTCATAAAGATTATTTGGTCTAACATTAAGATATGCATCATGTTTATTTTAATTTTGGTCAATGGGAAGGTCCTTTCAAGAAGGAAAAAATAGTAGCTAACACAAAATAAAACTTTCTCTTAATTTTTTGAATTTAATTATTTTCATATTCAATTTTGAACAAAACATAGAAATGTCTCAACTAGTATTTCTTTCACCCTGTTATGAAACTGTATTAGCAATGGATTTTTTTGATAACATTGAAGTAATTCTCTATAATCTAGCTACCTTAATGTTTTCTTTTCTTTTTCTATAAACTATTTCAAAATTTGTTGGATTAGTTGAGGCATATGAAGCAATGTTCTTGAAAGGTATGATTTTGGTTTGAGTTTTTAACTAGGGCACTAGATAATTATGAAACTTTTTTATATTAATTTTAAAATTTTAAATTTATTTTAAATGAAACCACTATAAATTCATAATATTTTATCCTCATATTTTTTCTTATATATTTCTCCCTACAAAATTTGCATTATATTATATACTCATAGACTAGGTACTGTATTGATCATCATATCATGTTTGTTGTATTTACTCCTACTTTAATTTTTTCCCCTTTTACCTTTACCAATTAATGTTTAATACACTCTTTTACTATTTATAAAATTGGTATATTTTTTACTTATTATATATTCAAATATCCCTTACATTATTTACGATTACACCATGGTTGATACTAATCAATTTGAATTTTTAACCCCTTAGATATTATTTCAGGGAGCCTACACCATCATTCCTAACAATAGCCTTAAATCCTTATGGATTTGCATAGATATATTCACAATAAATTGTGATTACAATTTATTAATAACTTTACAAAATGCAACAGGAAATTGCATACTCCATGACTCTCATGTCTCTTCTAGCTTTATACTATGTGAAATTATAGTATGCATGCATTATATATAATATGTGTATATTTGTATGTAGTATACATACCGTTTGCATAAAATATGCAATCATTGTTTGAAATTACATACACACGTATGCATATAGTAGGCATACATTTTTTGAAGTTAAAGAAATATATAAAAAAATGGTGTATTGTATGTAATATGCAATTTCATACTCTCATGTGTTTCACTAGACTGTAATTTACCACTTTCTTGAAACCCCCTTTATATATAACAAAAAAACAATTTTATTTGTTATGTTTTCTTTATTTAATATTAATTATAATATTTTATTTTTTATATATTTTATTTATCAATATTTTTTACAATAAAAATTATTTTTATTTCTTTCATAAGCTCCTATGTCCTATGAAAATTCATGGGGGATACTAGTTATAAATATCAAATATTGAAATTTAGATTCAATAGACATATATTATTGAATAACATTTTTAGAGATAAGAAAAATTTCATTATATATATCCTAGTGTAAAAAATGAATCTAGTCAGTTTTTTTTAGTGTTCACTTTCTTCTCATTCATTTGAATAAATCTGTAATTAGACTCCAATTGATAGAATAGAAAGATTGAAATCAAAAACACTTTTAATTTTTGTTGAATCTTCATTATCATTGCCTTTTAATAAATTTTTCTACAAAAATAAATAAATTATTATAGTAAATGATACATGATTCTATATAAGAGAGTGTTTAAATATTTTATATTCCATTATGTATGTCAGGCAAATAACATCCCAAGATTTCACGGTATGTATTCTCTTAAATAAATTCAATAAATTCAATAGTTTACATTGCACAAAAAATTACTTCATATAGTATAAATCAAATAAAATCACATATAGAACACAAATCAAGCTATATAATGAAGAATTAATGAAATAAGAGTCTTTTTCTAGAAATTAATAACACATACCAATGAAATAGTAACTTGGCTTATGGAATAGTAATGTGACCCTTATGAATAGTAATTCTTCTAATGAAATAGTAACCTCACCTATAAAAATATAAATAATTTTTAGGCATCTAATAAATGGTGATATGATATAATTACATCATAGTATAAGTAAATAAACGTTTCATAAATTATTAATTATGTATTGATATTTTTATAAAACATAAATGTTTATTTATAATTTTATAATAAATATAATTATTTAACAGAAATTTGATTTTAAAAAATAGAATAATAAATTAATATTTTATTTTATAATTATTATAAGATAATTTTATGAGACCTTAATTGATTTTTCAAAGTGTTATAAAATCAGATATAATTTTAAAATTCGTATTTTTCGAGTAAATGTTGATTTTAATTAAAAATTAAATTTAAAATTATTTAGAAAATTATTTTCATAAAATGGAGTTTATTTTTTAATTATACATGTTAAAAAATTATTAGGGTAATTTTTTGGTATTTTTATATAATAGTTGAATTTTTGATGAATAGTGAAATATGATAATTTGCAGTATAAAGTAAATAAATGAATTATTGAGTAATAGGTGATTCATGGATGATGTAAGAGCAAAAACTAGAACCATAATTTATTATTTTAATATATTTAGAGATAATTTTCATACTATTCATAATCTTGATCCAAAATAATAAACTAATGAATAAAATAATGAGAAAACACCCCTTTCCTCCACTATAAATACCCCCCTCACCACCTCTTCTCCTCACACCCTAAAAGATTTGAGACCTTTAAAATTTGTGACCAATACTATTAACAACCCTCTCCCCCATTTATAGGATCAATTATTCTCAACAAAATACCTAAATCAATTTCCTTATGGTGGTTCTTAAGGAGAGGAATTCAAGAGGCAAATTCCTCTTTCTTTTTCTTTTATTTTCCTTTCAATTTAATTTATTTTCTTATAATATCTTCATATCCCTCTATACAAGTGTAATTATAAATAAAACTTTACATATATACTTTATTTTTATTATGTTAATTGAATAATCCATCATCATTTCTCTTCCCCTATCTTTTTGTACTAAAAATGGAAACATCGTCTATGAGGTGCCAATTCACCACCTTCATGGATGATGATTGTTTTTTTTCTAATTTAACCTTAAAGGCTGGTCATAAAACCGTTTTTATGGATAAAAAAGTCTATAAAATATTTATTATAACTTATTAAATATTATATAACCATTATATATACATAATATCAATTTATAAGACAAAACTAGTTTGTGATGATCGAAAAAACACCAAAATTATCTAAACGATTATCACTAACATTTTATCTAAATGATTCATCATCATACCATATAAACAAATTAAATATATAACCACTAAATATTATTTAATTTCATTAATACTAAATAATTTAAATTCTGGATAACTATTCTCATTTTACATGATTTTCCTTACATATATATCAGTAAATCGACCATGAAAACCAAGGAAATGAACACTATTAAATGATGAAATAATACTTTATAAATCATCAAAAATGACATAAATGAACTTAATAAAATTATAATAAATAAAATTCATATATAAAATTTTATTAATTAATTAAATATTGTATTTAATTTAATTATTCTGAACATTAAAATCAAGGGCAGAACACATTTGGACATAAGGTTAGGGACTTTATCTCAATTTCCATGTAATTGAGTCTTACTTGGTATAATTCATGTAATCATTTTTATATGGTGTATCTATTGGACCTTTGATATAATTTTTCATTTGAAATTATATTTCTATCAAATTTCCATATTATTGTATCATAGATATGATTATTATCTTAGTTGTATACCATTTTACATACAATGTTTATTTTGAATGTTGTTTTAACTAAGAAAATATTAATTAATATTTATCATCTAATCAATAAGGATATTGATAAGGTATATTTTTCTTGAATTAAATATATATATAAAGAATTATTTTGACTTTAAGTGATGGGTGGGGCCTGTTATAGCCCCTCGAGGCATCGACATGCCTCATGAGGCAAAACAGTTGGCGAAAAACACTTCATGTTTGTTTCCAAACAGAATCCACCGGGTATCTACCCACATAATTAATCCATATTTATGGTATTATGGTTCATGTTCTAGATAAATTACATTCAAATCATAATCATTTTTTATCAAGTATTCATTTATTAATTTCCATGGGGTTTTCACTATGAAAAAATATATGGATGCATTTTAAATCTCAATTTATTGATGAAATGTGTTTTTAAATTATTCACCATGCCATATTGATTATGTATAATTGTTTATGATTCACTTATTATTTATTCATGATTCCACTATATGTAACCCTTACTAAGAATTTTGAATCACCCTTTTATTTTTTTTCGTCCTTAGGTTGTGAAGATGAGATCTTTGAATAAATGACAAGAAGCGGCTTATTTTCTTTTGTTATGTACTATGTTTGACTACCAATGTAATAAGGGAACCATGTATGTATCTAGTTTCTTCAATACTACTATTTTGATCTATCCTTAGTGATGTGATCCCTTGTATTTATGCCATTTTAATAAAATGACCACCTACTATGGGCTTCTGGGGTTGGGGTTATTATAGTTGGTATCATAGGAAGTTTAGTAGAAACCTTGGGAACTAGATTTAGAAGACATAGTTTAGGGAACAGAATCCTAAGATAGAATTTGAGGATAAGTATAGAATAACATCTTAGAATTTTGGTCAGGTAGAGATTATGTAGGTCTTCCTAGAAATACAACCCTATCCGGATACTACAAGTGGATTTGGTTCTAGAATAGATGTACTTAGGGGTAACAAATTTGAAAAGGTGTCCAAGTCTTGACTCAGGGTAACCTTGTACATGACAACATGCCTTACTAACCCGATGTTTGACACTCTCTAGGGATATTCTTAGAATAATTCACATTTTACTTACAAACCATTATGAAGTATTTAAATGTAAAAATGTCCCCAACAAAACCATGTCATCATAATGATATTAGATTTTCATAATTTTCAATTTATGTTTAGTGTTTTTCTAGCTCAAAATTTTTCATCATGATTCATAACCTAATTTAGTGTATTCCATTGTTTAGAAATGGTGCCTAGTGGAAAAAAATTAATCAATAACCATGGAAAATGTATGGATTTACCCATTGATCAAGTCAACCTATTTAGTGTTGGAGCTGAGCAGATCATAACCATATTAGGCCTTCTTACAAAGGTTATGATGAATAACCATACTATACCTATGTTATATTGTTTCATTTCGTAAAAAAACCCATCTTTTAGTGGGGATACTAATATAGTGGAAGATAAAAATGTATCAAGTCCCTTGAAGATATATTTCTAGCATTGAGATGTAATGAAAATGAAAAGGTAGTACTGGAAGTATATTGTCTCAAGGGTGATGCAGATCAATGGTGGTATTTAGTTCAGAATACTATGGAAGAAGATGAAGCAGAGTAAATGAAATAGAGAACTTTTAAGGAAACATTCTTAAAAAAATACTTCCCTTGTGATCAACAAACTGAAATGAATAGAAAATTACTTAGCTTAATGAAAAGGTAAGAAAAGAGTGTTGCAGAGTATGAGAATACATTCAAAGGACTAGAAAGGTATTCTATATATTACATATGTGATTAATAAGACAAGATTGATCCTTTATTTGAAGGTATTAATCCAAGTCTTTTAAGGTCACTGGTTTCACAAACATTTTCATCATATGATGAAATAGTATTAAGTGCCATCAAAACAGAGGGGGAATTTTCTAGATATCATAAGTTCAAGGGAAATTAGTATAAGAATAGGTCTTATGAAAACCATGTAAAAGGTGAAGCATTAAAGAAGAAAAAGGGAATGAATAAATTTTCATTATATGAAAATTGTGGAAATAACCATCTTGGGAAATGCTTGAAAGGTATGGGAGTTTTCTATAAGTGTAGAGAAAAGGGTCATTGATCTAATTACTAGAAGGGAAAGAAAAAATAAATGATTTTTAATGCTTTAACTGTAATGAAATGTGGAATTATTCAAATCAATTTCCCATGTGTTAGAATAATCTACCATAAAAGTGTCCAAGGGGACATGTCCAAGCTTATGCCATTACAACTATGGAGGTTGAAGTTCCTAATGATGTGGTGGAAGGTACTTTAATAATTTCCTCAAACCTGTCCAATGAATTATTTGATTTTGGATCATCATATTATTTTAAATCTTCCCAGTTTTCCAAGAAAGTTATACATTTATCTTTTGATTTAATAAACAAGTTGGCAATCAAAACTCCTAAAGAAAGTATCATTGAAACATAGATGTGTCGATCAGTCCCATTTATGACACATAAATGTGCCTTAGTTACAAACCTTATCATCATACCTATGGTTTATTTTTATATAATCCTTAGTTTGTATTGGATTTTAAAATATGATGTGAAAATGTATTACATGAATAATGAATTTTCAATTTTTGAGGAAGATGTAGAATCCCTTATCTTTAGAGTAGAAACATAGTAATCTAGTTCTTATCTGGATCCACCTCTAGAAGCTCTAATAAATGAAATTGTTAGTGCAGAAGAGAAAACAACATCTAGAGATGAGGAAAGTAATCTTTGAATTTAGTATTTACCAATTGTGCAAGAATGTATTGATGTATTTCCAGGGGATTTACCTAGACATCCTCCAGATCGGGATATCAATTTCTCTATTGATTTGATTCTTAGTGAAAGACCTATATCAAATACTCCCTATAGAATGAACACTTTTGAATTAGTTTATATGAATAAAAAACTAGACGAATTGAGTGAAAATGTATTTATTTTCCCTAGTGTTTATCCATGGAGAACCCCGATTATCTTTATCAAGAAGAAAGATGGATTGAGTCTGTGCATTGATTATAGATAAACCAATGTTATTACCATAAATAAAATGTATCATTTTCCTTGTATTGATGATTTATTTAATCAAATTCCCAAATCTCAATATTTTTTGAAGATTGAAATTCGATCTATATATCATCAATTACTTTTGAGTAAGGAAGATATTCCAAAGATAATATTTTAAACCAATTATGGAAATTATGAGTTTACAATAATGCCATTTGGACAAACTAATGCACCCTATATTTTCATGGATATAATAAACATAGTTTTCAGGAATATATTAATGATTTTGTTATGGAATTTATTAATGATATCTTGATTTATTAAAAAAGTTATGAGGACCATGAGAACCATGTGTGGGTTATTCTGGAGACTCTTAGAAGAAAATAGTTATATGGGAAGTTTGGTAAGTGTGAATTATAGCTTCAAATGGTTTATTTTCTTGGATATATTATCTCCAAGGATAGAACCTCAATTGATCCTATGAAGACAAAGTCAATTCAATAATGACCTATGCCAACGAACATAATTAAGATATGTAGTTTTATTAGATTAGTAAGTTACTATGATAATTTCATTCATAATTTTTCCCAATTGGATAACCCGCTAATCAACCTCACAGGTAAAGGGTTTAAGTTCATATAGACAAAAGAATCTACTAAATGTTTTTAATAACTAAAGATAATATTGGTCAATACTCCAATTTTGACTCTTCTATCTGTGAATGATGGGTTTCTTATATATAGTGATGCATCAAAGAATAGACTCGGCTATGTCCTTATGTAAAATAATAAAAGTATTTCTTATGAATCAAGGTAGTTGGAGACACACCTCCTTGTGGGCCTATTATCATAGTATTTTTTAGCCTCTTGCATATATGGAGGCATGCATGAGTTCATGTGACCTTCTAGTTTGGACATGGTGGTTTAGGTTAGAATTTTGCACCATGAATTTATTTTATGATTATTCTCATGAAAATTATAGGGATTTACAAATCCATCTAAGGTTCTCTCTCTCATGAGGTTTTGATTCGAAAGTTACCAATTTGTTAAGGGATTTATGTTTGAATCCCATTTTAATAGGGATTATTTATTCTTGAATTTCCATTGAGAAAATTATATCTGATAAATCCATTTAATTTTTATTATCCTATGACTATTTTATAAATTTTTAATTTTTAGTACCGTTTTCCTCTCTTTGAAACTCAAAACAGTATAGAATTTTTTTAAGTTAATATGACCTGATTTATCCTCTTTAGGTTAGAAACCCTTTTTATTTCATAAACATGTTTTCAAAAACATTTTAAATAATTTTTTAACTATTATCTGATGATTTTTAAAGCCATTTTTTTCTTAGTTTGAATCTTTACAAAAAGGTTTAAAATAAATAATCTTTCTATTTTCTGAATGAGGTACTTTTATCAAATATGTGAACAGAATCTTTGTCATAATGATTATGGCATGAACAAAATTTATCACTTTCATGACCACTCAATGCTTTAAAACTTCATTTAAATGTGTACAAGGATATTTGAAAAGAAAATATTTTACTCAATATTTTAGAAATATTTGGATTTTAAATAGGTTATTAGAAATTGAAAAGGGTATTTTCATCAAGAAATATTTTAGTGATCTTTTAAAGAAATTTCCATCTATAATAACATCCTTTGATGTTAATTATCTTTTAATAAGGATATGATCCAATGATACCATCCTTATTACTTCCCTAAATGGTTTGTGATTATGATGATGATATTTTTATGAGACTTTTTTTTGTTCCATGTGTTATGATATGATGAAATGATAAAATGTTCACGAAACCCATTTCCTTTCCATGATTTATGTTATGATTATATGATGAATGTTTTTTGATCCTATGGAATACATATGTTTGGTTTTCATTATGTGATGGGTGGGACCGAAATTATATAGTTATCTAATGCAGTGGGTAAATATTTACATCTCATGAGATAATTATGGGAAATGAGGTGATATGCTCGATCTACTATGGGAAATATGTAAGGATTTGTGATCCAATATGGGAAACAAGTGGTGATGCCTGATCTGATATGATATAGGAAGTGGGTGCTGATGCTCGATCCACTATGATTTGATGGTCTTAGTTATTAACCTTGACATATGAAATGGTTTGTATATATTTTATGGTGCCATAATTTTATGAAATGTTTTATGACTATGATCTAAAATTATAGTCCATGATTGATTGATAATGATTTATCACTCTTCTGATTCAGGTATTTTGAAATTATAAATGTTTAGTTGATAAATCATTTTCATGATCTATAATAGATTGGGTATGAAATTTGTAAATTATGTTCATGAACTCATTCCCTTATGTTTATCTTATTCTTTTATATGATCATTTATTAATATCTTCCAAGTTTAACCTTACTGAGTATCTAAGCTCACCCTTTATTATGTTTCCTTTCCTCGGGTTATAAAGAAAGGTTTTAAGTAGGGTATGTCATGAAGGGTCCAAATAGATAATGACATTACGATAGATGATGAAGAATGTACCTAAATAGGATGTTTATATATCTAGTATCCAAATACACTAATGTTTTATAGTTTTGGTGTGGATCATAATGTTATGTATTTAATATTCCTCTAAAATGATGTAATATTTATGTATGAAAATTATGGGTCACTATGTATAGTTTGGTTGATGATTCCACTTTAATGGTATGATTTAATTCATGATAGAATACACAAACCATGTATGTTTTTTTGGTTTCAACTACAATGAAAGAGGATAAGAAATAGAAATTAAGGTGATGGAGGATCATGAAATTATGGAGATGTTCCTTTATTCCCAAGAAGTAATAAAAAATGGCAATGGAAACTTTTATAGGTGTTAATGGATTTCATTTATATATATTGATGATCATAGATTGATTTGTGATGGTGTTATAGCCTCAATCAGGGCTCTAGATAAAGTTTTGAAAATAATTATAGGTGGAATTGAAGAATGTGGTTCGATTTTAGGGAAAGAAGACGAATCTAGTTTAGGATACCTAAATACATAGTGTGTAGTTCTGTGAAACACACATCGTGTATCTCATTTGGTGTGGTAGTGATGGATTTTATCAATGTTAAATATCACACACCATTTGACTATTTGTACACAACATGTTTATAGGGAGTACATGCCCAAGTGAACATTTGAGTTTACATATAGTGTGGGCTAGGACCATACAACATGTATCTATGGAACACAACATGAGTTGTGGTGGTACACACTGAGTACCCAACATGTATGGACACTCTATGTAGTATATCTTATATGATAGGTAAGAGGTACTCACATTCTATGTGCCATGACGGTACACTATCAGGATTATTTTTAGGGGTTACACACCATGAAACCTATAAGACATGTCATGTACTCCTTCTAGAAATTGTGGATTGTTTTTTCACCTTGCTCGAGACTCATAATCAGGCAAGTGAATAACCCATTCTAATTTTTTTCTACATATAACTCGATGGAGAGAATTTATTTGATATTAAAGATAATATGCGAGGTGATATGAGCATGTTACTCTCTTTTCAACTTCAAATATCCAAAAAAAACGTTTAGATGTGATCTTTGGAGTGATTCTATGGTCATTATCTATAACACCCCCAGGAAGGTGAGACATAAAAGGCTAAATGTTACTACCCATGTCAAAAAGGTGCAACTTTATTTTAAGAAGCATACATTATTAGAATTTCATAGTTAATTGAGTTTATACTGAAGTATTATGAGGATGGGTGACCACATGGGAAGCTTCTCAAGGTGTGTGTGAGTGAGAAAAAATAATATTGAAAGAACATGTATCGGCCTATGGGGACAACCATTAGTTTGATAAGTGGACCCAATGGGTTATATCCTATGGTGTGTTAGGAATGTAACCAAGTTATTAAAGGAGTACCATAGGGACAAATGACCCAGTTTATATCTGAGGGATATCATATCATGAAAAATGGTATTAGGTCAATTACCCATCCTAATGTACAGAGGCACTTCTTGGGTTTCAGGTGTTGGTTCTTCAATAAGGATGTTGTGATTAAAAGGGTGGATATTATAACACCCATAAAAATTTAAACTGAAAAGTATAAATGATAATATACAATTCAGAAATCATTTCCTTTATTTTAGGGATCATACATGGTTATAACTCCATAGTTATGTGAGCAAGACCTAGAGTGGTTTCAGGATGGGTGACCTCCCCAGAAGATTCATAAGGTGTGTGTAAGTGAGGACAAAGAACATTGAAAGAAAATGGTTCAACCTATGGGGAAAGTCATTAATATGATAAGTAAACTAATTGGGTAATAGTTTTCGGTGTTCTTTGAAGGAAACCAAGGTATTATAAAAAAACCCATGGGGACATATGACCACGTTCATGGCAGGCAAAGTCAGGTCGTGAAAGTATACCTCTAGCGGTATGGTCAATGTATGTTTCCCCCATTTTCTTTATGAATATAGGGTCGGTATCCCTTGTACACACCTAGGGTGTGGGTCCTATATATTTGGAGTCGGTTTTCCCCCATATAAGATCTCAAGCGGGGTATTGGCACTCTACTTGGGTTAGTATCCCCTCTACCATTTCTTGCCCCTTAGCGAGGAATCAATCCCTTACTACATATCTAGATGAGTTATTTATATTAATGACTTGAGTAGTTTAGATTTGTGGAGATACATGCATAATTTTCTTTTGGTATGGTATAAATATCAAGACCTCTTCTATTGTCTTGGGTTCTCAAACTTGAGCATATTTGGGTTACATATTATTTTTCCCCCTAATTTTTGTTTTATGTGATGATTTTTCTTTTGATATTATTTTATGGTTTTGGGTCATCCTAGTGGGTGTGTATATACTCACTCCTGCATGTGCATTTTTTCCCATGTGTTGTGTCTTATGCATATGCCATAAATTTCATAAAGGAACTTAGTGGACCATGTATTGGTGGAGATTAGTGTTGCATGGTGGTTGTGATAGTTAATAGTGTTAATTTCTAAGATCATGAACACAGACCTTTGTAAATACCTCAACCCTAGTAGCCTAGAGCTGGTGGTTACTTTATTACATAAACATAAGATATAATGAATCACATCATGAAGGAAAAAATCATTTATTTGTCTTGGTAAACTTGATACATAATTGAATCTCATTTTATAATTGATAACATAAAATACAAAATAGTATTTTATTCAAGTGAATCATTATTTACTCCAGTATAACCCAACATATAAATCATAATACACATCTTGGCATCCTGGGGAAATAAAAATAATAAATGGGGGAACTCAAATGCTCAATATGGGTATGCATACAGTGTAAGATATTATGAATAAATAATCATAATAAATATAGAAAAGTAAATAATTGAGACACATTCCATTCAATCAATTACATGAACATAATATGATAAAAATAAAAAAATATCAAATAATTCCATATAACTAATCTCATGAGCTTGAAACTTAACCATGGATATTCTAACTAATTGAATAATCACATAGAATATCAATAAATAATCTCATAATTAGTTCATGCACAATTTTATACATCTAAAACATACTTTCAAGACCTCATGCCAAGACATCTTACATATATGGGTAAGGCCTTAGCTAAAAGCCCAAGCTAGTTTGTCTCATGAGACCTAATGATGCTTCGAGGGGCTATAGCGGGCCCCACCCATCACTTACTAAGTCCAATTCATTCCTCATATAAAAGTTATAAAACATAATCTACATATTCATTCATATTAAAAAACTAGCATACAAAATCTTCCCAATCACCCCAATAAATAAACATAATTATAAACCATCAAGAGAAATATGAGTGGTATCAAACCCGTACATTCCCAATAAAACTAATCATAAAACATCTTGAGAAATAATAAATGTGGTATCATTACAACATAACATTTTTGGATCATAATTATAATCAAGGTTCAATGTAATTGACGAATAAAAATACCATAAAAATGTCACTAAAAACATTCTTGAGTAAAATAAAAATTTTACTTTGAAAACATTTTTAAAACTAAAAGTTCGAAAAATATTCTAAAAAAACCTTTTAAAACTATAAGGGATTATTTAAAATATTAAGTGTTCATGGTGGTGATAATTTCATACATTTTATACATGTTAAAACTAATATTCCTTTCACATTTTCAATAAAAGCCAAATGGGCCTTGTTTTGAAAATAAGTGAAGATGCCTTTTAAAATAATTTGGTGAGAAATTAAAACTAGGGAAAAAATTAATTTAAAACATATTATAGAAGCATTAATTTTTTTTTGAAAACACTTTTATAAAACATGGATATGGAATAAAAAAGGGTTTTCGACTGAAGAGAGAAATAAAGTCAGTTTTCTTTAAAAATATTATTTAGGAATCATGAGTAAATAAATAGATGAAAATGAAGGGAAAAATGTATTTTTAAACCATAAGATAATAAATTTCATGATATTCTTGAGATATAGTTCATAATATTTTATTATCGGAAGCATAAATATAAACAATCCTGATAAACGATGAGATTGTATCATAAAACCCTTAATACTTTGGTAACATTGAATCGTAAGCCCCATTAAAAAATAAAATTAAATAAAACTTAAAATATAATTAGAATAAATTAATTCATGATATTAAATTTCAAATTTATTGTATATACACCTAATAAATTAATTTATATGTGTAACATGACATGTGTCTCAAAGGAATAAAATTTAGACAAAAATATCTCACTAATTTGGTAACATTTGAACCGTAAACCCCATGAAATAGAGATCCTAAAATAGATACATAAATCCCCATAATTTTCATTATAATCAATATAAAATACATTCATTTGTATTATATACACAAAATCTAAGAAACATGTGGTGAATATGGCATGTATCTCATAGATATAAAAGTGAGATGAAAAATCTCTTACCTTATGTTTGAATTCCATCGTATGTGTATGAAACTCCTGTAAAATAAATATAAGTTTATTATAAATCTTTTAAATAACCATACTCATATATTTTATACCATAAATTATTTACTTATAGTATTTTATTACCCTTTTATTAATAATTCTTTGCTAAAATTGTTGTTTCGGGTGATAAGTGCTTCATTTTTCATGTATGTTTTGGTTTAGTAATTTCATTAATTTTAATTTTATCATAGTTACATAATATAAATAATGTTAAAAATGATATTAATATCATATATATTCACTATTTATTTACTTATAAGTATCTATAAAATTTAAAGATAGAAAATGGATCGCACCATTCACGGAGACGGCAGGCCGTACAAACACTTGAATGATGTTTCCTTTTTTCTAGATGGATGGAATAAAAGTAAAATATATATTAATTCAATTTTAAAAAATTATTATATATATATATATATATAATTTATATGAATTAAATCCATCTTTATTATCAACCATGTAAAAATAAAATGAAAAAAAATCGCATCGCTATGTGGATGTGGTAATCCACACGTACAGATGAGAAACATTATTATTTTACAACAAATTTGGAAGATAAGAAGTTAGATGTGATATTATATTTACCAAAGTATTTTCATTTCATATATACCACATATATTCATAAAGTTTAACCTTACTACCTTCCATATAAATCATTAGAGAAAAATAAATTGCATCACTTCATGAGGCGGCAGTCTGCCATACACATGAGTGACGTTATAGTATCCCCTACTGAATGGAAAGTATGAAAGTATATGTGATATAATAATTATATAAGAATAATAATTTCATAAATTTAATATATAAAATTTAAATCAATCATTATATCCAGCCTTGAAAAGTGGTGATGGAAATCAAATTACATCGGTTTGTGAGGCGGTAGTCCTCTATACATAAGATCGATGATTTCATTTTCCATTTGATGTAAGTGGGGATGGATAGAGGTTATTAAATTAACATAATAAAATATCAGTATATAGGATATTTTTGTGTTATTATATTACCATAGTTGAAGATTATTTGAAGGATTTATAATAAAAAATAAAACAAATACACAGATTTAAGAATTTTACTTCTTCTCGGAGATCCTCTTTAAAAATGTACCTAAATCCTTCTTAGGATTTATTCATAATAATAATAATTTCTCTATTATTTGGGCAGTAAATTGAGTAATTTATTGGGGTAGTTATTTTTTTAAAAAAAGTATTTTGGAAGTGTGAAGAGGGGAGGAGAGGAGGGATATCTTTTATAAGTGGGGGAGAGGACACACATGGAATTTTTGAAAAGATAAAGTGATACCCATGTATTTATCATGAAAAAAGACTCCAAAATGGGTTATTATTTACCCTTATAGGCTATAAGGTCTAAATATGTCAATAAAATTGGTTTTAAAAAAATATAGGTCATTTTTAACGCTTATCGTTTTAGTTTTACCCTTCGGTAAACTCATTTTTACCTTAACCGTAGTAATTAATCTTTACTATTTTTACTATTTATTATGGTAAAAAATTAATTTGAACTTATTAGATAATATTAATTATTCTGATTAAAAATATGGAATCCATTTTATTAAAATCAACTCATATAAGTGACAATAATTACTTTAAAAGAAAACCCATAGACACATCGAAAGATCAGTTTTTCCAATTAAAAACTTTCAAAAGTTTAAAAATAATTATATCATGATTCAATATTAAATTGATTTAAATGACATAAATTATCTAAATAATAATATAATTTTACTATTTTTACTTTAAAACAAATTTATAACATAATTTTTCTTTGTAAATAACTTAAACAAAGAGGTAGCTTTCAAATAAAAATAAGTATTTTTCACTATTCATCAAAAAAATTAATCCTTTTAGAAAATTATAAAAAATTCACCCAAATATAATTTTGACATGTAAATTTCCAAAATTATATTTATTTTTTCAAATAAAGTTTCTAAAAGTACTAAAAATTAATGAA
The DNA here is from genome assembly GCA_963277665.1 of Viscum album. NCBI lineage: Eukaryota > Viridiplantae > Streptophyta > Magnoliopsida > Santalales > Viscaceae > Viscum > Viscum album. The sequence goes on along the minus strand of OY728136.1, from coordinate 1,503,453,545 downwards.
CAAAGTGCGACTAAATCGCCTTTTAGAAAAATATAGTTTTTCAAAAAACATTTATGTTTCTTTCAAATGGTTATTATTTTATTTATAATCAATAGATAACCATTGAACATATTTTATACAAGTTTAAACCATATAATTTTAATAATTTATTTATTCATATTCCTACCTTCCAAATTAACAACTATGTTATAATGTCCTGTTTAAATAATAATATTAACAGTATATCACAGTTTGTTAAAACTTGGTGTTGCTTGTTATGCAAGATATCAAAGGAATGACGTTTCCCTTTTAAAATATTAGGGCGTTAAAACATTACTAATATAGAATGTTATCTTGGGTTTTTTTTCTTTTGGGCATGTATTTTTCACATTTATATTATGTTTATGTATTTTTTTCACCAACGGATCTTAGAGATTATTGATTAATTTATCACATTTATTTTTTGGTTAAGTCATTACTTATATTATTATTATATTTTTGGAGGTGTGAATTGTGTAAAATTGATTTAGGATAAGGCCTCCCATTTTATTGATATACCTACTCAGTGTTACTCACTATTCCCTGGCATATTGGATGCATTCTTATGGTGGAACTCTCATCTTACTGCCACCCAGGAGGGATCCCAGGAGTTCGGGTCATGTCATATTAGTATAAAAGATAGTTTTCCTTGGTATAGAGTTTGGATTTAGTATTTTTTCAATTATTAGTTTGGTAAATCTAGGTAACAATATTAAGGTGTTTCAAGTTCATCATTCAAGCCATGGAATCTAGTGATGGTGTGATGATTATTGTATACATTCACTAGGAATCTGATAACCTTGTAATCAAATCAATGTGATAAGACATTAGGTCCAGGGATACAATGGTACATGCATCATATAGGAATGGGTTATTGATTTTCCTCGTCCCTCCTAGGTTATCTTACTAGATATAATATTTTGAACAAGGTTCATCTTTTTAAATTTTTGGATGTTATTGTTCAGATAGTCAACTTGGGTACTAAGGTAGGGCTGTGATGAAGACCAGTTGAGCAACGTGGATTATTTTTAGAGGCCTATTCGTGATGTGTTTCCTCTTTGTAGGAAGAGAGTGGTTTCACTGCCCATTGAGTGATGAGAAGACCCACCACCCGTGGTTCAAAAATATTTTTTTCCATTTTAATCAGATAATTATTCTAGTAGATCAATATGAGGATTCATGTAAGTTGAGTGAACTAAATCAGTTTTAGAGGTAGAGGCCTCATAGGTTTTGAGTCGAACATGACCAGTGGGTAGCTGAGGATTGGATTGAGTTGGCTGTTTGACTATTTTTTCTGATATATACCTATCTATACTATATGGTGGTGATTTTATCTATTCTTCTTTATAGCATGGTGAGTTACCATGGGTCCTTGATCACCCAAACTCATGATGAGGTAAAACATACATGGGATGAGTTTGAGCATCCCTTCTACAAAGATTACTACACCATGACAATGATATCCATTCATATTCAAGAGCCTCTAGAGCTGTAGTAGGGAAGTATGAAAATTTTCAAGTATCTATTGACATTCAAAGATCTCATAAAATACTCCATTGATATGATTTGATATGGAATATTATAAGCGTGAATGTTTGATTGGAGTCTGTATAGAGACATCCATTCATGATTCGTACCTCTCTATATCCTCACCTATATCGTGGTGTTGGATATGGTCTTTGTGATAGAGATATTTCTAGATGAGGAGTGGAAGGTATCTAGTTTTGAAAGTAGGAACCCAAGAGTAGAGTCATTATCCATAGTTGATGGGAACTAGGCATTAGATTCCTAATGCAGGAGAAATTTTCATGGGCAGGCTCAAACTTAGGGATCAGTAGCATAGGTTTCATGTAAAGGATCCAGTTACGTGGGAAGTAGGAAATGTTATGATTTTGAGGGGAGGGGCCACCTAGTACATAACTACCCAACCTGTCATATAGTATATGGTGGATAAACCGTCAATGAACCCCCACATTAGAGGTAGAAACAAAACTAGGGGACTCTCAAATGTGGTCATGGTGAACCTCAATGAGACGGTTTCAACAGAGGAGCTAACAAATCTTTAAGAGGAGGAGTAGGAGGAGGGAATCAATATAACCTACTTCCACTAATACCACCCATAGGTAGTCTATTCCAGACTCTAAGGGTTAGTGTTCAGGGTCATGGTTAGATAAATTAAATAGAGTGATATGACCATCCAACACATGACATGATTAGTTGTATGATTTTTACCTTTTTGACCTTGGAATCGATACTTGTAGACACATGAATGGGATATTATTTCACTGATATATCCCATTTTTAGCCGCTTGAGGTTCTAGTGGAGTCAGTAAATCAACCCATGATGTTAAAGACTCATACTGGGAATGATCCCATGATTTTGAACTTTTTCCAATTATGTGAACTCATGATCAATAGAGAGATATTATCCTAGCATCTCTTTAGGGATACAATGAATTCCTATGATTTCATTCTTATTATATACTAGTTATATATATTTCAGGTCTAAATAAACTATCTCTGCCTAAGTGTGAGGTTTCATAAATATTATGGATCATGGTTTTCCTTCATGGGTGAGGGGTATTTTCAAATGATATGAGAATATGTTATATATAGAAAATGTTGGATAGTCATAAACTACTTAGTGAGTTTGGACCTTGGTTCATCATATGTTTTAAATGTTCAATTACCATTCAGAGTGGAGAAATATATGAACACTTCTTTAAGAATGCACTAGGATTACCCCCTCATTGGGTGGTCATATTTTATATTGATTTGTATTCTTGGGCCTCATTGATATCTTTTACAGCTTATCAAATGGCCCACACTGAGATTCTGGAGTTGAGGAGCCTATTATAGGACCTTTGAGAGAAAGGTTTTATCAAATCTAGTCTCTATCCCTAGGATGATATTTTGTAGTTTTCCAAGAATAAATATTGGAGATTAAGGATTTTTGTTTACAACATCCATCTAAACCTAGTAATAGTCCTGAAAAAATATTCTATTTCAAGGATCAGTGCTCTCTTTAATCATGTAAATATAATGAAGTGGTTCTCAAAGATTGATATCGAGTTTTGATATCATCAACTATGTTTTTTTGATCAGGATATATCAAAAATAAAATTCCTATGTCGCTATAAACATTATGAGTTCTTAATGATTCCCTTAATAATAATTAATTTCATATATTTGTTCATGGGGATCATGTTCTACATCTTTTTGACTAATCTATACCAATTCATAGTAGTTTTTATCGATTCTATCCTTATTTATTCAGCATCAAATATCAAGCCTATAAAACATATGAGGATGGTCTTGAAATTACTTTAGGAGAACCAGTTATAAAAAAATCTCTCAAATTTTTAATTATGGATTAGATAGGTCTACTTCATAGGGGATGTTCTCTCAAAGGATGTAGTTTCTATAGACTGGATGAAGATCAAGGTTTTCTATCTTAGGAAAAACCCAAGAGCGTTCTTAGGGTAAATATTTTCCTTGGATTTCCTGGGTATTATCAATGTTTCATGGTGAAATTTTGTAGGATCGTGACCCACTTAACAACCCTAGCACAAAATGAGACTCTATTATTTTAGTTTGAATGATGTCTAAGGTCCTTAAAGAAGTTGAGGTAGAGATTTAATAGTGCTCCCATCTTGAGACTATTAGAGGAGGGGAGTATGTGGTATTATTTGATTCCTCCAAATCAATGATCAATTGTGTATTGATAAAGTGGTGGTGGGTAATTGATTATGGGTCTAGGATGTTTATTCCCCAAGAGAATAATTATAGGATCCGTGACTAAGAGAAGGAAGGAGTAGTGTTTTCTCTGAATACATAGAGTCACTACCTCCTTGTATGCATCTCAAGCTATTTAAGAGATTAAATTTATTTAAAAAAATATATATCATAATGTCTTAGTGTGTTAGATTATCTTCTAAGAATTGTGTTGTGTTTCAGATATGTTATTAAAGATTATGTTTCTCTTTTAAAATATTAGGGCATTACAAAAGAAATACTAGATGGTATTTCCTAACATTTGTTAGTATGGTAAATAGTTAGGGTAATCATTAAACCCTACCTCATTAGGATTCCTGATCTATGGAAATTTGATCAAGTTTTTTTTAATAATTTAGATGAAATATCCAAAGAATTTATAATTCCAAAAGGAATAAAACCTATTCTTTTTATTTTCAAAATTTTGATGAATATTTTTCTCAATTATAAACCAGATGTTTTTATTAGGCTAGGGGAATTGATATTGTTTACTAAGAGGAGTCATTGTATTGAATATAATAGGTTTATGGTTTAGATCATGGACTTTTTTTGGTTTAAGAGTAATGATAGTGATTTTTTATTTTCCATACTTACATCCATATGATGATAGTGTTCTCTAATATTGGGTTTTGGTTTTCCAAATATAAGGTTCCAATCGTCATGGTGTTAGAAAAAATTCTTGAAATCCATTGGGATACTTTTTACAAAATAAACATTATCACTGGATTATCCTAGATATTATCCACATAGATTTCTGATGAATGATCCTATCGAAGCTGTATTTCTAGGGAATGGTTGAGACACTTCCACTTATAAATAAATTTAGTGAATTGCATTTTGATAGAGTTTGTAATTAAATAAGTTAAAAATATTGTTTTTATAAGTATTGATCTAAATTTTGAGAGTTAATTCTCTCAGATATATTTTTAACTAGTAATAGGTTTAGCTATTAGATTGTTATACTAAACAAATACATGACCTTCTATAATCTATATAAAATATTTTGTCTTTTCTACTTCTTGATTTTATGGTGTTCCTATAATTGGGATGTATTGGGATACATAGTGTGTCAAATGTTGTTTAGAGTCTCTTCTACCATTGGAAATTAATAATTTTGGGTTCCTAGAGATGGGGAGTTTGAGAAGTCAAATATACCGAATCAAGATATAAATTTCTCTCTATTTACACTATTGTACATCGACCTTCCTTGACCTCCATTTGAGTAGTGTGATCATTAATTATTTTTATCTATGAAACTGTTATCGTTGTTGAACTTTGAGTAGGAATATTTACCTAAGTATGATATTATTGAATTTTTGGAACAATTGGTTAATGGATTACTTGAGTTAGCATCAGATGATTCACCTAGATCAGTGGTTGGTATAGCCCTAATAAAAGGGAATCTTGATAACTAATTAGTAATGAAATTAAATGGATAGCCTAACATGTCCTCTAATCTACTACAAGGCTATAATTTTCTCTCATCAGTCATATAGTTTCTTTTTATTAAATAGGGTCAACTAGAGGAGTTATAGTGACTTCATCTTCAGAATTATATTTTCCAAGAATATTTTTCCCAAGAAGATTAAAATTAATTTGTTCAAGTGTTTTTATTTTAACTTCATATTAGGCATGCTATTATTCAGTATAAAGGATCTCAACTCCTTCAGGTGGTGAGTGGGTTGTGAATATAGCCACATCCTTTACTTTTTTTCCTTAGCACTAGCTTGTTGAGTGGGTGGAACTGTGTGGATAATAGTCACTTGATCACTATAGAGAGAACATTTTTGGCCTCTAATTTATTCATTTACAACCCAAGTAGGATATTTATATCAAATACCCTAGGGAATACCTATAGATTCATTTTATTAATCACCATAGGGAGGATGTCTATGGTTATGGATTGCTTTAATTATGACATGAGGAGGACCTTTTTGTCAGATACCATAGGTAGGACCTCCATAATTGAAATCTTATTATTTTCCATTATGAGTAGCACCTCTAGTCTATCAAGATTTTTTATCATGGGAAGGGCCTCTGAAATTGGTACTATAAAGAGGAACTCCATTGTTTTGGTTTTTGATTCACTAAGGGGGGGACCTCCATGGTTAGTCTTTCCATTATCAGGGAGAGTACCTTCACAACGAGAACCCTTAGGGGGACCACTAGAGCCTTCTATTTGATGTTAACCATAAGGAAGTCCTCTATTGTTGATATTCATTTTATCATGAGGAAAACCTCTATAATAGGTTATTTGAGTATGACCTATAGAGTTTCTTAATATGTATTTATTAGGAGAACATCTATAGTGGTTGTTGTTCTCCCTCATAGTTGGGGGGTTGGTTGAAGTATCCGCTAGTGTGAACCTTAATAAAGACTAAGGATTTTTACTAATAGTGTCTAGAAATAACTCCACCACTATAATTGAGATATGTTGATAGCTGTTAGAGAAATCAGTGATGAAAGGGACATAAACCAACTCATGTTCTTTGGCATTTGGTTTCTCTTAGAAGAACCTCCTTATGGGTGATCTTATCTAAATGACTGGGCTAGAGATTTAGTGAAAGCTTCTGAAGATACTAAGGTTTTGAAAAATTGATGATGACTATGAATATTAGGACCCCTCTTAAGCAACTTTGGTGTAGTCATCCAAACATAATAAATTTCCTTATTATCATTTTCTAGTTATGAGGGGTAAGAATTATCTTTACCCAGGGAGAGTCTCCTAATGTAGTTTTAGGTTGTGATGGGTTCCACCTACCCACTATTGGATGGTCATCATGGTGTTGAACTTTATGAAATAGGATCCTCTGAGATGGTGTAGGAAGTCTCCAGGGTTGCAATGTCTCTATTATGGAGGTACTCTCACATAACGGTGATCACCACTTTCTGCTGAAGGAACTGAGTGGTTGAAATAGTTCATCAAGGATTTCAAGTTGTGGAAGTCATAGAAGTTGCAGCATATTTATGAGGTTCCATTAGTTTCTGGTTCATAGAAACTTGAGTTTTCTGAAACCTTCCTATAGTCTAGATTGGGAGATTAATTATGTATGATCCATTATATATATATATATCATTTGGATACTAATTTATAAAAGATAAAATAATCATCAATGCAATGTCATAAGTGACAATTCATGTTCAATCAATGGTTTTCATAAGTGAGGGATTTTATATTATCTTCACCATTTTTGTTTCCAATGCTTTGATCCTTCATAGTCATGTTTCGTTATTTCCTAAAGATGTATGAATATCAGAATCAAGAGGATGGGATGCACCTAATCCCATATAGGATCTTTTTTCTAGTCCCTTACTCTCCTATATATTTTATAGTTTCATGAAATCATTCTCATTAACAATATTGGTTACCCTTGTAATAGATTTGATTGCTCGATACAATGAATTTTTGAGAACCCCATGCTAGGTATTTTTATCTATCAATGATTAATTATGATATAATTTAAATTCATATAGTTGGAAACCATGTAATTTAACAATATATTGAGAGATAAAAGGTGTAGTGGAGTCAAGATTAGGCCCATGAGAGAGGATTCCTATGTATCTCTTTAAGGTGAATAAGAAACCACATAGATCATTGACATTTAATATAGTACATCATACCTTTTTAGGTCATGTGACAAATACCATTATAGTTCCTTTTAAGTTTTTATAGTCATGATTAATAGTTTTCATTTAAAGTTCATGTACCCAAGACCATTATATCATACACTTTAAGGTTATATGACTTGGATAATTCAAACTAGTTTAAATCCATGAAAAATGGAATATTGCGTGAAAGTTACCTAGTAATGGTATGGTATGAGACTTTCTCGTGAGTGAAAATTTCTCTTTTTAAATCAATGGATGATTTAGGTGAAGGAATGGAGGGTATTACACGGAATATTGTAAGATATTTGTACCTTTGGATAATTTATCATATAAAATGACATAGTCATGTATATAGGGTGGAAAATGTGTAGGCCTTGGTAAATAGGGATTTTTTAAAGGTAAAAAATAATTTAAAAAAAGATCCAATGAGGTGTTGGAAGACAGGAGGGTGAATTGGTGTAATTTGGATTAAGTGGGTGACATGGGTGAATAAGGTGCTCAAGTTAGCCTTCAAATACTGGGTGTAGCCTCTTTTGAATGGGGAATCCTAGGAACTAGGATTTATCATCCTTGATTTTTGTGAATAGATCCACAAAAAATGATCTTTGGAAAATAGTATGCCCTAGTGAACCCTGGAGGGTTTGGTGTGTCTCAATTTATAGAAGCTTGGGTGTCAATATAATTAAAGCTTTTTTCTTGAGAGATTTTCTCTAATGATGTCCTTTACCCTAGAATGTGGTGGCATGAACAAGGAGGTATTTGATAGGGGTTTTAGGTCCAAAACCCATAGATAACTCATCTACCCCTAGTTTCTATCCATTCTCCTAGGTTTAGACTATGAAAGTCACTGTAGGAAGTGTTTTGGAAATATTAGGCATAAATACTGATGATTGGGGTACTCAAGTACTTTGAGTGTCTTTATCCTATCAAAATGGAAGGATAGAGGGTCATTTTATAGGAAACCCCAACTTGGGATCTTATCCTTTCAAGGTAAATTATGGTAATCACACAACACCCAGTTGTGTCTCTAGGTGAAAGCTTAGCCTTGATGATCTATGTGTGTGGCCTGGAAAAGCCTCAGGTCTTCCTTACCAATGTAGTGTGTACACTCAAAGTCACACCTAGGAACATGGGTGGTTATGAGTGGTTTCCTTGAAAATATAGGCACCCGGGATGAGGTTACCTATAATAAGATCCACTTGTCTCCCATTTCAAGAGTACAAAGACACTCTACACACCTAATAACCTATATAGTTTTTTGATGTTCCCAAGATTTCAAAACTCTCCCATAGGTGAATTTATGAGTCAAAAGCTAGGATAAGGGATATAAACCATGGGTAATTGGGTTATATAAGGGTTTTAACCCCCAAAAACCTCATGATAAAACACTTCTCTTAAGACTTCACCATGGATATGGTAAAGGAACCCTTTAGATAAAAGCTCCTAAAAAAGAAGGAAAAATTATTCTAGCACCAATATTCTATAAAGAATGGTGAATTATTCTGGTAATCACCCCAAAACATGCCTCTACAAGAAATAAAATGGTTTTAACCATGGAGTATGAAACTGAATCAAAGGTAACTTGGGTCCAATCTCAGGAAGTATCATCTCATGGTGATCCCAATAGAGGATATAAACCTAGTGGCACCCAAGGTCCAACCAGCAATAGATCATACACCTCAGTTACCTATGCACTCACCCTACTTTTCCCCATACTCAAATAATCAAACCAAACATCATACATATCTCTCACCATGAATCTATCATCACAAAAAAACCACAAAAAATCATAATAAAGAGATTCATGAATGTCCAAAAGAAACCATCACTCAAAAAATTATAACAAAAAAGGTACCCAAAGAATATATCAAAATAGATCCACATAGAACCCACAATTTCATTGAACTCATTGATTAAGAATCACAAGATAAATAATAACCAAAATATCCTAATAATATTGGTCCTCCACCAAGGATCACACGCTGAGACTACCCAAATCAACCAACACATATCCCAACTAAAACTTCTAGGAAAACACTATCTTATTTCCAAGACTCACCACTATGCTATTGTGAAAATAAAACAACACCCGAAACTCCATTTGGAGTATGGGTTAGGCCAAGAACCAAAAAGAGATCACCCATAAAGATAAATATTCTACTTGTCACCATGACCTTTCTAGTAGGCATGCCTTAAATAGCACGATACATGAACCCAACCTAGTCATGTCTCTTTAACCACACAAAACTCCCCAACAAAAAATAAGGGAGAAATCAAAACACATAATCTATTGAAACAAACAAATAAATTTCAAAAATGAACTTCACAAATTAATTTATAAGAAAAAATCTCAATTTCCAAAATTCAAAACCTTTTAAAATTAACCCACCATTAATCACCCATTGAAGGTCAAAAATCATACACACTACAAATTCAAATTTTATAAACCACTATAATTATTTAAAAATTACAACCCACTCAAAATTTTCAAGGTTCCCCTTTCATTTCAAACAACCTCACCCTTTAAGTGTTTCAAAACACCTCTTGGTTTTCATTTTAAATCATAAATTGGTATCAAAACAAAAAAAATCCATATTTAATAATGAAATAAAACACTTCCAAAAATGATTTTTCAAAATCCAAATACATTTTATAAACAATCTTTAAGGCCTTATTTTCCTATGAAAATACTTTTAGTAAAAAATCAATTACTTTACCAACAAACCCTAAGGCCTAATTTCAAACCCAATTTCTTTTCATGAAATCCTCCTTCTAAACGAAACCAGTCTCACAGCATGCTCATAGATAATAGAATACCAAAATTTCATTGAAAATTCATTATAATGAGGTCATCATATCATAAGACCTACCTTGGTTGTGTTCCCACTATCGAGAACCAATCATAACCACCCAAGAATCAAAGGGTCTAAATAGAAAAATCAAATGAGGTGAATAACTATGCTTAACTCAACCACATGGATTGATATTCCATGTGACAGTCATCTAATTGATCCTAAAACATTTCCAAAATCAAATGCATAGTCACCATATGGTTTGTTAGGGCATGCAATCCAACCCCATGATTTTGATTCCTTTTTTCCATTATCATCCCAAAATCCAAAAAAACTCATAAGGAAATCCATATAATGACAATGAGGATTAAAATACCATCATCTAAAATCACGATCCAGGAAAATAATCAAAATGAAAAGAAAATCCCAACTATCCATAACAACTCAAACATTATCACGAATAGTGGTGGTCAAGAACCTACTCATAACCAATCACCTAAGTCCCCAAAAAATCCTAATTCCCATTCTACTGTGAAACTCAAATGGAAAGAGAGTGTAGCAAGAACATAAGACATTTTGAAAACCCAGGCTCTGATACCATTTGTAATGAACCGGCTCAAGCTACCATCAAACCAGTACCTGAACAAATCTTCCACCGTGATTCAAGAGAATTCTCAATCCAAAAGGACTGGAAACAATCATTTATGTGTCAAGAATATGAACTTGGGAATGGTTTAACCCTCATAATATAATATAAATCAATAGTGAAAAAAACTGAGAATCCAACATAACCTATCCAAACCATAGACATCCATGCATGGAAAAATAAATACATACAAATAAAAACACCAATGAAACTAGACATAATGAAAAAAAATCCATACAAAATATAAAAATGAATGAAATACAGTGAAAACAGATACACAAGTGAAAAATATAAAATACATCATGTCAAATTGGCCAATGCAACCTCGGTCCAAAAATAAATCAACCCAGGCTACCACTTGAACACCTCCACATGACCCATGATCACTCACTTTTGTCATATTCCTTAAAAAACTAAGACGAACACCCAACAAAATCAAAACATGGGAACCTAAAAGAAAATAGGAGAGTTTCATACACACATATACATTGATGTGCATGCAAGGTGTGAGAAAAACATGCCTAATGGGATCTTACCAAGGAGTTTATGAAATTCCCTTCATAAGACATCTCATAAATTCGAGTTTAAACATAATATAGAAAAATAGATTTTTTTCTTTTATATTATCATGCATAAATGAAACAAAAAAACATATTTATTAATTTTATCTTTTTAAAACCACAAAAAACCAATTCTAAAAACATAATATATATCTTTTTAAAAAATCATTAGTTTCAAATACAACATATCAAAAAATATTTTCGTTTAAATTTCCAACAAACCATGAAAAAAAGAAGTTTAAAATAAATTAATAAACACCCAACCCTTTTCCCATATTTTCCCAAATTCATTTCTCAAATACTATTCATCAAATAATTAATACTTCACTTTATAAATCACAATTTTCAAACTATTTAGGTAATAATTTAAAAGTAAACCAAAAAACATTCAAAATCGAATACAAATACCCAAGGCACCGAGATAGAAAACTGGAAAAATAAAAGTCAAATAAACAAATAATGATTCCATGATATGAAAGAATGACTAGAGGATACAAGAAATTCATGAAGAAAAATCCCCTAAATAATCCCAAATGATACCCAAGCATCATGGGAAACACCTTGGGTTATAACATGAAAAATGTTAGACCTAGTTTCCTTGGTTCACTCTCTATAGGTTCCCCCTTATATAAAACTGAAACATCTCATCTAGTACCCTTTAGGATCACCAAGTGCAATAGATACACCTAGGAAGGCATAACCAACCAAGGCCATTAGCTAATGAGTGGACACCACATTAGTGTAACATGAATTTGAACCTTATACCTAGTTACCAAGGACTCCATGATATCAATCAATGGAGGTGAGTAAGAAATAAGGCATGAGACCATTACATGAATCAATAATATTAATTAAACACTTTCAAATAAACCCCATATCACCTCCTAAACCCTCATAAGAAATAGAACATTCCAATTCATCCAAGCCACCACATAGTAATGGAAAAATATAAAACATCCCCCCTCAAGGACAAAACATAAATACATATACAAAAAAACAAGGGAGTCTAAAGATGATATCATGATTATAAAACAATTGCTTCACAAAATATCAAATGTTCCTTTTAATTGGGATGCAAAGACACCTCTCATAATTTGAAATATCATTTCAAAACTTACTTTAAAACCCAATTATCAACACATAATTTAAAATCCAATTAGAAATAAACTCATTTCTTAGAAAAAAATTTTAAACCACCACAAGACTAATATGACTTAAAATCATTTAACATGTTCCACACACCCATCTTTCTCAAACACCCATTTAAAAATATATAAAATTTATTTTAAAATGAATTAGTGACAATCACCTCTTTATTATCCCAACCCAGTGTAAAACTCCATGTTAAAATCCTTTAATCCTTTTAATCCACTAGGGAGTTTAGAAAACACTTTTAACACATGACCATTACATTTAAAATCATCACTTGAAATCCTTTAAAATACCATTTTTATATCAAGTGTGAAAACTATAAAAAAAACCAATTGAATCCCATTATGGGTATACCATATGCTTATAATTTTTTAGAGAATTTTAAAACATCCAAGAATTATATGACATTTTCAAGGGAAGTTTCATAGAAACATATACCTATTTCAAACGGAAACCAATCATAGTGTATCACACTTGATGGAAACTGTACTACCAATCAAGAAAAAAACTTCTCAAAACCCTAAAAACCCATATCTCTAACATTAAATCCATCTCAAATCCTAAACCCAACCTAAACATTGGTTAGGGTTTGAGGGAGAAGTAAAATTGAAGGGAAAGGATGATGGGAGAAGATAAAGACAAAAAATTGGAAGGAGAAAATACTATACCTTAAGAAATATAGCATCTAAACTTTTTATTACATAACTTTACATGAAATTTTACAAACAAAGGATCATTTAAAGTTTAGTGTCTTGGAAATAATTTACATAATACATGAAAACATAAAACATTATTTTATTCCACATGAAAGGGTTATTCAAGGTTCATTCTATGTATATTTATTTCATCTCATAACCTGGGAACATAATCAAAGGAAAGGGTGAGAAGAAGGCCTAGTAAGGGAAAAAAGTGAAACATTTTATATGTGAACTTGAGTGATATCAATAAGAACATGAGGAATATCATAAAGGGATGATAAATAGGCATATAATAATAATAATAACTTGAATCGTAACGTGAAAATGTTGACAAAACATTTAATTTATACATTTATAAGCATATCAACAAGGTCCATCCCCAAGGTTTCATAAAAATTACCAAGGTTATTCACCAAGGTATTATAAAACTTGTCATCTCTAGAGATTAATTTCTTTTCCCAATGTATTGGAGCACTATCAGGGCGCACCCTTAATATGTATTTATTTTAATATGAGGGTTTTATGTACGTTAATTCCAAAATAAAATAAATCATCTTTATTTCTTGATTAATAACCTTATAAATGAAAGAGGTTTGGGTATTCACATAAAGAAAATAAAATAATTTCTTGAGAAAAAGAGAGAGATTTTGAGATAAAAATTCTACATCATAATGGTATGAAACATGGTTTTATGAAACATTAAAAAGAGAGGGGATGGAGGTCACCCATTCATGAAAGACTCATAATACAATAGAGGGATATAATAAAATGTAAATAAGAACATGGTATGGAAATTTGAAAAACATACCACATAAAATATAAATTGAAAGAAAAAAAAGAGAAGTTGATAATTCTATTACTTTGAAGAGTAACTTATAAAACTCTAAAATTGGGATCTTGAGGGATTGATGAATCCTTGGGAGGAATCCTTGAAAGGAAATACTATTATATATTTGAGGGGAATGATTTTTGAAGAAAGGGAAATGAAGGAATGGGTGGGAATTTATAGTAAAAGTGATAGAGTTTTTTTATTAATTTCAAAGGACACCTCATTAGTTGTATTTACCCATGGTATTGGCCACTTGAGACACCACATATCATATTTTAATCTACAAGAGTCAAAAAATATCTTATATTAATCATTAAATCATTATGACAGTTATGATATCATTAAACATACCAAAAACTCAAAACTATATTTTTACTATTCATCGAAAATACAACTATTTTAGAAAAATCTCAAAAATTCACCTTGACTATTTTTCAATGTGTAGAATTCAAAAATGAACTCCATTTTATAAAAATGAATTTAATTTTAAATTAAATTCAATAAATAAATAATAATACTTAATTAATAATTTCTAAAACATTTATTTACTTATACTATGATATAATTATATCGCGTTACTATTTAAGATATCTAAAATATATTTATACTTCCTTAGGTGATGTTACTATTACATTGCTTAAATTACTATTCATAAGGGTAACATTACTATTCCAAATGGTCAAGTTACTATTCACCAAAAAATTAAGTTGATCCTATTAGAATCTAAATATCTTACTGATCACAACTATGTATGTCCATTTTTTAAAAATAATTTCACAAAATCAATTATTTAATAATTCTTTAAAAAAATATTTTTTTACTATTCATAAAAATACTATTCATCAAAAAAAATACTATTAATAAAATACTATTAATCAAAAAAATATTATTCATCAAAAAATTGAAACTTCTTTCAAAACTACTAAAAATTCACCCTAGATTAATTTTGACATTTGAAATTCCAAAATGATGTTTATTTTACCATAATAATTCTCTAAGTATGAGAAATCTATGAAAATTACTGTTTTTTACTTCTAAAATTAACTTATTAAATTTGTCTCAATTAAACATATATTTTATCAAGAAAACCTATTCTTAAAATGGAAATGATGAAATAACAATTTTATTAAAACAAAGGGATTGCATTTTAAATATCTAGGGCCTTGACACATAACCCCTTAAAACACCTGCATACAACCTAAGGGTATGGTGTGAGATGGTGATAAACTTTTAGGGCGACTCGGATAACATCATTCGTGTGGTAATCTCCACTAACTTGAACTTCTCTCATAGGAGATTTTGTACAAGCTTAACATGTTGAAGCTCGGCTTGGGCTTGATCCAGAGAAAATTCCAGTGATGCTACCTTTTTACCAAGCGCCAAAAAATGGGCTTCTGATGGTAAGAGTCTACTGGATTAGGTCATATGATCTTCTTTCTTCATTAATGATATATTATCATTTCTATTTATAAACAATAATTAAAACATCAAAAACTATTATTGTTTACAATGGTCATATTAACCAAGGGTCATATAACGGTCAAAACTCGATGGTCACATTTCATTTATACTTATACATTTTTATTGATTATAACATAGTAAAACATACATATTCTGGAAATAAAATATTATTCAAAAGTTCAGGTCGTTACATTTTTCCCTTTAAGAAATTTCATCCCCAAAATTTAAACTTGTACCCTCAGAAGAGAAAAGGTGTGGGTACTTTTGCCTCATAGTCTCTTCTGGTTCCCATGTGGCTTCTTCATATTTGTGGTTCCTTCACAACACTTTAACAAGGTGGGTATTTTTATTGTGTAGAACCTTGTCTCTACGATCCATGATCGCTGCCGGCTACTCCTCATAAGAGAGATCATGTTCCGGTTGTACCACCTCAGAATTTAGTACATGTAAATAATCATGTTTGTACTTCCTCAATATGGATACATGGAATACATCATGAAATTTAATTAGATTTGGAGGAAGTGCAAGCCGATAGGCCATTTATCCTATGCCGTCAAGGGTTTCATAGGGGCTAATGTACCTGGGGATAAACTTCCCTTTCTTTCCAAACCACATGACTCTCTTCTATGGAGAAATTAGAAGGAAAACTTTGTCACCAACATCAAACTATAAGTCCCTTAAATGGTTGTTGGCATAGTTCTTATGCCAAATTTGAGTATCCTTAATGTTTTTTTTGATGGAATGAACCTTTTCTATCATCTCTTGAACAAGATCAAGCCCAAGAAGCATTATCTCACCGGATTCATCCCAATAAGTATGAGTTCTACATCACTTACCATATAAATCTTTATAGGGTACCAATTGAATTCTCAAATTGAAGCTATTGTTGTAAGAAATATCAAACTAATGTGATATGTTTATCCCATCCACTTTTAAATTCAATTGATCATGTTCTCAGTGTGTCCTTGAGTGTTTGAATAGTTCTTTGAGATTGTCCATCAGTTTGGGGGTGATAGGCCATAATGAAATTCAATTTAGTACACAACGCATGTTGAAGACTTCTCCAAAATTTTTATGTGAACCTAAGATCATGATCAGATAAGATAGAGAGTATTACCCCATGCATCCTTACTACTTCTCTCATGTAAATCTCATAAAGTTGGTCAAGATAAAAATCTTTCTAAAGAGAGATAAAATGGGCAGTCTTGGTGAGACGGTCCACTATAAACCATGTCACATTGTTTCCTTTGGAATTTATTGGGAGACTAGTGACAAAGTCCATAGTGATATTGTCTCACTTCCATGCTGGTGTGGGTTGTAATACCCCTTTAGGTAGTTGTCACTCTGCCTTCACTTGTTGACACACCAGGAACCTTGTAGTGTAGTCGACAATCTCCCTTTTCATGTTATCCCACCAATAATGATCACGAATGTCTCTATACATTTTTGTTCTTTTTTTATGTATAGATAAATTAGAGGTATGAACTTCATCCATCATATCCTTATTTATTTCCAAAATAGATAGAACACATAGTCTTGTATGAAATTTTAGTACACCTTCTTGATCAATATTTAACTCAGAAAACTCCCCATCTTTCACAACCTTAAACTTCTTCTATAAAAAAATATCTTCTTTCTGATCTTTCTTGATCTTCTTTAGTAATGATGGTTGAGAAATAATTTGGGATAGAGGTGATTATGTCCCTTCACTTATGATTCCCATGTCAAGTTTTACTAGGCCCTTGATCAAAGGATCTATTCGAATCCTCACCATAGACAGAACAACATGGTCTTTTCTACTTAATGCATTAGTGACTTTGTTTTCTCTTCTAGGGTGATAATGAATTGAACAATAATATTATTTAAGAAGTTCCAACCATATCCTCTATCTCATGTTCAATTCCTTTTTTTGTGAAAATATAATTTAAACATTTATGATTTGTGTATATATCACACTTCTCCCCATAAAGATAGTACCTCCATATCTTTAGAGAAAAAACAACTGCATCCAGCTTCAACTCATTCATAGGAAGGTTCTGCTCAAGAGGCTTCAACTGTAGAGATACATAAAAAATCACCTTTTCATTTTTCATGAGGACACACCCAAGTACATTCAGAGATACATCGTTAAAAATAATGAATCCTTCTCCGATAGAGGGTAGAGTTAACGGGTGAAGTAACCAATATCTTCTTCAGCTCTTAGAAAATTTCATCACACTCCTTTATCCATATGAACTTGACCCATTTTTGAGTTAACTTGGTTAATGTATTAGAAAGTCATGAAAAGTTTTTCACAAACCTCCAATATTATCCCGCTAATCTATGGAAACTAAAAATCTCAATTACTGTTGTAGGATAAGGCCACTCCTCCACAACCTTTGTCTTTGTAGGGTAAACTGAGATTCCTTCATTGGTTACAATGTTCCCTAAGAAAGAAACGTGTTGTAACAAAAATTCATATTTGGTAAACTTTCCAAATAACCTCTCCTTCCTCAGAGTTTGTAATATTACCCTTATATGATCTTCATGATCTTCAAAAATTTTGGAATATATCATAATATAATCAATAAAAACAACAAAAAAGTTATCATGGTATTCCATAAAGACTCTATTCATCAAATCCATAAAAATCGAAAGAGAATTAGTCAAGCCAAAGGGAATAACAACAAACTAATAATTCCCATATCCTGATTAGAAGGAGGAATTTGGAATATCTTCTTTCTTTACCCTCAATTTATGATAACCAAAATGAAGATCAATATTGGAGAATAATTGTTCCCTATGAAGTTGATCAAATAAATCATCAATTCTTGGAAGTGGGTACTTGATTTTCACTGTGATCCCATTAGGTTCTCTATAATCAATTCATTATTGCATTGATCCATCCTTCTTTTTCACAAAGAGAAAATGTTCTCCCCAAGGAGACATGCTTGGCCAGATAAACCCCTTCTCCAAAAGATCTTGGAGTTATTTATTTAATTCCTCCAGCTACACATTCGCCATTCTATATAGGGTTTTTGAAATTAGCTTGGATCCAAGCATAGGTTTAATGGATAACTCTACCTCTCTTTCTGGGGGAGGTCCAGGTTACTCTTCAAGAAATATGTAAATGTATTCCTGATCGATGGGGACATTCTATATCCTTATACGCTCATTTCCTTCTTCTTCTTCACTGATCAACTTCATAAAGAAGGCTATGGGTGGTGCTTCTAGAAAAAGCTCAGGTTGAGATACCTCTATTTTGAAAACAACTATTGGTTTTCCATTTAATACTACTGAGATTTCATTGCTACTACAGTTGATTTCAACATTATACTTTGAGGGCCAGTCCATCCCTATTATAATGTTGAATTCCAGCATGGGAATGACTACAAGATTTGCGATGAGATTGTTCTCACCAAAGTGAATACTGGAGTATCTATACAATGTTGATGCTTGGATAATCCCTCAAGGAGTCTTAATTGAAAGTTCTACTTCTATTAGTTTAGGTATTGATTCTATATTCTATACAAAATTGGAGGAAATAAAGGAATGTGTAGAACCAGAATTAAACAAAGTACTTGCTAACTTTTAGAGAAAAACAAGAGTACCTATGACCACATAATTTGGAGATTCATCTTCAGCCATTGTGATAGAAAAATCATGAACTTTATCCCTTTCCCAATGCTGAGTCTAATGGTGATTCCCCTATACCACCCTCGGATTTGAAAATTGATTGGAAAAGTTCCCAAACTGTCCACAATTTAAGAATTGGACTTTAGGTAGGGACTTCACCAACTTCCCTTTTTCTTTAGAGTTGGGAAGTTGAGGTTTCACCTTACTATGAAAATTCCGAGTGATATTTCCATATCTTCCACGCTTGTAACACTTCTCTCTCTCAAGAAGGTAGTTCCATGAATGCTTCTTCCCACATTTATTACATGTGGGAAGTTTCACTTTCTCTCCTCTTATTACCTGATCAAATATCCTCCCCAATCTTGTCTTCATTTATCTCTTCTTTTCATTGGACTTTTGGGACAAATACATCTCACCGAACTCTAGTTCAACTTTCATAACACTTCTTATAATTTCCTCATAGTTGTCATTGTCTCGTTTGGCTAAATTCTTCTGTAGATGAGGTCTTGGTCCACAAAAGAATCTATCAACCTTCCTATTAGGATCCATGACAACGATAGAGGTGTAATGTGTAATCCATGTGAAGTTCATCTCGTAGCTTTCCACAGATTCATTCTCCTTCTGCTTCATCTTGAGAAATTCCTTCTCCATTTTCATTATCATCAAACGAGGGAAATACTTATTGAAAAAGATCCTTCTAAACTCTTCCCACTCTATAGCTTCAATATCCCCTCTTGGCCTCATGTTTTTAATCAGCACCCACCACTAATCAGGTTCTCCCTCTAAGAGGTAAATTGTCAGGGTGACTTTCTCTTATTCAGAACTACAAATTTCAAAAAATATCTTTTCTATAGAGATCATATACTATTCTACAATCATTGGGTTGGTAGATCCACTGAATGTTGGTGGTCATTGATGCATAAAGGACTGAACAAAATGTTGTTCCATTCTTGTTGAAATCAGTCTCTTATCTTTATTCAAGTTATTTCCCATAACTTGAGTCATTTTATTCGTCATTCTCATGAAAGTTTCCATTCAGGATTCCATCAGATGACCGTTAATGCATGGTCCATTGCAGTCACCATTTTCACGGTTCCTCTTATTTCCTGCCATTTTCTAAAAGAAGATAACCTTAGAGAGAAACTTGTTTCATTTAATAATATTACAACTCTAAAGTATTTTTATGTCTTAAAACATCATGCTTAAACATGTTATTCATTTTCAACAATTACATTTTCTATAAATCATTCATAATGGTTCATAAAAATCTCATGATTGACCAAACATATCCCCTGGGAGTGTCAAACCAGGAGTCCAGTAAGGTCTGTTGTCATGTACCAGTTCTTGTTTGAGTCTAGCTCAAAGTACTTTTTTCAATTATTACCCATAGATACATATATGCCAAATCCACATCCATATTCTTGTATCTAGAAAAGGATTTATTTGTTCGGAAACCACTTATTTGATATTTCACCAAAATACCAATAAGTTTTCCTATATTTAAAATTTTCTATAGGGTTATTCCTAAATATTTCATATCCTAATTTTTGAAAATAACTAAACCTCCCTTTTATACCAACTATAACATCCCTCCTTTTATTACATAACTTTACATGACATTTTACAAAGAGATGATCTTTTAATGTTTAGTGTCTTGGAAATAAGGTACATATTACATGAAAACATAAAACATTATTCTATTCCACATGAAAGTACTATTCAAGGTTCATCCTAATTTAATTTATTTTATCTTATAACCTGGGGACATATTCAAAGGAAAGGGTGAGGAGAAGACCTAGTGAGGGAAAATAAGTGAAACATTTTACATGTGAACTTAAGAGATATCAATAAGAACATGAGGAATATTATAAAGGATTGATAAAGAGGCATATAATAATAGTAATAACTTTAATAATAACTTGAAAA
The DNA here is from genome assembly GCA_963277665.1 of Viscum album. Taxonomy (NCBI): domain Eukaryota; kingdom Viridiplantae; phylum Streptophyta; class Magnoliopsida; order Santalales; family Viscaceae; genus Viscum; species Viscum album. Next base: position 1,503,432,465 of record OY728136.1, on the reverse strand, counting down.
TGTGGTTAAAAAATTTAATTTAGAAATTCATAAGCATATCACCAAGGTGCATCCCTAAGGTCTCCTAAAATTTACCAAGGTTATTCACCAAGGTATTGTAAAACTTGTCATCTCTAGAGATTAATTTCATTACCCAATGAATTACAACACTATCAAGGCGTACACTTAATATGTATTTATTTTCATTCGATCCACATATATCATAATCAAACATTTCATTAATAACCCAAATAGAATAAAATAAATGATTTTCATATCAAAATCACGACATTTTAAAAAGTGCTTAAAACATGATCATTATGTCATTTATAACCCACGAAAAAGGGAATGAGGATTTTATGTATGTCAATTATAGAATAAAATAAATAATTTTTATTTCTTGATGAATACACCTAGAAATTAAAATGTTTTTATTATTCACATAAAGAAAATAAAATAACTTCTTGAGAAAAAGATACATATTTTGAGATGAAAATTTGGCAACATAATGATATGAAACATGGTTTTATAAAACATTAAAAAGAGAGGGGAAATGGGTCAACCATTCATAAAATACTTATAATAAATTATAGAGATAGAATAAAATGGAAATAAGAATATGGTATGAAAATTTTAAATACATACCACATAAAAGAGAACTTGAAAGGAGAAAAGAGAAGTTGAGAATTATGTTACCTTGAAGAGTAACTTCTAAAACTCTAAGATCAGGACCTTGAGGGAATAAGGAAACCGTGATAGGAATCTTTGTGAGGTAATAATATCAGAGCTTCTAGGTTAATTATTTTTTAATGAAAGTAAATGAAATAATGGGTGGGAATTTTTAGTAAAAGAGAGAGATTTTTTTAATTAATTTCAAAGGGAACCTCATTAGTGGTATTTGAAAAACCATGAGACTTCCCATGATATTTTTCCATGGTATTGGACACTTGGGACACCTTGTATCATATTTTAATTCACAAGAGTCGACTAGAATCTTATATTACTCATTACATCATTATGAAATAGTTAATATGTCACTAAACATACTGAAAACTCAAAACTTTAATTTTACTATTCATGGAAAATTCAACTAATTCAGAAAAATCCCAAAAAATCACCCTAAGAATTTTTTGATGTGAAGAATTCAAAAATGAACTCCATTTTATAAAAATTAATTTATTTTTAAATTAAATTAAATAAATAAAATACTAATACTTAACTAATAATTTCTAAAACATCTATTTACTTATACTATGATATAATTATATCATATTACCATTTAAGATAACTAAAATATATTTATACTTCCTTAGGTGATGTTACTATTCCATTAGTTAAATTACTATTCACAAGGGTATAATTACTATTCTAAAGGGTCAAGTTACTATTCACTAAAAAATTAAGTTGATCATATTAGACTCAAAATATCTTACTGACACCAATCATGTATATTTTCCAAAAATCATTTCACATAATCAATTATTTAACAATTCATTAAATTTTTTTTTTTACTATTCTTAAAAAATAATACTATTCATCAAAAAATTGAAACTTCTTAGAAAACTAATAAAAATTAACACAAGATTAATTTTGATATTTGAAATTAAAAAATGGTGTTTATTTTACCATAATAATTCTCTAAGTATGAGAAATCTCTAAAATGTAGAATTTTTTACTTCTAAAATCAATTTATCAAATTTTTCTCAATTAGACATATATTTTATTAAGAAAATCTATTCTTAAAACAGAAATGATGAAATAAAAATTTTATTAAAATAAATGGATTACATTTTAAGTATTTAGGGCCTCAACACATAACCCCTTAAAACACATGCATACGACCTAATCGTAAGTTGTATGATGATGATAGACTCTTGGGGCAGCTGAGATAACATCACCCGAGTGGTAATATCTACTAACTTGAACTTCTTCTGTAGAAGATTTGTTTCAATATTAACATGTTAAAGCTTGGATTGGGCTTAGTCTAGAGTGAATCCCAGTGATGCTACCTCCTTCCCAAGCTCTGACAAATAGGGTTTGTATGGAAAGAGTCTATTGTATGAGGCTATCTACTCTTCTTTCTACATTAATTATCTAATATCATTTCTATTTATAAACAATAATTATAAAATTAAAAACAATTATTATTTCCATCGGTCATATTAACCAACCGTCATATAACAGTCAAAACTCGATGGTCACATTTTATTTATACATATACATTTTTATTGATTATGACATAGTAAAATATACATATTCAGGAACAAAATATTATTCAAAAGTTTGGGTTACAAGAAATCAGCTTTTATTAAAAGAATAAATACACCAAAATGAATGATGGGGGAACTCCTCATGTGAACCCCACATTTGGCTGAGTGGTAGATGAAAAAGGAGGGGTAAATGATTTAAAATGGGTGGGGTCACTTTTAGAATTTCAAAAAATTTAATAATTCGGTGAGCCACAAAGTTGGGCAGTACAGTTTATTTAATTTTGTGATAACCATGTGGTTACCACTAGATGGATCCTTCAAGCCACACATGGTTTGGTTGAATGGTTTTTCACAATTTTTCATTGACCACAAATTTTTTCATGACAATATACACAATTTGAAAAACAATGCACCAATCTTGAAAAACTACATTTTTAAAAGTTGTAGCTCTGCACACAGTTTCCCCTAAACATTCACAAATTGTGCACTAGAGGAAAAACTTTTAAACCTTTAAATTTCAATCCCAAAACATCAAAAATTTTATCATTCCCCAAAATCACCCAAAATAATATGAAATAAACCACAAAAATAACAGGGGGGTATCACATATGGTGGGAGAAATTTTCACTCTCAAAGTGCTATTTAAAGGTATGATTTATATAATTTATTTAATTTTATTATTCCCCTTCATTTATGAGTGTTTTCCTTTTGAAATTTTGATAAAATGGTGGAAAATGCTTGTTGCACAGTTAGCGCATGGTTATCCCTAACTATACAAAAAACCATGAAAAGCCTACATTTCCTTATCATAATAATTTTCCATTATTTTCATAACCTTTTGTCCAAACTATGTGAATCCTAGGTGTGTCTAGATCCACCTGTATGGTTGGTGCAAAATTTGGTAAACTAGGCAGCCTATCCAAAAAAACATTAAAATTTTGAAATCACTTTTAGAGTTGGTGCCCTAGAACCAACTTTTATATACTTCATGGTTAACAGTATTCATTATTTTGAATATTAATAAATCTTTTATCACATCATAATTGCTATTTTTGTGTGGAATAGTATGTGATAATGTCCTAAATGTAATTATCACACTGAAAGGTCATAGAAGTTCCTCACTATGATTTGAACCTAGAAGTTCTACTACAATATTAACAGATGTATGTCCTATAGCTAGATGATTTCATTTGATAGGATGAAAATGATACAGGATATTTGGGTTGAAGACTCATGGGACTTTGAGACACTTTTTTATAGTGTACACCCTTGGTAATCTTCAGAGAAATAGATTATAAGAACATGAACCGCAAATAGAAAATCCACATTAATATGTGTGATTGAATATTATTAACTACTGACATGTGCAATTATCATTATACTTTTAGATTATTATTATTTCATTTTAAGAGTTGTGTACTTTGATGTATTAATGAAAACCATGATAACATTTTCTCATGGTGAGGTATGATGAGTTGATTGTGTCATGAGTAATCTTGCAATAATGAGTAATGTGAGGAAGGATTTTTATCCTCTGTTTTTTACCGGATGTTGATAACATAGGCTTATTGATGGGAATGGAACTACCAAATTAATTCCATGGTCATGGAATTAATTTGTCAGGTTCATTTCTGGAAAGTAAAAGAAAGATAAATCGATCACATAGGTTGATTACACTAACATACAACTTGATTGATTAGAAAAAATGAGATAAAGGTATTGTACTACAAAATGTACATTCATGGGAGGTTGTATTTCATTATGAAATTAACTTCTTTCTCTATAGAAGACTTATCGTGTTGTTAAAAATTAACCTTGTACTTTAAGTAAGGTTGCCTCATGACAGTGATAAAGGGGTCTAGAGGATCACACTCTAAGTGTATCCAGAACCTTAGTTAAATTCTATATGAATTTAACATGTTAGTTTGATCATAAAAATTAAATCACCAATTATTTGAGAGAATATATATGTGAGTTAAATATTTAATAAATATTTATTCTCTAGGTAATTATTTAATTAATTACGTGAATATATAATATTTATTTATTCTAGTTATTTTGTAAGGTAATAAATATTTATTTATTTAGTTACATGAATATTTAATAACTATCCATTCACTAGTTTTGGGAATATAATATTTATTTATTTATTAATGAATAATAAATTGATCTTTATTTTATTAAATAAATAGTCATTATTAAAATTTTGATAAATATTCATGAGGATTAGTGGACCGAGTTTAATGGTCAGGAGAGAAATTTCATATTAAATATTATTTCAATAAATATTATGTTATTTATTTAAGAAAAATATATTTGTTTTATCCATGAATTTAGAACATGTCAAGAAAAGAATACTAATTCTATTATTATTTAAACATGGCATTCATTGGGGATTAATAAAATAATAAGTGTCTTTATGCAGTTATTATTTTCAAACCCTACCTCTATTTAAACTTGGTTGTGAAATTTTCAAAAATCCTATCCACATTCTAATAATTTTACACAATGAGTTTTATAGAGGATTCTCTCAAGACCTAGAGAGCTCCTCCCGTAAAAGGCTCTATAGAATACCAATCGATTATCCTCCCCCAGATCAATTCCTTCTCACCTTGAAGGATTATTTTACAATCAACAGTGATCAATGTAAGTGTTTGATCCATTGATTCTAGCACCAAGAGGATTCTATGGAAACGACCAAAGGTTTTTGAAACATATGTGGATCACCACTAGAGGGAATCTACTCTTTATTCCTCTGACAAAATGATGGTATGACAATTAGTCTTCATCCGATTATTAGCAATGAACAATGAATTCAATGAAAGTTAATTATTTAATTAAATAAATTAATTATAAATTATATGTGAAAAGATCTTCTCCGCTTGGTTTTAGTGATTTCATCAATTAATCTTCGATTTAATTTTTTCATCTGCATCTCAGAATTATCATTGATTGAAATAAAAAAATTGAGTTGGTAACTACCCAAATGGTGATTCCATTGTGTATGGAACCATAAAGAGGTATCAGAGTGGTCACATAATAATTTATATTTATTTATTATTCATTGATTAATTAAATGAAATGTTTGTTATTTTTTTCTAATTTATTCATTTTTTAATCTGGAGTTTAATTAACATTATTCAACATATTAATATGATTCGATCAAGTATCACATGGTCATAAATAGATTAATAACAGATGTGGAATGATCAAGGATTTCATCGGGAGGTGTTAACGATTCTGGATGGTAGAAAAGGATACACTGTGTGTGAAAAAAGTACACATTGTGTATTGAGGTTCATCTCACCTGGACATGTTGTGGGATAAACAACACGCAAAGTGGTTAATAACACACAGTGCATTTAATTCACACCACATGTTGACCAATCCAGTCTGGAACATGGTATATTGGACCACACAAGGTGTAGTTGGCATACACATCATGTCGTCTATACAATTTAGTAGTGAAATTCACACTAACTTTGTGGTCAAATATGCGTCAAACGGTGTGTGGGGATGGAAGGATGTAAAATTAATGATATACACAATGTGTGGGTGGAATACATGTCATGTGATATGTTTATCTTCACATACAAAGAACACACCAAGTCAACATGTGGGTTATAGGAACACACAAAAAGGAAAAAACACGATGTATAGCTCATTAGTACACACCATGTATCCCGAGCGAGATGCATGGTAAGTCCCCAGGTTTTTATCTTAAATACACAATAAGAAACAATCATGATGTGTATCTCATAGTATACTCCATGTATTCACCTAGTAATGAACATAATTAAATTACCTAAATAATAATTAATTACAACATTAAAATCTAAATACATTATTAGTGGTTGGTGTGTTGTCTATGTAATAGGTTTTTCAGAATTAATAAATTCACAATTAATTCCATGTGATTGTTTCTCAATTTTGGTTAAGACATTTATTTTTCATATTGAAATTAATTATGGGTATCCCCAAGATACTTCAAATAGTTATTAAGATGATATGATTAATCAATTAATTAATTAATTGAATTAATTCAAGCATGTGTATCTTAATAATAAAGAACATATTGAAGTGAATGTTAGCTAGTGTACTTTTTCATATTCATTGCATGTTTGTGGAAGATTGTGAGCTTATAATGTTCATGTGATTGGTTTATTTAATTTATTATCAATGCATGATTTTTTAATGATTTATTAAACTAAATAATGGTTTTTTATTTATTCATCTCTTCTCATTATGTAAGGGTATGTGTGTGTTTGGTTTATTTTATGTAAACATATTTAACCAATATTTTGGTTCCCCTATCCTATGTGTGAGTAAAATATTATATAATGGATGCATATTTCTAGAGAATAGTGGTGGATCATGTTTGGATCGGTGGAGAAACCAATCCAAGTGATGCATAAGAGTATGGGTGGAATACTACAGCTCGAACTTGGAATGATTCCAAAAGTTTATTCCCTAGGGTTGAGAGTTAGATTATCATCCACTAGTCAAATCCGTCCATTAAAAAAGATCATGTTCAACTAAAATAAAATTATAATATTTGAAAAAATTATCTATTTATGTTTAATCACTTAATTAAAATCCACTTAATCTTAAAAAACATGTAATAAGATAAAATAAAATTTTTTAAACATAAAGATAAAAACCCCTCAAATAAATAATATTTAGTTATTACTGCCTTCCACTACTTAGGAATAAATCCAACCATAGTTAAAAGTGTTCCAACCTATGTTGGGGTACTTTCAATTATCATATAATCTTTATCTCATGTTTTTTGGTCAACTTAACCTAGTTTTTATTAAGGTTTTATCACCTCTACAAGGCTTAGTAAAACTAGTAGGAAAAGTGTTGAAGAAATCCTAATATATGATTTTAGTGTTGGGGATTCCACTTAATGGATCGAGGAGTTGTGAGTTAATGCAGTTGGAAAGTTATGCCTACCTAAATACCTTTAAATATCCTGATAGACCTTCAGCTGGGTTATGATAAGGGGCATATGGATTGTTATCACTATATTATCCATGAAATAGGATATTATAAAACCAATTGTGAGGGATGAATAATATCAATCTGATTTATATTAGAGAAGTATGACTGATATATGTATTTCATGCATACATTTTAGGGTATTTTAAAGCATTAATTTATGTATTTAAATGAATAATGTTGCTAAATGTTACTCATTTTGATTTGTTTTATGTTTTATGGAAAGAAATAATGAATCTTTTTAAAAGGGGCAAAAATATGATAATATTAGAGCTAAAAGACACTTTGTCATGCTTCTCTTTACTTGCAGTATGACATCAGATTTTTAAAGATGTAGAAAGATGTAAAACTAGACAAAGACCATTTACACATCATGTATTCTCATTACACGACATGAGATTTCAAAAGATATTTCTTCCACCAGATGCAAGTCGTGACACCATTACACATGAAAGGGAATTACACATCTTGTATATCAATTACAAGACATGAGTTTCTTCAAGATAAGTTTTAATACGAGATGTGCCAAAATTCATGATGCTTGTAAAATAAAATATCACACATTGTGTATTCCATTTACATGTCATGTATTACATTTAAACCATGTGTAAATTATTGGGATGAATTTTAAACACACAGATGTGACGTATCTTTAAACTTTCACAGAATTTGTGACATGGGACCCACCTAACACTACCTTTGGTGCAGATCTTAATGATTTATATTAATACCTGATCCCATATGGAGTGTAAGAGTTGTTGTCCTAGAAAAAACTAGTTTTACTTGGATTACATGGATATTTAATGTATTATTACATATTGTTCATTGTTATGCATGACTATGATGTAATAATTTCGTAGAGTATTTGTTGCATTGATAAGGTCATTGAAATTCCTCTCTATGATGAGAACTTTGAAATGATATAAAAATATTCTTAAATATATTTCTACAGTTGGATGAAAAACTATGATGGGACACATAGCATGAAGACCTTCAGGTGCGAGTACTCGTAAGCAGATGAGACTTTCTCTCATGAAGTTCTCACTTGGTAATCTCCAAGATAGGAGATTATGAGAACAGACCCGCTAGTAGGAATTCGGAATTTTTTAGTTTCATTGGATATTTCTATCTAAGATCATTTGTAATGATCCTTAGAATTTAATATTATCATTAATACGTGTCATGAATCATGCACTTTGATTTACTAACGAAAACTGTCTCGCAGACAGTTAGAAGGAAGTAGGGTACGTTGGGTGCATCACGAGTGAAATGTTATTAATGGATAAGTTGAGGAAGTATTATTACCTTCCATTTATGGAATTTGATATCTTTTCCCTTTGATTGAAATAGAACCGTCGTGTGAAATTTCATTTCCAGGGTGTAACGATTAGTTTATTTCAAGTACTCAAAGAACGACGAATCAAGCATAAAAGTTGATGACACTATCATGAAACCTTATTGATGAGATATTGAGACAAAGGGATTATATTACATAGTGATCATTCGTATGTGGGTGTGATTATTGTGACTTTATGTTCTTTCTCTTGGGTTCCTTGACCCGTTGCTAGACAGTACTCTTAAGCTTTAGGGAATCCCACCTAATTCCAACAAGAAAGAATCCTATAGGGTCACACACTAAGTGTGTTTGGTGGTCTTGGTTAAATTCTATTTGAATTTAATTAATGGAATAAATATTATTCTCAAGACTATGTAATAGTTTTACTCAAGTTAAAATTATCTCATAAATTAAATTAAATATATTTATTTTATTTATAGAACATTTAATAAATATTTATTTACTAGTTTGTAAATAAAATATTTATTCAAGAGATAAAATTATTTATTTATTTATTCGAGTGTTCAATAAATGTATGTGGAGTTTGAGTAGACCAAGGTCGGTCTAGTAGTAAATTAATTTTTTGAAAGATGGTAAATAATTATTTAACTAGTTGGCACATGTTAAAATATTAATTACACACCTATTATTTTGTGACGCATAATTTTATTTTATAATTCCGTTTTGCGCAAGTTGGCGCACCATGAATAAAGGCACATTATTATTATTATGATCATGGGTTTTCTCTAAGTTCATGAATGTATTTAATTGTTTCTATGTAATTAAATATTGTAAATGAAATTATATGTATATAAATAGACAAGTAGGTTTATTGTGCCATACACCACACCACACGCCTGGTGAATTTTGAATTTTTTAGACAAACAATTTCTCTCTTGAATCATCTTCTCTCCCCTCTCAAGAACAAGAGATGTTCTTCAAGCCCGGAGAACAAGCGATCAAGAACGACCAATATAAGACACTCACTTCACCACGATAGCACCTGGAGAACGAGTGGTGTCGTTCGGAGGCTATCAGAGCACATGCGGATGATAAAACACTATTTTGTTGAATATTTTATTGATAATAAATGATATAATTTCTTTACATTGTGAAAAATATATTCATTTAGGAAATATTTGGGATTTGATCATTCAATTGAAAATTTGATGAAAATTATATTTTTACCCTTTATAGTGCACTATAGTATTTCAAATATAAATATTTTTATATTTATTATTTGAATTTGAAATTTTTTAAAAGTGTTACTAACTTAATTTTCTACAACTTTTATTCAGGAAACATGATCAAAAGAATGAATTTGGATGGAGTAATTGGGCCATAAAGTCAAGAGTGGGCTGGACACGTCAGAATGGAGAAGCTTATATATTTCGGCCATAACTCCTTCATATAGGCTTGTATTAAGCCCAAAGATTTAGAGGAGATATAGGACCCATATCCTCATATATTAGCCTTCTGTAATGCCGGCCAATTCATGCGTTTTAGTGGTCAAATGGGTAGTGCAAGTTGGAATAAATATTTGTCCGAATTTCCACATTCACACTTGAAACCACTTGTAACCTCTCCTCCCCTCTCCTATATAAATTGGAGTTTTTCTCATTTGGAGGGTTTGGGACGTGAATTAGGAGATTTTAGGCAGAGGAGAATTTGTTTCACCCAAATTCTATAACCATTGTAAGAGGGGTAGCTCTTGAAGCAAGGATCCCCTCATCGAAGCCTCCTTCTCTTCTTCATTTTGTAATGTTTTCATTTGTGTAATAAACTTCTTTGTTCTTATTTTATTTCTTATATTTTCTTATGTTTTGTTTAAATTTATTCTTCTCTTAATCTTCCTCTATGGTCTGGAATTCTTGAGTATAAGCGTTATTGGTTTATACCCATTATAAACCTTTGCAAATGAGAAATGCTTCTACGATGATTACGCCACCCATGGAAGAGTAGTCTTTTAGTAATCGATCTATATTCTACCCTCTTCAATTAATTATTTTGAATCAATGAGCTAATGTAATTTACATAATATGATCCATGAATTTTGTTTTTAAATTACAATAAACTAATAAAGCAATTGAACAATTAACACAAAAACACGCGAGGTCGGGATTTTGTGTAAATTGTGAGAGCGTAATCTTAATCGGTAATACCAGACCACACGAGATAAATTTGTAGAGTTAAAATATAACCCCTAAAGACAATTCATCCTCATTTCTAGAATGGATATGTGCTCTAATTAACTACTGACCATAATCTATCCTTATAACAACAATCAAAGTAGGGTGTTGGGATTGCGTGTTCCGAAGCTAGCCTAGGATTTAAGTAATTTCATCTTTGTGGTTAAGTTAACTCTCGTAGGGTTCGAAGGATAAAAAATTAGGGGATCATAATTAAGTGGATATTTATTTAGATGATAATGATGAATAATTAAATAAATAGATAGAGTTAGATCGATTACGCCTTTTAAAATAGATTTCTAAAAAAACATCTTCTGGTTGTGTCATTTTAATCAAAATTCATTTCAAAACAAAAAACAAAAAAATATACAATCTTCTTCCAGAAAACTTCTTTCAGATTCATAAACTATAAAAAACCCAATCCTTTAAAGTAGTGTTTTTATTCTATTCTATTTTATTTTTTTAGACTACCTTTAATAAGTTGTTAAATTCACTTCCTCCTTTGAGAGACGACCTTGGTCAGCCACTTTGCTGCACCTAAGTACCCCAAAATCATATTAATCATTTGAGGGTGCCCACGACAGTGCTCTTTCAAATTGGAATCATTTCTGGGGAGGCAAGTAATTTATTCAACCATTTAGAGGTATTTATTTTATTTTTCAATTTATTATTTTCTTCACCTCTCTCTTTCATCTTTCCCCTTTCTCAAGTTTTCATTTTTTTCATCCTCTTCTTTTCTTTTTGGACCATCAACTCAAACTTCTCATTTTTATTTTACTATGGTCCACTTTCGTTATTTTAATTTTTATTTTATTTATGACACGAACTAGTCCTAAAGATCTCTTAGATCTTGACCCTGAGATTGAACGTAGCCTTAGGGCTCGAATCAGACATTCTCGGTCTACGGGAAGTTTCAATATTCAACTCGTTGGTGAATTCCTCTCTCCTGGAAACATTGAAATTGGAATCAATTCAAATTCAAACATAAAAGAGGAACCAATGGCTGGAAATAATGGAAATGAACTTAATAGAACCATTCAAGAATCGTTTGCTCCTAATATTAACTATCAACCAAATTGTATTGCATACCCGAATCTCGAATCAGACTTTGAATTGAAATCTGGATTAATTCACCTTCTTCTAAAATTTCATGGCTTATCTGGTGAGGATCCAAACAAACACCTTAAAAAATTTAATGTGGTTTGCTCAACCCTTAAACCAAGAAATGTTTCTGAAGATCAAATCAAATTAAGAGCATTCCCATTCTCACTTTATGGTGCTGCAAAATATTGTATGTGTTATTTACAACCCGAGGATGTAACTTGTTGGAACGATATAAAACGTCTTTTCTTGCAGAGATTTTTTCTAGCATCGAGGACCACTTCCATTCGTAAGGATATATCAGGGATGAAGCAAGAACAAAGGGATTCAATGTATGAGTATTGGGAGCGATTCAAAAAGTTGTGTGCAAGATTCCCACATCACCAAATCAGTGAGAAATTACTCATTCAGTACTTTTACGAAGGACTCACACCTATAGAGAGGGGCATGGTGGATGCCATAGTATGAGGGGCATTGGTGGACAAGACACCAGTACCTGCACGTGCATTGATTGACAAGATGGCCCAAAACTCCCAACAATTTGGTGATAATGGTACACCACATATCAGGGGAGTACATCAGGTAAGTCCTTCTTCTCTTGAAAGTCATTTGATTGATACCAATTTGGAAGAATTGACCACTATGGTGAGGCAAATTGATTTGGATCAAAAGACATCCCAACCCCCTCCTTCAATGCCATGTGGCATTTGCACTGAGACAAGCCACCCAACTGACTGTTGCCCACAACTACAAGAGACAGAGGATTGTGCAGTGGTATTCCCTGGGAGACCATTTCAGCAGCAACAACAACCATATCCCCAAAAGAAGTTTGATCCATTTGATCCAACATACAACCAAGGGTGGAAGGATCAATCAGACATGAGGTATTTCTCTGGAAAAAAACAAAGTCCACCCTTTCAACAAAACTTCCAGTAGCCTTAGCCTTACCAACAGGGTTTCCAACAACCCCAAAGGAGATTTGAAGCCCAAGCATCAACAATCCAACAACAAGGGAATCCCCCACCAAAGGAATATTCTAATACTGATGATTTTTTGAAGAAAATTGTTCTTAATCAAAAGAATGAGCTGAAGAGTCAGAGTTTGGAGCTGAGGGAGTTGAAGGCTCAAATCATCCAGATTTCCATCGCCCTCCATGAACTTGTAAGTAAGAATTCCAGAAATCTACCTTCCCAACCCACTCCAAATCCAAAGGGGAATGTTAGTTCCATCACATTGAGAAGTGGGAATCAAATGAATGATACATTTGTACCTACCATTCCACTGGGATTCACCTCAACTCCGGAGAAGCTGCATTCCAAGCCAACTAATGAGCAATCCAAGGAGAAAGATAAAGTTAAGAAAAATATTGACGATGTTCCTCCTAAAACCCTTTCTTTTCCCAACAGGGTTGTTCAAACCAAGAAGATGGCTGAAGAAGCAATGAAAAAGGAGGTTTTGGATACATTCAAGCGTGTGGAGATCAACATTCCTCTACTTGAATCCATTAAGAAAATTCCAAGGTATGCGAAATTCTTAAAAGAACTTTGTACCAATCGAAGAGGGCTCAAGGGAAATCAGAGGATCAACCTTGGAAGGAATGTCTCAGTACTCATTACACCAACTCTAGCTATGCCAACAAAGTGCAAGGATCCCGGTACATTCACCATCCCATGTACCATAGGGGAGTTTCACTTCGCTAATGCTCTTTGTGATTTAGGAGCTTCAATAAATGTGATGCCTAACTCTGTATTCACTTCTTTACAGGTTTGTGAGTTGATGCCGACGAGATTAGTGGTGCAGTTGGCGAATAGAGCTACGACATATCCAGCGGGAGTTCTTGAGGATGTACTTGTCCGGGTAAGAGATATGATCTTTCCAGCAGATTTTTATGTTCTTAACATGGAGGATGATTAGGTAAGTTCTCATTCCCCCATTATCTTAGGTAGGCCCTTCCTCAAAACTGCAAAAACTATCATAAATTTCAATGAGGGTACACTTTCCATGGAATTTGGGGATGAAGTTGTGATATTTAATGTTATGGATTCCATGAAGTACCCCTAAGAGGATCATTCTGCATTTGTTATCTACCATTTTGAACCACCAAGTAAAAACACCATGGAATTGGATTGTCCTATGCTTAGGGAGATTATGAGTATTGGTTCTAGTTTGATGTCTAAGAGTACTTCCATACCCGTTTCTAAGGAACAAGACTCTCTAAGATTTGATTTTGAAATGGAATCATATTCGTATTTTGATCATGTGAACTCTGATTATGACATGGTTGTTGAGTATACTGATGGATTTGATGCTTTATTCTTTGATTTTGATGATGTATATTTTGATACTGATACTCTTTGTGCACATATGTCAGTTCCTTCTATGTCTCCATCCATACACCACCCCCCTACATCGGAACTCAAGCCATTGCCACCAAATCTCAAATACTCATACTTTTTGAGTAGTGAGAAATTACCTTTTATCATTGCTGACAATATCCCTTTTGAACATGAAGAAAAACTTTTGAATCTTTTGAGGGAGAACATTAGGGCAATTGGGTGGACCTTGGCTGACATATCAGGTATTAGCCCCTCCATTTTCATGCATAGGATTCTCTTGGAGGATGGGGCTAAACCGGTGAGGCAACCATAAAGGAGACTCAATCTAACACTTTTTGAAGTTGTTCAAAAAGAAGTTGAGAAATTTCTTGAGGCAGGTATAATCTATCCCATTTCAGATTCTCAGTGGGTAAGTCCAATTCAGGTTGTGCCTAATAAAAGTGGTGTTACTGTTGTTAAAAACAAGAAAGATGAGTTAGTTCTAATGAGGGTACAAAACAGTTGGCGTGTGTGTATTGATTATAGAAAACTAAATCACTCCACTCAAAAAGACCATTTCCCCCTCCCATTTATTAATCAGATGCTTGAGATACTAGCTGGGAAGACACACTATTGTTTCTTGGATGGATTTTCTGGCTATTTTCAGGTTCCCATTGCAGTAGAGGACTAGGAGAAGACAACATTCACCTGCCCATTCGGTACCTTTTCTTACCGAAGGATGCCATTTGGACATTGCAATGCCCCAAGTACCTTCTAGAGATGCTTGGTGAGTATTTTCTCAGATTTCATTGAGACCTGTATGGAGGTATTTATGGATGATTTTACAGTTTATGGGTCCTCATTTGATGAATGTATCTCTAGTTTGGGTGATGTGTTGCATCGTTGTATTGAGAAGAATCCTGTCTTAAATTTTGAAAAATGTCATTTCATGGTCGAAAGGTGAATTGTCTTAGGTCATACATTCTTACAACATGGTATAGAAGTTGATAAATCTAAGGTAGAAATTATTTCATCCCTCCCATATCCTACATGTGTGCGTAATGTTCGATCATTACTTGGACATGCTGGATTTTATAGACGCTTCATTAGAGATTTTAGTAAGATAGCTCTACCCTTATCTCGATTGCTTCAAAAAGATATTGACTTCAATTTTGATGATTCATGCAGGGTATCATTTGATGAGGTAAAACAAAATCTGACCACTCCACCTATCATACAGCCCCCACGGTGGGAGATTCTTTTTGAGCTTATGTGTGACGGCTCCAACTTCGCGGTTGGAGCTGTCTTATCTCAGAGGGTGGAAGGACGTTCACATGTGATTGCCTATGCATCAAGGACATTGGATTCAGCCCAATCAAACTATACTACCATGGAAAATGAGTTTCTTGCTGTCATATTTTCTTTAAATAAATTCTGTTCATATTTATTGGGCTCTAAAGTAGTTGTTTTTTCTGACCATGCATCTCTGAGGTACCTCTTGAAGAAGCCAGATGCAAAGCCATAACTTATCTGTTGGATGCTCCTTCTTCAAGAGTTTGACATCGAGATAAAGGACAAAAAGGGGTCAGAAAACTTGGTGGCAGACCACATGAGTAGGCTTACTCACACACTAGAGGATGACACCTTGGATCAGGTACCACTTTGGGACACTTTCCCCGATGAGCATCTTTATTCCATCTTAGGTATGCATCCTTGGTATGCAGATTTAGTTAACTACCTTGTTTCCTCTGAAATCCCTAAAAATTTAAAGAAACATCAAGTCCAAAAATTAAAGAGTGAGTCAAGATTTTATGTTTGGGATGGTCCATACTTATGGCGCATGTGTAGTGACCATGTAATTAGGAGGTGTGTTCCTGATCATCAGTTTGAATCTGTTGTTCAATTCTATCATACACTTACATGTGGTGGACACTTTGGACCCCAACAGATAGCTAGGAAAGTTTTAGACTCTGGATTATATTGGCCTTGCTTATTCCATGATTCCCATGTGTTTTTAAGTCATGCTCTCGTTTTCAACACACTACAAACATTTCAAGGAGACACGAGATGCCCCAACAACCCATTTTATTATGTGATATTGTTGATGTTTGGGGAATTGATTTTATGGGACCTTTTCCTAGTTCCTTTGGGTTTTTGTACATTTTGGTTGCTGTTGATTATGTGAGTAAATGGGTGGAGGCTAAGGCCACTAGGACTGATGATTCTCATGTTGTTGTGGACTTTGTCATAGCACAGATTTTTTTCAGGTTTGGAGTACCAAATTCCATCATCAGTGACAAAGGGGCACACTTTTTCAATAGGAATTTTTCTTCCCTCCTTTGAAATTATAGGGTGACACACAAAACATCAACACCATACCACCCCCAAACAAATGGTCAGGTTGAGGTTTCAAATCTTGAGTTGAAAAATGTTTTGGAGAAAACTGTGCCGCCAAATAGGAAGGATTGGAGCAAGTGCTTGGATGATGCATTGTGGGCTTATATGACAGCATACAAGACCCCCATTGGTATTTCCCCATTTCGAATTGTTTTTGGGAAAGTGTTTCATCTCCCCGTAGAAGTTGAGCATCGGTCTTATTGGGATATAAATAAATGCAACATGGATTTGGCCCAAGCTGGAATCCAAAGGAAGCTACAAATTCAAGAGCTTGAGGAGATTAGATTGCCTTCATATGACAACTCAAGGCTCTACAAGGAAAGATCAAAAGCAACTCATGATAGAATGATCCAACAAAGGGAGTTTCATGTTGGAGAGAAAGTCCTACTCTACAGTTCATGACTGAATTTGATGCCTGGTAAGTTGCATTCCAGATGGTTAGGTCCTTATATTGTATCTAATGTTTTTCCTTATGGTGTAGTAGAGATCACACAAGAGGACACTGGAATGAGCTTTATAGTCAATGGGAAATGTTTGAAGAGATACATTGAGGGACTTCCTACTGATACAGTGGATTTTATCACACTACATGACCCCATCATCACTTGAGCACATCAGGCTGTTCCTAACCCTTTCACTTTTATATTATTTGTCCTATTTAAAAATTCTGCATTTCATGTGCATATATCATCTCATGGGTTCACATTGAGGAAAATGCAATATTTTAAGTGTGGGGGAGGGAACCTTTTAGTTTAGTAATTTCAATTGTTTTCCTATTTAAAAAAACCCAAAAAAATTGTTTGTTTTTCAAATTTTGTGTGTTTATTTTACAATTTTCTGTGTTTTTTTGAAACTTTTGAGCTGAAATGATTCTCATAACCATTTTTAAATCCATATAAATAAGTGAAACAATTTATCCCTTAAAACTAAGCTTAAATGAATGCTGAAATAACTTTATTTCAAGTTCAAATATTTAGTAATTTCATGAAAAGTACACTGAATTTTGAATCCCATGCCACATCTCACTGTCTTTATATTTGAAATCACTTTCCTGTAAGGCCTCTAAACCATTATTTTCATATTCTTTACATTCACCTCACTTCTTGAGAGAACCAAACCATGCTTGATTTAACCAGAATTCGATCTATTCCAGTCAAAACTTGAGGGTTTGAGGTACTTATGTTTAAATGATTGAGGCATTTGTTTGGTATTAAAGCCCCTATTTTAAAGAATCCTTTTTTATAATGGCATACCTTGAACATTTAATCCTTGTAGCCCTTATAATCCATGCACATCCTGGTAGGTTAGCCACATTACAAGCCAAGTTTCCCTATCCAACCAACTCTGGAAGTGAAATTGCATAATCTAGTTGAGCTTAAGTGTGGGGGAATCTATCTTGTGTTGTGCCACCACATTCTGTGATACTTTGGGTGGAAAATTAATTTCTGAAGAGATGTGTTTGATGCTAAATAAAGTCATTATATTTAAAGCTGTGCCTATCTGGAGCTTTCATGACAAGTGAAGCTGTGCCTTTTCTGGAGCATCTAATTGAGGTGGAAAGTTATGCCCATCTGGAGCTTTCAAGAAAATCATGTTTGAGAAGATTGAAATTTTTTATGCTGAAATGTTGAATGGTGTAAAAATTTCATGACTTTTTATGATGATGGATCTTAATTTATACTATGGGGATTTAGGAGAAGACCATATTTAAGTGAAAATTAGATTAACGCAATTTTGCTTCAAAAAGAGTCAATCCCTCCTCATTTAGCCTCAGAATTTTTCACATTTAAATCCTACCAACTGAAAGCCACAGAACAACCCAGAAAAGTCCTCATGATAAACATATGTCATTGATTCACATTGGGTAGTGATATAGGAATTTATCATGCTTATGGTGACCCTTGTATGAGTTTGGATGAGAAAGACATTGCAAAAAAAAAATTGACATTTGTGTGATAATAGAAAATTCAAGCGAGGTAAGTGTTTTGTGCTTGGGAGGATAAATAAAGTGGAAATATATTGAATGATATAAATGAAGAAATTGAAATAATGGTTTTTTATGAGGTATTATATCTTTTTTTTTCTTGGTGTGTAATTGTTTGATCTCAAGGATATGTGTTTTAAATTGGTTTTGATTTGATATTGATGTTTACTTGATATGAGATTTTGCTCAGGAGTGCAAAAGGGTAAGTGTGGGAGAGTTGATAAAACACTATTTTGTTGAATATTTTATTGATAATAAATGATATAATTTCCTCACATTATGCTAAATATATTCATTTATGAAATATTTGGGATTTGATCATTCATTTGAAAATTTGGTGAAAATTCCAGTTTTACCCTTTATAGTGCACTGCAGTATTTCGAAGATAAATATTTTTATATTTATTATTTTAATTTTAAATTTGTTAAAAGTGTTCCTAACTTAATTTTATACAACTTTTATTCAGGACACATGATCAAAAGAATGTATTTTGATGGAGTAATTGGGCCATAAAGTCAAGAGTGGGCTGGACATGTCAGAATGCAGAAGCTTCTGTATTTCGGCCATAAAGCCTTCATATGGGCTTGGATTAAGCCCAAATTTTTATAGGAGATATAGAACCCATATCCTCACATATTATACTTCTGAAAAGCCGTCCAATTCACGCGTTTTAGTGGTCAAATGGGCAGTGAAAGTTGGAATAAAATATTTTGATGAATTTCCACATTCACACTTGAAACCACTTGTAACCTCTCCTCCCCTCCCCTCCATAAATTGGAGTTTTTCTCATTTGGAGGGGGTGGGACGTGAATTAGGAGATTTTGGGCAGATTATAATTTGTTTCACCCAAATTATTCAACCATTGTAAGAGGGGTAGCTTATGAAGCATGGATCCCCTCATCGAAGCCTCCTTCTCTTCTTCATTTTGTAATGTTTTCATTTGTGTAATAAACTTATTTGTTCTTCTTTTATTTCTTCTCCTTTCTTATGTTTTATTTAAATTTATTCTTCTATTAATTTTCCTATTTGGGCTGTAATTCTTGATTAGAAGCGTTATTGGTTTATACCCATTATAAACCTTTGCACATGCAAAACGCTTCTACGATGATTACGCCACCCATGGAAGAGTAGTCTTTTAGTAATCGATATATCTTCTACCCTCTTAATTTAATTATTTTTTAATCAATGAGATACTGTAATTAACATAATATTATACATGAATTGTGTTTTTAAATTACAATAAACTAAGCAAGCAATTGAACAATTAACACAAAAACACACGAGGTCAGGATTTTGTGTAAATTGTGAGAGCGTAATCTTAATTGGTAATACAAGACCACACGGGATAAATTTGTAGAGTTCAAATATAATCCCTAAACACAATTCATCCTCATTTACAGAAT
Source organism: Viscum album (assembly GCA_963277665.1). Taxonomy (NCBI): domain Eukaryota; kingdom Viridiplantae; phylum Streptophyta; class Magnoliopsida; order Santalales; family Viscaceae; genus Viscum; species Viscum album. The sequence continues at coordinate 1,503,412,550 of OY728136.1, read as the reverse complement.
GTATATGTGCTCTAATTAACCACTGAACATAATCTATCCTTAGAAAAACAATCAAATCAGGGTGATGCGATTGCGTGTTCCGAAGCTAGCCTAGGATTTAAGTAATTTCATCTTTGTGGTTAAGTTAACTCTCATAGGGTTCGAGGGATAACAAATTAAGGGATCATAATTAAGTGGATATTGATTTAGATGATAATGATTAATAATTAATTTAAGATTTATAGTTAGATCGATTACGCCTTTTAAAATAGATTTCTAAAAAACATCTTCTTGTTGTGTCATTTTAATCGAAATTCATTTCAAAACAAAAAACAAAAAAATATAAAATCTTCTTCTAGCAAACTTCTTCTAGATTCATAAACTATAACAAACCAAATCCTTTAAAGTAGTGTTTTTATTCTATTCTGTTTTATTTTTTTTAGAACACCTTTAATAAGTTGTTAAATTCACTTCCTCCTTTGAGAGATGACCTTGGTCAGCCACTCTGCTGCACCTAAGTACCCCAAAATCACATTAATAATTTGAGGGTGCCTACGACAGCACTCTTTTAGCGGATCACCGCTAGAGGGTTTCTAGTTTGGATCCTTTCAAGCGCAACAAGAAAATCTAGAAGGGTCATTCTAGATGATCAACATCATCAATGAAGAAAGATACCAAAGATCCCGATATTATTTTTCATTATGAAATTAATTAAATTAATTATAAACATGATGTGCAAGATCTTCTCTAAAGGTTTTGGGCCACTTTCTTCTTTATTTAAATATTTGATTATATTCCGTGGATACTGGTGTTCATCATTATATTGATCCCATAATAATCATTTATCATGGTAAAAATCAAATTTGGGTGTCATCCCAACCACTATTCCACTGCGCCCGGAACCTTCAAGTGGTATCCAAGGGGTTACATCATATTTATAATTATTTAAATATTTTATTGATGAATTATGCATTTAATAATATAGTTGTTTCGATTCAAGTTAATCATTCTACAAATCTGAATATCAAGATCTATTCCTACTCTTTCATTCCCCGTTCACCTTACAGAAACAATATTTTCTTTTAATTTTGATTAAAATAAAATAGAGGATCTCATTTGGAGGTGCCAAAGCTTCCTGGTCGTACAACACAAGAAGACACAACATTTATTTGGCAGTACACACCGTGTATTCAAGATTCAATGCATCGGACCGGTTCTCCAAAGCAAGTCATGTGTTTTATTCTTTATATGTCTTAAATGACTCCATGTGTTGACCAGGAATAGGTGGAACATGGTTTCTGGATTACATGTCATGTGGTCCAAATGGACAAGATGTGTATTCCCTTCGGGTTAGGGTTGCACCGTGTACCATGTACACGGCTAACCCGGCTGGAGACTGTGTAATGAGGAACTACACAGAGTGTGGCCAACTGGACATGTCGTGTACTCCAGATATTTCTGAAGTATACTCACATGATGTTTCCCCAGGCGTGTACTTCATATGGATGGTGAACAGTAGTACACGCCATGTAGTTGGAACTAAAAATTGTGTACTCATCCAAATTACGCAGATTTATTAAAATTTATTTTTATAAAAACCCTTGATATGTCTACCATCGTGTGATCATAAAGCTGAGGCACAACATGTGATAGGTGTTTCATATATATGTGTTTAATTTAAAATTAGTGTAATTTTCATTTCAACTCATTGGGTATTTATGAATAGGAATTCACCGTGTTGGCTCTATGGAACATGTTACGTACAAAGATAATTTTAAATGAATTTATTTGTTTAAAATTATGATGTATGAGAATCTCAAGTAAATTCATAAAATGATTTAAGATAAAAGGATTGATTAATTAAAGATTATAATTAATTTATTCAAGCGTGATTTATCTTAAATAAGAATGATTAAAGAATTCAATTTTAGTTTTATTTATGCGTAAATATCATTACATATATGGATGATCATGAGATAGACCAAGACCTTCGTATGTGGATGTATTTTAATTTATTTATTTGAATTAAATTTGTTGGCCTGCGATCCTTATCCTCATTAATATGTTGGGCCTGTGTGCCGAAGGTTTCTTTTATGTAAAACCCTCTTTTACCCCTCACCTACATGTGAGCTAAAAAAAGGGCATACGTAATGGATGTAACTCACAAGATAGTGGAGGTGGTTCAAGTTGGAGTTGAGATGAAATCAATCCCAGGAGATACAGAGGTGGGCAAGTGGAAGCTGTAAACACAAACCCAAAAGGTTCAAGGTGTTTATACACTAGGCCAGGGTTAGTTTATCAACCGCTAGATAAAATATCCATTATAAAATCTCATGATAATTCCATTTAATTTATTTTATTTTTTCCATTTGCATGGTTTATCAATATGGATGTGTTTTTATGATCTCATAATTAATGAATAAAACAAGCATGTAATATGGAACTAAAATAAACCAGACTTATGTGTAAATATTATCAAGACATGGTTAATCACTTAAGTAAGTTCCACTTAATTTTAACAAGAATGTGATAATAAGTAATTCACACAAAAGACATAAAAATACCTCAAATAAAATATTAAGTCAAACCAAGCCTTCTGTTACTTGATTAAAGGAAAAACTCAACAAAACTATCTGTTTGACCAACCATTGTTAGGACACTTACTTTTATACAGGAAGCCCTTATGAAAGGTTTCAGGTTGACTTAACCATATTACATCAAGAGGAGTATCCATTTCTACACTTGGAATAATATTGGAGGTAAGAGTTGAGGAAATCCAAAGTCATGATTTTAGGATTGGAGAGTCCACTCAACAGATCAAGGAGTTGCAAGCCCATAGTTGGAAAAGGCCTGCCTACCTAAATACCTTCTAATAGCTTGACCAACCCTTGTTGGGGTTCTGAAAATGGGAATATGGATCCTTACCACTAGAATTTCATGGAAATTGGACATCCTGAGTTCAATGGTGAGGGCCATTGGGACTTGATAAAATAGTGGGAGACTTAATAAAATTTATTATTTTTCATTAAATGTAATCAAGAAAGTACTAATGATATGCTCCTTTAATCATATAATAAAAATGACAGGTTCATCAACCACATTATCCCTACAATCAATTATGTATAAAGACAACATCCTCACCGGTAGTAACTTCCAGGAATGGTTTAGATGCCTTCAGGTTATCCTACGCCATGAATGGAAGTCTTAAGTGTTGGAGTCAGTATTACCTAATCTGCCTTCCAAGGAGGCGAGTGATGAGGATTTCGTAGTCTATGAGAAAAATATGAATGAAATGGTCTACATTCAATGTTTGATGTTATCATCAATGTCTATTGAGATCATGAAGTCTCATGAAAACATGGATGTTTATAGCATGATCGTGCACCTCCATGGTCTTTACCAGGAGAGAGAAAGATAGGAAAGGTTTGAGATCTCTAAGGAAGTCTTTCAGAGTAATCTTAGAGAAGGTTCCCCAGTTGGGCCTCATGTAGTCAAGCTCATTGGCTACATTGAGTGCCTCGGGGTTCTAGGGTTTAAACTCCCTGAAGAACTGGGCACCGATCTCATTATCACAACACTCCCTTAGAGCTTCTCTAACTTTGTTGTTAATTTCAATATGAAAAACATTGAGAACTCTCTATCTAATCTTCTTATCCTCATTCTCCATGTGGACAAATATATGAAGTATGAAAAGTCTTTTGTCCTTATGGTGAATAAGAGGAAAGGGAAGGCGAATATCTTTAAGACCAATGCTTCTTCATGGCCTTCCAAGAAAAAGATGATCAAATGTGAGGTAAGGGAACAAGAGGATGTTTGTTTTGCATGTGTCAAGAAGGGCCACTGGAAGAAGAACTGCACCCAACCTAAGAAAAAAAGGGAAGCTTCAGGTGCGTTTTTTATCAAATGCAATCTATCTGTTTTTACAAATTGGTTATTGGATATAGCTTTTGGTGCTCACATATATATCCAAATACAGGAACCAAGTAGATTCAAGAAGATTGATCGAGGGGAGGTTGATCTATGTGCAGCAAATAGAGCAAAATTGTTGTTGTAGCTGTTGGGGACTACCACCTCACGTTGCTAACTAGGATGATCTTGGTGTTAAAGGGTTGTTTTTATGTGCCTTTTGTAACCAAAAACATAATTTATATATCCAAACTTTATATAGATGGATTTTTTTTCAAGTTTGGAAATGAATGTTTCCTATTTTATAAAGATAACATTTGTTTTGGTAGGGAAAATTTATACAATGTTTTTTATGTGTCGGATTATACAAACCAAGTAATGGAAATCGATGACAAAGATACTTCACATGACTCATACCACACCCAACTTTGGAAACACTGACTAGGTTATGTAAACAAGAAATGCTTGACAAAGTTAAATCAAGATGGATATTTAGATTATTTTTAACAAAAACCACTTGGCGTATGTCATGCATGTTTACAAGGAAAAATGACCAAATCCCCATTTGGTGGGAAAGGCGAAAGGGCTAAAGAGCTTCTTGAATTGGTTCATACCGATGTGTGTGGACCATTTCTAGTTGAAGCAAGGGGTGAGTACACATACATTACAACTTTTACTAATGATTTTAATATATATGGATATATCTACTTAATGAGGTATAAGTCATACTTCTTTTATAAGTTCAAGGAATACAAGAATGAAGCTGAGAACCAGCTTGGTAAGAAGATTAAGAAACTTCGCTCAGACCGAGGTGGGGAATATCTTAATCAGGACTTCATTGATTACTTAAGAGAGTTTGGGATCCTATCCCAACTCACTCCTCCTTACACACCTCAATGGAATAGTGTAAGTGAAAGGAGGAACCACACCTTGTTGAACATGGTGAGATCAATGATGAGTCATGAAAGTCTTCCATTATCCTTTTGGGGGAATGCATTACTAACAGTGGCACACATAATAAACCAAGTACCAATTAAATTAATAAATGGTATTACATATGAGTTCAGGAGTGGAATAAAATCAATGTTATCTAATTTACACGTGTGGGGTAGCGAAGCATTTTTTATGGCCACGTCAGGTAGCAAAATTGCACCCCGAGGCACAAAGTGTACCTTTATAGGACACCCCAAGGAAAAAAGGGGATATTACCTATACAAACTAGCATAAAAAATTGTTATAGAGGCAAGACATGCCATATTACTTGAGAGATATAACATCTCCAAAAGTGATAGTGGGAGCAAGATAGACTTCGATGAAGTCAATGCTCAAGGTACACAAGAGTTGGTACAGGAAATGATTCCAAAAAGCCCTGTGGAAGGAGAATTTGTTCCAAAGACACAAGTACTTCATAAGAGTACAAGAGAGGTTAGAGAACCATAATGGTATGGTTTTCTAGTTACTGAGGATGGTGACTCAAAATTAGTTGATAATAATGATCCTCCAACCTAAAAGGAAGCCGTAAGTGGCACAAACATTACCATGTGGCAAGAAGCCCTGAATTCTGAAATGGATTCCATGTACCAAAACCGAGTCTGGATTTTAGTAGATCCTTCAGTTGATGTAAATCCTATTGGTTGCAAATGGGTATTCAAGAAAAAATTGGACATGGAAGGACAAGTCATGACCTATAAGGAAGGACTAGTTGCAAAAGGGTTTAAACAACATCAAGGAATTGACTATGATGAAACTTTATCACGGGTTTCAATGCTGAAATCCATCATAATTCTACTTTCCATTGAGGCTTACCATGACTATGAGATTTTGAAAATGGATGTCAAAACAGAATTTCTTAATAGGAACCTTCAGGAAGATGTTTACATGACACAACCTGAAGGGTTTGTGACTCGAAAGGATGCCAATAAGGTATGAAAGTGGCAGAATTCCATTTATGGATTAAATAAAGCATCCAAGTCATGGAACATTCGTTTTGATGAATCCATAAAAGAATTTTGTTTTATCAAGAATGAATGTGAGCCTTGTGTCTAAAAACGGTTTAGTGGGAGTGCAGTCGTTTTCCTAATAGTATATGTTGATGACATATTACTTATTGGAAACGAGATACCAGTCTTATAGTCTCTTAAGGAATGGTTTAATCAATAATTATCAATGAAGGACTTGGGTGAGGAAGTTTATATTCTTGGGATCAAGATTCATTGTGATAGATCCATGAGATTTCTGGGCCTAAGTCAAAGTGAATACATTGATAAGATACTGACAAGATTCATTATGGAACAATCCAAGAGGGGATTGTTTCCAGCGTCACATGGAATTCATCTTTCCAAGAAAATGTGTCCTCAAACACATGAAGAAATAATGATAATGGAAAGGACTCCATACACATCAATGATTGGGTCAGTCATGTATTCCATGCTACGTGCTAGGCTGGATGTCGCCTATGCATTGAGTGCGATAGGTAAATATCAAGCTGACCGAGGTGACCGCCATTGGATGGAAGTCAAGACTATCCTAAAGTATCTGAGGCATACTAAGGATATGTTCCTATTTTATGAAAGAGATGAGGAACTAGTCATCATAGGATATGCAAATGATAGTTTCCAGACTGATAAATATGACATGAAGTCGCAAACGAGATACATCTTCAATTTGAATGGAGGTGCACTGAGCTGGAAGATCTCAAAGTATAGTGTGGTCACAGATTGTATAGTAGATTCCGAGTATATCACATCTTCTGAGATAGCTAAAGAAGAAGTTTGAATGTGAAGCTTAGTCTAGAAGCTAGATGTGACACCTAGTAGTAAAGATCTCATCACACTGTACTGTGATAATATTGCAGCGGTGGCTCTCACAAAAGAGTGAATGTCACATCAGCAGACGAAGCACATACTTGGGAAGTATCATCACTTTAGAGATTTTTCTTAGAGATGTGAAGTTACAGTGAGAAATATTTCCACAGAAGACAACGTGGAAGACTCCTTGAATAAATCCTTGACTCGGTAGAAACATGATCATTATGTGAGGTCTAGCGGACTGAAATTCATAGTCAGTTGCCTCTAGTCCAATTGGGAGTTTTCAAGAGTTGGTGTCCTAGAACCAAATGGGTTTACTTTGATTACATGGATATTTAATTTATTATTACATATTTTTTATTATTCTATATAACTATGATGTAATAATGTCCTAGAGTATTTGTTGCATTGATATGGTCATGGCAGTTCCCCACTATGATGAGAACCTTGAAATGATATAATAATATTCTTAAATATAGTTTTGTGATTGGATGACATATTATTATGGGACACATAGAATGTAGGCCGTTAAGTTAGATTACTCGTAAGTAGATGATACTTCCTCTCATGAAGTTTGCACTTGGTAATCTCCAAGATAGGATATTATGAGAACAGACCCACTAGTAGGAATTCTTCATGTTTTAGTGTCATTGAATATTTCTATCTGTGAGCATGTGTAATGATACTTAGACTTTAAGATTATCATTAATACGTGTCATGACTCGCTCACTTTGATTTAATGACAAAAACCATCACGCATGTAGTTGGTAGGAAGTAGGGTATATTGGGTGCGTCACGAGTGGCATGTTATTAATGAATAAGTCGAGTAAAGATTTGTCCCTTCCATTTAAAGAAGTTGATATCTCAAACCTTTGATTGAAATATAACTGTCGCACGAAATTCCATGGCCATGGTGTAACAATGAGTTTATTTCAGGTAGTCTAAAAATGACGTATCAAGCATAAAAGTTTATGACACTATCATGAAACCTGCTTGATGATATATCGCGACAAAGGTATTATATTAAATAGTGAGCATTCGTATGTGGATGTCATTATTGCGACTTTATGTTCTTTCTCTTGGGTGTATTGACCCATTTCTAGATAGTACTCTTGGACTTTAGGCAAGCCTGCCTAATACCAATGTGAAAGAATCCTAGAGGGTCACACACTATGTGTTTTTGGTTGTCTCGGTTAAATTCTATTTGAATTTTATTAATGAAATAAATATTATTCTCAAGACTGTGAAATAGTTTTATTCAAGTTAAAATTATCACATAAATTAAATAAAATATATATATTTATTTTATTTAATATTTAATAAATATTTATTTACTAGTTTTTAAATAAAATATTTATTTAAGAGAATAAATTATTTATTTATTTATTCGATAGTTTAATAAATGGAAATGGAGTTCGAGTGGACCAAGGTCGGTCTGGTAGTAAAATAATTATTTTCAAGACGGTAAATAATTATTTAACTAGTTGTCACAAGTTAAAATAATAATGACGCTGAAATTATTTTGTGATGCGGAATTTTATTTTATAATTCGATTTTGCACTAGTTGATGCACCAGGAATAATGAAGCTATATTATTATTATGAGCATGGGTTTTCTCTAAGTTCATGAATGTATTTAATTGTTTCTTTTAAATTAAATATTGTAACTAAAATTCCATGTATATAAATAGACAAGTAGGCATATTGTACCATACACCACACCACACGCCTGGTGAATTGATAATTTTTGAGAAAAAAAAAATCTCTCTCTAATCCTCTTCTCTCCTCTCTCAAGAACGAGAGACATTCTTCAAGGCCGAAGAACAAGCGATCAAGAACGATCGACACAAGACACTTTCTTCACCACGCTAGCACTTGGAGAATGAGAAGTATCGATCAAAGGCCATAAGAGCACCTGTGGATCACTGCTAGAGGGATTCTAGTTTTAATCCTTCAAAGAACAATGAGATAATCTAGAAGGGTCATTCCATATGATCAACATCATAAAAGAATCAAAATACCAAATATATAGGAATTATTTTTCTTTATGAAATTAATTAAATTAATTATAATCATGATGTGCAAGATCCTCTATAAAGGTTTCGGGCCTCTTTCTTTTTTATATAAATCTTTGATTATATTCCATGGAGAGTGGTTTTCATCATCCTATTGATCCTGTAATAATCATTGATCATGGTAAAAATCAAAGTTGGATTCCATCCCAACCACTCTTTTGTTGTCCCTAGAACCTTCATGGAGCCTATAAAAGGAGGGTTATGCTACTACTTTTGGAGGCACTAGAGATCCGGAGACCAAAGCATGGAGCGATAAGCTGTGGGGCTCTTTTTGAGTTCTTCTATATTTCCTTCATGTTTTATTTTTATTTTATCTATCCCTCTTATTCTCTTATCACTATGATGATGGGGTAAACCCTCCTTATGATGGGGTAATGTAATAATAGGGGGAAGGTGTCATTGGATTTATTTCATTTATTTTTATTCATGTATTTGGTTTGTACAATTTATTCTTCCACTTACAATCCCTTTATTTTTCTTCAATCATGACTATTGATAATAAAATAAAAAAGGAATATTAAAATTGAAAAACTGATAACCCTAAAAGGATGCATGACCATTGTCAACTTTAGGGGGAATCAGGTTTAAACATGGTACCAAGACAAACTTGATTCGGCAAAATCCTAAATTACCAGACGAAGGGAAATATGGTATTGTCGCATCGAGGATGGGATATCATGACCATTGTATCTTTTTCACATCAACTCTAACACCAATCATGAATTAATGAACCTATTTTATTAAATACAATTGCACTCAAACCCCAAAATTACTAAAACTTGGTCAGGCTTTCCAAATTTGATCACAAACAAATCAATCATATTTGATCTCATCTTTTTCTTTTTCAAAATTGTATCAAACCCACCTTTTCTCATCTCTTTCTTACAATAAATAAAATTAAATATTTTTAAAAACCTAATAAAACTAATTTAACCATATCTATGGATCGACCTCAAAGGTTCCAAATAATTCATTTTAATTAATCAAGTAGGATAGTTTAATTTTTTGTAAAAAAAATTGCATAGACCCAGAGGGAATTAACAAATCCCTTGGGGCTTGTCAATGGACTTCTAACAGGCTTTAATTTATAAGAATGGTATATGAATTTGTGCATCATACTACTCCATGAATGAAAATTATTTGTACTAGAATACCACAATCCCAAAATGCATGTCAAAGTGGTTGGTAAGGAAGAATTATATATCTAAATGAGGCATTTGGATAATGCCACATATGTCCATTGTTTTATAATATCATCCATGACGAATGATCTATTAAAGAAACATGAGGATATGTATGTTTATAACATCATGAATCTCATTCTTGATCTTTATTAAGAGAAGGTGAGACAATAGAGATATGAGATCTTTATTTCATTGTTCATATGTAAGCTTGGATATTTTACGCTAGTTGGGCCTCATGTAGTCAAGATAATTGGATACATTGATCGGTTAGACATCTTGGTATTTAATATATTTGATGAGATGTGCATATATCTCATTTTATCCTCAATACCTAAGTGATTATCCAGTTTCATTTTTAACTATAATATGATTAATAGTGAGAAGTCACTCTCAAAACTCCTTACATTGATTCACCAAGTTAACAAGGACATGAGGCATGAAAAACCTACGATCCTTTTGGTGAATTAAAGTAAGGGCAAGGAAAAGGGGTCTAGGACTCATTCCAAGTCTAAGGCTCCTAATCACCTTCCTTCCAAGAAAACGAATATCCAGATATAGGTGAATGAAGAAGATGAATTATGTTTTCATGTAGAAATCTAGTCCATTGGAAGAAGAATTGTACCTAGTTGATGAATCAAGGGGGAAGCTTCAGGTGTGTTCATTATCAATTGAAATCATTCTATATCTACACATTGGGTATTAGATATAGATTTTGGTGCTCATATTTTTATTCAAATGAAGAAACCAAGTATATTTCAAAATATTTCTAGATGAGAGGTAAATCTTTGGTCAACCAATGAAGCACAACTTGCTACAATAGATATAGGATATTACCACATTTTTTCCAACTAAAATGATTTTGGTTTTAAAATATTGTAATTATGTTCCAAAAATTACCAAGAAATAATGTCTATATCTTTCTTAGATATTTATGGTTTTATTTTCAAGTTCAAAAAAAAATTCACCTTTATACAAAAAGCATATGTTATTGTGTGGAACATTTAAATAAAAATCTTTATGTATTAAATTATGAAAACAGAATATTGGAAATTGACAATGAATCAGGTTTGTATGAATCATTTTATAATCAGTTGTGTCATTAATGTCTAGGTCATATAAATGAGAAGTGTTTGAAAAGTCTATATCAAGATAGTTACTTAAAATATTTTGATCTAAAAGCACTTAATATATGTCACATTTTGTTTCAAGGAAAAATGATCAATACACCATTTGGTAGACAAGGAAAGAGCTGCATAGCTTCAATAATTGGTACACACTTGTGTGTGTAGACATCTTCTAGTAGAAGCTAGAGGTGGGTATTATTACTTAATAAATTTTACATGTGACTTGAGTTGATATTTTTATGTCTACTTGATGATGTATAAGTTTAAATCATTTGAGAAATTAAGAGTTTGAGAATGAAGTAGAAAATCAACTTGGTAAGAAAATAAAAAAGATTCGATCTAATTGAGGTAGTGAATATCTTAACCAATATTTTATTGACTTTCTATGAGAGTATGAGATCTTATCTATATTCAATCCACCTTATACACCATAGTGATATAGTTTAAGTGAAATGAGGGATCGTACCTTTCTTGACATGGTGAGGTCAATGATGAGTCATGCATATATTTCATTATACTTTTGGAGATATGCATTACATGTTGCAGAAAACATTCTAAATTGATTTTAAACAATGGTGGAAAATTAAATGCCATATGAATTAATGTATGGGAATAAATTCATGTTGTCACATACTTGTGCATGGGGTTATGAAGTGTTATATCTTGCAACAAACTAGTACCCTGGGGAACACAGTATCTTTATAAGGCATCTCAATGAAACAAATGATACTATCTATAAAAACCATGAGAAAAAAGGTGATTATTGTAATACAACCAATTTTTCTAGAGAGGGAGAACATATTCAAGAAGAATAGTTAGAGAAAGATAGAATTATATGAAGTTGATACTCAAGATACACAATAGTTGGTCGAGTAAAAAATTTCATAGCTCCTCATGGAAGAGGATGTTCCTGACACACAAATACTACGTAGGAGCACCAAGGAGGTTATACCAATATAAAGATGTGGTTTTATAGTCACCGAGGATGGTGACTCATTATTGGTTGAAAATAATGATCAACCTTCCTACAAGGATGCAACAGAGATATTAGAAGTTTCAAGGTGAAAAGAATCCACGAATTCTGAAATGGATTCTATGTATCATAACCAAGTATGGATTCTGGTCAACCCACCAATTTATTTAAAGCTCGTTGGGTGAAAATGGGTATTCAAGAGATAAATGAACAGGGAAGGTATATCTATAAAGTAATTCTAGAGGCTAAATCATTTAAACACATCAATAAATTGACTAAGATGAAACCTATTCTCCATTTTTCATATTTATATCCATCAAAATTCTACTTTTCATAATAGAATCCCATAACTATGATATTCAACAGATGGATGTAAAAATTATTTTGCTTCACAGGAACCTTCATGAATATGTCTATATGACATAGCCTAAGGGTTTGTGACTCCAGGAAATTTCAATAATATTTTGAAGTTAGATATATCCATTTATGGAATAAAGCATGCATCTAGGTCATGGAACATCTGATTCAATGATGTCATAAGATATTTTGGTTTCATAAAGAACGAATATGATCAATTTGTTTACAATAAGTTTAGTGGGAGTTTGGTTTTATTCATAGTGGTATATGTTGATGACATATTACTTATTAGAAAGTACATATTAGTATTATAGTCAGTTAAGGATTGGTTAAATAAATGTTTTTCCATGAAGGAATTAGGTGAAGCAACGTATATCCTTAGAATCAAGACCATTAGTGATATATCCAAAAAGGCATATTGGAATAAGTCAAGGTATATATATTGATCAGATACTAAAGATATTTAGTATATAAAAGTTCTATAGGGGATTGATTTTAGTGTCATGTGGTATACATTGTTGTAAGAAAATGTGTTCATTGACAAAACATGAAATAGAGATAATGAGTATGATCATATATTTTTTTATGGTAGGATCAACCATGTATGTCATGTTAGTTACTAGGCTTGATGTTTCCCATAATTTGAGCAGTATAGGTAGAGATCAATTTGATCTAGAAGAACAACATTGGTTTGCTATTATGGCTATGATTAAGTGTCTGGGGCATACTAAGGATATTTTCTTGGTATATAGAGGAGATGAGGAGATTGTCAAAAAAGGACATATTGATGCTAGTTTTCAAATATATAACATGATGTGGTGTCTAGAAGTAAATACATTATCACATTATATTGTGATAATACTATAGTAGAGAATCTTGTAATGGAGTAAAGGTCACATTAAAGGATGAACCACATACTATGGAGGAATCACCTCTTGAAGTATTTTTTAGAGGGGTGAGGCCGCTGTGACCAAAGTTTTCACAGAGAAAAATGTGTCAAACCCCTTAACTAAAGTCTTATCTCCGTAGAAGAATAAATATCATGTGAAAGATAGAATACTGAAGGTTGTTAGCAGTTAGATCTATTACAAGTGAGAGTCTATTGGAATTGGAATCTCAGAAACAACTTTCATGTACTTTATGGTTACATGTATTCATTGTTTTAAATATCAATAAAGATCATATCACATCATGATTTCTCTTCTATGCGACATGTTATGTGATAATTTCCTAAGGGTAATTATCACACTGAAAGGTTAGAGAAATTATACGATATGATGAAAACCTTAAAGTGCTACAACAGTATTCTTAAATATATTTTTTATAGATGGATGATATCATTTAACAGGAAATAAATGATACAGGTTATTAGGGGGTGGAGACTCATCAACTTTGAGAAAAAATTTCATGGTATACACCATTAGTGAGCTTCATAGCAAGGGATTATGAGAATATAATCCACCAATAAAAAATCCACCTTTATTTGTACTTGGATATTACTATTTTCAAATGTGTATAATGGTCCTTATACTTTAATATTATCATCAATGCATATTTGATTCACGCACTTGAATGTATTGATAAAAAACATGATGACATATAATCATGGTGAGGTCAAATAAGTTGGCTGCATCACGAGTAATATTGAATTAATGAGTGAGGTATGGAAATTTAAAATTTTAATTAATGAAAGATATAATTTTTTTAAATCATCATATTAAAATTATCTTATGGTGAAATTTGAGAATTTTCAAAGTTTGATTTTTCAATTAATAGTGAAAAATACTAATTTTTATTGAAAATTATATTTTCTTTTATTTATAAATTAAAATTATATTAGTTTAAAATTTTAATTTTTTTCTATTGATCTAAAATATTCTAATTATGGTTTTTAAAATTAATTTTATACTTAAATTTAGTAAAAAACATTTTATATTTTAAAAAGGGAATTTTTCTGAAAAATTGTTTTTTGTTGTGTGTTGCCGATTTAATTTTAAATTAAATTTTACAACTTCTATATTTTGAATTTTGAAAAAATGGATTTCATATTTAGAATCATAAGGTCCATTTTTAGAAAATAGGTCTCTTTTATTTTCAGATAATATGAATAGTAACCCTGGTAAATTTTGTCACCAGGATAAAAAGTAAATTGACTAATTAAGTTTAAAAATAATATAATATGGACTATAAAATGAATCTTACACTTGCACAAATTTTATTAGATGGGTAATTTTTACCCATAAGAATTCAAGTTTCAAATATATGGCTTTTTATTTCCATTTGTAAGTGATTATGAAATTTATAATATTTTATTTAAAAAAAAGTCAAAGATGTCACTCATATTTTTAATAACTATAACATTTTAATATAGGGTTATCCATAGGATATATTCTACTTTAAATAGTCATGTGAAATCTAAAATAATTTTCTTAATAATGTTAATTTATTTTTAATTTTTAGCGAAAAAATAATTACCTTAAATACTTACACAATGCTGATATGGTAATTATTTTATTAATGAAAATATCAAATAAATGTTACAAAAAATATTAAAATAAATATAAATTGAGATAATTAATGTGATCAAAAAATTTCAAAAATGATATTGACATGTTAGGTATAAAATATTTGGTTCTAATTATAAGTGTTACCTTGATATTATTAATGTAAAAGTAATGAATAGTCCTTAAAATTGACATTATGAATATTTATAGTAAATAATATTTTATTAAATGATATAAAATTCCTAAAAATACTAAATTCATCCAAATTATTGGGATAAGGATTATCATGTCATCCAAGATCCATTTATTGGTCTTTTGATATTTTATAATAACTATATTAACCCTTAAATAGTGAAAAACAATGTTATCGCTGTAATAGTTAATGGGGTTAAATAAGGATTAAAACCAATAAATAATGATACAAATATAGTCAAAACATATATAAATTTTATTGGATAATATTATTTCAACCCATACTCATATTATATTTTAAATAATTCACTTTTTATCCATTGGGAATTAAAAATTAATTTATATTAATTTAATATTTTGAAAAATTCTAAAAATGATCCCCCCTCTCCTATAAAAGGGAATATCTTCTTATCATTTATTCATAGTTAAAAAATCATTTGTTTTGTCCAAGATCTTCCCAAATAAATTCCTAGAATCTATCCCCTCATTCTAGAGGTCTTTTTTTAGGCAGAACATCATCCTTGGCGGCCTTAAGGTGTTAATCATATGATGTTTTCCAAAGAAGAGATATAGTTTTTATCCGCATGTTTTAGTTTTATTTATTCTCTCACCTCCTTCAAATCTTCTTAAACCATGATAAAATAATAACACTGGTATAATTAATATACTTATATGTTATTATGTTTATATTATAAACTATATCCATCTCCACTTTCATCAAATGGGAAACAAAGACGTCGTTCATGCATACGGCAGACACCATATCTCGAACTGATATGATTCATTTTCCATCACCATATCTCATGATTGGTTATAATCATGGAATTAATGTTTATATATGATAATCATGGAATATTTATTATTCTAAAAATATAATATATCATTTACCTTTTTACATTTACATTCATTGAAAAATGATAATGTTGTTCTTGCATACGTGTGAACTATCACCTCCATGGAGCGATGTGATTCATTTTTCAAAATCATGTCAAAAGGATAATAAAATTATATCAAAGAAATTAATATGATATTAAAGATATTATGATCATTCTTTAAAGATAAAAATATGCTTACATTCATTTTATAATGACCATTGAAAAATGGAAATGTTACTCATGCGTACGTACGACCTACTGTCTTCGTGATTGTAACGTAGTTCATTTTTCATAAAAATATTTAACAGTTGGATTTAAAAGTATAATTGATGATTAAAAGTGATAAATTTTTCATGAATATTATTATGGAGATGGTGGATTAATGAACTCGTTGAACATAGTCGACATACTGAATTCATTCGGGACTTAGGAACTGAACATCGTTAAAACGTCCGATGAAAACTTAATTGATTAAGTAATTGTATTTAACATGGTAATAAGTGATATAAAATAATAATAAAATTTAAAAATGTTTTTAAGAAAATATAAAATTGACCTAAGTTTATTATTCAGGAAGATAAAGAAAGTATGTGATGAGTCGGATTCCGGGTAAGGGATTTCTTAACTCGATTTCCATTCATTGGATTAAACTTTTATTTCATTGATTATATCATGCTAAGATTATGTATGAAATGACTTTTAATTATATTATGTCGTATTTACAATTTTTTTATTTGAATATATAGAAAATACACATAATTTTTTCATTTTATTAATGCTCACTTCAATGATATGATCTTTGTATGGGACTTCATCTCAATTTTTTTCGTTGAGGTATATTTTAATGTTATGCACCTATATTCTTTTATAAGTTGTATAAAAGACTCTTTTAACATGTTATATCATGAATTTATTTATTCTTATGATATTTATAGTTTTATTAAATGTTTTTCTTTCATGGGGAATACAATTCGACCGATTATAAAGTGGTAAGAGTTTATTTTGCAATCTCATTATTAATAGACATTGTTTAAGAGTCTTGGTGAGGAATATTTATTTTTCATTCCCATGTTTTCTAAAAATATTTTTAAAAATATTTTTACTATTATAAAATGATTTTTTAAAGTCATTTTTACCCTTTTTTTCTTTTAACAATTTTTTTTAAAAAAATCTTCTTGTCATTTTCTAAAAAAGGTGTTTTATAGTTTTTTTTACATAAGTGTGAAAAAATGTTTTTTTAACTTATACGACATGAGAGGATTTTTCTACTATTATAACACTTTGATGCCTTGAAGCTTACTTTACAATATTACAAGTTTCTTTTCCAAGAAAATTTTTTCCTTTGTAAATTCACGGTTTTTAAAAAAATGATTTCAAAATAGAAAGGATATTTCCCTCAAGAATTATTTAAAAACATTTTGCAAAATAATATTTTATATAAGATAACATTATTTGATGTTATTTATGATTTACTTAGTATATGATCCAAGGATACCATATTTATTCTTTCTCATGATGGTTTATGTTTATGATGGAATGATATTTATGAATCTTGTTACTTTTTCATTAGTTATGAAATGATGAAATGTTTATAAAACTCATTTCATTTCATGGGTTCTGATACGATGAATGATTTTTGTTCCTATGACACACATATATATGATTTTCATTAATAGATAAGTGGGACCTATATCTCACTTCAATCTATTGGGTAAATATTTATATCTCTTGAGATATACAAGGCTGGAATAGGGAGTGAACCTGGTTTAGTATGAAAAAGATAGAATGAGGAGTAAACCCAATTCAATAAGACATGGATGAAATCTGAAGTAAACCTGGTTCAGTAAGAGAATTTGTCCACTATGATATTCTTGATAGTGAGCATGACTAATATTGCGATTATTTTCTATGATTATGTGTATGCCATAAATTTCATGTCTTATGTCAATGTTATGCTCTCACGACTTGTGTTTGATTTCTTTGTGACTCGTGTCTTATAAATTGTCAAGCTTTATGTCATCACTCAAAATTTTGACCTTTGATTTACAGGGTATTGATTTCAAATGATAATTACATGTTCTCTTTCCCTCTTTCAAATGTTATTCCTATATGATTATTAACATCACACTTATTTACTCTTATTGATCATTTGAGTTCACTCATCTTGTGTTTTATTTTCCCCATGTTATGAGGAAAGATTTTAAATGAATTATGTCTAAAATGATTTCACATGGATGATGTTGATAAACTATTTTGAAATAAGAAAATTTGGATATAGTAGGATATAATGTTAATCATTATGAGTCGGTTATTTATGAATCCAAGTTAGTAAATGAAAAGAAATGGTATTGATTTCTCTCCTTGTGTTTCGATCAATAATTTAGTAAAAGAAAGGAAATGATTTGGACTTCTCTCCATTTATATTGGTATAATTTTTTAAAAGAAAAAAAATTAAATTATTTTGTGGTACATATATATTATTATGTTAAAATTGGAAATGTAAAATATTAATTAGCTGTCATCATCATTTCCTTCCAAATCATCACATTTTTTGGATGATTTAAAAACAATAAGAGGAGAGAAATCTATTTTTGTTTATTTCTCCCTTTATCATTTCTCCCCTCATAAAATTTGATCACTAAACATTAGAAATATCTTTCACTCCATATCATTACTTTCATCCCCAAATCACTCGTGTCAAACTAACCCTAAGTGTTTATTTTAATTCTCTAAAACACTAAACCTAAAAGTTCCTAATGAATTTAGGTGATCCAATATTTCCTTTTGACATTGTATGTTTTGATGGAAAAAATGGGTCACATTTATTAGTATCAAACCCAAAAATGTAAAGTTTTTATTTTTATTACTGAATCCAAAAGTGTGGGTTTCGGTGCTATTAAAGTTGGTATCAGAGAAAGGTTTAAATAACTTTGTATATTATGATGTTTTTATGGGAGGTTATCTATAAATGTCATCAAATGTATATAAGTTTGAGGTTGATCATGAGTTTAGAGCCTTAGTCACCCCTTTTTGAGGTTTTAGGTGATATAATTTTAAGGTGACTAATGATATTTTTGAATTCATTTATGGGTTATTACATTTTTGGATTCAAATTGAAAGGTGTGAGATAACCTTTGAAGTTAAAACATTTCTTTAATGTTGATCATATTAAAGTTATTTTTTTGAATGTTTCCCAAATTTTTGAGAATTATATAAGGATTATATTAATACAATTATAGAAAAAGGACAATAGGCAGGTTGTGTGACGACCCATCACATCCGACAAGGCCGTAAGGTTTGAACCCACAACCGAAGGGAAACAAAGGTACATCGCCTACCACTAGCCTACGTGATGTTTGGGTTAGTATGAACTTGTTTTTCATTATTTAAACTATCTGAAAAAAAACTTATAAGTTCATTTTGGGAAACATATTTTTTGTTGTATACATGTCCATGGGAGTGGGAAATGATTTGACGGGCAAGTGATTAATATTATTTCTAAAGACGTTCACTATTTTGGAAACCCTATATGATTAAGGTAAACCGAATATTATGGAATTTTATTTGAGGCATAAAGGTTGAATTTTATTTTGGAGGAATATATGATTTTATTATGGATTTATACTGATTTGGGTTATTTATGGAAAGGGTTACCATATATTCAATATGATGAGTAGGGAGTGCACATTTTGGGAGATAGATACTAAATTTATCTTGGAAGATGATGTGATCAAATACTTTTGATTTTTTTGCGTTTAAATATTTTGTGGAATTTTAAGGATGGTTATTTATTGAATTGTCTAAGTTGAACTTCAGTTATTAGTGTTGAATTTTGGAGATGAAAATAGTTTTCTTCATTTGAAGGTTTATTAATTTTGGTAGTTATCTTATATTTGTGATATTTTTGGTTTTGGTTAATATCTAAAGATGGGAGGAATAGGTAGTTATTATTTTTTGGATATTTTGATCTTTTTGGTTTTAGTTAATATCTAAAGACGGGAAGAATAGGTAGTTATTCTTTTTTGGATATTTTGATACATATAATTTGATTCTAATAGGGCATGGCAAAATCATCTTGAATAATCGTCATTTGGAGTAGAAGATGAGATTGTTTTCATAATTGAATAAATGATGAAATTATTCTTGACCAGTATATTTTCTTATGTTATAAATCCAGGCAGTAAAAGAATTCATTGACTCTAGGAAAAAATATTTGAACAAAATGTTTTTCATTTACTTTTCCTATCAAGAAATAAATATCTTTTTAACCTATCACATGTTTACGATTTTGTGATGTTTAACTTTCTCATGACCATGTTCTCTATCACTTTCCATCAGTACTTGAGTGTTATATTTTCTCTTCCATATCCATGTTTTCCAAAAAAACCTAGTCTGTGTCATTCCAAGCTACCTTCATA
This sequence comes from Viscum album, assembly GCA_963277665.1. NCBI lineage: Eukaryota > Viridiplantae > Streptophyta > Magnoliopsida > Santalales > Viscaceae > Viscum > Viscum album. The sequence goes on along the minus strand of OY728136.1, from coordinate 1,503,392,157 downwards.
CTTTCTTTCATTTTATGAAGTTTTATTAATCCTTTTTTTGATGTGGGATTTCAGAAAATGTATTTTGAATTGTTAAACCCCTGGTACGAAGATTGAGTTCAAATTGTAAAGATGCAATTTATTAAGGGGGAATGTAATAACCCAAAGTTTTAAAAATATTGTGTTCGATAGCATAAAAAATGATGTGAAAACGTTAGGAGTCATAGCGACAGAACAACGATTCACAGAAGAGTAAAAGGAAAAAAAGAAACACTCATGAAACAAAGATTTGTGTGGTTCAAGAAATGATCCCTATATCCACGGAGAGGCAGAATAACTTCACTATCAAAATATGAAAGAACAATTTAATATCCTGAAGTTTTTACAAGATTTTATTTGATAGCATACAAAATGATGTGAAAACATCGAGAGTCGCAGTGATAGAACAACGATTCACGGAAGAGTAAATGGGAAAAAAGAAACACTCATGACACAAAGATTTGTGTGGTGCAGGAAATGATCCCTACATCCACAGAGAGGCAGAATAACTTTACTATCAAAATATGAAAGCAAAATTTACAAGGAGTATATCAAAGTATCTCACTAAGAAACCCAAGCCCGAAATGAGATACATAATGATAAAGACAATCCACTATTCCACCAATCGCACAGGAAGTCTGCATTTCTACAGTGAAAGGTAGTCACCTAAGTCAAAATTGCTAAAGTGGCCGAGAGTTGGAAGTCCAAGGAGTTATAGTACTGTTTACTCCCAAAGTCCGACCTACTATAGTGTCTTGTCAGTGTTGATTAGTCAGCTCTGCTACTATAATCGAAGATGCTATAGTACCCCCAAAAAATTGGGTCCGGGGGCCTTCGGCCCCAAGACCCCTGTAGTTGGGTCTCATTGCCCCTACAACGCCCAAAGATCTCACCACAAAGCTCAACCTGTGAAGGTTGCGGCCTGGTGCACAATACGAGTCGTAAGAATTCGACCCAAATATCATCCAAAACGAATCGAACTAAAAAAAACCAAAACAAAATACACAAAACTGAGCTTAAACAAACAACAAAATATTTTCATCAAGTTACAGTTGTAATCTAAGCGTTAAATAGGGGGGAATAAATCATATTGACTGAATTGTGAAATATAAATGGTCTTAATAATGTATTAATTAAAATCTATAATATTAATCACTTAATTTTAGTAAAGTTGTTTTATTTTTCAAATGTACTTTCTTCTGCGGCCTAATGCGCAGTACAGATTGCAAGAATTTGACTCAAACATCATCCAAAATGAATCAATATACACAAAACCAACACAAAATACATAACACTGCACTTAAACAAACTACTAAATATTGTTATCATGTTACAGTTGTATTCTAAGTGTTAAAATGGTGGGAATGAATAGTATTAACTGAATTATGAAATATAAAATGGTGGGAATGTATTAATTAATGCCTAGAATATAAACCACTTATTTTTAGTAAAGTCATTTTACTCTTCAAATACACTTTCTTTAAGTGATTTTTATGGTTTTTATGAACAAAAAATATAATTAATTTTTAAAACTTTTTAAAATAATTATTTAATGAAATAAATATAGATTTTGAAATAAACATATTCGCATTAGTTTATGGTGAAATTTTGAGAATTTTCTCAAAAGTTTGATTTTTCAATAAATATGAAAAATACTATTTTTATTGAAAATTTTATTTTCTTTTATGTAAAAATTCAAGTTAGATTCATTTTAAATTTTAATTTGTTCCTTTTGATTTAAAATATTCTAATTATGGTTTTTGAAATGATTTTATGCTTGAATATATTATAAAAGAATTTTATATTTTAAATATGTTTTTCTGAATAAATATTTTTCATTGTGTTTCAAAGATTTAATTTTTAATTAAAATTTGAAACTTCTATGTTTTGAATTTTGAAAAATGGATTTCCAATTTGGAATCAAAATGATCTAAATTTAGTAAATAGGCCTTTTTTATTTTTGGACAATATGAATAGTAACCTTGACAAATTTTTTTACCACGATAAATGATAAATCGGATAATTAAGGGTACAAATAATATGATAAGAACTATAAAATGATCATGACACTTTCTCCAATTTTATTAGATGAATAATTTTCATCCATAAGAATCCAAGGTTTAAATATATAGTCTTTTGTTTCATTTGTAATTGGTTATAATATTTATAATATTTTATTTCAAAAAATTAAAAGATATCAGTTATATTTTTAATAACTATAACATTTAAATTTGGGGTTATCCAAATGATATATTCAAATTTAAATAATCATATGAAAGCTAAAATATATATCTTTATTTTTGAATTTTAGTGAAAAAATAATTACCTTAAATGTTTTCACTGCACTAAACATTAATTATTTTATTAATTGAAATATCAAATAAATTTTATTAAAAATATTAAAATAAATATAATTTAAAATAATTAATATGATCAATGAATTTTCTAAATGACCTTAACATTTTAGAGATGTAATAAAATAGTTAGTTCAAATTATACGTGTTATCTTGATATAATTAAAGTCAAAGTAATGAATAAAGGATAAAACCAAAAGATGGTGGTAGAATTATAATCAAAGTTTATCTAAATCTTATTGAATGATGGGATTTTGACTCATCCTCATATATCTTTGAAATAACTAACTTTGAATTCAATTGGAATTAAAAACTAATTTAATATTTTAAAATTTTCAATGGCGTCTTTCCCCTTTCATATAAAAGCGAACCACTTCTAATTTATTCAAACTTAAAAACTCATTTGGATCGACCAAAATCTGCTCAAATACCTTCCTAAAATCTCTCCTCTCATTCTTGGTTTAGAAACAACGCCATATAGTTCTTATCCTCATGTTTTAGTTTTATTTCTTCTTTCATCTCCTTCAAATATTCTTCAATTGTGCTAAAATAACAACAACAGTATCATCAATATACAAAGATGTTATTATGTTTATAACATAACTTATAATTATCCCCACTTTAATCGAATGGAAAAAAGAATACATCATTCTTTTATACGACGAACAACCACCACACAAATCGATATGATTTATTTTCCATCACCACCTCTCATGATTAGTTATAATGATGAAATTAATGTTTATATTTGATATTCATAACATTTTTTTCATTTTTAAAAAATAATATATCATTTACCTTTATACATTTCCATTCATTAAGAAATGATAATGTCGTCTGTGCATACATGTGAACTTTCACCTCCACTAAATGTCGTGATTCATTTTTCATCACCAAGTCAAAAGTATAATATTTAGTATATCAAAAGATGTAATATGAAATTTAAAGATATTATGACCATTCTAGAAAGATAAAAAAAGTGTTTACCTTTTTTCATAATGATCGTTAAAAAATGAAAATGTTATTTATGCTTACGTACAACATATCACCTCCATGATTATAAAATAGTTCATTTTTCATAATCATATTTACTGATTGGATTTAAAAGTATAATTGATGTATAAAAGTGATAATTATTTCATGAATATTATTTTGAAAATGATGTATTAATGAACTCATTGATCATAATCAATCAACCGAAGTCATTCTAAACTTATGAACCAAACATCTTCAAAACATCCAACACAAATTTAATTAATTAATTGTATATAAAATTGAAATAAGTTAAATAAAAAGAAAAATAAAATATAAAAGGGATAAGAAAATAAAAAATTAACCCAAGATTATTATTCATGAAAATATATAAATTATGTGGAAAATTGGACTCAATGTAATAAATTTATTAACTCCATTTTCATTCATTAAGTTAGACATATATATTCATTGATTATATCACATTAATATTAAGTGTGAAATAATTTTTGATTATCTTATATTGTATTTTCACTTATTTTATGTAACGTTGCAGCAGATACACATAATCGTTTCATTTGATTAACGCTCCCTTCAATGATACGATCTTTGTAAGAAATTTTTGTCTCAATTTTCTTTTTTTAGACATATTTTGATGTTATGCATTTATATAATTTTATAAAATGTATATAAAACTCATTTAACATGTTATGTCATGAATTTATTTTTTCTCATGATATTTAATTTTTTTAAAATATTATTCTTTCATGGAACATACAATTCTACTGATTACAGAATGATAAGGGTCTATTTAATAATCTCATCATTATTCAAGATTTTTTATGTCTATTTATTTTATAGTAATATTTTTTAAAAATATTTTCAAAAATATTTTTATCATTATGGTAATTTAAATTTGTTTTTACTCCATTTTGAATTTTTATAAAGTGTTTTAAAAAATAATCTTTTGATAATTCATAGTTTATCAAACACAAGTTTGAAAATAATGTTATTTTAACATATAAGACATGAGTAACTTTTCAAACCATCATGAAATCTGAAAATATTTTTTTCAATGAAGATAATTTCTTCTATAATTGCATGATATAAAAAAGAAATTTCAAAATAGAAAGAATATTTTCATTAATAATTATTTGAAGTGTCCATTAAAAATTATTTTTATCTAAGATAACATTATTTTATGTGACTTATACTTTATTGGGGATATAATTCAAAGACACTATCTTTATTCTTTCTCTGGACGGTTTATGTTCACGATGACATGAGGTTTATGAATCTTGTTACTTTTCAATTAATATTATAATGAATTATTTATATTCTTATGAAACATATGCATGATTTTTATTATGTGAGGAGTGATACCTATAACTCTCTCCAATGAATTAGATAAAAACATGCATCTCATGAAATAAACAGAACTGAAATAGAAAGTGAACTCGATTTAATAAGATAGAGCTAAAATAGAGAATGAACCTAGTTCAGTAAGACAATGCAGAAACTAGAAATGAACATGGTTCAGTAAGTAAATCCTGAAACGAGAAGTTCACTCGGTTCAATAAGGGTATTTGTCCTCTATGATAGCTATAATAGTGAGCCTGACTAATATGAAAATGATTTTTATAGTTATTTATATGCCAAAAATTTCACTCATGGCACATGTTCTTTTATATCTTTGTCACTCATGTCTTGTGAACTTTCAACTTTATGTCATCACTCAAGATTATAACCATTGATTTGTAGGGTATTGATTTCAAATAATAAACTCATGTCTACATACCCTTTCACAAGTTATGATCATTAACATCACACTTATTTACTACATTTTGACTAACCCCAATAGTTTTTTTCCAAAGTTAAAAGGAAAGATGTTAAATGAATTATGTCTAGAATAATTCCCCATCGATTATGTTTGTGAGCTATTATGGGATAAAAAAATATGGATATAGTATAAGATAATGTTGATCATTATGAGTAGTTGTTTATGACTCTCAAGTCATGGAGTGTACTAATTCTCTAAAACTCTAAAACAAAAAAAGCCTTAAGGTATTTAGGTGATCCATTATTTCCTTTTACCGTTGTGAAAAATCATGCACATTCATTAAGTCCTCATTCTTTTCTATTTTTTTTAACTTCATTAATTTTATATAAAATAAATCGTTTGCATTTATTTTGATTAATAAAAAGTTGGATACATCCAAGGAATATACCATTTAGGGTAAAAAATGAAACAAATGGGTTAGAGTTCATTTGAATGTGTTTTGCATAACCTTCATTTTATTCATCAAGTTTATAAATATATGGACTAAGATCCATAATTCCATGGATTAGTTAAAATAGAAATATTCAAATAATTTTAGTTTTAATGATAAATAATTCATGGAATACATTACGGAGCACACCATTTTGGAATTTAGAAATTGATTGGAGTGTTCTATACAAAAACAATTAAGTTAAAAATTTCACACCAAGACACTTCCAAAAATAAAACAATTCCCTACAAAGGATGTTAGGACCAATATGGGCCTATATACCCTGAGAGGGGGGGTGAATCAGGGTATGGATATTATTTTTCAAAATTCTTTCTGCCCCAATGGATCTTGACCTCTTTATTACAAGGGTAACTTTGTTTGAACTTGTGTGTTTATTATGATCACTTACTTTCTTCTTTATCAGATGATGATGCTTTAAATGAAATGTAGGGAAGTAGTCAGGCATACACAAAGATTTTTACTTGGTTCACCCTCACTGGGCTACGTCCAAGGAGCATACGCCGACAAGTTGTCGGTCGTACCAAATTCCACTACTCTTCACTAGATGTGGCTAAAAGGATTCGGGAATAGTAACTATGTCCCAGGCTCACTACCTTTACAAGGTTTAGGGTAAGGTCACTAATTTCCCAAGGGTCACTCCCTGTTTCTCTCTCTTTGGATCACTACCGGTGGAGAGGATCACCTTCTTCCTCTTCCTTTCCTCACTGCATCGGAAAGGATCCACTCATAGTTTATAGACCTGTAGGTCTCTTCATTTTCATGAAGAAATGAATCTTCCTCTGTAAGTGGATTCTCTGTTGAAGCCCAACTTTCAACCATAGATGAATCTCTCTTTGCACCAAAGGTATCAGGAAAACTTCTAGTTTCCACGCAGCCCGAAAACACTACCGTAAAATCAACCTTACTTGGTGCACAAGTCTAAGCCAGCGTGCAAGTATCGGTGCGTAAGTCACAACTGGCGCGCAAGTATTCCTCAACCACTTGCGTGACTCAAGCTTCTGCAACTCCAAATCTGCGCGACTCACTTACTTCCTCACCTAAACCACCTCAGGTGCGCAACTAACACTTGGCGCGCAACTTCCAACACTGGCACGCAAGTACCACTTGCGCGACACACCACCACTTGCGCAACCACCACACCTGCACGACGGGAGCTCTGAATCTTCAAAGTGTTGAACTCTAGTGAATAATGAGGAGGGGTGGTCCAGTAGTTATAGGAAATTTGACCACCCTGCACGATGGTGCGCAAGTCACCTCTCGGCGAGCAAGTCTCGGCACGCAGGTCTCTTCCCTTGTATGTCACTTGTGCGACCCAATTACAAAATTCCACGAACCTCTTTCCTTTGCCATATTTTGATCTTATGATCTTGAAAACCCATAGGCGCTCAAGTTCTCAAGATTCCAATGCATCGGCGCGCAAGTCTCTTTCACGGCGCACAAGTCACTTGTGTGACACCACCAATACTTGCACGACACTTGTCCCTTTTCCATATTTTGATGATATGATATTGAAAAACATATGGCGCTCAAGTTTCCAAGCCTTCAAGTACATGGTGCGCAAGTCCCTTTGCCAAAAACCACTTTTCTTCACTTGACGATTTTCAGGCCCAAAAATTTGGAAAACTCTGGAAAACAGCGCCACCATGTATCTGTTCTTTTTGTACCACCTCCAGATCATCCATCTCTTTGTCAACGTTCTTGAATCAAACATGGATCGTTGACCACAACTCTTGAACTCGACATTTCATCATGAAATCCTATTTGTCAATAATTTTTATGTCATTGTTTTATTTTATCAACAATCACCACTCAGATGTCCACTTTGTCAAAAAACACAATCAACTCAAAAATGCTTCAATGATACCTTGAGGGATTTTTTCCCAACAATATCCCCCTTTGGGTTTGTTGACAAATCTTCCATAAAAAGATACATCGTTGAATCTTCAGCCACCATTCGCCTCATTGCGATTCTGATATAAATCAAAGATTTACTCAACACATACTCTAAGCCCACATGAGAAATTCTCGGCGTGAGAAACAAGAGTAAATGAAAAGTTCATCAATGAATCACTTCAACTCTGACACCCTCTGTTGAAACCTAACTAATACCAATTTCCAAATTGATACCAATTGATGATACTTCACTGATACCAATTTTTGGAAAAATTCATACCACATTCAAACACCACTCTTCTCTTCTTCTTTTATCATGATCCTCAGTTGTCATGATATCTATGCTTTGGTCGATCACTTCTAGCATCGTCAGATTTAAAAATCTCCCCCCTTTCGGATTTCTCCCCCTATCTGGCTGCTCCACTGGTCAGCTTCTCCCTGTATCTGTCATGATTTCTCAAATAGGCACATTGTCTCCCCCTTGAACAATCACTATTTTCTCCCACTTTGTCAATGAACCCAAATGTCACTCCTTTTTAGTCTGTAACATAGTAGAGAACACATATTAGCACATTGGGGAAAAACACTGTCACGACCCGCCTTCACCAAAAGGAGGGAAGGTTCAGCAGACTGCCAGGCCCTTCCTTCTTTAAGTTGAAGGAGAGATAATGACCCCCGAAAACCGCCTTTAATAGGTCCCTAAGTGGCGACTAGCACCAAGGGTATAGAATCACACACTAAATGGAAGGAATTACCCTTTTTCTGTTTTACAGGATCGGGAGATAAGATGATGGAACCCAACAACTCCAAAACTGAAAGAAAAGTAAAGCCAAAAGTAAACCATTCCCACATGCATGTTTCAAAAGTAAAATCCACAAAGTACAAAAGGTGACTACAAAGGTAAGTACCAAAGGAAGAAAAACAACAACTGAAATTGCCCCAAAGGTCCTAGCTAGTATGGTCCTGCGCGATCCCTGAAGTCCTCCTGGAAACCTAAAAGCAGTTTTATATACATAGGGTGAGCATACAAGTACACTCAGTAGGGAAAACCAAAGACTCTCATGCACATGTGGGGGAATGTACTAAAGTCCCGTGAGAAAAGGAGAAAGCCAAACACCTATCAAGGTTAACTATCCACCCAAGCCTCACCAGGGCACACTCCCCAAATAATGAAAGTCAAGTAATATATATAATAAGATCACATCGATGTTTGGGTACCCCACGCCACTTTCCCACTGGTTATTGAGATATCCTACGCATCTAACCAATCCTACCATTCTCCCCGCAGTCCCACTGCCACACCCGCCTGCACACACCTGGGCCACAACCACATGCATTACCACTGCCAATCCCACCCGCACACACCTGGGCCACAACTGTCACACATAACCACGCCTGTAAACACCTAGTCCAGAACCACCACCACCACGCCCGAAGACACCTGGGCTAGAACCACCACACTACCCCGCCCGAAGGTTCTTGGGATAATAATGGACCTCAGGCCATCACAGCTTGCCCGAAGATACTTGGGATATCTGGGAAAGGGAGAAGAAAAGGATCTAATAACCAGCCACTAATAATAGTGTTGGGAAAAACACCCTCCCACATGAAATGGGGGTGTTCAGCACTAAGTGCTCAACTTGGGTGGGGCACGAATAAGAAACACAAAACTAAAAAAATATAGATATAGGTAACAAGCACTCACCCAAAGTTTAGGTTTTTCTTCAGCCCTCCTAAAGAGCACAAACAACACTAAGTTCAAGTCACGACTCTCGCCAACAAAACCCATTTGTCCCATTCTTGTTTCATGTTCAGTGATAATGTTTAAATAAGTTTAAGCACTACTTGGAAACTAATAAGCATAGGCATAAGTCCAGGAAAGTAAACAGTCAAGCATCAACCATAACACCCACACCCGGTTCTCAACAACAGTGGATCCCACCCCAATTCATGATATAAACAAGGTAACCACCCGGTCTTAAAACTCGCAAAAACTGAATCCATAACAATAGGGGACCCCCTCCCCAATTCCAAAATCATAGAGAGTATAAAAACAAGGAATTCCATCCCCTCCCACATCTCCATCAATCAGCCCGTAAAAGGAAACAACCAAACCACTACCACCGACACAAAGCAGGGCCATGCCTGTATTTTCAGATTTAAAATATTTTACACGCTCCATGATTTCAATTTCCATGTGCTTTACCGGGGGTTATCATAGAAGGATCAATCCTAGTGCTTTCAATTTATTTAGCCGGGTGTACGTGATTAATTTATTTTTATAGTATGAGCTCACAACCACAAACAAACCTCTTAAAACATCCCCAGGGGTTCATTAGTGCATAGTGAAAGACCACCAACGGCCCTGATTTTCAGTAGGCGTAATACCGCACAATTCCGAAAGAAGATCATAATATAAAGAAGCATCAACGATCACAGCCCCCCTTCTTTCTTTATAGAATCTATTCATTATCTTTATTTAGGTCTGGTTTTATCCAATTCTACAGAAACAAAAGCATGACCACCATGCATGATACACAAAAGATAGAGACGAAGGATAAAATTACCAACTTGTTGATAGACGATCGACGCTTAATCCAGGCGTGGAACTTTACAGATAACTATGCGGCTCGCCTGATGCACCAGAAGCTGTTCGTGAAAAGTCGCGATTGAGGAAGTAGAAACCATGCCTAACCCTTTAGTTTATAAGGGCCATGGACAAGTCAGATAAGAACGCAAAACCACGTGAGGCGCGGGGTCGTGGGTTGACCACGTGGCCCCACACGTCATTAAAGGGGTCGGGTGGTTTAAACTGACGCATTAATTCATTAATTAATTAATTAAAACATTCATGCGTACTACCGGGCTTTAAAACACGCTTAAAGGAGTCAAAATTGGGTTTAAAACCCTAATTGTGCAAGAGGAACGCCGCTGGAAAGAACCCGTGGGGGTAGGCCAGAGCCACCGGTAGCTGAGAGCTACCGGTGGGTGACAGCTACCGGTAGGCTGCAGCGACCGGTAGGCTGTAGCTACCGGTAGACCGAGCTACCGGTAGGCTACAACTACCGGTAGACCGAGCTACCGGTAGGCTGCAGCTACCGGTAGACCGAGATACTGTTAGACCGAGCTATCGGTAGACAGAGCTACTGGTAGGCTACGGCTACCGGTAGACCGAGATACCGGTAGGCCTGCTACCGGTAGGCTAAGGCTACTGGTAGGCCTACACCACCGTGATTCCCAGACCAGAAAACTCAACATGAGGTTTTTACAAAGTAATGGACCCCAAAAACCCGGTACATTACAAACAAATCATACCTTGGGGAGAGGGGGATTTCCGAATCCACACTATTTCAAGTGCGGGGAGTCAACTGAACTCATAGAGCCAGTCGATGCCTCTCAAAAGCTTCTTTGGGTAAGGCCTTTTTCTAAATGTTTGCAACCTGTAGCTCTGTAGGCACGTACTCCAACTTCACTATTCCCTGCTCAACCTTCTCCTTGATAAAATGATACTTTATCTCAATGTCCTTTGTCCTTTAATGATGGATGGTATTTTTCTCAGATTGATAGCACTTGAGTTATCACACTAGATTACGATCGGAGACTTTACTTCAACTCCCATATCTTCAAGATGTTGTTTCATCCACAATAATTGTGTGCATGCTTGAGTGGTCGCAATATACTCAGCTTTTGCAGTGCTTAATGAAATTCAATCTTGCTTTTTTTCTTAGCCAAGAAATACACGATCCACCAAGATAGAATGCACCTCCTAATAATGATTTTCTGTCATCTGCTGATCCGGCCCATTCTGCATCAGTATATCCCAATAACTCTGTCTGATATTTGTCATTATATGTCAATCCAAAATCCACCGTGCCCTTGATATACCGAAGAATTATTTTCACTGCAAGCATGTGGATTTCCTTGGGATTACTCTGATATCTCACTATTTGGCATGTGGTGAAAACAATATCAGGCCTTGTTGCGGTCAAGTACAACAAACTTCCAATGATTTTCCTATATTCTATGAAATTAACTTCCTTTCCATCCTCATCTTTTGATAATTTCATCCTGGAAGTAACCAGAGTCTTCGTCTCCTTGGAATTTTCAATTCCAAATCTCATCAGAACCTTCTTTACATATTTTTGAAAACCACCTTTATTATGCTTCATTTGAATCACAGATTCTGCAAATATTGATTCAGCATTTAATACCATTCTCTCAGTGCTTGTTTAAACCCATATAATTCCTTCTTCACCTGACAAACCTTGTTCTCATCCTCATGAATAAGAGAACCATATGGTTTCTCGATATGCACTTCTTCCTCCAGAATCCCATTCAAGAATTCTGATTTGATGTCCCTCTAGAATACCTCGAACTTTCGTTGCACTATGATGGCTAGGAATAATCTGATTGTCTCCTACCTTGAAATCGGTGCAAATGTCTCATCACCATCTATTCCCTCTATCTCGGAGTCTCCTTTGCACATCAGGTGTTCTTTGTTCTGAATCACTGTGCCATATTCATTCATGTTGTCTTAATAGACCCATTTAGTCCTGATGACGTTTTTATCTTCTGACCTCGAAACAATCTCCCACGTATGATTCTTATCAATTATGATCTAGCTCTTCATTCATGGCCTAAACGCAGTTTTCATCTTCAACTACATCAGCAAAGCATTTCAGCTCAACTTGAGATAGAAAAGATGCATGCTGTAGTGATTTTATTTTCCTTGTCTGAACTGAATCCGACTGATCACCAATGATATTTTGTCTATCATTTTCAGCTCATCTCTTTGGATTCCTTATAGACACAGACTTGACACTTTCTTGTTCATCATCAGTGTCTTCTTCTGAATCATTATCATCCACTTCTTCTCTCCTTGTGTTGCTTTCTTCCTCAATACTTTCATCAGGAAGTTGTTCATTGACTCATTTTTCAGTGGCTTCATTTCTTTCAGCTACTTTTCTCTGTGTCACTATTCAATGACTTCATTTCTTTGAACATCTTCTCTCAGATTTTTGTTGAAACACCTTTGATTTTCTCTCACAGCTTCTTGGTATCCTGAAAGCAGTCAGCTGATACCACATTGTTAGAGAAAAGTAAATAATCATGAAATACAAGGTTATTTATGCTTCTACTTGTGCTTATTTATTCCCCCAATAGGCAACACCTAAGCCGAGTCATCCAATTATTGCATTGATGGCTCTTGCATCTTATTTTGTTATTGAATGCTCCCCCTATGTTAGGAAACACTTCCTGGGGTTAGTCCCACTATTTAGACTCATAAACATTCTTCTCCTCCAGCATCTTCTATTCTCATATTCCACTTGGAATTGATCTATTAAAGAAATCTCTAAGCCTACTGAGTTGGAACTCGGTGTAGGAAACAAGAGACAAAGTTAACAACACAATCACATTCTATTGTGCTCTGTTTCTCCCTTTCTTCTTCAACTCTGGTACCTGAGTTGAATCAATTGAAACTGTACAGCATATCACATCTCAACATCACATCCTTATATGCCACTTCCCCTTGGATCGTATCTCCCTAGAACCTGAAACACATGAATCATCAGTTAATAGCATTTATATACATAAGGAGAGGGGTACTTCTGGAGTCCTCAACACGAGGATTATGGTTGATCCTGATGGGTCAACCCTTTGATTCTTTCTTGCAGATCATCACACTCTTTCCTTGCTTCTTCTAGTTGTCTAGGCAATTTTAACTGCTCTGGTCATATGACTAGTCATTCTTTACTCACATTCTGAGCCTTTTCCTGATTTGTAGATTCTGCTGGCTTGGAATTTTTCACAATTAGGGGCTTAAACCCACTAGTACACATTTCTGTCTTTGATGTTCCACCAAAATTTCATTTCCCTTGATTCCTTCCCTGACCAGGAATATCTTTTCGTTCCATTTTCCCTTTCTTCTTCCACCATTACAAGGATCTTGCACCTTTTTCCACTTTTCGCTGTGGAACACGACATGAGAATTTTTCAATACATTCGTTGTTCAGATTTCTTTTATCAGATTTCTGAGTCACCACAATCTTTTTCACTGGTGGTGAGTCCTCCATTAAATGTTCATTCTTCTTTATCACAGCTAGAGTAGATCTCCCCTTAATCTTCCAGGTTTAATCACATTCTCTCCTTGAGATTTGTTGTGAGTATGACAGAGGAGGTTCCTGATACACCTTTCATTAAGCTCCATGTGATTCCCCTAAGGCTCTAAGCCTATTTTCCAACTTACCACTTTGTCTCCCAGTGTAATATTCCTCTTGATGCATCACTGGATTCAAGAATCTCTTTCTGGGTTCCTTTTCCTTTCCTGCTTTCTTCTTGTTGTACTGTCTGGAAAAATGCCCATGATCAGAACATATGAAACATATTCCATCAAAGACATACCTCATTTCATCATTCCTATGTCGAGATGTTGATGTCGCTTGAGTTCTTCCTCTGACATTGAGCTCCTGATCTTCCAGACACATACTCATTGTGTGTCCCTTTCTACCACAGTAGTAGCATCTGATGAATGTTTTCCTTTGAGAGACTCTTCTCTCTAATTTATCATGATGCTTATTCTTATTCTCAGATTTAGTATTGTCTCTGTTTTCATATCCTGAAATGTATTCTAGAGCCTTTGAACAGAAGCTTGGCATGTGGCCATGAATCCCACAGAAAAATCACATGTCATCACTTCTTTTTGTAATTTTCCTCTTAGGCCTATCTCCAGCACCTATATGTTTTTCTCCACTCCTAGAACTATTCATGGATTGCATTATACCATGTACGGGAGGGGATTCATCAAATCCAATGCCATATTTTCCCAAACTATATGGTCTTTGAGATGAGAAAATATTATGTTGTTTCTCTTCAGAAATTGCATATTTGTTCTTCATTTTTTCATCACTTGATGAAGAACAATCAAATAGTAAGTGCAATGCATCCTTCAACTTGGGATTGTCTTTGGATTTAGATTTCTCCATTTCTTTCTTGACTGATACTATTTCTCCCTCTAGTTTCTAAATCTTCTTATCTCTTGATTCAAGTTGAACATCGAGTTCTTTTCTGAGATTCTTCCTGCTACTCACCTCATCTTCTAGTTCCTATGTGAGATTTTCCACCATGTAAATTTTCTTCACTACTTTCAATTTTTCCTCAGAAACAAATTTAGAGACAGATTCATTCTCTTGTTTTAGGATTTTATTATTCTGAACTTCTTCAGACAAAAATGCTGCTAGATCATCATTTCTAGCTTTCAGATTCTGAACTCCATCTCACTTTTGATCCTCTTCATAACCATAAGCCTTTTTTCCCTTTCATTTTATCCATCTGTTGTAGTTATTCACTTTGAGAATCATTATTCTACTTTAGTTCAGTAGCCACATTAATAAGCCTTTGATTTAAGCCTCTTAGCTTGTTGAACTCAATCTCTAACACTTTGATCCAGATATCTTTAGATTTGAATTCTTCATCCAATTTCTGGTCCACTTCCTTTTTCATGTTGACAACATCTACTAGTGGCCTCATACTTGAAACATCTTCATCATCAGTTGTTTTGGCATCACTTTTATGATCAAGTACTTCAATCATTCCTACCTCATGATTGAGTGAATCAATATTTTCCCTATCAGATTCATCCAGGCCTTCTTTCAATAGGCTGTTTGATTATTTCAATTGAATCAAACTTTTTCCATACACACTTCCACCCTGAGAAATACCACCTGACTTCAGATTCTTCTTTGATGTTTTTCCCTTTCCCATGGAACACCGAGATAAGAGAAGACTGATTCTTTAACCACACATATCGACTAAATCAAGTAGGAGAAAACAAATCTGATAAAAGAAACCTTCCCTATGATATCAATTGTTTGGACCAATATAGGCCTATATACCCTGAGAGGGGGGGTGAATCGGGGTATGGATATTCTTTTTCAAAATTCTTTCTACCCCACTGGATCTTGACCTATTTATTAAAAGGGTAACTTTGTTTCCACTTGTGTGTTTATTATGATCACTTACTTTCTTCCTTATCAGATGATGATGCTTTAAATGTAATGTAGGGAAGTAGTCAGGTAGACACACAAAATTTTACTTGGTTCACCCTCACTGGGATACGTCCAAGGAACATACGCCGACAAGTTTCCGGTCGTACCAAATTCCACTACTCTTCACTAGATGTGGATACAAGGATTCGGGAACAATCACTCAGTCCCAGGCTCACTGTCTTTATAAGGTTTAGGGTCAGCTCACTACTTTCCCAAGGGTCACTCCCTGTTTCTCTCTCTCTGGCTCACTACCAGTGGAGAGGATCACCTTCTTCCTCTTCCTTTGCTCACTGCGTCGGAAAGGATCCACTCACAGTTTATAGACCTGTAGGTCTCTTCATTTTCATGAAGAAATACATATTCCTCTGTAAGTAGATGCTTTTTTGAAGCCCAACTTTCACCTATAGATGAATCTCTCTTTGCATCGAAGGTATCGGGAAAACTTCCAGTTTCCACACAACTCGGAAACACTGCCGGAAAATCAACCTTACTTGGCGCACAAGTCTAATCCAGTGCACATGTATCGGTGTGCAAGTCACAATTGGCATGAAAGTCTTCCTCAACCACTTGCGCGACTCAAGATTCTGCAACTCCAAACCTGCGCGACTCACTTCCTTACTCGCCTAAACCACCTCAGGTGCGCAACTAACACTTGGCGCGCAACTTCCAACACTGGCGCGCAAGTCCCACTTACGCGGCACACCACCACTTGCGCGACCACCACACCTGCACGACGGGAGCTCTGAATCTTCAAAGTGTTGAACTCTGGTGAAGATTGAGGAGGGGTGGTCTAGTATTTATAGGCGATTTGACCACCCTGCATGACGGCACACAATTCACCTCTCGTCACCCAAGTCTCGGCGCGTAGGTCTCTTCCCCTATAAGTCACTTGCGCGACCCAATTCCAAACTTGCGAAAACCTCTTTCCTTTTCCATATTTTGATCTTCTGATCTTGAAAAACCATTGGCGCTCAAGTTCTCAAGCTTCCAAGGCATCGGCGCGCAAGTCTCTTTCACGGCTCACAAGTCACTTGTGTGACACCCCTAATACTTGTGCGACACTTGTCCCTTTTCCATATTTTGATGATATGATATTGAAAAACATATGGCGCGGAAGTTTCCAAGCCTTCAAGTACACGGTGCGCAAGTCCCTTTGCCAAAAACCACTTTTCTTCACTTGACGATTTTCAGGCCCAAAAATTTGGAAAACTCTGGAAAACAGCGCCACCTTGTATCTGTTCTTTTTGTACCACCTACAGATCATCCATCTCTTTGTCGAAGTTCTTGAATCAAACATGGATCGTTGACCACAACTCTTGAACTCGACATTTAATCATGAAATCCTCTTTGTCAACAATTTTTATGTCATTGTTTTTTTTTGTCAACAATCACCACCCAGATGTCCACTTTGTCAACAAACACAATCACCTCAAAAATGCTTCAATGATACCTTGAGGGATTTTTTCACAACAAAAGAGATACAAAATACTTCCAAAAATAACTCGCGATAAAACAAAAAAAATTAACATGTGAATTGATAGATAAATAGAGTGTACAAAAATCAACAATCCATCATTTCCAAGAGATTGTGTCGCTTCATTTCACACAGATTCAATTTGTTTTAAATTCAAAACTTATCAATTTATTGATTTCAATCCACAAAAATTTATGATAATTAAAACAAGATAAAAATAAAGTTCTGCAAATGAGATAACAAAAGACATCAAAAAATCATTCATGATAAAACAAAAAATTAAAAATTATCTTGTGAATTGATAGATAAATCGAGTGAACAAAAATCTCCAATCCATCAATTTCAAATGATAGTGTCGCTTCATTTCACCCAACTTCAATTTTTTTATTGATTTATTTATTTCGATCAACAAAAATTTATGATAATTAAAACTAGCAAAAAACAAAGCCACCAACCCTTGTTCAAACTCAATAAAATGCTTCGACCTCCTGAATTTAATAACAATATGCAGTAATTAAAAAATAAAAGGCCCAATACAGACATATAAAACCACTATGGGAATATATTTAACATATGATAATTTAATTCATATACCTTGGAAAACACAAATTAAAAAACGTGAAAGACTGACAGAAAATTGAATTACCTAACCAGTAACACTGAAACCATGAAGTAGCATGACTATGAAAGAGAACCTCCTTTTTTCTGAAGTGAGACCCCATCATCACCATCCAGGATCCAAGAAAATAATACCAAAGCAACAAAGTCATTGTATGAACCAAGGTTTGGTTTGTTGCATCAAATATGGTGATTACGGAATAATCACTAGAAAATAGATCATTCACAACCACAACACCAACTGATGAGAAACAGAGCTTTTACTCACTATAAAATATCATGAAGTTGTAGATTTCCTCAGAATAATATCTCTGATAACACTTGAAATGTAAATTTTGAGAAAAAATAGTAAATCTGTTTGCAAATAGTAAGAAACATCTGTTTTAGTTGTACACCAACAACTAGAAATGCAAGCCTACTATTGAAGACTTCCATTGAAGTAAACTATTGAGAGAAATAATATCAAAAAAATTATAGATCATTAAGAAACTATAATATCACTCAAAACATATAGAACGACAATATTTTTTTTTCCGTAGAAGCGATGTAGATACAATTTGGTGAATGGTTGGGATCAATTATATAAAAATTATCCCGTGTATAGTTAAACCACATGCCTTGGCATAGTAGAATTGTAGATCTAAAGAAAATAAATTGATATAAAAATTTGGGGTGGTAGGGGGAGGATAGAGATCAATGCAAGGGCAGGGATAATTGGGATAAAAAAATCTCATTCCATCTTTGTCGGTAGTTTTTTTTCCCTGGACGCCCCCCCTGATTTGTCGAAGGGGGCTGGCGGTGGTAGGTGTTGTATGGCCAAACAACACCAAATTCATCCAATGAGAGAAAGGAAGGAAGGGGGATATGTAGCCTATATAAAGGGCTCTCTCCCATTAGTTTTATTATCTAACACCTTCTCATCATCTATTATCATCGCATTCGAGTGGTATTTGTGAGGTGGTTTCCCCATTTATTCAAGATAGAATATTTCTGAGGGTTTTCTCCATGTAATAGCGAGGGAGAGTGTGTTCCCACTTTTACCCCATAGTGATCCATCTATTTGCCCGTGGTTTTTTACCCCTTATATTTGGGGGTTTTCCTTGTTACATATCACGTCATTTTTTTTGTATTTTGAACTTTATTTTATCTCGTGATTATCGCTGCACTGGTTGGACAATCATTTATGGTCCCAATAAGTGGTATCAGAGGAAAGGTTTTGGGTCAATGTTGTTCACATTTTCAGGTATTAATAATTCTCATAAATTTTAGTATGCTCTATCATTGCAACTCTAGTTGATCTTTCACATCATAAAAAAATTATTGTTATTATTAAATACATTATTGTGAAATAGAGGAGGTTATGTATTGACAAAGCGTCTAGATGGTGGTGAAATTAAAGATCAAAAAATTCAACGGGAATAATTTTTTGTTGTGGAAAATAAAGATGCAAGCAGTGATGTGGAAGGATAATTGCCTACTGGCAATTGGCGAAAAGTCAGCTGGTGTGATGGAGGAGAAATGGAATGATATGGACGGGAATGCTATTTCCAACATCCATTGGGCTTTGGAATAAAGTTTCCTATCGAGAATTGCGGAGAAAAAGATAGCGAAGGAAATATGGGAAACTCTGATGAAACTATATGAGGACAAGTCAATGCACAACAAAATTTTCCTGAAGAGAAAATTGTACACTCTTCGGATGGTGGAGTCATCATTGGTGACTGACCACATCAACAACATCAATACCCTATTCTCTCAGCTCACAGCGTTGGGCTATAAAATTGTGGATACTTAACGTGTAGATATTCTACTCCAACGTTTTCTAGATTCATATGACCAACTCATTATCAACCTCACCAATAATATCCTGATGGATATGCTTCTCTTTAATGATTTTTCAGCCATGGTTCTAGAAGAATAAAGTTAGTGCAAGAACAAGGAGTACATAAAGACAACTTTGCACCAAGTAGAGGATCTGTTAATGGAGAGATGAAGGATGATAGGGCGTGGTTCCAGTGGGAGCCAAAATCACGGTAGATCCAAATCAAGGAGTAAGAAGAGTAATGTTACATGTTTTAATTGTGGAAAGAAGGGGAATGTCAAGAAGGATTCTTGGAACAATAATATTGGTGAAAAACTCTCAGGGGAATGTGGCAAGTACTTTTGGAAAAGTATATATACTATTTAGTGAAGCGGAAAAAACTACTGGAAGCAGGCAACATCTCGACGATGCATGGATTATCGACTCAGGAGAAACATGGCACATGACATCTTGACGGGAATGGTTAGACCAATATGAAACCATCTTGGAAGGAATTGTGTACATGGGGAACGATGACACTTAGAATATCGTTGGATTTGGTACCGTCAAACTAAATATGCATGATGGTATAGTATAGTTCATCCAAGAAGTACATCGTGTGAAGGGCCTAAAGAAGAACATATTGTCTTTGGGATAATTTTTTGATATCAGATGCAAGACTCACACTGAGAATGGAGTGATGAGAATTGTCAAGGGATTTCTTGTGGTAGTGAAGGTAGATAAGATCTCGAAGATCATGTATGTTCTTATGGGTGAAACGTACAAGGAGGTGGAGATTGTTGTTGCATCAACTACCTCGAAGGAAGCGTTGACGACATTATGGTATTGAAAGCTTAGCCATATTTCAGAACAAGGCTGGAAGATTCTCTTAGATTAGAAGTTTCTGCCAGGTCTTACAAAGGTATCCTTACCCATTGGTAAGAATTGTTTTTGGACAAATAAACACAGTTTTAAGTTCAGGATGACAATAGTAAGAAGTCAGGATATCTTGGAGTTGATCCAATATGATGTTTGGAAAGCACCAGTTATATCCTTGGGAGGAGAAAGGTACTTTGTATCATTCATTGATGATTATCCCAGGAGATTTTAGGTGTACCCAATCAAGAGGAAGGCAGATGTTTTTGAAGTCTTCAAAACATTAAAAGCGGGCAAGGAGCATGACTCTGGAAATAAGATAAAGTGTTTGGGGACTGAAAATGGTAGAGAATATACAAGTGAGGATTTTGATACTTTTTTGTCTAAAGGAATTAATCAAAAGACAATTCATGGTGGCATACACTCCTCAGTAGAATGGAGTGGTAGAGAGGATGAATAGAACCCTATTGGATTGAATAAGGGCAATGTTAAAGACTGTAGGAATTGAAAAAACTTTTTGGACAGAAGCAGTGAATACCACCAATTATGTGATCAATCGATCTCCTTCAAGGGATATTTATCTGAAGAAACCAAGGGAGATGTGGACTAGTAAACCTGCTGACTATTCTCGGTTACATACTTTTGGAAGTCTTTTATATGTAATGTTTAATGACCAGGAAAGATCAAAGATGGATTTGTGATCCAGGTTATGTATCTTCTTGGGGTATGCTGATGGTTTGAAGGGGTATCGTTTTTGGTATTCCATTGCCCACAAATTTATCATCAGTAGAGATATCATTTTTGCAGAAGATAAGGTGAAAATGACAATTGGTCGAGACATAGAGAAGGAGAATACAGAAACTACAACAGTCGAAGTAGAGGAAAATCCAAGGAAGAACTGGTTTCCTATGAGGTATTACCAAAGCACGATGATCATGTACCGATTGAGTATGGACCATGATAGTCAACTCGAGGGAAAAGAGCACCAGTATGGCACTCAAACTATGTCACTGAGAGCAATATTGCATACTTCTTATTAATAGATGATGGAGAGCCATCTTCTTTTATGGAGGTGACCCAGAGTCCAGATGTATCCTCATGGATGGCGGCGATGCGAGAGGAACTCGAAGCCATGCATAGGAACAAGACTAGGGATCTTGTTCCATTACCTCATGGAAGGAAGGATATCAGAAAAAAAAGGATATTTAAGATAAAATGGGGTGGAAATGATCAGGTGGAAAGATATCATGCATGATTGGTGGTCAAAGGATTTTCTCAGAAGGTAGGTATTGGTTTTAATGAAATATTTTCTTCTATTGTTAGAATGACGACTGTTTGGATAGTTTTAGAAATGTGTACTACATAAAACTGATATCTAGAGCAGCTATATGTGAAGACTTATTTTCTCTATGGTTATTTGGGTGAAGAGATCTATATGCTCCAATCGGAAGTTTTTGCAGAAGAAAAAAAAGAGAACATGGTTTGCAGGTTGAACAAATATTTGTACGGTCTCAAACAAGCATCAAGGTGTTGGTACAAGAGATTTTATTCCAATATCACGAGCCTTGGATATGACATACTTCATTTAGATCCTTTTTCATATTTCAAGGTTTTAGATGGTAATGATTTCATCATTCTTCTATTGTATGTGAATGAAATGTTGGTTGCAGGCCCCAAAAAAGATTAGATCTAGGAGACGAAGGCACTGTTGGTTATGGAGTTTGATATGAAGGACTTGGGACCAGAAAACAAGATTCTTGGGATATATATTTAATGAGAAAAAAAATTATGGGAAGATTTGGCTATCACAGAAGAGTTACTTACAGAGAGTCTTGAAATGCTTCAACCTGTAGGACTATAATCCAATCTGCACCCCATTTCCCATTAATTTTAAGTTATCCTCAATGATGAGTCCTAGTAGTGAAGAAAATATGAATGAGATGTCTCGAGTACCATATGCATCAGTAGTGGGAAGTCTGATGTTCACTATGGTTTTTACTATACTAGACATTGCACATGTAGTGGGAGAAGTTAGTCGGTACATGGAGAATCCATGACGGGAGCATTGGAACATAGTGAAGAGGATCCTGGGATACATAAAAGAGACCTCAAATGCTGCATTATTTTATGGAGGATCAGATTTTAATATTAGAGGATATGTTGATTTAGATTTTGCAGGTGATTCTGACCAGTGGAAATCCACTACTGGTTATGTGTTTACTCTTTCTGGAGGATTTGTGAGTTGGATTTCGAAATTATAGTCATTTGTGGCATTATCCATGATGGAGGCAGAGTACATGGAAGCTACATAGTCTTTCAAAGAGCTAATTTGGATGAGAAGGTTGTTGATGGAGCTCAGGAACAGACAAGAGCATATTCCATTGTTTTGTGATAGTCAATGCTCCTTGCACATTGCAAGGGATCCATCTTTTCATTCCATGATGAAGCACATTGGGGTAAAATATCACTTTTTCCAAGATTTGGTGGAGGAAAGAAGTGTGGATATGCAAAAAAATCATACTAAAGAAAATCTAGAAGATTTCATGACAAAGGAAATTATCTCTAATAAGTTCAGATGGTGCAGATCCTCGAGTGGCCTTATAGATACTTGAGCAGCATGTTTGGCATATTGAAAGGATGTGGAGATGTAATTGGTTCACAATAAAATCTCCAAGTGGGGTGTTGGAAGTTTTTTTTCCTGGATGACACTTCCCCCCATGATTTTTCAAAGAGGGCTGGTGGTGGTAGGTGGTGGATTGCCAAACCCCACCAAATTCATCTAGCGGGAGAAAGGAAGACATGAGGAGAGGCAGCCTATACAAAGGGATCTCTCCCATCAGTTTTATTATCTAACACCTTCTCATCATCTATTATCATTCTATTTGAGCGGTATTTGTGAGGAGGTTTCCCCATTTATTCAAGATAAAATATTTCTGAGGGTTTTCTTCTTGTAATAGTGAGGAAGAGTGTGTACCCAATTTTAACTCATAATGATCCTTCTATTTGTCTGTGGTTTTTTACCCCTTCCATTTGGAGGTTTTTCCATGTTACATCTGGTGTCATTTATTTTTCCACATTTCACTTTATTTTATCTCTTGATTATCACTGAACTAGTGGGTCAATCATTTACGGTCCCAACAATCTCCCCAAAATAGCAAAAAATAATTTTATTTCAGTTTTTGGGCATGCCATACAAGCGCTCCTAATTTGGAAATATCCGAGACAATTACAGCCCAACATAATACCAGACTTCTCTTAGTTTTCTCTCTTCATCTAGTCATTCATGGATATCATCTACTTGAAATCATAATACGACAATCCCATATCTAATCCCTGACTTCATATGGATGGTCAGCTCTACAACATCAATAGATCCACGTGCTTTGGATCTCATGACAATTCAACGGTTCTAGACATCCGATTAGACGATGATATTCTCTGCATCAACAATTATAAATGAAATCAAAACATTAGTTGCAACTTAAAAAATCAAGGTTAAGGTGACAGAGGCACGAGGAAAGAGAGATCATGGTAAAATATTGTGTAAGCATGGTCTCAGGTACCAAGCCTACGATGTTGTTTTTAGGGAATTGTGTTATTGTTTTATTTCATGAAAACAATTGTGAAAAAATCCCTTCATCTACATAGGGATGGAAATATTCAAAAATAAGTAGCAGTGCCTCCAACAACAACATTAATAGATCTCTAAAATCCAAAACCCAAGAAGCTTCGAAAGAACAGATCATATCATTATGAGTTCCAAGGGATACGTAGATGATGATGATTCTCAATACCGTTAACAGATCTGGAAGAAAAAATAGATAGAGACGTCAATACAAAAAACTTCAAAATAACAAAAGGAATCAATCATAATTGATCAAGAACTAATAAAAGGTTGGCAAAAATCAGAGACAGAATGGAATAAAAGAAAACAGATCAACAAAAAAAACAAAAGTACACTGACCAACCTCTATTGATTGAAGAATTTAAGTTCTCAAATATAATAATAGAAATAAAAAAAGATAAGAGTGATAATGTAAAACTGATTGTGTATGAAATTTTAGGTAGAAAAAAGTGTGAACTGATCTAAGACGATCGACAAAAAATACAAGGAGAGGCCTAAAAAACTATCCAAGTGAAGGACCACCCGAAGAACCTCAACCACAAAAGCTCGAGTGGCGAGAATATTATGGGTGGGCAGTAATTATAGGGAATTGGGAATGATCAAATTCCTGTGGATTCCTTGGGGTGAAAATCATGGATGGTCATATATGTACTAGGTGGAAGAAAAATATTAGTATTCGTGGGTTTTTTTCACCATTTTATTTATTGAAAAATAAATATAATAATATGGAATTAATATAAAATTATAAATATCAAACATTAAAATTATGATTCAATATATATATATATACTATTAAATAATGAGTTTGTAGATAACCAAAATTTTTTTTGTACATATATCTTAGTGTAAAAAATAAATCAATTCAATTTTTCCAGTCTTCATGTTCTTCTCATCCATTGTAATAAATTTGTCATTTCACTCTAGTGAAATGACAATATCCAAACCAATTTATCATGAATCTTCATTATCAGAGTCTTGCAACAATTTTTTCTATAAAAAATTAATAAATTGTCGGAATAAATGATACATGATTAAATAGGACAAAGTATTCAAATATTTCATATTCCATAATTCATGCCATTATGACTATTGCATATATAATTATAAAAGTTTCACCATTTTTTATTAAAGGTACTATATTCTTAGAAAAGAAACCTATTTCATATATGTTTGCAAAACTTGTACAAAATTATATAATTTCTATCCAAATAATCTTTAATGTAGGTAGAATCATTTTTATCCAACAAATTATTATTGATAACTGGTATAGATTTATATCATTCATATCCAACTAATATTTACTCCATATATATTTGAAAAACTTTTACCAAATTTTTTAATATTGCGAGTACTAAGTTCTTTGGAAAAATTATTGTTTCATATATTATTTTTTAAAATTAATGCCATTTCTATAAAACTAATCAGTATTTGACATTTTGGATCATGTTATTAGACATCTACATTCATATAACATGTCTAGGGATGTTTAAATTAATTTCCCACTATGAAATGGGATTTGTAATGACATGTGTCTTTGGAATGAATGAAATTCTAAAGGAATTTGAATTTCAGCATTTACTGAACGAACCATTTTTAAAACTGAGCTTCGGAACATAATTCTGAGAGTTGGAACAGTTCAATGTGTTGTTTTAGACCTGTGTAAAGCTTCAAGAGGTTTCTTGGGTGTCTCCTGGAGTTTTAGGAGCATTGGAGCCAAAAAAAATCAAGTTTTGGAGGCTCTGCACAGGGTGCATGGTTTATCTGAAACTGTGTGGTCCCCATTAGCAAATCACGCAGTTGCAATAGAGGAGCACAGGTACCCCCGCATGGACTGCGCATGGTTAGTTCCACTTAGGAAGTATCTAAGAACTATTCACTGCACGGTTAGGCTAACTGTGTGTGTAAAACCGTATGATGTGGTTTCGTAGGCAAAGGATGTTGCACGGTTGGCGCACGGATTGGCCAAACTGTGTGACCCAGGTGTTGGGGCAGAACACAGCGCCATAACAGAAGCAGTCACAAACACCACATAATTCACCCAAAGGCCTTTTATCACTTGAATTAATTTTACACATCACCTGAAGGATTTTTCCACCTGAATGAATTTTGACACACTCACCCAATGGATTTTCACACCAAACCCGAAGGCATTTTTTCAATGCTCCCACACCCATAAACGTACCATTTTGATGTACCGTCGATCACTATAACTAAAACACACCCTTGATATCTGCAACCAAGAAGACTTTTGATACATGGAACAATCATGAATCTCTTTGACTGTCGTTGTAGAAAATTCTCTCTCCATCTTTGCACGTCATTATCTTCGTCATATCTTCACACGAGCTACCACAAGTGGTAGTCTCTTTCCGGTTATCTTTAGGCAGCTACATCTTGTCTTCCCTTCCTTTTTCACCGATTACTGAAAACACGAAAACCCCTTCCCGATTCTCTCTCGCAGCGGCTACATATTTCTTACTCTCTCTTCCGCTTCTTTATCAAGTCCTCGTATATATAGAGGCGTGCACCCCCCCCCCCCCTCGATCTCAAATATAAGAAACATATCATTTTTTCATATCTAATCACACATATCTCTTTTTTTCAAATCTAATCTCACATATCTCTTTTTACATATCAAAATATTTTATCCCTTTCTCTCTCTCTCGTATTCAAATTTTAAAATCAAAAAAATATCCCAATAATATCCACCTTGATTTAAAATTTGAGTACTTCACTCTCATCCCCACCATCATCACCATCGTGATTGTCCGCTCCACCATCATTGACTTAGCCATGATTATATCTATCACATTCACTCCACCTTAGTCATATCTTTATCTGCATTAGATCATCCATGTCGACACTAACATGATTCATCGCACCCATTATAGTTTTCATCTTTGCAGAACTATGACGAACTCCTCAATGTGACTCCATCGCTACATCTTGATCTTCTCATGTCAAAACTGTGAACCTCCATTGATACCAATTATTGGGGCGGAGCCCAATTCCATAGCAGAAGCAGTCACAAACATCACATGATAAAAGAAAACACGTCACGTACACTACTCCTTAATCGAAGCTGACACCACCAGAAAATCTACTAAACCTGTAGAAAACAATTAAAAACTAGGGGTGAGCATTAAATATACCCATAAAGGGGTTTCAAAAAACATTCAATAAATGCGGTTAAAATATTTATTTGAAAATATTTTTGAAAATATCTTTAGAAATATCTTTTTTGATAACACTATTTGAAATTACTTATGCCTTACAAATACCATATCTCCTTATAAAATACTTACGTTAAAAAACACTTTAAACATATTCTAGTGTTTTTCTGAAAACAATACACAAGCTTCAAAACACAAAACACTAGTATGAGGCTACTTGAAACATTGACGGTTTTTTTGCGCCTACCCACTTAGTGAATGACGGGTTCACTCCCCAATTCTGTTTCATATTTACAATGTCCAAGTTCCAACTTTTCTAAAAGCATTTTAAGCATACTTTACTTATATATATATATATATATTCACTTGAATTTTTAATTATGAATAACATGTCACTATATTAAAATACACATTCATATTTATATTTATATATATGTATGTACATACATAAATCTATGAACTTTCATTTCATATCACTTGCGATTTTGATTACCACCAAAACGCATGCCATAAGGCCTTTCATGCATAGTCCATGCATTCAAACTTCCTTAAATGGGATACCTTTGGTATTCATATAAATAATTGATCATAATAAATAATTATATTTCACCCATATAATTATATATAACATCTTAAATAAAACATTTCAATTCTTTTAGAAATTAATGTGCTTGCTAATCTTGGAAATAAACCTTAAAATTTTACTTGAAAACATGAGTTTATTATGTATGCAACAGATGTCGAGGTCATGCATAAACACGTGTCCATGATTATATGTAGATGTGACACTCTTAATTTTAAAATAACATGATGACATCCTATGAGCATTATTTTAGAGGCATGATAATAGAATTGTAAACATGATAAGAGAATTATAAACATGTTAAGAACGATGGAATGTTTTTATTTTGTGCTATAAATATTCACATTAATATAAATAATTATCAACAATTAATTTATGATTAGTTATGCACTTAATAAAATACCTATATATGTTCGAATTTGTTTTAAATATACATGTATAATATATGTCCGAATAAATTATTTATATATACATATATGTACAACATGAATTAAGTAACATTAAAGCTGAATGAATTCATTCTACAATGAAACTTTGATAAATATATCTGTATTTAACAAGAATTAAAACATAGTTTTAATATAAATATAATCATTTACATAAGTACATAAATAATTTTATTGCACTATCATGTACTAAAACATGGTTTGATAAAATTAATTCCTTAAAATAAATTTGATCATATAAATGATAAAATAATAATTCTGAATCATTTTGAAAAAAATGCATAAACTCTCTTAAAAATAAATAGTTAAAAAAACTGAACCAATTGTAATATGATTTTCAAAGTAACCATTTGATTCATAAAAGTATCATTCCTTACACTAGATTTTCAAAACTTAATTTAGATAGTCATAAAAACATAAATAAAATAAATAAAATGATCCCATGTAGTTTCATAGTTCATAATTAAAATATTTTTTGTATCAATCTGTAAATAGAAATCTTAATAATATAGTCCCTTCTAGAAATTTAAAACACCCATAAAAATATATAAACACCTAAAAGCACTTAAATTAGAAAATAACTTATACATACACAAGGCTATAATTAAATAGAAGTCCCCTTACATTATTTGAACACACATGTAGTAGTAGCTCTATCATTGAAACATCTTTTCATACACACACCCTCACTCTCACCGGACTAGAAAACTATTTTAGAAAATTTATTTGTATTAAGGTTTGATGGAAAGATTCTTTAGACACACTACTAGGGTTTTCCATTTCATCTACACACAGATAATCCTTTTATAACCAAAACCTCAGCTTGCATAGCAAGAGGAGGATAGAGACTAAAAATTGACAAATAACAATTGCATATTCATTCAGAGAAAACATCACAGAACTAGAATGATATAATTCATAGAAACAATTTGATAATAGAAAAATAGGGGTAACTGAATCAATAAATGTAGACCAAACTATTCATAATCCAAAATCAGATCACAAAACAATAATCAGTCCATTGAAAAATTGGTAAACAGTCATGAGACAATGATTGTGATATAGAAAAATCAACAAACAAACAATACTCTATCAAGGTGA
The DNA here is from genome assembly GCA_963277665.1 of Viscum album. Classification (NCBI taxonomy): domain Eukaryota; kingdom Viridiplantae; phylum Streptophyta; class Magnoliopsida; order Santalales; family Viscaceae; genus Viscum; species Viscum album. Next base: position 1,503,362,887 of record OY728136.1, on the reverse strand, counting down.
AGACGATTTGTACCTAGAAACAAAAACGAAAAGACTACCTATCACAGATCCGAATATATTTCCTAAATAAAAACGATCTCAAGACTAGAAACAGAAGAGGATACATGTTCATATTCTTCTACATCACCCAGTTTATCGGTGGTCGAACCCTAAACCATCACAGATTCCCTTCACCGACACTCAAACAACACTCGGTCGGTGGCAGAACAACTTGGCCTGGTTCGAACCCTAGCCGATGGCCATACCCTGTTCTCCCTCTCAAGCCTCAACCACACATCACGAAGCATCTACCTTATACACTTCTTGACTCGATTTTGACCTCACAGTGGCTTCGGCTCGACTCCCCCTACTGCTCGGTTCTAAGACCTAACCACCAAATAGGCTTCCCCCTTCTTCGACGAACGCAACCCATAGAAACAATAATATAATTCAAATTATATTTTTATAAAATTACATTATAATTAAATATATTTAAATTAAATTTATAGGATATTACATTATTTTCCCTTCAACAGAATTTAATCCTCGTAATTCGATCGTCCGACTAAGAATAATTCTGAATTTTCATCTTCAGAATTATGGAAAAATAGGATAGACAAACTCTTATGCCTTATTAATTAGATGAAAACATCTAATCTCCAAATTTGTCAATATCATTGCTCTGATACCAACTGTAATGACCCAACCCTGATCTATCAGACTCAGCTCATATAAATATTGTGTATTTTTTGTAATAAAAAGAAACTGAAACAATACACAACATTTATTTTATATAAGGAACTTTTACCAGTCTAGGTTCTGGAGAATTAGATACATGACTTTAAAATGAATACACAAAAATAAAAGAAAATACTTCACATGGGATACTCCTTAATTGAATAAAATCCCACCAATAACTCTACTAAACCTGTAGAAAATAATTAAAAACAAGGGGTGAGAATTACATATATCTAGAAATGGGTTTTAAAATTTCTTTACTTATATATATATATAAATATATATATATTCACTGGAGTTTTTAATTTCAAAAAACATTCCACTACATTAAAATACACATTTATATTTATATTTATATATAAGTATGTACATACATAAATCTATGAACTTTCATTTCATATCACTTGTGAGTTTGGTGACCACTAAAACGCATGCCATAATCCTTTTCATGAACTGTTTGTGCATTCAAACTTCCTTTCATGAGATAACCTTGCAATTCATATAAATAATTGATCACAATAAATAATTATATTTCACCCATATAATTATAAATAACATCTTAAATAAAACAATTCAATTATTGAAGAAATTCATGATCTTGATAATCTTGGAAATAAACCTTAAAATTTAACTTGAAAACATGAGTTTATTATGTATGAAACAGATGTCTATGTCATGAAAAAACACATGGACATGATTATATGTAGATGTGACACTCTTAATTTTAAAATAACATGATGACATGCTATGCACATTATTTTATAGGATTGAAAATAAAATTATAAACATGACAATAATGATGATAAGTTTTCATTTTATGCAATACATATTCACATTAAGATAAATAATCATCAATAATTTATTTATGATTAGTTATTTACTTAATAAAATACCTATATATGTCTGAACAAATTTTTTACATATACATATATGATATATGTCTAAATAAGTTATTTACATATACATATATGTACAACATGAATTATGTAACATTAAAGTTGAATGAATTCATTCTGCAATGAAACTTTGATAAATATATCTTTATTTAATAAGAATTAACACATAGTTTTAATATAAAAATAATCATTTCCATAAGTACATAAATAATTTTATTACACCATAATGTACTCAAACATGATTTGATAAAATTAATTCCTTAAAATAAAATTGATCACATAAATGATAAAATAATAATTATGAAACATTTTGATAAAAATGCATAAACTCTCTTAAAAATAAACCATTAAACAAACTGACCATATTATAATATGATTTTCAAAGTAACGATTTGATTCATCAAAGTATTATTCATTACTCTAGATTTTCAAAACATAATTTAAATAGTCATAAAAACATAAATCAAACAATAAAAAGATCCCTTACAGTTTCATAGTTCATACTTAAAACATTTGTTGCATCAAATTGTAAATAGAAAGCTTAAAAATAATAGTCCCTTACAAAAATTAAAAATACCCATAAAAATAAATAAACACCTACATGCACTTAAGTTTGAAAATAATTCGTACACACACAGGGCTAGAAATAAGCAAAAATCCCATTACAGGATTTGCAGACACACATATTAGTAGTTTTACTATCGCAACATCTTTGCACACACACACCCTCACTCTCCCCGAACTAGAAAAATATTTTAGCAAATTCATTTTCATAAAGGTTTGAAGGAAAGATGCTCCAAACACACTCTCGGGGTTTTCCCATTTCATCTACACAAAGATACGCCTTTTATAACCAAAACCTCTACATAGTGTCACACACACCGGCTTCCACAACAAGATGAGGATAGAGGTTGTAAATTGAAAAATAAAAATTGTATATTCATCCAAATAAAACATCACTGAATCAATGCAAAATAATTGACTGAAACAATTTGATCATAGTAAAATAGGGACAACCAAATTGATAAATGTGGACAAAACTATTCATAATTAAAAATCAGGTCACAAAACAAGAATTTTTCCATAGAAAAATCTATAAAAAATCAAGTAACAATGATTGTGATAAATAAAAAACAAACAATACTCTATCAAGGTGAAGATGATCAGTACATAGAAACAAAAACAAAAACACTACCTATCACAGATCTAAACAGATTGACTACCTCGAAAAGATCTTAGGACTGGAAATAATAGACAATTCATGTTTGGATCCTTCGACATTGCCCAGTTCACTGGTGGCGGAACCCTAAACCAGCACAGATTCCCTTCACCCGCACTTGGACAACACTCGGTCGATGGTGTAATTCCTTCTACTGTTTTGAACCCTATCCGGCGGCCACACCCTGTTCTCCCTCTCAAGCCTTGACTGCACATCACGAAGCATCTACCTCATTCACTGATTGACTCGATTTCGACCTTATAACAGCTTCATATCGACTCCCCCTACTGCTCGATCCCAAGACGTAACACACAAATTGGCTCCTCCCTTCATCGATGAACCTAACCCACACACTTAACCCTTTAAAAAAAGATATTTATCATCATTTTTATCACTTTTGTTTTTAAATTAAAAATGATATATTATTTCTTAATATTTTTATAAAACAAATTGTAATAATATAATATTCATTTTATTGAAACATTTATTTTTAAAAACATTATACTTGTATATAATAAAACATTTTAATACGAATATTTAATATTTGTTTATTTAAATAAATTATAACACATTAAAATTTTAATAGAATGTAATAATTAGATTAAAGTAAGGTAACTTAAAATATTTTACGTTTTTATTTTATATAAAAATATTATAACATAAGTTATGAAAACTTCATTTTTCATAAAATAATAAAATAATAATTTAATATTTCATCTTACATAAAAAAGGTTGATATATTTGAAAAAATAATACATATTTTTTTATAAAATCACTTTATAATTTAATTTATTTAAATCAAATTTTTGGGATGTTACACCTGTCACATACATAGCTTATTTTAAATGTATTTTTATTTTACTTTCCATTAAAGCTTTGTTTTGGGGGGGTTTCTAAAGTTTTTATAGAGAATAGGTGAGTTTTCATGAATTGGGCCAAACCGTGAGCCCAATTCCAGATTTAAAAATTAATTTTGTTTCTTTTATAACTTATTCATTTTTTTAATATTTTTTACTCATTCCAACTCCTAAATGTCCTCCCCTGATATATTAACACCACAATTAAAATTTGGAGTCTTTGGAAATCCATAACCAAGGTGTATATGGGTTTTTATTTAAGGGTTTGGGCCTGCCCGAAAGCCCAATTCCAGTTTTAAAAATTAAATTTGATTAACTAATAACTTATTCATTTTTAAGGCTTTTTCGGTGATTCCAAGCCCCAAACACGCCCCTTGAACCCAGACACGCGTCCCATATCCTCCCACCCTCTTTTCATCTCATTTGCATCGCGGTTTAGGTCGAAATTTCTGGAGAACTCAAATTTCGGGCAGATTTATAAAGGTAATTTGTTTCCTTCATAACTCCTTCAATTCTTACTCTTTTTCCCCCCATTCAAATTCCTAAATGATCTACCTATTATTGTTCGAACCGACCTTGAAGGTTTGAGTATCTGTGAAATCAGCTACTGGTATTTTGGGGGGCGATTTCTACAAGGTATTTTAAGTAAGTTGTTCTCCTCCTTTATTCTTTCAAATTTTTAGGGTTATATCCAATTTAGTTAGGGTTTCTTCCATTATAATTGTGGTTCCTAATGTCCATGAAGTAGGGTTTAAAATTTAAGGTTTTATATTGTGTTTTATGGTCTGAAATTCTGGTTTTAGGTCTGGTTTAGCTTTCTTGAGGTGAGGCGGTGGTGCGTTTGAGTTTTCGCACAAAGGATTCAAGGGTTTCCTTGGTTTTGGTAGGTCATTCCATTGTGTATGAAATCTTTGTGAATTGGATTCTATTTTTATGGTATTTTCATGCTTATTAAATTTTATTATTTCTGAAAAATATAGTTTTAGTGGTGTTTGTATTTAAAATGAATCCTAAAGGCCAATTTCATGTGAAATTGGGGGTTTTTCATAGAAATGTATTATTAGTTTAATTGGGGCTACCCTATAAGTAACTAGTTGATTTTATTGAAGTATAATAGGGATCAAAATACTGTTTTTAATGATTGTACCTTGTGTTTGTTGCTGAAAAATCTGGTTTTAATGGTGTTTGTGAACCACATGAAATTCTAAGAGTTGTGTTGTGTAAAAATGGAGACTTTGCAATGATGTCGTTTCTTGAACCATATAGGGTTCCCTAAAAATGATTTTGTGTTTTCACTAAAATGTAGTGGGATCTCATTTATGTTTTGGAAACTTAAATATGTGCACATAGTATGCAAGTGAGGTGTATAAGGTGTTTTGTGTCCGAAACACTACGAGATTTTGAGGAATTGTTTTATGAAAAATATAAGTGTTTTGTTGCGTGTTTTAAGTGGTATAAAATGTGATAGCTAATGTATTGGTTGTGATTGAAAAGTAATGGTGTTTTATATGAAAATTTATTTATGTTGCATCCTGAAATTGATTGAGCACAAAAGGGGAAGCCCGAGTACCTAGGTGGGGCGGAATTGTACTAGTACGGCTAGTGGACCGGATGGGTTTTGTCCCTGTTTCACTTAGCATTTGGATAACGACAACTCTAACTAAACTATGTGGATGATTATTGGGGACCACTAGGTTATGGGGGTGTTCCCTACTAGTGGCTCGTGCACGAGAAAGGATTTTTCTATGGTTACTCTACACCGAGGTACGAGGTACATAGGGCCCAAGACAACCTAGTGCCTAGGGGTGTTCCCAATGTTGTTGCTCATTGGATTTGTAGTATCTACCCATGTCTCAGGGTGTGTTTGGAAGTAAATTACAGTATCTAACATTTCTATTTTAATGTGTTAGTATTCTAAAAATTTTGGATTGAAAACTATTTTCAATTAGAGGTTTCATTTCTTGAAATTTGAACACTACTTTTCCTTGCGTTTGAAAACTGCTTGCTTTTTCACATTGTATTTCTTACTCTTTGGAATCATTGGGTGGTATCCTACTGGTCTTAGGCTCACACCCTACTTACACCCCTTGGGTGTAAGTAGACTTGGTTATGTTTGATTCAGGTAAAGGAAAGGCTAAGGGTGATGGCGGTTCATGGTGTTAGTTCCCATTCTTGGTGCGAAGTTGTGGAGATAGCTTGGGGGCAATGACCCCTAGTCGTGTGGAGTCCTTGGGGATATCTTAATGCTATAATTATTTTTATTTGGACCACTTGTATTGTCTTTAAACAAATGTACTCAGTTCTGGTTTTTTTTGCTTAAGTCTTGTTTGGCTCAAAAATTTCAGATTTATATTATGGATTGTTTTTAATGTTTTATGCTTTCATACTCGGGTAAATCATTCCCAAACCTAAATTAATGATACCCGGGCACTTGTGCCAGCCCGTGGGGATAGGGAACGCCCTTCGGGTCATGTCATGGGCTGGGTTTGGTGCCGGTTTTGGCGGTGACCAGATTCGGTTCGTGACAAAATGGTATCAAAGGAGGTTCGCTCCATGGGTCATGTTATTTGGGGAAGAGTCAGCATAGTCTGGAGCTAGGATTTTTGGGACATGAAATTTCAGTCATGGGTAGTGTGCCTGGCTAGCACACCTCATGAAGGGATTCAAGTCACCATGGTAAGTATGGATTTATCTGAGTACTTTGGTTTTCTTGTTTTAATTATGACTATGGGAAATGAAAAGAGAGTTGGGAGAATAATCTCAGTGAGCTTGCAGGGCCTGGCAAGCTATGTGGAGCCATGGATATTTCCCTAGAATACTCTCTGTGATGGTGAAGTGATTGGAATATGGCTTCCAACCATATGTCCAAGTCACCCACCGAAACTAGTTTCCTCTTGCATTGTTTTGTGCTTTAGTTTTGAAATCTTAGCACTTTGGTTTTAAGGTGACTTGGTTTTAAGAAGCGTAAAGTTTTTATGAAATGATTTTCAAATAAAGAGGGAATGGTTTGGTTTATGAAATGGTGGAACTGAATTTTCAGAATTGTTTTGAAATGTAAAATGGTGTGCTTACACCTCTTTGAAAGCAGGAACTTTATTGAATTTGGTTTTGAAAAGCGTTTCCAATAGAGTTTTCTAAACAATTAGAGTGTGTTTTAATGGGATGATATGTTTTGAAATTGATGTGAATAACTTGAAAGTGAGTTCTTTTCTAAATAGTTGTGTCCTTATGAAATGTTTTGTAAGATGTGAATTGGGATTTTGATCTCATTGTTAGAAGTTTTGAGAAAAAGGTTGGGTTGGTTGACCATTTTGTTTTTGAAAAGTGGAAGGAAGTTTTGTTGTACCCTTTGGTATTTCCATGAGTGAACACATGCATGGGGTTATATGGGATGATGGATGGTTGATGGCACGACTGGATGAGTGCTGGGATGGATATGAGGAGGGTGCCCGGTGTGGCACAAAAACATGCATGTGTGAGGCCCATGGGGTACCATTGGTGGATACGCTTACTGCTAAACCGTTTTTTTTCAATGAATTGGTTTTAAATAAAACATGATGTCTTGATGAATAGTTTGGTATTGTTTGTATTATGGGTTTTTGAAAATGTTAATGTCATGGGAGGTTTTGAGTTCAAGAACCCCTTCTGTTTGAACTGTGTTTTGGGTTTGTGTTTGGTCGGTAAGCTGTGTTGTAGGGACAGTTAGTGGTCTCTTTTGAAAAGAAAAAATTTTTGGGATGTCTTTACGGTGGTTCCCTTCATGTGTATGGATCTGGTTTGTATCATGTTTTGACCAATAGACCAGCTTGGTTGGGTCCTTGGGTTCTCTCATTGGATAAGGTATGCCCCCATTAAGGGTTAATGCACAACTGAAGTGCAACCTGTTTTGTTTCTCCATTGGAAAATCCTCCAGTTGATCAATATAAAGAATATTTTTTCGAACATTTCTTTTATTGAGTCTACACCCATTCATTTCACTGATTTTTGGATCCTCTTGTAGAGGGATAGTGTTTGTGGAAGGTTGAAAGGGACCTTAGTTTCTTAAGTTTCTTGATTCATCAAAGGTGGGAGTGTTCTTTTGTTGTTAGTAGGGATGAGTGTCTTGATGGTGTCTAAGAGGGCCTCTGGGTTCTTTATAGTTTCTTTGAAGAAAGAGTTATTATTAAACAACCAATTTTGAGATTTAGGTCATGATATGATATTGTGTCTACTTTTTGGACTTATCTGTTGTTTAGGGACTTTGAATATGGTCCCGTTCCATGTATTGTTTCTATCAATCGTCAGGGTCATGTTCGGTGACGCATTGTGATGTTGTGTGCTCTTTTGACCATAAAGGTGAAGGTCACACAATCCCCTAAGGTTATATGTTATGTTGGGATTATGTATCCCTTGGGAAAAACATCAAATTCGATATCTTAGAGGAAGGTGTTTATATGTATCTTTCCCTTCTGTTGTTTCTCACCCAAAGAAACAAGGTGCGATGTGTGTGCATCTTCTGATCCCTTGTTTCAGTGAAATGACTGTTTCTGGGCAAAGTGGGTTATGAAGTGTGTTATGTCTTGATATACCCATCAGGGTATGCAGTGTAGTTGTTTGTGGCACCGAAAGAAGAAGTTCCACATAGGGGTTTCAACAGCCTAACTGCGTGGCCGAAGATGCTTCAATATTTTGAGCTCCAGCCATAGGTCCCGGAGAGAAGCTGGCGCGTAGTCAGCGGAAACAACAGTGTCGTTTAAACACTTATACAAAGTCCTATCCTCAGTATGAAAGATAGTAACAGTTTAAACCTACGGTTTCATCATCTTCCTTCTGTTGTTCTCGTTCGGTGGAAATAGGTAGAGGGCCTTGTACCCATGTCATCGCCTAATGTCTTTCCCTCCCATGTTGGTTTCCATTGAGTCATTGGAGGATGGTTGGAAATTTGGCTAGAAAGTTTGAGCACATATTTTGTGCATGATTAGTAGTGTCAGTGTTCTAGGAAGCCACGTTCAAATAATTATCAGCATAGTTAGTTCATGGTTTCCCAAACCGTGCGGACTGACCCTGCACCCTTCCCAAATCTTAAAAAAAATTGAGTCTTTTTGTGTCGGCCCATGCTGGTTAGTTAAGATGGTTAGTTCTTGTGGTGGGAAGACCCACTGAGGGTATCATGTATATTATTTTGTATATTTATAATTTATGTATACCCCTTGTACTAGGGAGTCTGTTTGGGCCTCCCCTTATTAGTGTCTTGATTCTGTCTCGGGAAAAAAAAAATTTAAGTTGTCTCTTATGGTGGGGAGCCCATTTGTGTCTCTTCATACGAGTAACTCATATTTTTCCTTGGTTTTGTATGGGAAGTAGGTATTATAATTTGGAGATATCTAACTACCTACATCTTACTTTGGTAAACATTGATATTGGAGAGTGACAAATATTTTAGTTATAGAAGGGCAAGTGTAACCTTGTTCGATGTTGTTGTTTATTTGGGTAAATTGATTGAGTATTGTTCAGATTGTGTTTGAGGAGTTTTCATTTGGGATAAAGCCTGATTGTGCTTGATTCTTTCTGGAATGTGGTGTAAGTCATGTTTTTGAGAGTATTCCTTCCTTCATTGATCACTGGAGGTGTTATGGCCTTTGGGGGAGAAACCTGGCAAGAGAGTATCTCTTGGTTTCTCAGTTGAGTTTGGTTGTTGCTTTGGCCTTACTGTGACTTTCCGGGGTGGAAAGTTTTCATGGTGGGTAGAATTGTCACATACATAGCTTATTTTAAATTTATTTTTATTTTACTTTCCATTAAAGCTTTGTTTTGGGGGGGTTTCCAAAGTTTTTATAGAGAATAGGTGAGTTTTCATGAATTGGGCCAAACCGTGAGCCCAATTCCAGATTTAAAAATAAATTTTGTTTCTTTTATAACTTATTCATTTTTTAATATTTTTTACTCATTACAACTCCTAAATGTCCTCCCCTGATATATTAACACCACAATTAAAATTTGGAGTCTTTGGAAATCCATAACCAAGGTGTATATGGGTTTGTATTTAAGGGATTGGGCCTGCCCGAAAGCCCAATTCCAGTTTTAAAAATAAAATTTGATTAACTAATAACTTATTCATTTTTAAGACTTTTTCGGTGATTCCAAGCCCCAAACACGCCCCTTGAACCCAGACGCGTGTCCCATATCCTCCCACCCTCTTTTCATCTCATTTGCATCGCGGTTTAGGTTGAAATTTCTGGAGAACTCAAATTTTGGGCAGATTTATAAAGGTAATTTGTTTCCTTCATAACTCCTTCGATTCTTACTCTTTTTCCCCCCATTAAAATTCCTAAATGATCTACCTATTATTTTTCGAACCGAACTTGAAGGTTTGAGTATCTGTGAAATCAGCTACTGGTATTTTGGGGGGTGATTTCTACAAGGTATTTTATGTAAGTTGTTCTCCTCCTTTCTTCTTTCAAATTTTTAGGGTTACATCCAATTTAGTTAGGGTTTCTTCCATTATAATTGAGGTTACTAATGTCCATGAAGTAAGGTTTAAAATTTAAGGTTTTATATTGTGTTTTATGGTCTGAAATTCTGGTTTTAGGTCTAGTTTAGCTTTCTTGAGGTGAGGCGGTGGTGCGTTTGAGTTTTCGCACAAAGGATTCAAGGGTTTCCTTGGTTTTGGTAGGTGATTCCATTTTGTATGAAATCTTTGTGAATTGGCTTCTGTTTTTATGGTATTTTCATGCTTATTAAATTTTATTATTTCTGAAAAATATAGTTTTAGTGGTGTTTGTATTTAAAATGAATCCTAAAGGCCAATTTCATGTGAAATTGGGGGTTTTTCATAGAAATGTGTTATTAGTTTAATTGGGGCTACCCTATAAGTAACTAGTTGATTTTATTGAAGTATAATAGGGATCAAAATACTGTTTTTAAGGATTGTACCTTGTGTTTTTTGCTGAAAAATCTGGTTTTAATGGTGTTTGTGAACCACATGAAATTCTAAGAGTTGTGTTGTGTAAAAATGGAGACTTTGCAATGATGTCGTTTCTTGAACCATATAGGGTTGCCCTAAAAATGATTTTGTGTTTTCACTGAAATGTAGTGGGATCTCATTTATGTTTTGGAAACTTAAATATGTGCACATAGTATGCAAGTGAGGTGTATAAGGTGTTTTGTGTCCAAAACACTACGAGATTTTGAGGAATTGTTTTATGAAAAATCTAAGTGTTTTGTTGCGTGTTTTAAGTGGTATAAAATTTGATAGCTACTGTATTGGTTTTGATTGACTAGTAATGGTGTTTAATATGAAAATTTATTTATGTTGCATCCTGAAATTGATTGAGCACAAAAGGGGAAGCCCGGGTACCTAGGTGGGGCAGAATTGTACTAGTACGGCTAGTGGACCGGATGGGTTTTGTCCCTGTTTCACTTAGCATTTGGATAACGACAACTCTAACTAAACTATGTGGATGATTATTTGGGACCACTAGGTTATGGGTGTGTTCCCTACTAGTGGCTCGTGCATGAGAAATGATTTTTCTATGGTTACTCTACACCGAGGTACGAGGTACATAGGGCCCAAGACAACCTAGTGCCTAGGGGTGTTCCCAATGTTGTTGCTCATTGGATTTGTAGTATCTACCCATGTCTCAGGGTGTGTTTGGAAGTAAATTACAGTATATAACATTTCTATTTTAATGTGTTAGTATTATAAAAATTTTGGATTGAAAACTATTTTCAATTAGAGGTTTCATTTCTTGAAATTTGAACACTACTTTTCCTTGCGTTTGAAAACTGCTTGCTTTTTCACATTGTATTTCTTACTCTTTGGAATCATTGGGTGGTATCCTACTGGGCTTAGGCTCACACCCTACTTACACCCCTTGGGTGTAAGTAGACTTGGTTATGTTTGATTCAGGTAAAGGAAAGGCTAAGGGTGACGACGGTTCATGGAGTTAGTTCCCATTCTTGGTGCGAAGTTGTGGAGATAGCTTGGGGGCAATGACCCCTAGTCGTGTGGAGTCCTTGGGGCTGTCTTAATGCTATAAGTATTTTTATTTGGACCACTTGTATTTTCTTTAAACCAATGTACTCAGTTCTGGTTTTTTTTGCTTAAGTCTTGTTTGGCTCAAAAATTTCAGATTTATATTATGGATTGTTTTTAATGTTTTATGCTTTCATACTAGGGTAAATAGTTCCCAAACCTAAATTAATGATACCCGAGCACTTGTTCCAGCCCGTGGGGATAGGGAACGCCCTTCGGGTCATGTCATGGGCTGGGTTTGGTGCCGGTTTTGGCGGTGACCAGATTCGGTTCGTGACAACACCTCCTCTATTTGGCATTGTGGGTCTCCTCCAAGCCCAATCTAGGCTCTTTTAGACCTTCTTCATCCATCATTTGATTCAATTATCATCAGTCCCTATGGATGTGAATCAGTAAGCTCCACTTTCCTTTTATGTCATTCCTCTTTTTTTTAGTATTGGCTATGCTATTTCAGTGCAAGCTCATTTTCCTTATTTTTAGGACAAAGATCCATTTATTAGGTTTATTCCAAACCTAACCAAATTTGATCTTGATATTGGACGTGTAGATCATCCTAAGAACAAGGTACATGGTTTGTGAATTTTTTCCTCATTTTTCCATCATTTTATAAAAAACATTGTTGCACCGCACACCATCCTTTGTCGCGCGTTGCCTTGAAATTGGTTCCTTCATATTAAATTGATCAATGCACCTAGATACACTACCGATGATCATTGTTTAGTAATTTGATGTTTCCAACCTCTATCACATACACCCCATGGGTGTGCTGGCATGAATCACCACTTTATAAGTAAATGATGAAATGATTGGAATGCCTTCTAAGCATTTGACTTGGAATTAAAAATGGAATTTCCTTCGTAGGAAATTGTTCAATTGATTTTTTCACCTCCTAAGTGCCATGTTAAGCCTTATATGTGTTTATCTTTCAATGTGTGGAAATTTATTAAAGGATTCCTTTGATATCTTGAATTGTAATTCTTGAGATTGATGTTTAAACTGTGCTAAATGATTTTTTTATGAACAATTTCATGTTTTTATAATAATACCCCTAAAATGAGGTGTGTTGTCTTCGAAATTATAAAGTGATGGTTAGTGATTTATAACGTGCTGGGCCTTTTTCCTTGGGTTTTCTTCCATGCTTTAACATTATTGTTGGAACACGGCATGTTATGACATGACCTTAAATGATGTTATTAAATGGAAATGACCTCTTTTTATGAATGTTATAGAACCTTTTCACCTTCTAAGTGCATGGATTGGCCCATACCTTTTTATTGATCTATGAACCAAGCTCCTCCAAAGGGATTGGATTGATTAATGAATAAGATTTACCATATAGGTATTTTCCCAACAAGACCGTGGAACCTTCTAAGTACCTCTTAGTGACTTGATAAATGAATTTACATGTTTTGATAGATTCAATGACATGTGTTAATTTATATGGTTAATTCATGATGGTTGTTTCTTAAAATGATTTGTTTAAATTAAATGGAATGGATTTTCATGATGGTTTCCCTTTTTTGAATAATCTGGTTTAATTAAATGAAATGGGTTTTGATGTATGGAAAGGCCATGCCTTTAATTATGCTTATTATGAGTTGTAATGCCTTAAATGAATTTGAACTTAACTAATGGACATATGATAGGTATTGCCTCAGGTTTCATGTTATAAAGATGATTATTCATTGATTAATGTTTATGGTCTTGATAAATAAGTTTCATAAGTGGTTTTCCCTCATTCCTTATATTATTAATGAATACGCCATTATATGAGATTTATTAATTAGTTTCATGATAATGTTTTCCCCATGCCTTATATTATAAATGAACACACCATTATATGGGCTATGTATGTTGGTAAGCGGTGTTGATCAAGGAGGATAATCATGCTCACTTGCATCGGGTGTCAAGTATAGTATCTCACACCGATGATACTATATGGATGTCGCACTGAGGCACCAGGCTCAATGATTAGAGTGTTGACAAGATGACTCACTCGCCATCCTGAGTGATGTATCATGACGTTTTTTACTCTATTGGGATGTAGGGCATGTACCCTATTTCATGAGCTTATATGCTCATTATACTGGTTATGAATCTCTAAGTTACGCCTCGGTCTTTCCAAAATCTAGTATTCCAGGTATATGGCCACTTACGTCTGCACATACTTGCTTCATATAGGTCGATACAATATATAACTAAACTAGATATATATATATATATAGTTACTAGTAAATCATCTTATTCTGGTCGTGATCTAAAGCACGTAGATCCTTTAGGTGTCCTTTAGGAATGTGAGAAGACTGGTTGTCTATTTATTCTAGTTTTATTTATTTATTCATATTACCTAAACTTCTTTACTTTATACACAGGCTGGATTTAGTTTTAGACACCATTGGTGGTAACCTATTGGGATTTATATCACACACCCTACTCGGGCCTCCATTGCATTGGGGTACCTGAGTAGGCCTTATGTTTGCAGGACCAAGGTTGGTCATTTGTGTTGTTTATCTTGTACCTAAGATTTATGGGCACAGGAACGAGCAAGAGCGCATGATTCTCGCAAAGTTCTCCCTCAAGGATTTTACTTCTTTTCTTTATTTTTGTATTGTACTATATTACTACCTGATGTATGTCTGTTGTTTTAATTTATGCAACACCATCTGGACATGCATGCATTTGTTGTATATTAGTGTTTTCTATCTCATTTATATTTAGTTTATATTATTCTTTTATGGATTTGTCTTTTATTTACTACTACTTCTGCTATTTCTTGTTATTTACCTTCTCATATACTGTTGTGCTACTCTGATATGAGGGTATAGTCACTCCACTATCACCTCCTTAGACCATCACTGCTAGTCAGCAACCTTTGGCATATATGGAGGCTTTCTTAAGGTCATGTGACCCCCCAGTTCGACTATTGTCTTAGTAGTCATTTGAGTTGGGATGTTACAGGATTTCTCAAAAAAACCTTGATTTTTTGAAAGACATGTTAGATGGAATAATTATTGTTGTGGAACAACTTGTGTTAGTGAGACAACCAAGTGATTGTTCATTCTCATTAAATTTTTATTATTATTAATACTTATAAACCTTAATTAACATTACTATTACCAAATTATAGTCTCTTTTATTTCATTTCAAGCTTGAATTTACATTTTTTTGGCATTTTATATACTATGTTGTTCTTTGAATTTTAAAATTGTCTATGTTATTATTTGTTGAAAAATCTAATTTTTCAAAAAAATTAGTTTCATTACATAAATGTTTGGTACACTGATATCGCATATTTTGTATGTTTTCTAAGAATTCAATTTACTATCATCTAATCGGATATACTGTTTCAATATATCCTTTTTAATCAGCTTGACCATATTTCTATCAAGTTGAATATGTGTTTATATTCTTTCCTGAACTAACCCAAATAACCTAGTAAACTAAAACTTGAGTCGGTGCTGACATGACTCAAAGGGAATTCCCATTCCCCATGGGTTGACAACTAACACCTAACAACATATCAAGATCAATAGGGGATGATTTTTCTACAAAATAGTAGAATATAAACAATAAAAGACGGTATGCCAACACTCCTCAAATAAAAGGTACTAGAATTAAACATATAAGACAAAAACCCAAACAATGCATTATCAAGATACATAACATCTGCAAAATAAAGTATTAGAAAAACCAATGTAATAAGTGGATCACATCTCTACCAGTCACCTCCATCACTCTAGGTCTCATGAATCCAGTACACCTGCCATATCCCAATATCACTTTCCCCTTGCCTGGACTTGACATAATATAATCTACAAACGGTCAGAGGCAAATATAGGGTGTGATCAGAAGAGACCAGTAGGATTCCACCAAATATTACATAATTAATTCTATAACAATAAACCATTTATTCTTTCAATTTAAATTAAACAAGGCATGATATGTCATTTATATATTTTTAACAAAACGTGATTTCAAATAAAAAGATAACAGATATGTCAAAATAGGATTAAATGAACATTTTATAGAAAACTTTTATATAAAGTAATTGCCATGAATAAAATAGTTTTGTAATCAATGACATGAAATTAAGTCAAACAAAACAAAGCACTAAGCTCATAATCCTTGATCTACTATAGTTTTTGGAAATAGGATCCTCACACTTCTCAATCATAATCATGACTCAAGATATGTGTATGTGTGTAAACTCAAATCGATGCCCTAATAGGATACCCATTATGGGAAATCAATCAACACCCCATTGGGGGACCCCCATTAGAAGAAATAATGTCTAACTTGGTTTAGTTAGTGTTTTCATCATCAATTCATTGCTAAGGAGTCAGAGTACTAGTGTTCTTATCTTAATAACCCAATAACTACCCAGACTCAAATTTGTTTCAAACAATCAGTCAATCAACATGGGAAACCCAATAATTTCAAATAATTTTTTCATTCATAGTTTTATTACCAAATTTTAGTTTCAACATGACTTTTAAAATTATCTTTTATTTTAATCTAATTTTCCCAATAATCAACATCAAATCATCCAATTTCAATTCGAGCCATCATTTTTCTCAAAATTCACCCAATAGTTTCAATTCCATTGAAATTTGGGTTTTCTTATAATTCCATGCCCTTTACAAATGAATCTCAATATCATTTCAATACATGGTTTAAAAACCAATTAGAAACACTTTTCAAATCAAGCAAGCAATCAAGGAATCATAAGTATAAAAAAGCCTTATGAAACCACCTACCATGAATCATGTGATCAAATAATCAACACCTGAAATGGGAACACCAACATAGATTCAAAGGTTTGAATGATCATGAAGGAATCCCTAGAAGCACAAACCATTAGATTAAGGTTCCAATCAATTAACAACAAGATTTTGTTTAGTAAAAGTGGGTGCCCTAGACCCAACTTTATTAGTGATTTTGATTACCATATCACGTATATAGTGAGTTATTCATGATTTATACTTACCATTTTAGTTTAGAAATTTTTGCATCCACTATTAAATGTAAATTTCCATTGATTAATTATCACATCAAAAACGTTATAGTAGATCTGATTCTATAATCAGAACCTCAAGATATTATGACATTAATCTTAAATAAATGTCATATGGTCTAAATATATCATTATGTCTAGACAAAAATGATGTCTGACTATCAGGTGATGATTTCTCATAAGCATTAAGAATTATTATCATAAATTTCACACTTAGTGATCTCTGGTAGGTGAGATAATGAAGATAGACCCACCAATAAGAACACCACACATTTCAAGTTTCATTGGATGTTCCTATATACAAACATGTGTATTGGTCTCTTGACCAGAGATCATTATCAATGTGTTCCATTTGATCGCATACTTTGATGCAAGGAAAAAACCATGATAATTAAATCATGGTGAGGTGACATGTGTTAGGTGCGTCATTGGTGGCATGACATTGTTTGAATGGTCGAGATATAATTATTCACTTAGAAGTTTTGAAAGTTATATCTCCGGCCTGGTTGATCATGATGGTAGTATCTTCATAAATCATTGGCCAAAGTAGTTGGAGGTAAGTCTGTCCAATTAGATCAATAAACAATAAAACATTAAAGGATGATAACATAAGTGTGTGTCTTTCTTTATTGGATATCTAAAGACAAATAGATTATATTACACAATGTGTGTTCGTAGGTTGGTTTTTACTATGACATTTCCTTGTCTCTTTAGGGGCCTTGATGGGTTCCTAGACTCTGCTCTTTGTCTGTAAATAATATTCACTAATATCGAGATAAGGACCTAGAGGGTCACAAACAATAACATATTTGAGAATCTACCATATTTCGGTTAATAGGTATATAGGATATGGTGGGCCCCACCATGAGGTCCAAGAGCTGTCTAAGTTATCCATCACTGATGAATAAATAAATTCATTACTTTTCAAGTATAGAATAGCTGGGTCAAATTTATTTATTAAATAATTCATGGGGTATTTAGTAAATACGAGAAAAATATTATATGAACGGATATTATTTTAATATTTCTGATTCATTTAATATTTACAAGAATTATGATTTGAGTTAAATAACTCAGTTTTATCATATAATATATTTAATATATATATATATATATATTACAAGTATGTGATAAAATATAAATAAAATTTATGATGCATTTTAGTTCATCATAATTATTTATTATTTCTTATTTAGTGAGTGTTTTATTTCCAGGGGTTGGGGAACTCTAATTAGGTATTTTTTCCACCCATTATATAAGTAAGAGAATATGTTCATTACAATTACTATTCACTCATTTGGAATGAGATATTCTCTCTTTCCCCACATCCTAGAGAGAGAGAGAGTCTCTCTCTGATTAATTGATCCATGGTGCGTTTGACAGATTGAAGGGACGAGATTTAGGTGATCAACGCGATGCTGGAGGGTTCATCGGAGCTCTTTGCTAGAACCCAAAAGTCAATGAATGAAGATTTCAAATATTCTTGAAACATGTGTGCCCTGATACCAACAATTAGTATCCAAGCGATCACATGAATTTTTAGAGTCAATAAAAAATTATTTTTCATTTAATTAAGTAGATGGTTTAATTATAGTCCCAACAATACTGATTGTGTATTGATCTAATTTCATATAAAAAAGTTGTGGTAAATTGAGATTTTTAAAATGTTTCATCTGTGGTTTTTCAAGTAATAAAATATAATGAACGTATATGATTTTATGTGTTAAGATTTTTACCATTTTCAGGTTTTCAATGGCTAATCCGATGAATTTGTTTTTTTGATTGGGTACCAGCTGGAATTCGAAGACTAGATTTGTACTAGTTGGTGTCCATTGGTTTCCAATCGCTTGTGAAAAAAATCAAAAGATAAATAAAAAAACATAATTAGGATAAAGAAAATACACTTTGTGGGTTGAATTTCAACGGCTGTTTAGTGATTTCCACAAACAAAAAAAAGATAAAAAAATTCCTAAAGTCTAAACAGGTGGCCACAACACATTCAAAAGTCAAAAAAACTTTTGAAAAAATAAAATAAAGTAGGTACAAGTCATCCCACACCATGTATACTTATCTCTTTATTGGTCCATAAACACCCAACAGCCACAATAGAAGTCAACGCTCCACCTTCCATTGAGAATCACTGGCTGGACCCCCTTACCACCACAGCTCGTTCGGCCTCCCCTATCATGTGATGTTGTCACCAGTCAACATCGACCATGTCCACCACTCACGACATCTCATCCACCTTGCCCCTCCCATTTCTGGTGAGGGATAGATCTAGGTCGACCGCACTGGATCCTACCGTTAGATGCCTCCCTTCCGCTCTTCCCAACTGAGCTAACCCATGGTGGCTCCTCTCTCAAACCAGCAATTCTATCTCCTGCGATCTAGCCGTACCTAGATCTCCCTGCCGCCACCTCCGCTCCCATCATGACTTCCATCATCGTTGTGCACCACATCAACACCATGGGCCTAGCCAAGGCTAAACCTGTTTTTCCACTAAGGGAACCCATGGCTGTTGCTACTTCTGGCCAACCCCAAGCCGGCACCTCCCTCCATCATGACTGGGACGTTGTCGTGCTTCCACCAAGATCCATGTAGTACCACCACCCACCACAGTCAAGTTTTCCACCACTGCCAGTTCGCTTGGATCTAGCTGGTTCAAACCAGACTAGCACAAGGTAGTTTCCGCCCGTTAGTGTGAGGCCCTTTGTCGTCCTTTCCACCTTCTGCTGACATCCCACTGCGCGCATGGCTGAGTTTCCAAACATTGATCTATCCTTCCAACCAGAGAGGTAACCCCCTACCATGAGTTCTCTTATATCAGTTTTTCCTCCTTGTGGGTCAATATGGGTTTACTGGACCCAAAATGGGTCTAGGAAGGTCTCCCTAGCCTATAAAATCCCTACATGGGATTTACCTAGCCTAAAACGGGCCTGCGCAGGGTTGGACTAACCCATCCGAGCCTTGCGTGGGGTTTCAGTGCTCGAAAAAAAATTATTTAACCAAAATTAATTTATTTTATTAATTTAATTTTAGTATTAAATTAAAGTAGTTAAAAATTAATTTTTTGGTTTAAAATACTAATTTCTAATATTATAAAAATTTTAATTTAATTTTGGAATTAAAATTAAATTAATACTGGGAATGAATAGAATTAAATTATTTGAATTTAATTAGTTCATTAAATTTAATTAAATACCCTCAGGATTTAAATTTATTAAATTTTAATTTTTGTCATGCTTTTACTTTTACACACTGATTAGTCTTGAGCATCGACCATGTACATATATTTTATTTAATTATTTACTATCTACATGCAGGGATTGTAAATAATTAATTAGTTGTAATGATGGTCTGCGCATCGTCATATTTTCTATCAATATGTATAAGGGTATGCACGCCCATCTGTTCTTTATCTGTATTTTGTACTCCCGAGTCCCCATCGCCTATGTGTGAGTATTTTTATACTACGATGAGGACAGAGTAAGTGGTGAACCATGCCAAGTCAAGGAGAAATTCATAAGAGAAGTGTACACACTGGATGTGGATGAGTTTCATAATGAGTTAATGGAAAAATCAGTTATGATTCTCCTGGGTCATGGTTGATCAATTAAATTTGAATGGATCAACTGATATTTGATGCTCAAGACCAATCAAGTATTTTTATTCCCTTTATACATTTTTTTATTATTTTATGAATTTTCATGAAAGTGGAATACACATACAATAGTAAACAATAAAATTCATAAAGATGTTATGAATGTTTTTTTATTAATTTTGAGTTGTGAGTAGAACAAGATAGAATGAAGAGATTAATAGAAATAAATAACATTTGTTGAAAAATGTAAAACCCTCAAAGAAATATTAAGTCATAAAACACCTTCCATCTTTTGAATTTGAAAAAAACTGGGTGTTTGAGATGCTCTTCATCCAAAGTTGAGGGGACTGCTTACTACCAAAGAGTTTTTATGAGAGTGATGGGTTGAATTAACTGAAATTAGCAATAAAGAAGTAGTAAAAGATATCCTGCTGCAACTTTATAGGAAAGCGTTAGTAAATAATCTTTATGTTTTTAGAAGTTGAGACTTCATTCAATAGATCAAGGATCCACAAGTTAATGTGGTTTTCTAGTCAAACACCTACCTTGAACTCTCTATGTAGCGGCATAGCCATATCTTGTAGAATATGAGGAGGGTTCAAGAATTCTTTCCACTGGAATACTCAAGTGACAGAGTATCCCAATTCTACTGAAAATGGTTCCTAGAATTCGATAAAATAGTGGGATTAATTTAATGATTTAATTAATTAACCAATAATTTATAAATCAATAATCAAGAAAAAAGTACTAATCTGATAGATTTAATTTTTTGTAGAAATTGATAAGTAATACCACAAGACACACTATGATAATTATTGGACAAAAAAAGTCCAAACTGGCTTGAATTTTCAAGTAGTAGTATAGATTCTTGGGCACAGTACTACAATATCAGAAATTCAAGGTTTGAGTGTCCCTAATACATATTATTCCACCTCAAGAAGCAAGGGTGTACAAAATGATAACAAGAGACTCGTTTTGGACACATATGATCGTTATGTCATAATGTTATCATCGAAATCTGATGTGAGTTGTGGATACAACATCAGGACATGGATGATTTAGAAGGCAGTCTCCTCACCTAGAATCTTGTGAGGATAAATAGAAGTGAATATGTGAAGGGGTAATGATTACACTGGATATCTGAAAATCTGAAAGGTGGATCATGATATTTCATGACATCCCATTATTATATCTTTTTCTCTTATTTACTCCAATTTCTTTTAAGATGAAAAAATTAATAGTATGAAGAAAATGCTTCATTACCTTCTAGGTAATGTTTTCAAAGAAATAAGAACTTAAATAAAGTATAATCTCTAATTCTTATGGTGAACAAGTTGAAAGATAAGGAAAAAAGAATGAAGTAAAGAGAGACACCAAAGATACCTTCATAATGTCCTTCAAATAAAGGGGTATTAAACATGAGTTTATTTTATTTAAACATCATGAAATAAATCAATTGAAGTTTACAAGAAATGAACTGAGTCGAAGAAGACAATAGTTGAAATCCCACCTATAACAACACATTTCTCCCAACAATTTAAAAAAACAATTGGGAAAAGGATACTAAACCAACGGTTCTCTATAACTGTTGATATAAGTCTGTCAATGATTGGTTTTCCCAATAGTTTAATAAAACTGTTGGAATAGAGTAGTATGAGGAGGGTTTTTCTAACGGTTTAATGAAACCATTGGCATAGATTCAATTTTACCAATGGTTGATGTAAACCGTTGGTATAGAAAACCCCCATATATAGTACAGACAATAGGCCACCAGAAACCACCCCATTTCGAACATTTTTCCCTAAATTTGACCTCGACAAAAACCCTACTTCCCAACCGGATCTTGAGGGTGCTAACTCTACTTTCCAACTGTCTATCTCTCTTTGTTTCAAGTAATTTTTTGTCTTCCTCTTTAAATTGGTACATCTGCCTTCATTTATTTTAGATTTTTCCGTTCGGTTTCCCTGCAATGTACTATGCATTATGACCCCTTTTGATCATAATCCATATATCATTTTAGTTTGTGGTTTTGTTGTGATTTATCTTTATAGAATAATTTTGATTGATATTGAAGAGGTCAATATGATCCGGAGTTATTTTATCCTTGGTTTATTTTAAATTTAAGGTTTATTGACATGATTTCATTAGTTAGACATAAATATAGTTATAGAATTTTTTATCCTAAGAGGAACAACAATATACTCATTTATTATGAATGTACCTCTAAATGTTGTCTTTGAAATATCACACTCTAACTTTAAGATGATGATACCCTCACTATAAGTCATTCAATGAATGGAACTTCCACCTAAACCACTAGAGTGGGTTTGGGGTCATTTTCATGTGTGAATGGTGATAGAACTAAAATTTACTCTATTACATGATCATTTAGTCCTACTCTATCAAGAGGTCCGGTCATACACTTGTAAGGTTTTATTTTTTGAAATTCAAAATGAATTTTAGGAATTCGTGTCACATTTTTCTTAGGTAGTTATAAATCATTATTAAGGAATTTATATGACTTTCTATCCTAGGAATCCAACCATAATAAAGAAGTATAACCATCATATAACTCCCCAAGGATGTTCATGCCTACACATTATTTACTCTTTGATATATATCTCACGAAACAAAATAGCATGGTCAGGTGTGCATAATTATTCAATGCTAGTTGATAGTACTTTAGGTCTGTGGAGGTGCACCTGAGGTGTTGTTATGAACCTTCTTGTACTATATTGTTTTTCTTTTATTCTGGCCATTAAAAATCAATATAAGAGTGTTTTATTATTCTTACAATTTGTGGATAATTATATGCTGATAGGAATGTGTTGGACTTGTGATAGTCCTAAAATAGGTGAGTCATGAACCCATCTCTAGTTGTAATTATAGGTTAATAGGGTTATGAAATTGTGCATCTTGATTATCAATGTTACATTTGAGATAATTACTCAAGTGTGATGGGCTTATTTTATATTTTAATTTTTGGTTTTGACACTTGGACCATACAGGAAAGAGGATTGTGTACATTCATTATATGTGGCATGTAGGATTTAAATGAAATTTATATTATTATGTGTGACTGAATTTTTAAATGAAATAGGGTTTAGATGTATAAAGTGTCCATAATGAGTTTTATATGGGTTTACTATATTACTTGTTAGTGGAATTATACCCACCCAAGCCACAGTGTTTTTTTAGGAAAGAACTTGTGGATCTTATTTCGGGATGTTATATGATGATGTAAATATATTCAATTGGTACAATAAAATGTATTTTAACACTTGGGGGTTAATTTAATAATTTTATGTATTTTTAATTGTTTAAAGTATTAATGGTAATAATAAAAATATGGTTCATGGTGGGAATGATTCACCTTGACTATTTCAATACCCTTGTGATGTTAAAAGTAAAAAAATATAAAATTATTTATATCATTTTAATTTAAATTACTTTAAGTAATTTAGGAATCATGATTATATGAAGAGGGAATGATTATTAGATACCAAGACCTATTGGTTTTGGGTATGGTTTTTGATGAGATAGTTGATTATGCTATGATATGGTTGGATCTAGGATGGAAATAGCATGCCTATGTTCTTTGTGGTTTTTTTGTAATTCCTGATTAACTAGTGATCATTTAGTAATCCATGACATGAGTGCGATTCCTTAGTATTTTTGGTAAGGAAGCACCAAGGTTGCTTTTTTCTAGATAAGCTTGACATGGATGAGAATCATGGTCACTTTTTAGTTGAATGAGCCTAGGTTTTATGGCATGTGACTCATTGGAGAATGAGCATTGCGGTGTGATTGGGTGATATGGGAGTGTACACTCATTAGGTTTGTAACACCTTGAGTTTTAATAAATTATTATTATTTTTTGAATAAATTCAAATTCATTGGTGGCATGTATTGAATAATACACCAAAATATTTTCAATATGATTAATAAATATCTTACCATTTAATGAATATCTTACCATTTAATACTTTCAAAAAATATTATCAATATGATTAATAAATTATGATTGTTCCTCAGTGGATAATTTTTTAGTAGTTGTGTATAAATTTGATAAAGCCTCCACTGAAATGGGTGTATGGAACATATGAGGGTACTATGTTACTTACTTATCCACATAACACTTTTTTTCTGAGATTTATTACCACACCTAAGATAAAGATTAATTGGATTATTTAATCTTATATAAGGTATATATTTAAAGATTATTCATCAACCAAAGTTTATCTAATATTGAGTTTCATCAAAAACTCAATACACTATTCACCATCTATGTTTCATTTTTCATTTGAGTTGTGCCTCTGTTTAATGTATATTTACTTATCACTTATCTTATTATTTGAAAGGGTTTACTCTAACACTCCTTATTCCTTTTATTTACATATTTTTCACATGAATAACTACAATAGATGCAGGTTGTATCCAAGACTTCCTAGTGTGTAGTTATTGCATATAAAACCTTATCCATGTTATAGTTCATTTTATTTTTTAAATAAATGTGATTATTTGTGGGTTACTATCATGTGGAGAGGACTATGTTCTATATTGTAACTAAACCTCTTGTTTTTTTAATTCCACTATGTGTCATTTTTTTTCTCTTACACAGTCTCAAATCAATGTTGATACAATATTATAATTTCCAATTCCATGTTTCAACATGTATCTACATATTGTGTTGTTTATGGTTTTATATAAAGTGAAAATTTCTCATTTACATAAAAATATTTTTTATTGAACTTCAATATTATTGAATTTCTTTCACGAAATGACTAATTAATTTTTTTTAAAGAATGGAAAGAAGTTGGATGTATGAAAGTGATCGGATCTCAAGCAATTTTCAAAACAATTTGGTGAGATTTTTAGATTGTTCATTTGACAATGCTTCAGATAGTGGTCACATACACTGCCCATGTTATAATTATATTGGAATCCCTTGGTTGAGCTGTGAAGAAGTTATCTACCATATAACCACATATGGTTTTTAGAAAAACTATTATGTGTGGTATCACAATGGGAAGAAAATGTAATCTCAAAATAATGATGATCCAAATAAGAGCACTGGATTGGAGAATTTGATATATGACCGATTTCTATTTAGTCATCATCATGAGAAGGAAGGTATGTTGACCTAAGTAGACTTTGATACAGGGACACATGATTCATCCAATGAAAATGATGATGTTTAAAGAGTGAAAAAATTGAATGATGCTGCGACAAATCCAGTATATCGGTAATGTGGTGAAATGAAAAGGGTGGAATTTTTAATTCGATAGTTTTATAGGAAAACCATGTATGGGATTTCTAACACTTACATCAATTACATTCTTACCTTCTTGAAGGACTTACTTCTAGATGATATAGATATTCCCTCAAACCACTATATGGCATGGAAATTAGATAAAAAACATAGATTTTAAAAAAAAAAATTCATGCTGGCCTAAAATATTACATCTTATTCTATGAGGAAACTACTGAAAGAAATGATTGTATCAAATATTGAACATCTCGATGGAAGCCAAAAGCGGATAGAACACCATCCCATGTGACACAGAAAGTAATTTGGAACTTTCTATTGATCCCCAGACTCCAGAATTTTTTCATGTCTAATGAAATATAAATAAAAATGTGATGGAATGATAATAAGAGAAAGAATAATAATAAAGAGTTGGTTCACCGTGCAGGTGGATTTTCATGATAGAGATTTGATGCTCGATATCCTGAATTTTAAGCCAATGTACGTAATGTGAGGTTGGGTATTTCGTGTGACGATTTTAATCCATTTAAGAAGATTCTTACTTAGAACTACACATATCCAGTCTTTATACACATTTATAACCTTCCCCCATGGTTATGTATGAAAAAACCTTTCAATTTCATGAGTATACATATATCTGGACCTACTGATCCCAAAAATGATATAGAAATATATATAAAAACTTTAATAAAATAGTTGAAACTTCTTTGGGATGTGGGTGTTCACACATATGATGCATGTTCAAAATACATATTTCAGATGCGTGTTGCACTTATGTGGACGATAAATGATTTTCCTGCTTATGCAATGATGTCAGGATGGTGCACAAAGGGAAAGCTATCTTGTCCTATTTGGATGAAGAATACTCGATCCAGAAGACTGAAATATCACTGTAGTTTTATTTTTATGGGACATCATCAATTATTTCTAATGAAACATCCATATAGAAACAATCATCGAAGATTTTACAATACCATGGAGACCGCAAATCCACCTCAGCATATGTTTGGAATTGATGTGATTAATGAATCAAAATATTTAAATTTTTCATTTGGAAAGGTTCAAATGAAATTTTGAAAGATAAAGAATGTTTCTAATGTTACTTATTAAAATTGGATGAAGAGGATTATCTTATTTGAGTAGTCGTATTGGTCAACCAATTTGTTACATCATTACTTAGACATAATGCACATTGAAAAGAATATATATAAAATGTTTCTTTATATTCTTATGAATGTAAAGGGAAATACAAAAGATTAATTATGATCTCGTTGTGACTTGGGGGATTGGGGCATTAGACCAGAATTGCATCCTATGTGTATCAGTGAAAATAAATGGAAAGTTCCATGAGCTTCTTATGTGATGACACCTGCAGAAAAAAATTAATTTATGAAAGTACTATAGACTATTAAATTTCCTGATGGCTATTTAATAAATATATCAAAACGGGTCAATAGAAGAGAGTTGAATTTGAAATCTTTGAAGACTTATGATTATCACATCCTTCTACATGAGTTGATTCCAATAACAATATATCATCTTTCTTCCAATAATGTAATAGTTTCAATTATTCAGTTGTGCCATTTTTTTATAGATCTTTGTGTAAAGAAGTTTTCCATGTATTTCTTGAAAGAAATTATGGCAGATACACCATTAATTTTGTGTGAGTTAGAGAAAATATTTCCTCTATCATTTTTCACATACATGTTGCATCTGATTGTCCATCTTCCAACCAAAATACTTCTTGGAGGACATTTTATTTCCATTGGATGTATCCAAATGAAAGAAATATGTACACATTGAAATATTATGTCTGGAATAGGAATCATCCCAAAGGTTCAATCGTGAATGGTTACTTGGCTCAAGAATGTATGGATTTCTGTTCAATGTATTTTTCTGATCTTACTATGATAATGGACAGACCAATGAGAAATGAATAAGAATAGTATGAGAAAATTGAACCTATTTTCCATCACTTCCTCAAATAGGAGGAATTCCTAGATCATATACATTGACAACATTAAGACTTGAATAGTGGGAGATGGCACATCGCATAGTGTTGTCCAACTGTGATTTTTTTGATGAAGACATTAAGTAAGTAAATTGAACATGTATATCTTATCTCATCTCTTGTAATTTTATATATCTATTAAAATATTTCTATTTTTATATATAGGGAACATAAATAAATGATAAATAAAAATCATCATTCTTTATATTTAATAAGGGGAGAGACTTTTCATAGAAAAGAGTTTTCTAATTTTTTGAAATTGAAGGTAGAAATATTGCTATAAAAATTTAATAAAATAAATATTTAATTAAATTTAATATTTGTTTATATTTTAGGTATCGAGTTTTCCTACAGACTTTGTTTCTGAGTAAATAAGAGCTTTAGATTTTGGTCCTAATATCGTGGTTCGTTAATGTAAATCAATTGTGATCAATGGGTACATATTTATTATCACTGAATGAGAAGAGAACATAAGAACAAAACGTGATAGTGTTATGCTAACTGTGACAACAGACTGTTATGCTAGTACATCGAATATTATACCTTGTTTTGAAAATACAGCTTATTATGGAATCATTGAGAAAAAAATAATATTGGATTATTACTCTCATGGTTGAGTCACAATGATGAAACGCCAGTGGTTTGATTTGATGATGAGGTAGAGCACCTTTATTGATGATTGTAGATTTCATGTTATTAACATGACTCACAATAATTCTACCGATGAACCTTATGTATTGGTATCAATAAAGAAACATGTTTTTTATGTCAAAGATCATATTTGACCTAAATTTGGTGTAATTATTAAAGTAATTCCAAGACATGTTTTTTATGATGGTGATGATGTATTTGACCCCATCCCTACTGCTATTAGAATGAATCCATTTATTACTTTTTATTAATCTAATAGCTAAATTTTCAGAGTTGATTGTGAACCCAAAGTTGTAGTGGAAAATATATAGAATCATCCATCCATGTTCTCAATTTTTTTTGGTTTACATCGACTTGGGTTGTTAAGGTTGGTACTATTAAAATTGATTTAATATTGATTACAAATATGTTGTATCTATCATGAACTGTATTCAAACCTACGAAACCAACATTTCTATCTTAGTGAACATTTCAATGCTTTATTGACCATGTATAAAATTAGTATAACTCTAAGACCCCCTTTAACATTTCAATGCTTTATTGACCATGGATTCTTAACCCCAAAACCCATGAATCCCCCTATCCAATTTCATATATTTTTTGGGGTTACACATTAGTTATCCTTTTTTAATTACTTCCATATTTTTTTCAAACTCATTAAATAAAAACTATTGAAGATATGCGACAAAAAAGGATGACAGAAAACAATCATCGCATGGCTGAGATGGGCAATCCTCCACTAGTGCATGTTGTGAGTATTTTATTTCAAATATATATATTTAAATAACATATATTACCATGTGATTAATTTTGTTTTAAATGTTTTTATAGGATCCACCACTATGATGACAATTATTTGACGAGAAACCTCGTAGTGTTACCAATACTCAGGTCGGTGATATGAGGGAGGGCGGTGTGAGAGACAGACGATCTAGTCAGTGTACCAGATTAGATCCTTTCCCTCCCATTGACGTACCATTTATCCCACATTCTAATCTTGGTGTGTCGTTAGAGACACAGAGAATATTTAGGCCTCCCATGTTTTCACCACCCTTTTCATATGAGACTCCTCACCCTTCTATACCATATCTGATGATGATTCCCAGTCCTCATCAATATCATGCATTTGGCCAGCCATCCATGACATCTTATTTTTACTACTACTTCCTTCTCTCTGAGCTTCAATGTTCCATATTCTTAACTTATGATTTGACACAGTTTGTGCCTGTGGATCATACACTGGGACCCACTCCACCTATACAGGTTATTCCTTTAGTTTCTGTGGATCCAACAGTGCCTATCGATCATACTACCACAAGTATATTTATAGGTCCCTAACAAATTCATATACCATTATTTATTTTCATTATAACATGTATTGATATAATATTGGTTTTTATTTCATAATATATACATCTAATAATAGGAGGCAGGGGCAGGGGTGTACATGCATGTGTGTGGTGTGGAATAGCTACATGCAGTTGATGGTGGACTACAATTAAGACAATCAAATGATTGAAAAAATAGGGTAGCAATGTCGAAGTTTTTTAGCGATGCTTTCCAAATACTCCAACATCATTTCCGTCAGCCCGCTCTCATGGATACAGTTTTGAAAAAAAGTCAAGGATAACGATTGGTTATAGATATGGGTAAAAAAATCTATTTTATTTAATGTATTATATTATTTTTGAATTTATATGAAGTTATATTTTGGTGTTAGATTAGGTATAATTTCCCCGAGGGTGAGGGTGCACGACAAACACATCTAAAGGAGTTAGGTGAGATTTGGAGAGCTTATAAGCATGAGTTGTATATTCACTGGCGTTCTAGAGTTGGCACCGAGTTAGAGGTTGTACCTATCATGGATGATTGTCTAATAGAACAATATCGACAAATGATTACTCATTGGATTACTATTAAGTTTAAGGTATAAATCACATTTGAGGTATTTAAATTAAAATTTTCATGTTTTTCATTAATGATATCTTTTTTATTATCGAATTTTATTTAGTAATCATCTAAAAAAAATAAAAAAAACATTGATGCCAAAAAAAACCCTCCACACATAGGGACATACTACCATGTCAGATCATGAGAGGAAGAAGGTATGACAATTTTTTATAAATTTTATTTATGACTTTCACTTTCTATTGATTCCTCCATCATTTATTCAATTTATAAAGTTTCCATATAATTTTAGTTATAAAATTCATTATTGTTAACCTATTTTTAATTATGGTTTCATACATTAAATTTCATTGTAGAGGCAAGAATTTAATATTGAAGGATGTGTGCCTCAGGAAAAACTGTTTTGCTCGAGTAGAAGGAAAAAGATGGAAGCGTGGTTAACGAACTGACACAGCAGCAGATTATAAGTTTTAAATTGTTGATTTCAAATTTTAATATCTATTTTTTAACTAAATAATCTATTTATATTTTTAAAAGGCTGCTTTAGAGTCCCTTGATGCACAAGAACCTAAAAATTTTGGGACAAATGATCACTTACATCAGGTGTTAGAAGATGGAAACCTTATAAGAGTATGTTTCCGACCTAGGAAGAGTATAGCCTCGAAGAGGTATTGGACCTCTTCAGGTACCCGTTTTAGTGCCACCAAGTTCGAATAGGTTAAGGCATGGGTAGAACGGTCTGAAAAAAGGACCACACAGGTGGAAGAATGATTTGATAGGGAAAACACTAAATTTATAAAACTGATGAAAGTTTTATGTCCAAAACTTCCACCAAAGGTAAACACTCCTTGTAATGAATATATGTCATAAATGAATTCAATATAAATTACACTAGGAAGATTTTCTAGTGTTGGTTTTGATGATTTCATTATTGGCGATGATGATGGTGAAGAAGAGGCCGAGGTTGAGGATGATGTCATGGACGAGGGTGAGGAGGAGGCTGAGGCAGATGAAGGGGTGAGGAGGAGGGGGGGGAGGAGGCCAAATATGAGGATGGGGATGAGGATAGGCATTTGGGTGGGGACTATTATGGGGATAGAGATGAGGATGATGATGAGGCTGATGATGACGATGATGATAGTGATGGTGATGATAGACAGATTAATTCATTACATTTTTTACTGATATTACTAACATTTGATGTTTGATGATTTTTTGTGACTAAATATATGTGTTATTTCGTAGGTCACATTATATTTATTTATTTATCTATAAATAATAAAACTTGACTTGATATGGAGGTATGGATTCTATGAATTCTCTTTTTACATGGTATCAAAGATATTTCACAATTCACTTTTTACATACACTCAAACTCTTGGCTAAAGAACATAGTTTATTCATTTTTATTAGACCACTTATTAGTATTATTTCTATGATTCATTTTATTTTGATGCTTTACATTATGGGACACCATTTTTTATTTAATCACATTCATAGAACATGTTGTACTTGATACTTTGTGTTGTTGTATTTTTTACCAAAAATATTTTGATTTACTGATAAATTATGAATATTCTTGATCTAGTTTGTATAAATACATCATGGTATAATGTTTCATGATCCTAAAAGGTGTTTCTGATGTTGGTTGTAAGTCATGTGGAGAGGCTATTGGTTAATTTTAGTGAAATCTATAATTTTACAGATTCATGTAAGAATTTCCAGAACATAGGAATTTCATGTAGACAAATATATCACGTAACTAGATCTAGTCATTGCTACCATAACAGTTTCAATTTAAATCATAACCCCATCACTCCGCACACCACTCTGGGAATCTCTAAAAAACTCCACCACTGATTTATCAATCATAAAAGTTAAACCTATTAACCATTACATTTCCCTCAAAGAAAACCACCCCACATGAATCTATATTGATTTCCAAAGACCTTATTCATTAATTATATTTTTTATATGTCACCTTCATGTAGGTCACATCACTAAAATACCTCACCCATGATTGTATCAATAGATTTAAATATATATCAGTTCACCTCACAATAATTCTAACCCTTTTAGATAAGATTCTATAACCCATAGGTTTTATTAAATAAATGTTTTACATTAGAATCAAGAAATCCCATCCACTGAGATAATCTCACATCTTACTTCATGGTAAAATATTCCCAAGGTCCAGAAGGTCACGCTAGGATCCTTACTCATCACTATTCCCTTAGGCCCTAGTCTATTCACTTGAAAATAGATCCATATGTTTATAAATTACCTTATAAAATCCTTTGAATCTACCCATAGAGTAATGATATCATCACTATCAACCCACTATATGTCACTTGAGGTATTTACTCTATCCAAATAATTAATAAACCTTGAGTATTCATCGTCGTCATGCTTCCACTATCTATCTCCAAAAGAATCCTCATCCTCTTTTATTGATTGCACTATGTTGTGGTGGAATGTTCATAAAGTTCCTAAATCCACAACCAATAAATCAAAGGGAAGTTGTGGGAGAGTGAAATTGAGGGAGGTGAGGGGGAATCATACCTAAGAATTCCATATACACACCACTAAAATTACTCTTAATCATGGAGTATTTAATGGAGAAAATAGTTATGAGGAGTTATCCAAATGGACTTCCATGTTTTCCCCCATTTATTATTTTGTTACAGATCACCTATATTTTGTGTATATGTTTAATACTTTATGACATAGTGGTTCTGGCTTTGTTATGGTTGACACGTGTGTGTTTGGTTTGGTTCCATTATAAAATGGTTTATAATGATTTTTGGGAGATGAGTTTTGAATTTAATGACTCTTCTGTGATATTAATATTTTTATTTCAAAATGCATGTTTTGATTTAATGAAGGCTCCAGCCTATAAAATTTTTTTAACATGGCTATTTTCATTAAATAAAATAACATTTTTTTTAGAAATGTTAATGAGTTTGTGATTTTTTAAATTTACTAGGCAGTTGGAGAGGGGTGTGGACTGTGTAGGTGGGGAGGGGGTGTGTAGGTGGGGAGGGGTGTGTGTAGGTGGGGGAGCAGGTAGGGGAGGCTGTGTGAGGGGGGGGGGGGGGTTGTGTAGGGGAAGGCTACTGAGGTGAGGTTGGGAGTGGGGGCTATGCAGGGTGGGGAAGGGGGGCTGTGCAGGTGGGGGTGGGGGGCTGTGTAGGTGGGAGGGTGGGTGGGGAGGGGGGTGTGCAGGGGGAGGGGGGTTGTACAGGGGGTAGCTACTGTGGGTGAGGTGGGTAGTGGGGGCTGTGTAGGTGGAGATGGGGGTGGGATATGTTGGTGGGGAGGGGGAGTGTAGGTGGGGGGCTTTGTGGGTGGGGAGGGGGGTTGTGCAGGGGGAGGCTGCTGGGGGTGAGGTGGGGAAGGGGGTGTAGATAGGGAGGGGGTGTGTAGGGGGAGGTTTCTAGGGGTGAGGTGGGGAGGGGGGTGTGCAGGTGAGGAGAGGGGCAGTGCAGGTGGAGAAGGGGGGCTATGCAGTGGGAGGCTTCTGGGGGTGAGGTGTGGAGGGGGGATATGCAGGTGGGGAGGGGGGTGTTCAGGTGAAGGGGGTGAGTAGTAACAAAATATTAATCATACAACATCTAATCCATGAGAAACATGTATAATAATATCTCAATCTCTATTAAATCTACTAAAATTAAATATCATCATTTTCTAATGATTTTAAATGAGGGATAATTGGCCTATCAGCAAAATCAATCCCATTAAACTAATTTTTCAATGAAAAGTCCAGATTCAATCCCCATTATGAATCCACCATTTTTTAAAATGAAATTTTGGAATTCATTTATCCATTTTTATATCTAATTACATGTGAATAGTATTATTCAATCTTCAATCACACTAAATTCATCTAAAATCACCCAATCCTATGAAAAATAATGCCATATTCAAAACTTGAAACATGATTTCCTTATATAGGGTTATCAAGATTCATTTTAACATCTATATAATACCTCTATTAATAACCCTATTTTTATATTATTATTTTGGAACTTGTATATCTAAATCTTGATCCATACTTGATCCATTAATTAAAATCTATAACTCATTAGTCACCCTAGAACACAGATCATATCCAATTACCACAGATGAAACATAAAATTTAGTATTTTCATTTAATTAGATGCGACTCATCCATTCCACATCCATCCCCAACATCAAAACTCAAATCACTCACTATTTGGGTTATCTATACAGGTCAATATACACATTCATCACCACTTATCTGATGTTAGGGTCATACTCAAATATTTGATAACCCATGAAGATCAATATTCCATATACACGCCTGAAGTATCTCGTGATAACTATCCCAAGAACCTTAGTCTAAGGTATAAATACAAAATCGTTCATTTACTAACATAGTTCAAAATATGATCATCCTCATCGCATTCCCCATTGGTATGGTTCACAATCATTATCAAATTTCTAGAATTTTTATCTAGTATGATTATAAATTTATAAACCTGGCATGAATCACGTAGAATGACTCAGAAAATAACATAAAAACACAATAATTATTTGGTTTTATCTATCAACCATGCCTAAATCAATGCTCACCACATCAATTCTAAACCATGGGTCATACACTTTATCAGTTTATGGTGTGATCCCCACAATTTGACTACACTCACCAAATAACCTTGAGCACCAACCAGTATAGATGTCTATCCTCAACCAAGAATTTTCACCCATTGAATATTCTAATTTCATACTCATAGATTCATCCCAAACTCTATAATTGGGTCTGAACTTTATGATATACCAAGATTCTTCTACCCCATACCACTTTCCACTATAGAACCACATTATCCCATAAAATTTCATTTAATTCCCTTGATTTTATATTCCTCACCTAAGGGTAAGGCCTTCCCCAATTCACATTTTTTACATGGTTCCACCTATCCCATTGAGTTTGAAAAAGTTCTATTATGGCAACCCTGCTTTTTATTACAAATTAAACATGCTTTATTACATAAAACTTCACTTGATACAACAAAGAAGATCGAGAGGTTTAGTGTCTTTGGGGCTTAGGATCATTACATAAAAACTTTAAACTTGAAATACAACATCCTTATTGAAAACTTCCTTTACATGACCACTACATTCCTTCGTACTTAGCATTGCATGGGATAACCTGAGGACATGCATAAGAAAAGGGTGAGCTATAAAGCCCAGTAAGGGAGTACATAATGAATAACATGAGGAGTACAATATATGTTAGGCAATAGGCATATCAATAGAGCATAAGAGAGAGATGAGCATAAAGGCATGATAAAGCATGATAATCATAACATGGAAATGTGGCAACAACACTTAACATTGAATTAGCATGAGCCAAGGCTCATTGCACATGGAGCATGAGTAAACCCTCATTGCACTTGAAGCACGAGTAAACCCTCGTTGCACTTGAATTAGCATGAGTCAACACTCATTGCACATGACGTATCATGATACTATACTTTACCCAATGCATTGGAGCGCTATCAGGGCGCACACTTCTTAAACATTTCATTTCATGCATAAGTGTGCCACATGGATCATAAAACATGGATTCATAAAACATAATCATTTATTCCACGATAAAGGAATGTGGAATTCATACATGAAGCTTTACAATCAATAAGTAAATGTGCATAAAGGTGAATACCCTTGATCGAGAAATGGGCATGGTATTCACTACACAAAGACATTGGCTTAGAAAATCGGTGCGATTTCGGCGGCGTAACGGCGTGACATAAGAATTCATAAAAAGGTTGATTAGAGAGAAAGGGGTTCCTCATCATATTTACTTGTAATGGACAGTAAGGAGATCATATATATACATGTCCCAACAATAGAAATGGAATTTAGATTCATGATACAAAAGTATTGCTTGAATATAAAAGAAGAGAGAGAAGCTCCTTTCGGAATTTCGGCATAGTAACGGGTGTACATGGGAGGCATTTAATGAGAGAGAAAGGGGTCTCCCATCATTCAAACAATAAGAGGGAAGTATGGGGGAGGTGCGAAACCATACCCCAACATTCATAATTGAAATTAAAAAGGCAATACAACTTAAAGAAAATTGACAAAAATGAGAAAGGAAGAAAAACCCTTACTTGGAAGTGTGCTTCCAAAGGCTAGAGAGAGGCTTGTGAGAGGCTTCTTGGGAGCTTGGGGCACCT
Source organism: Viscum album (assembly GCA_963277665.1). Lineage (NCBI taxonomy): Eukaryota > Viridiplantae > Streptophyta > Magnoliopsida > Santalales > Viscaceae > Viscum > Viscum album. Next base: position 1,503,326,527 of record OY728136.1, on the reverse strand, counting down.
TGAGAGGATTCTAGAGAGAGTAGGGCAGAGGTTGGACGAACTTCAAGGGCTTTGAGTGAGGAGGAAGTGGGAGCTTGGGTGGGTTTATATAGGAAAGGTGAGAGAATTCTTTATTATTTAGGTTTGGGACCCCTTATATTAAAATAATCCAAACCACAAACCATCCCATGGTATTTGCCCATGGTTTCTGGAAAAGGAGAGAGTAAAATAATATTTTATAAGGCCAAGGTCCGAACTTATTAAAAAATTAGGGTTGCTTATGTGGAGGTGAGTCACACTCCCATGGAAATTAATTTAAAAAGGCAAAGTGTTGAATAAGTCTTGAGGGCTCCATTAATGCTTTGAAAAGTGAGTCAAACAAACCCAAAACCTCATTATTTTAATGATAAAACATATATTGGCCGAAACTAAGGATTATGGTATTTTATTACATCACCATTGGGTCATTATGATGTCATAAAACACATTATATATTTAAATGGTATTTAATTTTTACCCAAAAATTTGACTGTCTCAGAAAATTATGAAAAATTCACCGTTGGATAATTTTGACGTCCTGATTCCAAAAATAATACTTATTTTATCTAAATAATTTTCTAAATATGTGAATTTTCACTTTTAAAATAAAAACCGACATTTATAAAAAAATTCACGGGTTTTGACAGAAATGGCTTTCAAACCTTAATAAAAATTTTAATTGCATTCATAAAATTATAAGATCATTTATATTTAATTAATTTAATATTAATAATAATATTTTATTAAAATATTATTTAATTAAAAAATCCTTTAATTTAATAAAATATAATTCTTAATTAAATAATAACTAAAAACACCATTTGTACTTTAAAAACTAATTACAAAGTATCAAAAATGACTAGAAATTATATTCATTATTATATATAAAAAAAATAATGTACATGAACATGGTTCTACTTATTTGTTACATAACCCCTTAAAATAGCCGCATAAGACCTAAGGGTAAGGTGCGCGATGGTGACAGACTCTTGGGGCTGCTCGGATAACATCGCTCGAGTGGTAATCTCTATCAACTTCCATTTTTCCCGTAGACGATCACGTTCGAGCTTGACTTGATGAAGCTCAGCTTGGGCTTGGTCAAGGGCAAAGCCCAAAGACGCCACCTCTTTACCGAGCTCCGACAAATGGGCTTCGTAAGGGGCAATTCTACTGGATGAGGCCATCGCTTCCTTTGTCTGAGTAGAAAATTGGTTCGTTAAAGCCTTATATTTAAACTACCCAGATGATCACTGTTCAACGGCTATAAAAGTAACGGTCACAAATCTTAACGTTAAACTAAAGAAGTTGACATCATATAAAAACATAAAGAAACATTTAACTGGATCAAGAGGGATTTTTCATTAATGAAATTTTGGGTCGTTACAACATTCCCCCCTTAAGAAATTTCGCCCTCGAAATTTTCCTTTTCCCACACTAAAACAAATGTGGGTAACTTAGCTTCATCATATCCTCCGACTCCCAAGTTGCTTCTTCAAACTTGTGGTTTCTCCACAACACCTTGACGAGGGGCATTGTCTTATTTTGTAGAACTTTTTCTCTACGATCTAAGATCTTCACTGGTTGCTCCTCATAAGAAAGATCGTCTTCTAATTGTACCACCTCGGAAGAGAGTACATGTGAAGGGTCTGGTATGTACTTCCTTAAGAGGGATACATGGAAGACATCATGCACCTTGGCCATAGTAGGTGGAAGTGCTAGTCGATAGGCCACAGCCCCAACACGATCAAGAATTTCGAATGGGCCGATGTACCTTGGACTTAACTTCCCTTTCTTTCCAAACCTCATGACCTTCTTCCACGGAGATATGCGTAAAAACACCATGTCTCCGACTTTAAACTCAAGGTCTCGTCGACGATTATCTGCATAACTCTTCTGTCGACTTTGGGCTGCCTTGATATGCTGCTGAATGGTTTTCACCTTCTCCACCATTTCTTCGACCATTTCTGGTCCAAGCAGCTTACGTTCACCGACCTCATCCCAACATGCCGGTGTTCTACACCTTTTCCCATACAGGGCTTCATATGGTGCCATTTGGATGCTCGAGTGGAAACTATTATTATAAGAGAACTCAACTAGGGGAAGATGTTGATCCCATCCTCCTTTAAAGTCCATTGAGCACGCTCTCAACATATCCTCAAGTGTTTGGATAGTCCGCTCGGATTGGCCATCAGTTTGAGGATGATAGGCCGTACTGAAGTTCAGTTCAGTATTCAGAGCATGTTGAAGACTCTTCCAAAACTTAGAGGTAAATCTTGGATCTCGGTCCGACACAATAGATAGTGGTACTCCATGCAACCGTACCACTTCCCTGATATATATCCGTGCCAGTTGATCCAAAGAGAAATCCTCTCGAATAGCAATGAAGTGTGCAGTCTTTGTAAGACGATCCACAATAACCCAGATTGCATTGTTGCTTTTGGATGTCCTTGGAAGTCCAGTGACGAAGTCCATGGTGATGTTCTCCCATTTCCATTCTGGTATGGGCAATGGTTGCATCATCCCCTTAGACTTCTGCCTCTCTGCCTTCACTTGCTGACACACCAGGCACTTTGATGTATATTCGGCGATCTCCTTCTTCATATTATCCCACCAAAAGTTTTCTCGGAGATCTCGATACATCTTTGTGCTCCCTGGGTGAATAGAGAAATTTGAACTATGTGCATCATCCAAAAGTTCCTTCTTCAGCTCCGAACATGATGGGACACATAGTCTTTTCCCAAACCGCACAATTCCTTCTTCATTAACATTAAACTCTGAGGATTTTCCCTTTTTGATAGCTTCCACTTTTTCTTGGATTCTCGCATCATCCCTTTGAGAATCCTTTAACCTTTCCAAAAGAGATGGTTGAGCAATCATTTGTGAAAGGATTGATGATGTTCCCTTCTTTATGATTCCCACGTCCATCTTCATCAAGTCTAAGAAGATTGGATCCTTCTCAATTCTCATCATTGATAGAATTGCTGGATCCTTTCTACTTAGGGCATCCGCCACCTTGTTCGCCTTCCCAGGGTGGTAATGTATTGAACAGTCATAATCCTTTATGAGCTCTATCCATCTTCTCTGGCGCATATTAAGCTCTTTCTGTGTGAATATATATTTAAGACTCTTGTGGTCAGTATATATCTCACATTTCTCCCCATAGAGATAATGCCGCCAGATTTTCAAGGCAAAGATCACCGCCGCCAACTCCAGATCATGCGTTGGATAGTTTCTCTCATGGATTTTCAACTGTCTTGAGGCATAGGATATCAATTTATCATTCTGCATCAGCACACATCCTAAGCCCTTCTTCGAAGCATCACTGAATACCATAAAAAGCTCCCCACTTGTGGGTAAAGTGAGCACAGGTGCAGTGATAAGCCTCCTTTTCAACTCCTTGAAGCTTTCTTCGCATTCATCACTCCAAGCAAACTTTACTCCCTTTCGAGTTAGCTTGGTAAGAGGGTTGGACAATCGTGAGAAGTTTCTCACAAATCGTCGATAATATCCAGCTAACCCCAAGAAGCTACGGATATCAGTTACCGATGTTGGCCTCGGCCATCCCTCAATTGCATCTGTTTTGGAGGGGTCCACAGATATCCCATTGCTTGTGATGATATGGCCCAAGAATGAGACCTCCTTCAACCAGAACTCACACTTGCTGTACTTGGCATAGAGCTTCTCCTTGCGCAAAGTCTCTAGTACAGTTCTTAAATGATCCTCATGGTCCTCCTTGGTTTTGGAGTATATTAGAATATCATCTATAAAGACTACCACAAATTTATCTAGGTAATCTCTAAAGACTCTATTCATCAAGTCCATGAATATTTCTGGAGCATTGGTGAGTCCAAAAGGCATTACTATGAATTCATAGTGCCCGTACCTTGTACGAAAAGCAGTCTTGGGGATATCTTCCTTCTTCACCCTTACTTGATAATATCCCGACCGCAAGTCGACCTTGGAGAAGTATTGTGCTCCACGCAGCTGATCAAACAAGTCATCGATTCTTGGGAGAGGATACTTGTTCTTTATCGTGATTTTGTTAAGTTCACGATAATCGATGCAAAGCCGCATTGACCCATCCTTCTTCTTGACGAAGAGGACTGGTGCACCCCATGGTGATGCACTTGGGCGTATAAACCCTTTATCCAGATTCTCCTGTAGTTGTTTCTTCAGTTCTTCAAGCTCAACCACAGCCATTCTATATGGAGTCTTGGATATTGGTAGCGCCCCAGGTATAAGTTCAATTGAGAACTCAACATCTCTTCTTGGAGGAAGACCAGGAAGTTCCTCGGGAAATACTTCAGCGAATTCCCTCACAATAGGCATTTCTTCAAGGGTGGTTTCTTCCTTGGACTCAATCATCTGAGCCAGATATGCGTGCTCATAAGGCAGTAATATCCATGCTTGAGATGATGGAGCTAAAGGAGATTCATCTTCCTCCTGACACTTGTAAAGAATCGGGGGTCGATTCTCCATATGGAGTGTGATTTCCCTCTCCCGACAATTTATGTTGGCTCTATATAAGGAAAGCCAATCCATGCCAAGAATTGCATCAAATTCCACCAAAGGAAGTATGACGAGGTTCGCCGGGAAATTCAATCCACATAATATAACAGGGGAGGACTTATACTCATGGGATGCAATGATTGCCCCATTTGCCGTACTCACCGACATCTTTACTTCCATGATTTGTGGTGGTGCAGGGATTGTTCTACTAAACTTTTTAGATATAAAAGAATGCGTAGAACCTGAATCAAAAAGTACGTTCGCTATTCTTGAATGAATAACTAGCGTACCTGTCACCACTTCGTTGTCGGGGTTCACTTCGGCAGAAGTGATGGCAAAAGCTCTTCCTTGCTGTCTTGGAGGTTGTTGATTGCCTCCGATAACCCTTGGATTAGGGCACTGATTCGCAAAATGACCCGGTTCTTTGCATTTGAAGCATTGAACAACGCGTTGAGGTTCGAACGGAGCGTTCCTCCCCTCCGTCGCAGCCGCGGGTCCTTCTTGCTGACAGTTAATAGCTAGGTGCCCTTCTCTTCCACACTTGAAGCATTTTCTTGTCCCCCTAAGGCAATTCCCAGGGTGCTTCTTTCCACACTTTTGGCAAGTGGGGTGCTGGAATTTCTTAGCGCCGTTGGATTTATCCATCGGACCACCAGCATTGAAGTCCACCTTCCGCTTCTTGTCCCCATGATACCCCTGTGATTCTCCGATCTCCATTTCAACCTTAAGGGCACATCGGACAATCTCCTCATAGCTGTCAAAGTCACGGATCGCTAATGCTTTCCGCAAGCTAGGCTTCAGCCCACCAAAGAAGCGGTCAACTTTGCATTCGGGGGTAACGACAAAGCCAGAAGCGTATCGTGCAAGCCTTGTGAAGTTTGCCTCGTACGCTCCCACAGATTCTTCATCTTTCTGCTTGAGGGAAAGGAAGTCCCTTTCCATCTTAAGACGGAGGGTGCGTGGAAAATATTTATCGAAAAACATCTTCCGGAATACCTTCCATTCCAAAGCCTCGATCTCCTCCTCAGGCTTCGTATTTTTGATCAATGTCCACCATTGATCAGCTTCACCCTCCATACGATAAGCCGCCAGGAGAACCTTCTCTTTTTCAGAGCATTGGAGGATGGAGAATATCTTCTCAATGGAGTTGATCCATTGTTCAGCGATCGTGGGATCAGATGATCCACTAAAAGTAGGAGGCCTTTGTCTCATGAAGCTTTCAATAGCGACTTGTTCTTTCTTAGGGGGGGTTGAACGTTCCTCTTGACCAGTGTTTCTATTCAAAACTTGAGTTAGCTGAGAGAGAAGCGTGACAAAGTTCGCGATTCCCGCTCCCATCGGATTGGGCATCTCATTAGTACAATCCTCACACTGATCTTCACAACGGTTGTTAGCCTGAGTTCTCCTATTACCGGCCATTGGCTGGAATAAAAGGAAAGTTAGGGGTAACACATAAAGGGTAATCCAAAGACAAAAGTTGATGACTTATAAATAAACTTTAATCTCTTTAACTCATGAGTCTATAGGATTCAATCCAGGCTTTTCATGATCTTCCTTCTAACATATATTCTTAGGGGCATTTTTCCCTTAATAAGGGTTCATACTAAGATTGCGAATTTATCAAAACATATCCCCCGGGAGTGTCGTAACCAAGAGTGCAGCAAGGCCCGTTGTCGTGCACCAGTTCCCGTTCGAGTCTAGCTCAAAGCGGTGTTTTCGGGTTTTACCCCTAGGATACATCTGTGCCAGAGCCGCCTCTACCTGCTCGTATCCAGACAGGGATGTATTTGTTTGATAAACCACTTACTTAGTATTTACCAAAACTTAGGGATGTTTTTATTATGATTAGTCTTGTATCTAAGGCTTTACTAGGGTTTCCTAATCCCAAAAATAACTAAACCTATCCTCTGATACCAACTATGGCAACCCTGCTTTTTATTACAAATTAAACATGCTTTATTACATAAAACTTCACTTGATACAACAAAGAAGATCGAGAGGTTTAGTGTCTTTGGGGCTTAGGATCATTACATAAAAACTTTAAACTTGAAATACAACATCCTTATTGAAAACTTCCTTTACATGACCACTACATTCCTTCGTACTTAGCATTGCATGGGATAACCTGAGGACATGCATAAGAAAAGGGTGAGCTATAAAGCCCAGTAAGGGAGTACATAATGAATAACATGAGGAGTACAATACATGTTAGGCAATAGGCATATCAATAGAGCATAAGAGAGAGATGAACATAAAGGCATGATAAAGCATGATAATCATAACATGGAAATGTGGCAACAACACTTAACATTGAATTAGCATGAGCCAAGGCTCATTGCACATGGAGCATGAGTAAACCCTCATTGCACTTGAAGCACGAGTAAACCCTCGTTGCACTTGAATTAGCATGAGTCAACACTCATTGCACATGACGTATCATGATACTATACTTTACCCAATGCATTGGAGCGCTATCAGGGCGCACCCTTCTTAAACATTTCATTTCATGCATAAGTGTGCCACATGGATCATAAAACATGGATTCATAAAACATAATCATTTATTCCACGATAAAGGAATGTGGAATTCATACATGAAGCTTTACAATCAATAAGTAAATGTGCATAAAGGTGAATACCCTTGATGGAGAAATGGGCATGGTATTCACTACACAAAGACATTGGCTTAGAAAATCGGTGCGATTTCGGCGGCGTAACGGCGTGACATAAGAATTCATAAAAAGGTTGATGAGAGAGAAAGGGGTTCCTCATCATATTTACATGTAATGGACAGTAAGGAGATCATATATATACATGTCCCAACAATAGAAATGGAATTTAGATTCATGATACAAAAGTATTGCTTGAATATAAAAGAAGAGAGAGAAGCTCCTTTCGGAATTTCGGCATAGTAACGGGTGTACATGGGAGGCATTTAATGAGAGAGAAAGGGGTCTCCCATCATTCAAACAATAAGAGGGAAGTATGGGGGAGGTGCGAAACCATACCCCAACATTCATAATTGAAATTAAAAAGGCAATACAACTTAAAGAAAATTGACAAAAATGAGAAAGGAAGAAAAACCCTTACTTGGAAGTGTGCTTCCAAAGGCTAGAGAGAGGCTTGTGAGAGGCTTCTTGGGAGCTTGGGGCACCTTGAGAGGATTCTAGAGAGAGTAGGGCAGAGGTTGGACGAACTTCAAGGGCTTTGAGTGAGGAGGAAGTGGGAGCTTGGGTGGGTTTATATAGGAAAGGTGAGAGAATTCTTTATTATTTAGGTTTGGGACCCCTTATATTAAAATAATCCAAACCACAAACCATCCCATGGTATTTGCCCATGGTTTCTGGAAAAGGAGAGAGGAAAATAATATTTTATAAGGCCAAGGTCCGAACTTATTAAAAAATTAGGGTTGCTTATGTGGAGGTGAGTCACACTCCCATGGAAATTAATTTAAAAAGGCAAAGTGTTGAATAAGTCTTGAGGGCTCCATTAATGCTTTGAAAAGTGAGTCAAACAAACCCAAAACCTCATTATTTTAATGATAAAACATATATTGGCCGAAACTAAGGATTATGGTATTTTATTACATCACCATTGGGTCATTATGATGTCATAAAACACATTATATATTTAAATGGTATTTAATTTTTACCCAAAAATTTGACTGTCTCAGAAAATTATGAAAAATTCACCGTTGGATAATTTTGACGTCCTGATTCCAAAAATAATACTTATTTTATCTAAATAATTTTCTAAATATGTGAATTTTCACTTTTAAAATAAAAACCGACATTTATAAAAAAATTCACGGGTTTTGACAGAAATGGCTTTCAAACCTTAATAAAAATTTTAATTGCATTCATAAAATTATAAGATCATTTATATTTAATTAATTTAATATTAATAATAATATTTTATTAAAATATTATTTAATTCAAAAATCCTTTAATTTAATAAAATATAATTCTTAATTAAATAATAACTAAAAACACCATTTGTACTTTAAAAACTAATTACAAAGTATAAAAAATGACTAGAAATTATATTCATTATTATATATAAAAAAAATAATGTACATGAACATGGTTCTACTTATTTGTTACATAACCCCTTAAAATAGCCGCATAAGACCTAAGGGTAAGGTGCGCGATGGTGACAGACTCTTGGGGCTGCTCGGATAACATCGCTCGAGTGGTAATCTCTATCAACTTCCATTTTTCCCGTAGACGATCACGTTCGAGCTTGACTTGATGAAGCTCAGCTTGGGCTTGGTCAAGGGCAAAGCCCAAAGACGCCACCTCTTTACCGAGCTCCGACAAATGGGCTTCGTAAGGGGCAATTCTACTGGATGAGGCCATCGCTTCCTTTGTCTGAGTAGAAAATTGGTTCGTTAAAGCCTTATATTTAAACTACCCAGATGATCACTGTTCAACGGCTATAAAAGTAACGGTCACAAATCTTAACGTTAAACTAAAGAAGTTGACATCATATAAAAACATAAAGAAACATTTAACTGGATCAAGAGGGATTTTTCATTAATGAAATTTTGGGTCGTTACATCTATAACATAATTCCAATGAATTCTAATGAGACAGATCTAGGATATAGGGAAACTAAGAATCATGAATCCTAGCCCAATCCTAATGTATTTTACTAGTTCTTAATGCCATAAATTGTTCTTGGACAAGAAAATTACATTGATCAAATATGAACTCCTATCATAGTAGTAATGAGTAACACTGACATACACCACTGAATTATGTATAATGTATTGTAATTTCATAGGGTGATTACCTTCTAAATTTTGAATTCAAATCTTTATGTATTGAATTCTGAATTTAATACACTATACATAATTCTGACTTCTATATGTATTCATAATTGTGAATAAAACACATACATAATTATGTATTCAATTATGTATATATTGTATTCACAATTCATAATACAATTATATATGTATTCAATTCAAAATTCAATTCTAAATTCTGTATTTCATTGGGTAATTGACTTCTGAATTCTGAATTGAATTCTGAATTCTATTATGTATGTATTTAATTACCTTTTGAATTATGTTTTATACTTGAATTGAATTATGAATTAAATTATATGTTATACTTATAGGTAATTTCTGAATTCTGTTTGTGTATACTTGTATGTAATTGCATAGGGGGGTGGTAGGTTGTTTCCTACTATTGGAATTGTAGGAAGGCTATACCAACGGTTTACAACCGTTGGTATATGTGTGAAAACCTACTCTATACCAACAGTTTGTAAACCGTTGGTATAGACCTCTGAATTCAATCTTTACCACTAGTTTACTAAAACTATTGGTAAAATTATATTCCAATGGTTTGAAAACCATTGGAGTATACATGATATTTTAATTTTCACAATGGTTTTAAACTGTTGGTAAAAATTTATACCAACGGTTATGAGAAACCATTGGTATAATGTGCGTTCTGAAGCCATATACCAATAGTTATTCAATAAAAGTTGGTATATGGCTATCCCAACACTTCAGCAGCCAATGGTTTGGACAACCATTGGTATAGGTTTTTCCAATAGTTGTCCAGCCTTTACCAATGGTTTAAAATTGTTGGTATAGAAGTACGTTCCAGTAGTGAGAAAGTAATCACTTATTCTTTAAGGATATTCATCAATTTTAAGTAATGTTTCTATTATAATTTTTGGTTATTAAATAAAATATGATAATTATATATATATATATATATATTAACCAAGTATAAAAAATTATAATAAGTTAGTTGTGTTCTCCAAGTGGTTGAGAAAGGGTGGTTCTTAAGTCAACAGTGAGAAGCACACAACTTCTAGTCACCAAGTAAATGATTCTAGTTGATCTTTTGTTAAGTATTACCACAACTTTAATCTCATGTGTCCTTGGACATAAAGAGACATTATTTTAGTTTAGGAATGAATGTTTTTTTGGTGGTTAGTACCCAACCAATGGTTCATAAATGCTTGAATCATTGGAAATACTTAATGAATATAAAATATAAGAATTATATACTCAGTTGTGGAAAGATAATTCCTTTTCAAGTAAAACTAATTATTTTTCAAGGATATTACCATTATGATATTATATTCTTCAGATTTAGACCTTAGGTATTATCGACACACTTATGTACTTAGTTTTGGGAAAAGAAACCTTTAGAAATAATGGCAAGCCACAAAGCTTTCAGAACTAGTTAAGCTAGAGAGTGTGAACTATACAAGTGTAAGCTGGTGGTAAGTAAACTTCATAAGATTCATTTATGTATTATTAAGGAATATGAAAGTGAAGTATGGTATATACATAATCAGAATATATGATTTTCTTTTTCTTGATTTGCTGAAGAATATCTTGACCAAGCATCATCAATCAATATAATGTATCATGGAGTAATTCCTAAACGCACATTACCTTATCCACATCAATGTTATGATGATAATAAAATGGATTGATGATGATTATTACATGTTAACATTGGTCAAAAAAATATAGTACAGAGAAATTCCTAAAAGCACATTTCCTTAGACACATTAGAGAAATGATGTAAGTAAAAGGAGTATTGATGTTTCATCTAATATTCATTGTAGAAACTTCCATTATTTTCAAGAAATGCATAAAAAATAACATCATAATCTCATAACCATATTCCAACTATAATGACAAATGGATATCGTATGAGTCACAGTATGATATAAATCCATTATTTCATATAATTATTGTGTTTGAATGCAAAGTGTTTGTTAAGGATATAAACAAACCCACACCAAGAAAAACATAATGTGCATCTAAAGTAATTATCTAAAAAAATATTAGGATATTACAAAAATCCCTCTGATATAAAAGATACAGTCAAGTTATAGACTATATTTTCATATTAGGGTGCACATCTCTATTTGAGATAGTGGGATCCATATTGACTCGAGCTTAGTTAATGCCAAATATGTACATGAAGTTGGCATAGAAATAGGTTCCACTAGAGCATTTGGAAGAGAATGTTTTAGAGACACATACTATGTAAGAAGGATAAAACCATGCGGATGGTTTTATATTCACTATTTCTAGTGATATACATTATTCATTGAGAATAATAATTCCTACAAGTAGAATATGAAAATTAGCTAAGATTGAAACAATAAATTAAAATTAAATAATGGATTCCATGTATAAAAGTATAGAGGGCTTATTATTTTGAATACTATGGTGGGTATTCAAGTGAGACTATACATGGATAGTGCAAGCATAGAACCAATAAGTCTCGATTGGTAACACCGATTCATTATGTCTAAATCAATTAGAATTTTAATTTTTATAGCTAATTTATACGATCATTTTATTGAGAATTGGATATAAAGATCACAAATCATGTAAGGATTATATACAAAGCAACCAAAAAGGGATGATGACACCATTTAAGTCCAATAATGCGTACAAGTTACTAAAATTGAGTTTAGGATTAAAGTAAACAACAAGATCATAGAATATTCATTTGAAATTAATCTTCACCATGTGTCTACTAGAGGTTAGTGGGAGAATAATTATTTTTCTAGTAAAATATGTTTGATAACATATGTAAAACAACTATTGGTCTTATAGTTAGTAAAGACCATAATAAAAGAAATACTCAAAAAAAATTTATAAAATAGAAACCTAAGTTCTAGGGAACATGATCTAAAAAGGTAGATCTAACAGTTTCTTAGACTTGGTCAATAGTACATATACTAATAATGTATTGAAAAATACAATTAGGAGAAATTAGAGAGATAATTTTTACAAAAGTCACAAGGTATAAATCTCTCCAACAAGACATGCATGGGTATAGGAGGAGATTAATGTAGTGAGTTGAATTCCATATGATTCTATTATGGATCAATCACACATGACATGATATGTACAAAATATGACATTGACAATATATACTTTATAATTGTAAAATATCAATTATATCTAGGTGAACTGCTAAGAAGCAGTGTATTAAACACAACAATTTGTTCCAATTCATGGAATCTCACATAGTAAGAAAAAAAAATTCATTATGATAAATCTATTACTATTTATAGATTATATGTTGAGATTATATAGTATAAAAAGGGATATACTTGGGGATATCATATCCTGAGAAGTTTTAATCAAGGAGGTGAGGCCACATATAGAATAATAGCCATGCAACGAAGATGTGGAAGACCCAACAATTAAATCCATGACTCAGTAGAAACATTATTTTAATCATGTGAGAGATAACAAGGATGGTTAGTGAGTTAGATCTAGTGAAAGTGGGAGTGTTGTAAAAGTTGGTTCCCTAGACCCAACTTTATCAGTACTTTTGATTACCACATCATGTATATAGTGAGTTATGTATGCCGTATACTTACTATTTTAGTGAAACCATTTCTGCGTCTACTATTAAATGGTAATGTCCATATATTAATTTTCATATCAAAAGTTTATAGCACATATCAAGCTATAATGAGAACCTCAAGATACTATGACATTAATCTTAAAAAAATGTATTATGGTCTAGAAAAAACATTCTAACTATACAAAGATTATGTATGGCTATCAGGTGCTGGAGGCTCAAAATCATTGAGACTTATTCTCATGAAGTTCACACTAGGTGATATCTGGTAGGTGAGATCATGAGGAAGAACCCAATGATAAGAACACCACATGTTTCAAGTGTCATTAGATGTTTCTATCTATGGACATGTGTATTGGTCTCCTGACTTGAGAACATTATCAAGGTGTTTCATTTGATCACATACTTTTATGCAAGGTAAAAACCATGATAATGAAATCACGGTAAGGTAGCTTGTATTGGGTGAATCATTGGTGATATGACATTGGTTGAATGGTCAAGATAGAATTTGTCTCTTTTGAGTCGAAAAAGTTATATTTTATTCCTAGTTGATCAGGATGGTAGTACCTTCATAAATCCTTGGCCAAGGTATTTTAAGGTAAGTCCATCCAGTTAGATCAAAAAATAATAAAAAAGGGTAATGAAACTAGTGTGCATCCTTCTTTATGATATATCTAAAGATAAATATATTATATTACACAATGTGTATTTATAGGTTGGTTATATTTGTTATGGATTTACCTTATCTCTTTAGGGTCCAAGATGAGTTACTTGACTCTGCTCTTAGTCTAAGAATATTATTCACTGCTATCGAGATAAGAGCTATAGGGTCATACACAATAGAATATTCGATAATAAGTCCTATTTTGACGAATAGGTATTGGTCTCACCAAAATTTACCCATGTTTTTAGGGTTAAGTGGTCTCTTGTAGTGTAGCTTGGTTGGTCGAATCCTCAGAGACCCAAGAAGAAACCTATAGACATGTACATTATATGGAATATTTTTTTTGCTCTGAAGTGGCCAACTTTGGGTTGATTTTAGATGGGTTTTAGTTAACACTAAAATACCTAAGGTAACTCAAATTGAGAAAATGTGTTGATCCTAGGTTATCACTTGGGGTGGATCGGATGAATTCCTTTTTAAACAATTTCAATTTATTAAATTTGAGAAGAGTTCATTCAGTGAAGTAAAAATACCATCATATCTTACTGATTTAATACCTAGAAACCTTAATACTAATCACCTATACACTTGGAGGATCATATTTATGAGAACTCTAAGGTAAATGTTCATTTTAACACATGAAGTGTGTGGTCTAAAAATTCAATAAGGGAGAATAAGTTTTAAGGTCATCAAAATGGAATTCTCAATTAAAAGAAGTGATTATTCATTAATGTAGTGATAAATAACATCAAATATAGCCCCTTACTACTCCCTTGGATAACACCATAAAATATTTATCACCCCCGTTGATTTTATGATCTCAATGGAAGTAGGAAGTATATTCATGGATGCAGAATTAAATAAGTAAAAAACAACAAAATAATGAACACTCCACCGTTGTGTGAAGGATTTCTCTCTTCACTCTGTAAATAAGTTCACACCATAATGAAACGGTATCAACATGTTAATAAAAATAATATGAAGTGAGAATAAGAAGATTTTTTATTAAGAGACTAAGGTTATTTGAACACCTTACAATTTGAATAAATGCAATTACAACATCAAAATGGGAGCATAACATTAAAATGAAAATAAACACAAAACAATTCCTAAATTCTCTAACACTACTACCTTAAATAGGAATTTTGGAAGCCTTGGGTAGATAGCCCCACATTATAAGTCTCCTAAATTAATGGTGACAGGACTAGGTGGGTGAAAAGTTAATGGATATTGGACTTTTCCACCCTTGATTCAATGTTTAATGAAATTTTTACCATGATTTATTCTATATATAGTTCAATTTTTAGAATCATTGTGCTTCAATCTTGTCTGTTACAATACGTTTATTGGAATGTTGTCCAGTTCACTTCACCTAGAATGTTCTTAGTTCAAGGCCCATTTTGGTGGTCTTATAATGAGAATATTAATGTATTCCAAAAGCATTAATTTTTTACTTATATAATGGAAGTCCTGAAAATAAAATATGAAAATAAAATCAACACCATTTTCCCTTTTATGAGGTGTTCAAAAATGTACCATGCAATAGTGAATTTTAAGAAGGAATTACAATCATAATGTTAATTAATATTCAATTTTTAAAATGCAATAAAAATGGTGTCTATGAATAATGAAAAACATTAATACGATAATATAAAAAATAAATATTAGCCTCTTTAAGTGTCTAATCACACCCCAACTTGAGTTTTTCTATTCCCGAGCAAAATATATCTCAAAAATAGGAAATTCGTATTCCCTTTTCCAAAAACATTTTAATACACAATTCTCACCAAAAGACCTCATAATAAACAATTATTTAACCCATAAAAATCATTTCAAACAAGTTAGGTCCATAATTATATCCCAAGACCAAGCCCATTCCATTGTTCAAATTAATCTCCACATTTCATCCAATTTCAATTAAGCATGATGATGGGTTGTGCATCACAATAGACATGGGGGTTCATCTTTATTCAATAGAGAAAATATGGAAGTGCTAGGTGGAATCACATTTTAATATTAATATGAGTATTCATTTTTTATGTTTATTTTTTTATTTTTTATTTTTAATTTTTCCTTAGTAATTGAAATTAAACTCAATCGAGTCGACCCATGTAGTGAGACTTTGTTGATGAATCAAATGCTCAAATACCTTAAGGAACTAAATTAATCCCAAATACTTGGGCATCATCTCGAGTTTACTCAATCAAAAAAAATAAAATTACTTCAAATAGAGATAAAATACCCAACTCTGGGCTAGAAAACTATGGATTCATGATCCCCAAGTGTCGAAAGCCACACATTTGGTCAATTAATTTCTCTACACACAATTGATTTTTTTTATTTTTTAAATATTCATGTTAAAATTAAAACGAACACCAAACCTATGCCATTTATTATGGGATCCCATGAACTCAAATTAATACCCCACAATCCAAAGGATGTGGATTGTGAATTTTTTATTAATTGGATAATAATGGTAATGTGAAGAATCACATCAAACAACCACACATTCCAAAAATATGCTCGTGAATTTAAACTTGTATTAAAATAAAAATCAAGGCATGAAAAATTATTTGATATTTAGTTTCAAAGTTTACAATGTGTATTATCTTGTTCATGGTTAAAGAAAATTTTCTTTCCATTAAGGCACTCATTTGTTTCATTTCAAGTAATTTTTTTAGGAACATAAAATAATTTTTTTTTATTTCATATCCCCCCAACATAAAATAACATTGTCTCTAGTGTTTAAATAAAAAAAATTAGAATGTGGGTAGTGGCAGAGAAGAGGAGTTCAAAAAAGAAATTGAAAATAAAAATCATGGACTGAAGCCACATAGTGGTTAAAGTTGACGTTCATGTTGCTCTCATTTAATCCCTCGATCTTCATGTCACTCAAATAAGCATCATCAATGATGGTATTTTGTGTTTGTACACCCATTATTTGATTAAAAATTCACAAACCTTAGAATCCCCTGAATCTTATACACTAACACAATTAGAAACCATGGAAACCTCAAGAGGTTCCCTAACTAAACAAAAACAAATACAAAAGGAATGTAAAAAATGTACCTGTTTACTTTGAAACTCCAACCTTGAGTAAATGTATAGGTAAAGTTCAGGTTGCCTCCTGGAAAGAACTTTGTTTAAAGTTGTTAGCTTTAATTTGACCCTAAATCTATCAATTTTTTTTGGTTCATGTGTTTTCTAAGTTAACTACTCTTTTGTTTCTTCTTTATTGAATGATTCAATTAATGCTTTTAACCTATGACCATTAACTTTGAATATATAAAAACTTTTTGGATCCCTAATTTCTATTTCCCTATGAGGTTATAAATGATACACTATGTATGGACCAAAATATCAAGACCTTAACTTTCTCAGGTGTAAATGAAGTTTTTAACTATATAAGAGCACAAAGTTTCTCAGTTCAAAGTGTTTAAATTTTAGATTCCTATATTCTTAGGCTTGAAATCTAGATTTATTTATCCTTAAATTTTCATAAGACTCCATCCTAATTTCCTAAAGTTCATTAAGATATAATTTCATCTTTTCTTCAGCCAAAGAAATGTCAAAGTTCATTTTTTTATTTCCCAAAAGGAATTGTGTTCAATTTCAATAGGTAAATGGAATGATTTTACATAAACCAACCTATATGGTGACATTACTAGGATGGTTTTTAATGTAGTACGATATACTCAAA
This sequence comes from Viscum album, assembly GCA_963277665.1. Taxonomy (NCBI): domain Eukaryota; kingdom Viridiplantae; phylum Streptophyta; class Magnoliopsida; order Santalales; family Viscaceae; genus Viscum; species Viscum album. The sequence continues at coordinate 1,503,309,271 of OY728136.1, read as the reverse complement.
GGGAATCCAAGAGTTTCTTAGACCAAAATTTCCTTGAGGGATTGACAGTTTTTTCATGAATTTTCTTAATCTCCCTATTCTCCAATTCATCTTGACCATTAGTTTGAGGATGGTAGGTTGTGATAACTTTATGAGAATTCCCATACTTATACATGAGGGTCGAGAGGGAAAACTACAAAAATGGGTTCCAAAATCACTAATGATAGCTCTAAATATTCCAAATCTAGAAAATATACACTCTTTCAGAAATCAGATCACAACATGATGATCATTGGACTTGATGGGAATGTCCTAAATCCATTTAGAGACATAATCAATATATAAGAGTATGGAGAGCTATCTTCTAGATATTGGGAAGGGTCTGATGAAATCAATTACCCAACAATTAAAAATTTCAATGCCCAGAATGGGAATGATGGTAATTTGATTCTTTTTGGTAACGGATTCTAATTATTGACATTGATGACAACTTTGGCAGAATTGATATGAATACTTAGTGAGGTTATGCCAATAGAAACCACTTTGTAGGACCATTCTAGTGGTTTTATTTGTAGAAATTTGGCCTCCACATTCCTCTCCATGACAAAATGTTTGAATGGAATCCTTCTCAAACTCAAGAACACATATCCTAATGATTTGATAAGGAAGGAACTTGAATATGTATGGATCGTCAAATACATAGTGTTTGACATCAGAAAGGAATTTCCTCTTTGCTTGGGTCTAGAGGAATTTTGGAATTTCACTCGTGACCAAGTGGTTTTATATATCAGTATACCATGGGAAATCACTCACAAAATAGAGGTTCTAATCTGGAAAAGAATCAGACATAGAAAGGTGATGTGATTTTTCTTTTAATTCCATCCTATAGAGATAATCAACTAAAACATTTTCAACACCCCTTTTATCCTTAATGGTTAAATCAAACTCTTGAAGTAGAAGGACCCACCTAATCAATCTATCCTTGGAATCTTATTTTTGGAAAAGGTATTTTAGGGATGAATGATCAGTGAAGACAGTGATGGGTGATCCTAAGAGATAGGAATTGAATTTATATAAGGAAAAGACATTAACAAGAAACTCTTTCTCAATGGTGTAGTAGTTTATTAGTGCATTATTTAAAGATTTACTTTCATAAGCAGTGACATATGGAGTTTTCTCACACCGTTGTCTAAAGAATTATCTTATAGTGAAGTCACTCACATCACTCATGAGCTCAAATGGATGTTTCCAATTCGGATATTGCATGATAGGTGGAGATATAAGAAATTAATTGTGTGTAGAGAATGATTCCTCATAGATTTCTATCCATAACAATGGAGCATATTTCACTTGAGGAGAACAAAGTGGTTAATAAATGGAGATAAAGTTCCAAATGCACCATCTATAGAAACCAGCATGTCCAAAGAAGGACCTCACTTACCTGATAGTTTTAGGAGAGGGAAGGTGATGAATGATATAGACCTTAGCTTTATCAACTTCAATCCCTCTACCAGAGAACAAATGGCCTAGAACAAGTCCTTCTTTTACCATAAAATGGAATTTTTCCTAGTTTAGGATAATATTATTATCCTTACATATTGACAAAACACTTTAAAAATTTTCCCCATCATTGGTGATCATAGTGATTGCAGTTTTCTTTGGAATGACTTGAATTGGTCTTACCCAGTCAGTCTCAACAATGGGGTAGATGATACCCACTTTCAAAATTTAAACAGTTATTTCCTTTCCACATCCATAAGATTGGGATTGAGTCTCTATTGAGGTTTACGACATTGTTTGGAGTCATATTCAAGAACAATCCTATGAGTCTCAATGAGTGGGCTAATCCCAAGAATATCAGAAGGGGCCCATCCAATTTCATTATTATGATTTCTTAGGATATCCTGAAGCATCCTATCTTGATTGGACTCAAGAGAGGAATAAATGAAAATAGGAAAGGTTTGATTGTCCCCTAAGAAATCATACTTGAGTGATGTAGGTAGAAACTTAAATTCAATATCATATTGGTTAACACTTTCGAAATAAGGATGAGAATTTGGATCGAAATCTATTTCTTTTTCAAAATTTTTTGACAGAATTGTTTACTTTTCAATAAAATTTTCAGCCCCCAAATCGTCCAGATTAGTTTCATGAATGGTTATGGACTCAATTTTATTTATTTCACCAATGTTATCATTAATTGGTGATTCTATAAAATCATCAAAAGGGATATCTGAAAGAGATTCAAGCCAAGGAGACAAATTTTATTCATGTGAACAAAATAAATAAATATCTTTTTAACTCAAACATCCTTTAATAATTCCTTGATGTTCCTCTAGTTATCTATCAACACTAACAATCCAATTGACCTCATGGATCTCTTCATAATCCCTAATTTGAGAGTTTGAATTGTAGATGTTTAGATGGAGGCTCATGTTTTCAAAGGTTATTATCATGTTCCCATTCTTAACTTGGATGACTATGTTGTTTGTTACTATAAAGAGATGGTTGAGGATTATGGGTGGGGTCTCTATAGAACCTAATATTGGGTGATTTTCAAGGACAATGAAGTTATAAGGGTAAATGTAATTTTTAAATTTCACTAAAACATTCTTTAATATCCCCTTAAAAACCCAAACACTATGATCAACAATTTGAAGAGTGAAAAATGTGGGTTGGAGTTCTTTGAGCCCTAACTAACAATACATGGAATATGGAATGAGGTTCACACTAGCTCTCAGATTGCAAAGGGATTTTACAAATTTGGTCTCTCCTAACTCAACATTGATGTATGGACATCCAGGATATTTCCACTTTGGATAAATGGTCCCTTGAATGGTTGTACTCACATTAGATTCCAAAAGGACTTGGTTTTTATGTGAAAATTTCTTTTTAAAAGTGCATAAGTTTTTAAGGTAATTTGAGTAGTCCAGAATGGTATGGATTTCATTAAGAAGGTGAATGTTCAACTTTACTTGAGAGAATATTTCCCTCAAAGTTTCATTCAGATATGGTTTAGATTTTCCTGTCATGTGTTGAGGGAAGGGAGTAGGTTGTTTGAGTATTTTGTGTGGTTGTGGTTCCTTCTCATTCTTATTGGTTTTTTTTTAGAATATGTGGGTGGTTCTTTATTATTTTAACATTTTGTTGAAGATTTTAATAGTTATGAAATAGTTTTTTTCAGGTTTATCAATGGATTTCCCACTTCTTAAAACAGTCACTCCTTTTAGTTGTTCATGAGAGGGTTGTGTGTAACTGGATTCTCCCCTTAAGGATGAGGATGGTACCACCTGTGTAGGAATGGGTGCCTTCCGAATTTTAATGGTTTTTAGTTATTGTTTAAGTGATGATACTTCTAAGTTCATTTTCTCCATTTGTTTACACAACTTCTCAAGGATTGGGAGAGGGATATCTTGGACAGGGGCTTGTATTGGTTGGTTTATCCTCATAGGATACTTTGGTTGTTGAATGGGTTGCTGGTATTGGACATGAGGATGCTGGTATTGGATTTGTTATAGTTGGAACTAGTTATGGTTTCAAAAAATTGGTGGAGGGTAGCGGTTTTGTCCTTGAGGCTAACGGGGTTCTTGGATGGGTTGTTGGTTATCTTTCCAATAGAATCCTGGATGATAATTGTACCTTGGATTGAAAGTGTTTTGGTACTATGGATTCTGAAATTTTAGATCATTAACCTCAATTAGTGGTACTCCTAAAATAACATCTTTAATGGAAGGGATGGTTGGGCAGTTGTGAGTCTTGTGGTCATGTTTGTCACAAACTGTGAAAACATGGTCAATAGTTTGAATTTCATAGACCTTTCTAAGATTGATCTCCTCAACCTTCCTAGTGAGTGCAACAAGTTTTTCTTTGATACTTTATTCATCCCTAAGAGTGTGAATTATACCATATTTGGGTGTCTTCTCATAGTAAGGTGATTTTCTTCATGTTTGGTTTTGTTCGGACAATATTTCTAGATACTCGTAAGCATCATTTGGGGCATCATTTTTGAAGGTTCCATTACACACCATGTCAATGAATTGTTTGTTTCCCATACCTAAACCTTCATATAAGATTCAAACTTGTTATGGTATTGAAAATCCATGGATAGGTACCATGTTGATTGTGTCTTTGAACCTTTACCATGTTTCATCAAATGACTCCTCTTCCCTTTCAAAAAAGTTTTTTATGCTCTTTTTAAGTGAAATTGTTTTGTAATGGGGGAAGTATTTTTTGTAGAAATATCTTTTTAATTCATCCTAGGATTGGATTGATGTAGGTATAAAAATTTTTAACCAATTATTTTCTCAATTCATAAGTGAGAAAGTAAATATACTCATTTTAACTAACTCAATTTGATGTGGTGGGCACATGGTTTCAATAATGTTGTTGAACTCTTTGACATGAAGGTATGGAATTTACAACTCCATACCATGGAATCTTAGAAGGTGGTTAGGACATGAGGTTTGAAGATGTAGTGGGATTCTCCTAGCGTAGTATTCCTAATGAAAGAGGGTTCATTGGTCCAGGAAGGTTTGAGGTAGTCATTCATGGTTTGATCGACTGCATTCCTCAAGTTCAGGGCTACCTCATTTGGATTTCCATTTTAGTTCCCACCCAGGTTTATGAGTTGGTTTATTTGAAGACCCTCCATTGAAATGGGATCAATTTTTGAATCTGTAGTATTAGTAAGATTAGTATCTAAAGTAAAAAAGTTCCCTTGGTGTACTTGACACCCCAATACTAGGACTATCCACCCTAACTAGATTGTTTGATTGGTCATGGGTATAGGCAGACATGTACCAAGAAAAGTGAAAAACAAAAGAAAGGGAAAAGAGAAGATAATTTGAAGTGAGAAAGGAAAAATGGGGGAGAATAGAATGAGTGTTGATATGACTTAATTGGGTCCCCGAAAATGATGAAAAAATTATCTCTCGCCCAAATTTACCTAAGTTTTTAGGGTTAAGTGGTCGCTTGTAGTGTAGCTTGGGTTGTCGAATCCTCGGAGAACTAAGAGGAAACCTATAGACACATAAATTCTATGGACTATATTTGGATATGAAGTGGAAAAATTTGGGTTCATTTTATATGATTTTAAGTTAACACTAAAATACCTAAGTAAATTCAAATTGATAAAATGATTTGATCCTAGGTTATCACTTGGGGTGGATTGGATAAATTCCTTTTTAAACTATTTTAATTTTTTAAATTTGAGATTGGTTTATTCAATAAAGTAAAACTACCATCATCACTTATTGATTTAATAACTAAAAACCTAATAATAATCACCTATAAACTTGTAGGATAATATTTATTATCACTCCAAGATAAATGTTCATTTTATCACTTGAAGTGTGTGGTATTAAAATTCAACAAGAACAAAGAAGTTTTAAGGTCGTCAAACAGAATTCTCAATTAAAAGAAGTGATTATTCATTAATGGAGTGATAAATAACATCCAATACAGCCCCTTTATACTCCCTTGTATCAACCCATAAAAGAGTTATCACTCCATTGATTCTATGATCTCAATGGAAGTGGGAAGTAGACTTATAAGGATGGAATTGAAGAAGTAAAAACAACAAAATAACGAACACAACACCGTTGTTTGAAGGATTTTTATCTTCACCGTGTGAATAAATTCACATCATAATTAAATGGTATCAACTTGTTAATAAAAATTACATAAATTTAGAATAATAAGGAGTTTTATTAAGATACTAAGGTGATTCGAACAACTCACAATTTGATGAAATGCGACTACAACATGAAAATGGCAGCATAACATTAAAATAAAAACAACACACAAAGATGACTAAATCTCCAAAAACACTACCTTAAATAAGAATTTCAGAATACTTGGGTTGATACCCTAATAGTAAAAGTCTCCTAAATTAATGGTGGTAGGCCTACGTGGGTGGAAAGAAAAGGGAGAGTGTACTTTTCCACCCTTGGAAAAAAATATGAGCCAACTTGAATCCACCAAACAGATATATATAATTGAGATTCTATAAAGATGAATTTGAGTGGGATATAGAAGAATAAAATTAAGATCCAGATGTCCCATAATTGTCTGTAAAATTTAATCCATAAAAATTTTCAATTTTTCTAGATATGATTTAAATAGTGGGATGTTTTTCTAGGCCATAGAATCTGGCCCAGAATTATATCTTTAACTTGGGACATCTGGAACTCCATTAAAAATCTGAATTAGCTTGGCCCACTATTTAATGAAATATTCCCCATGATTTATAATATCTCCATTTAAATTTTTAGAATCATTGTACTTGGATATTGGCCGCTACAGTAATTTTATTAGGTTGTTTTAAAGTTCACTTCTCCCAAAATGTTCTTTGTTCAAGGCCCATTTTGGTGGTCTTCTAATGAGAATATTCAAGTACTAAAAAATAATTAATTTATCCTTACATAATAGAGGACATGAAAATAAAATACGAAAATAAAATCAAGAACATTTTTTCTTTTATGAGGTGTTCAAAAATGTATCATGCAATAGTGCATTTTAAGAAGGAATTACAATAATAATGTGAATTAATGTTCAATTTGTAAAATGAACTAAAAATGGTGTTTATGAATAATTATGCACATGAATATTATAATATAAAAAATTAATATTATCCACTTTCAGTGGATAATCAAGTATATAGGAAATGGTGGGCCCCAACATAGGGTCCGAGAGTTTTCCAAGTTATCGATCACCGATGAATAAATAAATTCATTATTATTTTAGTATAGAATAATTGAGTTGTATTTATTTATTAAAAGTATTCATGAGGTATTTAGTGATTAAAAGAAAAATATTATATGAATGAATATTATTTTAATATTCCATGTCCCTTTAATATTAGCAGGAATTATGATTCAAGTTAAATGACTCATTTTTTTCAGGTAATATATTTTATATATATTAAAAGTATGTGATAAAATATAAATAATATTTATTACATTGTTTAGTTCATCAAATTTATTTATTTATTTATTATTTTTGGGTATTTCATTTTTTGGGGGCTGGGGAAATCTAACCGTGTATTTTCTCCACCCACTATATAATTAGGGGGAGAGGTTCATTCTGATTACTATTCACTAATTTGGAATGATAGATTCTCTCTCCTCTTGTATCATAAGAGGGAGAGTATCTCTCTGAGCGATCGATCCAAGATGCCTTAAATGGATTGAAGGTATTAGATCTAGGTGATCGACATGACGCTGAAGAATTCATCAGAGCTCCGTACTAGCACTTAAAATTCAATGAATGGTTATTATGCAGATTCTTGAAGTGTGTGGATGATCTAGAGGTGGTTGAATTCAAAACATCAAGCAAAGATCGCTGAAAAAGGGATGCATTCGAGAGTCCTCTGATTCAAAATTATATACACATTCAATTTTATTTTTATGTGATATATTTAATTCACGTGAGATCCTCATACCATATCAAGGCTCAGATCACTGGAGATGACAAGTTCTACCACTCTAGTGATTTTTTTTTTAAATTCCTGGCTCACCAGCGTTCACGGTGTGCCCCAATAAAAACAGATTTATCACTATCAAAGGGGAGAAGAGAAGAAAAGGTATTCTAGACAAGAATAAGGTTCTATTACTAGAGAGGGATCAAATTCTTCCATTGTAGCTTCAATCCAAGAAGGATAGAGGTTATAGGGGATAAAATGTCTATTAGGAGCCTTTAAATTCTAGATTCAAGTGTGGATTGAGAGATGGGATGTTGGAATTTAAAATGACCTGAGAAAATTAAGTTTGTAAAAACAAATGCCACACCGTAGCCCCCTATGACAACAACACAGAAGGGTAAAAATACCCATGACCATGAAGCAACCACACCGGACCATGCCTAAACACCTCCCTGTATACCAATATCTTAAAAACATAGTAGGGATCTTCTTTATATGGGGTAAGGCTATGACACAACCCATACACCATGCTAAAACTACCCCTCAAAATGGAATAGGTGCCTCAAACTCCTCCCTAGGGCTCCACAGCACAACCAACTACCTATTACATATGGGTGTATAAATTGGAAGAATCAAAAAAATCCATCCTTCAGAATCTTACACTATTGCATCCTCCTCTACACCACAACCAAGAATCTCTACACTGCATCTCCTACACCATGACACAACTCCTTTATTTTATCAACCTTGATCCCAATAGTCAAGAGTCAGAGTATACTTTATTACAATAGCACTAGATACAAGGTATCATATTCTAAATGGCCAAATGGTTTATTAATATTAGTAAACTATATACATATTTGGAATTTAAATTACATTTAAAATATAAAATAAAAAAAATCTTTGAAAATTACACTTTTTCTTTTAGTGTATCCATGAATATTGGTCACAAAATACATTCTCGTATCCTAGGGGAAATAAATCATAATAAAGAGGTGAGCTCAGATTCTCATTAAGTGTTAGAGTACAATGAAAGCTATGAATAAATAAGGAATAATCATTATGGAAAGGTAAATAACTAAAACACATTAAATTTTATCAATAACTTGAGCATAATATAACAGGAATAAATGATGATCAAATAATTTCATATAAATAATTACATGAGAATGAAACATAAACATGAATATTATAACTAATTGAATAATCATATGTAATATCAATAACTGAATTCATTATGATGGAATGCATAATACCAAACATCTAAAACATACCATCGAGTCATTGTTCCAAGAAATCTAATACCGCCAAGTCCATGTGCTAATACATCTATATAAACAGGTAAGACCATGACCAAAACTCAATTTACTTTATCTCATGAGACATACCAATGCATTAGGAGCTATAGCAGTCCCTGACCATCACTTAATAAGTCTTATGTATTGCTCATATGAAAGGGGTGAAAAATAATGAACATAAACATTCATATTTAAACTATCATACAAAATTTAAATAATTTCTATAATCAATAAACTTAATACCAAACCATCGAGAGTAAAGTTAAAAGTATCAACATAGTACATCCCCATTCAAACTGATCATAAACCATCTAGATAAATAATAAGGACAGTATCATCAGATTATATCCCCATGAAATCATAAGTTACATCAAAGGATGTATTCTTATATGGAAACCGATTTTGAAAGATCACTTGGAACATTTCTTGAGGAAAAAAACTTTTCTTTGAAAATAACCCTTTTATTTTAAAACTAGAAAATCCATAAATTATTTTCAAAATCCTTTTATTTGAAAATCACTTTTAAAAACTAAGAATTCCCATAATATTAGGGAAAAAACTTTCTTTAAAAACAACCTTATAAACTTATAAAGCAAGCTTCAAAGAAATAATGGTCCTAATAGTGGGTAATTCTATACATGTTTTATAAGTTAAAAATAATATTCCTTTTGCACTATGAAAAGGTTAGAAAAGTATCTTGTTTGGATAATGAAAAGAAGATTCCATTCAAAACATTTTTTAAAAAGTAAAACCTGAGTAAAAATGTCTTTAAAAAATAATTTGGATAATTATAAAACATTTTTAATACAATTCTAGAAAACATGGTTTTGGAAGAAAAACGATTTTCAATCGAAGAGAAAAATAAAGTCGGATTTTCTTATAAAACATCTTGATAGTTTTATGTATAAAAGAGAGAGAAAATGGTACTATTACTTGAAAAAGTTCATTAATAACTATATGTGAATAAAATAGATTTATTTTAAGATAGAAATATTAAATAATTCCCCCAAAGGATACTTAAGAAAAAACTATCCTGAATAATGATGAGATTGTAAAATAAACCCTTACCACTTTGGTAACTTTTGTATCATCAGCCCCATGAAAGAAATAAATTTAAATGAAATAATAAATACCATAAAGATTAATAAATTCATTATATAACATAAAAAAAGGTTTTTTATACACTGTTCATGCTCCTTTCCATCACAGAGTCTAAAGGAATGAAAAGGGAATTACCTTGAACTCAAAGTGATTCATCCTTTAAAGAAACATCAAAAATTGACAAAGGCATGGACAAAGATTTAAATGCACTTGGTTCGCGCAAGTTCCACCAAGGTCATGCAAGTACACTTGTGCGTTGCCCATTGGTTTCATAGGTGACTTGCACGCCCTCCTTGAAATTCCCCCAGGGTCCTCTCTAGCCTATAAATACCCCTATGGGCCCCCATCAAAAAAGGAAATTTTTTCCAGAAACTCAGATTTGAGCTCCCGGCACCCTAGTCTATTTTCGAAGCTTCTGAACACTTCTAAGGTAATTTCATACCTAGAACAGAATATCTAAATAGAGGGAGTAAGGCCTAAGTGTTGAAACTCATCAACACTTGCGCGCTTGAGTGGCCAGCCCTTAAGGGAAATGGCCACACTTGCGTGCCGCCTTACCCCTTCAACAGAACTTGGGAGCCTCTCCTCTGTAAGCCTCTAGGGATAGTACTAAAGTCTTGAGCCAAGATTCACCCAAGTTCTACCCTAAGGGTTGACCGGCGCGCAAGTATCCATGTGTCGTGTAGGTACACCTGCACGACCAAGACTTGCGCGCCCACGCAGGACCTATGCGCCCCTCTCTTTTTGGGTTCCCTTCATGCCCATTTAACCTCTCTTATGCCTATCCACCTCTCCTATTCAATATTCAGCCTTCAAACCCCTCTTTAAAACCATTTATGGCATGTTTCCTTTGTTTTCTTCCATATCTGAAAGGAATTCTGTGGAACATCTCTCAAAACCTAGTGATTTATACATCTTTATGTCACTATGGTTAGAGAGTTCATTCATTCAACCTCATCATTTAGGATGAGAGAATCCTTAACCTGGGCCTCCTTTTTAGGAGTAATCCCCTGTCCAAGTTCTCTTAATTTGGGTATCCTCCTTAAGAGTAAGCCCCAAGTCCCCTAACCTGGGAATCCTATTTAGGAGTAAGCCCAAGTCATAATTTCTAGAGTGTGGGCTTCCTTTTCAGGAGTAAGCCTCAGTCTCAAATTTCCCAAAATCTTGGCATCCTCCTCCGGAGTAAGCCCCAAACCATAATTCCCTTAACCAGGGCTTCCTTTTCAAGAATAAGCCCTAGTCTCAAAGTTCCCAAAATCTGGGCATCCTCCTTAGGAGTAAGCCCCAAACACTAATTCCCTTAACTTGGGCTTCCTTTTTAGGAATAAGCACCAGTCTCAAATCTACAAATGTGGGCATCATCCTTAGTAGTAATCTCCAAGTCCATTAATTCTAAAATTCCCTTAAACTGGGCATTCTCTTTAGGAGTAAGACCCAGTCTTCAAATCCCTTTAACCTGGGTCTCCACCTTAGGAGTAAGCCCCAGTATTAATTTCTCTTAACCAGTCTTAATCTACTTTTTGATCTGGGCTTCCTTCTCAAGAGTAAAACCCAATAATAAGTCCCCTCCTAATTTGGGCATCCTCCCTAGGAGTAAGCCCCAAGTTAGAGTATCCAAATCTCCATAAAGTACATATTCTTTTATGGACCCTGTTCTCGGACTTATTCTCTAAAATAATCCCTGATCTCTATTTGGACATTCATATATACATAAGCCCTACATCATTTTCTATGATTGCATCTTTCATGGAACAATTGTCTGGTTTCACCAATACCTCTTATTTCTCACACCGAGCACAAATCACGTGAACTTAGAGTGTAAAAGTAATTATGACATTTTTCTTTGAGTCGTCAATCATACATAAACATCATACTCCCTTACTCGAACTATGTGAGTTCTAATTCCTTTTCTAAATAAAGGATACATAGGTATCCCATCTACGGGTATGATCCCAACTCTGAAATAATCTACATCCTTCTGAATGACAATAAACTTTAAGTGCCCCACTGAGTGGATTTAAAACTATTATGGAAATCATAATGACCAAGAGACTTTTATATAATGTATTAAAAGATACCATTGACTAAGAATCTCTAACGAATAAAGACGATTCTCTATCGATGAAGAATCTTGAATACATATAAAAGATTCTCTAAATTTCCTACATATCAATCATTGATTGCCAGATCTAAAGGAAAGATCATTTTATACATGGTAATTTAATAAGGATTCATGAACATAACTTAAATCTATAAAGAGAGTCTCGGAGTATACAATAATTCCCCTCAAAAAGGTGTGATGAGTCTGACCTCCCATCCTCTCGACCAATGCAAATTCTTAAGTCTCATCGATCCATAACTAATGAGCACCTACCTTTGGAAAGTAGGTCCAAATGGATATAGAATCATTGGATGTTTCCGGTTCTACGAACAAACCCATTAGAAACCGCTTGGAATGTTTGAACCTTAAATCAATGAGGTCATTCCCAATTCCAGAGGAAACAAAAAATGGTGAACCCGACATGAATCCTTAACCAAGTTAAAATTATGTTTTACCTATTTGTTAAGCCCCTATTTAAACTCAATGAGAGGGCTAACAAGACAATAAATAACATATGTACTTATCCAAAAGATGTAGTGGCCGGACTTATCTTGATTACGTCTGTTATATCAAACATGCACTCTTTTCCAAGATCTTATGCATTACAGAAATGGCTTCTCTTAAGTTCACACCCGTGAATACTTCTTCTGTGAATACTTCTGTTGGGAAGGCCTCTACTTCTACTCCTGTTGGATCATCATCCGCTCTGAGGACGACATCACCTACTCAGTGTCTTCAACACTGGGTATCAAATGTGCTGGTTAAGGAGTACCGTCAAAATAGTACTATTCCGACTCTGGAGGCTGTGCGACAAGCCCTCCAAGTCAATAATTCACCCTGGTTGTCTGGACAGCGATGACCAGCGATCAAGAAGTAGGTGGTGCCAACCACCGTCTCCAACCATTTCGGTTCTTTATCCCCGGAAAGCAATCACCATTCACTCCCATATTCTAGGGAGGTGAATGAGTAGGTCCCTCAGGGCCTTGATTCAAGGAGACAGGAGTCCTTCCTAAGGGCTCCCAGCAACAATCGCCGCCAGACTCATGCGGCAGTGTTCCCTTAACATGGTGAGGGTATCATCTCTAGGCATTCAGCTCAGGTTCCTCAAACCCGAGCAGGCAAGACGAACCACCAGAGATGAAATCCGGTCAACAGTGAGCAAGTTCTCATCTCTGCCATCTCTGGAGAAGTCTACCAACCTAACTTGGTGGCAAGAAATGAGTGGGCACACACACCCGTCCATTTTAATTCTGTTGTCTAGCAGACTTGTCTGGAAGCAGCTCGCCAATCCCGCCAGGCAATTCCAGTGGAGTACTATAGATAGGAGCATACACCTGTTTATAAATCATCAGCTAGTTAGCAGGCTCGTCTGACTACATACGATGGATCCCTCCAACCCAATGTGTTGACAACTAATAAACAGGCACATACACCTGCTTACACTCATCAATCCTTCCAGTAGCCTCATCTGTCAGTATTGAAGGAAGCTCGTCAACCATGTTCGGTGGAGTGAAATCAGCAGGCACATACACCTACTAGTATTGATCAAGCCTACCAATAGTCTCATTTGGTAGCATTCAGAGAAGTTAGTCGGAAAGCTCCGACAACAAACAGGAGGCAGACTCAACTCTCTGCCCCCACACTTGAGTACTATCATGATTCACTGACAGGAAAAGGAGCACAAGAGCAGGAACACACACCTAATCCAAGAATGAAATGGACGTATATCCCCGTTCTGTCACCTGAATTCACCAAGCACATTCTGTCAATGGTGAAAGAGTAGAAGCAAATCTCTTCTCATATTCTGGATGCCTGCTAGGATATTATAATAGCTTCCATAGCACCTCAGGGAAAGACACATAAATCAATCCCTACCAGTGGAGTGACACATCAACAATTTACTCTGGAACAGACACACACCTCTGTTCCAGTCCAAGAGGGTTGTGGGGCATACTCCCCTATATCATATGGACAACCAAGTCAGGCACATACACCTGATTTGAGCGGAGATAATCTGCCTAACCTGATCATTTCTCCTGAGTAGGCACATACACCTGCCCATAATGACCACTATCATCAACAAGTGGTTTCTAAATTGAGTAAGAAGGTTTCTAAAAAGAAGACCCACCCAACACAGTCAAGAAATCAAGGGCCAATTTGTAATAAATACTTGCTCGATGCTGGAGTTCTTGAAGCCCTCAGAAAATTATCTATTGGAATTAAAGATTATACTCCCTCATTTCCCAATAGTGGGAACATTAATTCTTAAGGTCTTCATCAGACACTTCCTCATGAAGGATTGCTTCATGGAAGTTCGGTCGATATCGAAGTTTTATCTTCATATGAGAGCCACAAGAACCCTCTGTGTGGATAGAAGACCAAGGAGCAAAATGTTTCATCTTTTTCTGTAACCCACCATGGTGGTCCTCCCCATGATGATGAATTTAACTGCAAAATTCCTCTCCATAGTTATAATGAGCATTGCTTTGAAAATGCTCTAATGGACAATGTAGGGATGAGAAATCCCTCTTATCTTGAGGCACTTGAGAATGCGAATCTAGTCATGTCTAATGATTCACCGCTAATAGGTGAAATAATTTCTCAATTAGAATATATCCCGGGGTGTAGTTCATTCTCTGAACCACCCCTGGGTCATTCATCTTCTAGTTTGATCAGTGAATTCCCTACCGATCTTGTTGAATCTGATGAAGCAACAAAGAAGCACCAACTCTGGTCCAATCAGGTAGAATAATTTCCATTGAATGATAAAGAGGAAGTACTGAATATGAGAAAACAATTGGCGAAAGGTGAAGTGTCAGTAATGTTTTGGCCTTCGACTGACTTTCATTATGACATTCCAGAGATGTTGACGGAAGATGGAATTCCTGATATTCGTCTCAACATATGGAAAACTCTTTGTCAGTTGAAAAAGAAAATATTATCTTATGATGAATATGAAAATCATATCAAGATAATAGAAGGGTTAAAATGCCAAATGGACTTGGCTTCTCTCTTAGTTTCTCGATATCCGAAGGCTGAAAAGCAGTAGAGAGCCCTTCAATGTTCATGCCTTGGCGCACTAAGAAGATTGTGCCAGTTAATTGTCAATGCCCCATCTGGTATTCATATCAGGGTATGGGGTGTTCATGGAGCACTACATTTCACTGTACTCTCCAGTTAGCAAAGCCTGCCAAAAATGGTCTCATGCAATGTTATATCCCATGGCCGGACACAATCAATTGGCTTTGTTTGTAATCAAAGGCTTTCCCAAGAACATGCTTAAACTAGTTCTTCTCAAAATCAAGCATACAGAGAACAAGTTGTTGAATTACTCCTGCATCAAGAAAACGAGAATATTAAACATGCCTCTCGTTTGGAGCAAGCACATCATCAAGTGACAGAAGTGTCAACAATCATCCAACGGTCTTTTGAGCCGGGTGATAAAAGTGGATGCAGGTTGATGCATCCAACCAATTTCTGGACTAAAGTTCGCAAGATCAGGAAGGATTACAAGAAGGTCTTAGATATAGCATGTCAAGAACCATCCCAGCTTTCCAGACTAGGGACTCTTTTAACCCAACCCTCAGAATCAAAAAATAGGATTCAAGGATTTGAGCAGGAACAGCAGGAACAGCCGAAGTCCACCGGACTAGGGACTTTTTCAAATCCTCAATCTCTTCCTCAGAGAAATTCAATCTTCTCTTGATTAGGGAAGAAGCCCCAATAGGAACTAAGAACCAAATTATCAGGAGATTCCCTCCAAATTATGGTTCTTCAAGAAGTTCCTGAGGGATCAAATTGACAAAATGCACTGTCTCATCAGAGACATGAAAGAATACAATATCATAGAAATGTAGATAGAAGGGATGAAATGAATTATGAATCAATTAATTTCATCAATGATGTTGTTTCTGATTCACTAGATGAGTTTCACTCAGAGGGATTAGATGAAGAGGTTCATGCTCAAGAAGTTGTACGCACAGACACAAATGAAGAAGGTGTGTGTACATGAAATCAAAGGCTTACCCAGAATCTGGGTGTTCCTTCAAGTAACCCACTTCCCCCTCTCCAAAAGGGATCCAACAAGGGGAAAGGAAAGAATCAGGTTACATACCCTTCCTCTGGAGAAGACCAATCACTCTCACTAGAGAAAATATTTGCACAACAAGAGGAAGAAATGAAGGAATTGAGGAGGATGAATACAGAACTACTTCAGGGTAGTCCTCCTCCTAAGCGTGCTGGAGTTAGTCAGCAAAGGGAATTTGTTGCAGTTACTGAGATGGATCAAGAATATCCTCCTTTATCAGTACACCCTCACAGGTCTAATTCTACAGGTCAAGTGCAACAACAATTGGCAGTGCTGCCATCGGTTGCAGTACCAGCTGCCACATCTGTCCAAGATCCAGTCATTGCACCTGTTCAGGTCCAAGCTCAACCAGATGTTTCTCAAAAGTTAATAACTACTATTGAGTCATTAACAGCTCGGTTGGAGGCAATGGAGGGAAAACGATCTCAAAATCAACCAGAAAATAGAGCTTACCCTGAATGGGTTAATGCGATTCCTCCCCCATCAAATTTTACAAGTACCACATTCCCAATATTTAATGGTTTGGGAGACCCAGATCAACACTTAATACATTTTGTTTCTTTTTGTGATCCTATTATGGGAACCCTTCAGCAACAAGAAGCATTTAAGCATAGGTGTTTTGTACAGTCATTACAAGGGTCTGCATTTGTCTGGTACACAAGCTTCCAATCCCGGTCAATTACCGGATCAGAGGATCTTCGCCAAAAATTCCTTCTCCAATTCAGCTCAACGTTTCCAAAGACAACTGTTTTTGATCTTACAAATTGTAAGAAAAGGTAGAATTAAAGGGTTTCATATTTCATTGCTCGCTGGAAGAAATTAACATATTCCCTGAGCTTAGCACTCCCTCAAGAAGAATTGTTGTAAATCTATGTGGAAAATTTGCGTGATGAGTTACGCACTCCATTGATCCCTGTGAAATACACAAGAGGGTTTCGAGACCTTACTCCAATCGCTCAACAGATTGAAGATTCTCTTATAAAGACTAAGGACAAAACTCATCAGGAAGGATAATTGGTAGAGCATAGACTGCTACAGTCATGCTTAAACAAGCACTTGTACCTGCTTCTACTCCAAAACCTTCATCTTCCTGAATGGATCCACCTCCTGAGCATCAGCAACAGAGTCTGTTTCGTTAAGATGATCAAAGATATCAAAGACGGAAACAATTTAAGGATTTGAAAAGCAAAGTTTACTCTTTTTGAAATGAAAAAGTTCCTAGCTACTTCATTTCCGCTCTGGAAAATAATTTGGTTCGATTTCCATGGCCCAAAAGGCCGAATAAGGAAGGAGATGAAGACCATCCCAAATATTTCCCCTTTCATAAAATATTGGGGCATCCCATTCATGAGTGTTTTGTCTTTAAGAACCTCCTGCAAAAAATGGTCGACTCGGGACAAGTCAAACTGAAAGGTTATTCATCTCAAGTAGCATGTGTTACTGCTACAACTCCAGAAGAAGAAGGCAAGTGCCAGGAAGTCAAAAACAAAAATGCGCATAAATATGATGATTGGATGGTCAGAAAAATGATCAACTGAACTCATTCCATTTTGCGAACACAATTGAAGAAACCAATTGTGTCTTCTGCAATGAAATCCACAACAAAACCCTCTTCATCAGAGGGAAAATCCTCAAATAAATGACATAATTCAAAGAAATAAGAAGAATCAGAAGAAGATGAGTATGTGTCAAAGCCCAAGTTGTCTTTGACTCTGGCAGATTTTATGCCATCTACTTCGAAACCACGGGCATCGTCCCACCAAACGGCACAGCCTAAATTGGCTAGTCAGGCAGAGTCTTCATCGGATGAAAAGTTAATCTTTGGTTCTGTTAATATGATTCATTTAACAGATCCTTATGCCAGTCACAGTTTTGATCTCGATGAACATGGGTTCCCTGTATCAAGTAGAGGAATCAGAGGAAGTTCCAGAGACTCAGGGTATAGGGGAAGATGTGGATCTTTCAGAGGCCACTATTCCAATTCTACCCCTACTAGAACTATGTATGCGGAAGAAACTCGTGGCAGAGCCCTTCAATGATCTCAATAAAAACAAGAAAGTTCTTCCACACAAGGCAGATTCAGTCCTAGCACAATTATTCCAGAAGATCGGTTGGAAGTTACACCTTCTTCCTCTCAGTAAGTAAATAGACCTATTTGGTCTAATATTCCAAAGCCAGGAGTATTACCAACTCCTACCCCGATACAAGATGCATCAACTTCCAAGGAACCTGCTAAACCACATGTTCCTATTGGGAAATGCAGACCTTTGGATCAAAAGTATGATGTATTGAAACACCTGGCCCAAGTACCGTCCAAGTTATCAATTCTGGATGCCTTGAATTTATCAAAGGATCTTCGGGAGGCACTCATTGAGGCTTTGTCAAGTCCTCAGGAGTTTGAAACTGAAATTTTTGCAGCTGAAGCCTACCATATAGAGAATAATCTTGCAGAATTCCATGCAGTGATATCTTTCATAGTTGAAGATGAAGATGATGTCGTGCATGGACATATTATACCTTTGTATTTATCTGGAAAGTTTCATGGTGTAGAAATCCGAAGAGATTTGATTGATAATGGTTCAAGAGTCAACCTCATGCCCATTCGTATACTTCGTCGATTGGGCTTCACGGAATCTGATCTATCTCCTTCTACTATGATGTTACAAGGATATGATAAAAATGAACAAGAACCACTGGGTGAGATTACACTCAGAACTCATTTTGGAGATCTTGTATCCAATTCAGATTTCATGGTTGTTGATCAAGACTCAGCCTTCAACATCTTGCTTGGAAGACCCTGGCTACATCAACATGCGGCTATCCCTTCATCATACCATCAATGTCTCAAGTATTGTTTCGATGGTAAAGTTGGGACATTTTATGGTGATAAGTCCCCATTCAAGACATGTTAATCTCAATACATTGAGGCATAATTCTATCACATGAAGGGAAAGTAGAAATCCACAACAAGGGATATTACCAAAGTTATTGCTCCATATGGTTTGGAAAAGATTCCTGTAAATCCATTTACACATATGAGTACAAATTATGTGTTGCCTATCAGTCAAATTTACAGGATAGACTCAAATCCAAATAATCTTATGGAAACTTCCATAATGTCAATTACGGCAATCAATCCAGACAGCATGGGAGAAATTAGTGATTCACCAAGCAATGATGAAAGCTTAAATGGGGATGTATTCATTTCATCTTCTGAAATCCAGCAAGTCTACACTTCACCAACCAGGCCAGAAGAAGTTATAGAAATATCAGATTTGAACTATGATGTTGATTCTCCATCCATCATCTCCTCCTTAATACCCAAGAAAGACCCTTCATCATCAATCGGGTCGAAAATGGAAGCTTCTTCTTCAAGATGTTCAAATTTCAACATCTCTTCTAATCATGAAAATTCTACTTCATCATCTACTATGCAAGTAAAAATAGAATAAATAACACATGTTGAAGAAGAAGAGGAATATCTCAGGGATGCTCCTCCATCATTTGAAGCATGTATCTCCACTACCGTGGATGAACTCAGAGAAATAAATCTGGGTACAAAAGAAGATCCACTCCCCACTTTAATTAGTGTTGCCATGACTCTTGAAGAAAAAGAAATTTATATTTCATTTTTGAAGAGAAATCGAGATATATTTGCTTGGAACTATACAGAGATGCCAGGCCTTGATCCTGATGTCTCTACTCATCATTTGGGTTTTCCAGAAAAACATCGAGGATTCAAGCAAGCTGCCATAAGAACACACCCAACTTACGCTTCCAAAATTGAAGTTGAAGTGGATAAGCTTATCAAAGCTAAATTTGCCAGATAAGTTCAATATACCAAATGGTTGTATAGTATTTTCCCTGTGAAGAAGAAGAATGGAAAAATTAGATTTTGCATTGATTTTAGAGATCTTAATCGACATTGTCCTAAGGATGATTTTCCAGTTTCGATCACAGAACTCTTAATTGATGCAACAGCTGGCTATGAAGCACTTTCCTTCATGGATGGATATTTCAGGTATAATCAAATCTGAATGGCTCCAGAAGATGAATAATCTACAGCCTTCAGAGCCCCTCAGTGTGTGTTCTGCTATCGGGTAATGCCCTTTGGCCTAAATAATGCAGGCGCAACATATCATCATGCCATGCTTCGTATCTTCAAACCCTTTTTAGGGAAGTTCGTTGAATGTTACATGGATGATTTGGTGGTTAAATCCAAACAACTTTATAATCACTTGGCTGATTTGGAAATCATATTCCACAAACTTCGACAACATAATTTGAAGATGAAACCCTTAAAATGTGCTTCTTGGGTAACCTTAGGAAAATTTATCATCTTTGTTGTACGTCATCATGGTATTGAAGTCGATCCTAAGAAAGAAAAGTCAATCCTTGGTATGTCACCTCCTCTAAATTTGAAATAATTGAGAGGACTTCAAGGACACATAGTCTATATTGGGTGTTTCATCGCCAATTTGGCAGGTAAAATTTTACCCTTCACCAAATTGATGAAGAAGGGAGTCACTTACTAGTGGACTGAAGAATTTCAAGAAGAATTCGATATTCTCAAGAAGTATCTCTTGAGTCCACCAGTATTAATTCCACCAGTTTAAGGAAGACCACTTATCCTCTTTGTGACAGCTTTATAGTGATCATTGGGTTCCTTTTTTGCTCAAAAGAATGATGCTGGGAATGAAAACTGCCTCTACTATCTTAGTCGGACTATGATTGAAGCAGAAACCCAATACTCAAGTATTGAGAAATGCTGACTAGCATTAATCTTAGTAGTTAAGAAGTTGAGACACTACCTATAACATCATGAGGTCTAATTGGTATCTCATAATAACCCGCTCAAATTCATCCTTAGTCGTCCAATTCTTATAGGATGCCTGGCAAGTTGGGCAGTTATTTTTCAGCAATTTGATATCCAATATGTGTCTCAAAAGGCAATAAAGGTCCAAGATCTAGCTGATTTCCTTGCTGAACACCCTTCAGTAGAAGATACATATTCAGATATTGAACTTCCTGATGAAGAAGTCTTCTTTATTCAATATAGTCTTCAAACATGGGAAATGTACTTTGATGGTGCTTCCAGAAGTCCAACAG
Organism: Viscum album; assembly: GCA_963277665.1. NCBI lineage: Eukaryota > Viridiplantae > Streptophyta > Magnoliopsida > Santalales > Viscaceae > Viscum > Viscum album. The sequence goes on along the minus strand of OY728136.1, from coordinate 1,503,288,176 downwards.
GGAGAAAAATGGAAAATCTGAAATTCAACAAAGTTGGGTTGGTAATTGTGCTCATTTCTCCAGAAAAGGCAGAGTTACCCTATTCCTTCTCATTGTTGGGAGGTGGTATAAATAATGAAGTGGAATACCAAGCTCTCATCGCAGGCTTGGATTTGGCGCTTCAAGCACAAGTGAATCACTTAAAGGTGAAAGGTGATTCAGACCTGGTAATCAAACAAGTCAATGGGGATTATGCCATCAGAAAAGAAGAACTCATCCCTTTGTATGATTACTTCAGAGAGTTAATGGAAGAATTTCCTACGGAACTGACATTTTCTTATGACCCATGATCACAAAATTCCCAAGATGATGTACTGGCTAATATAGCCACAGCTCGAGCAGATCCAAATCAGGACGAGACAACCATCAGTATTGCCCATCGTCGTATAATTTCACCTTATGTTCAAATCAGAATAGAGGAAATCAATGAAATTAGTCCCATTCCTAAACCATATGGTCATACTACAAGATGGATGACACCTATTAGGTAATACCTTCAAAATGGAACACTTCCACCTGATAGAGCTAGGAAAGAACAAATCTGGCAATGTGTGGTCAATTTTACTCTTTATGATATCCTAGATCACCTAGAGAAAGTTCTCTACAAGTGTGTTTTTGATGGAGTTCTCTTCAGATGCATTGATGGTGAAGAGACAATGGTTGTCATGAAAGAAGTGCATGCAGGAGTCTGTGGTGCCCACTGGTCTGGACATAGACTATGTAATCAAATTTGAAGGTTTGGATACTTTTGGCCTTCAATGATACAAGATTGTGTTGATTTCACATCGAATTGTCATTCATTCCAAGTATATTACAACTTCATTCATCATCCCCCAGTGTTGCTTCATACAGCTAAATACTCGTGGCCATTTTACACATGGGGAATGGATGTGGAGGGACCTTACCCTTCAACTACAGCCAAGCAGTTTAAGTATATTCTTACTACTACTGAATTATTTTCCAAATGGGCAGAGGAAATACCTCTCAAAGAAGTTATTTCTAAAATCATTGTTCGCTTCATCAAGTCTAACATCATTACCATATTTGGTGTCCCTCATACCATATTGAAAGAAAATGGAACCAAATTCTGTTCATCCGAGGTGAGGAAGTTGTATCAAGAATACAACATCAAATCCAACCATTCATCTCGGTATCATGCAGCAGCCAATGGCCAGATAGAAGCCTTCAACAAGACTCTTTAAAACATAATGCAAAAGTTCGTGGATAAAGATAAGATTTCATGGCCTGATAAACTCTTTCATGCTTTATGGGATTATCAAACCACCACCTGCACTGCAACGCAGTCAACTCCATATTCACTGGTATATGGAACGGAAGCATTCTTGCCCATTGAATTTCAATTACCTTCGCTCAGAGTACCCATTTGTGATCAGTCATCTATATATTAACAATCTCAAAAGTGATTGAATGAATTGGAACAGTTAGATGAGAAAATATTGTGCACCCTGCACCACTTGGAAGTCTACCAGAATCGAATAGCACAAGCTTTCAACAAAAAAGTTCGTGTTCATTCATTCATTCAGGGAGAATTGGTATTTTTTCTCATAACTCCAATGATACCAGGAATGAAACCTCCCAAGGTTGAACCAAAATGGGAAGGACCTTACTCAATACATAAGGTCTATTCCAATGGAGATTATTCTTTAATCTCAATGGATGGAGAACTCATCACTACTCCAACCAATGCCAGATTTCTGAAGAAGTATTTTGTATAAACAAAAAATACACCATCTATGGTATATTCATATGACCTTAAACAATTTTCATTTCTTTCGTCCAAAATGACGTTAAACTGTGTCCCCTTCATCGTCCTTTCTATATGACGTTAAACTGTACAACAATGGTCCATGCATATGACCTTAAACTATTCGCACCATCATCCAACATGACGCTGAACTGTATCATCCCTTTTCGTCCAACATGACATTAAACTGTGAAAAAGTTCTTAATACATCCAACATGATGTCAAAATGCGTCCTCTTTTGTCCTTACTACATGACATTAAACTGAACAGTCCCCCTTTTTGTTCAACATGACACTAAACTATATTGTCCCCATATTCCTAACTACATGATGCTAAACTGTACAGAAATCCCTTAATATGTCCTACATGACGTTAAAATATATTTTGTCTCTGTTACATGACACTAAATTTTGAAGCACCAATAGTCCTCACAACAAGACTTTAAATTGCATAGTCCCTTCATATGTCCTACATGACATTAAGATGTGCATAATTAGGGTTGTTACTAACTCTTGTTTCTCACACCGAGTATGACTCACGCGATCATAGAGAAAACTTCAACCATAATACCCTCTTTGAGCCACTAACCATGTGTAAGTCCCAACACTAGTTTTTTAGGTCGTTGTCCCCAAGAACAACTTGATCACTAATTCATTTTTTTAATTGAACTATGCGGACTTCGATCCTTGCCTTATAGGCTGGGTATGTAGGGAACCTCCCAAGGTTCAATCCCAAAACCAATCTCTTCACATCGGTTCACCTCCATCTCATACGATGTTGATTCGTGAAACTGCCCCCAGAATCAATCTCTTCACATTGGTTCACCTTCGTCCTTGATATACGACATTAAATTGTACAACACTTTTGTCCTGTATGACAATAAACTACAACATTCTTTGATACCCTCAAATGACAGGGAATCATTATTTACATTGATTTCCAATCATGTTACATTCCAAAGACTATGTGCATACATAGAAATGCCTGATCCTTTTATCTTGGGTCAAACCATCATTGCAGTAAAGTCCCCTTTCACCCTCCACATGTATGAACCAAATTTGTACAGAGGGTATTTCTATAACTACGTGGGATTAATTCCCATCCTTATGGGATATGTAGGAACATTTGAGTGTCCCTCGAATCCAGCCCCAAGTCTTTTGGGCCTTACCCCAAATTCCACTTTCAGTCCCCTGGCTAAAAAGTCCCTGTGAAAACACACACTGTGTATTTCTTATAATGGTCCGAGTTCTATGACCCTAAACTGAGATCTCTTATAATATCGTCCCACATGACGCTAAACTGTATTTCAAGAACTACGTATGGATTGATTCCCATCCTTATGGGATATGTAGTGAAGTCTGACATTTCAATTCAGGACCCAGCCACAACATGATTATGGTTAGCATTGATCTTTGTATCTCTACATACATTGAACAATACCCATTTTTATGTGTCATAATCCTAACCATAAATATTTTCAGATCTTTATACCCTTTTTCTCGACTTCTGGTAAAAAAATGTCCAATTTCTGAGAGTTCTTTTTCTTGACTATGAAGTACGTGCCCTTAGGCGACCTTGCATAAGTAGTCTACATAACAGACCTGTCAGCCAAAAGACGTTATTATTTGACTATGCAGCCAATTGCCTTCGGTGGCCCTTCATAATTCAACCCCCTAACGGGTTTGTTAAATAGTGGTAACTTCATTCTTGGAAATAAAACCTCTTTTGTACTTATTGGTCTTAATGCAAATATGTAGGGATCCACAAAAATATCCATCCTTAACGTATTTGTCCCATGTTCTTTTTCATGATCTGAAAGTATTCAAGTCTATGGTTTATATTTTCCTTCCCTACGCTTGGGTAAGACCTTCGTAGGAGTAACATTCATCCAGTTCTTAGACAATATTTGTAACACCCCGACCCCAGTTGCCCAGAGTTAGTGCATTATTACGTAGCATTGGCATGATCACAAAGATCAAGTCTCGAAAGACCGATTAGTTTAGTAGCCTTGAAACACTAGATACATTCATAAGTTTTACATTACATCATAAAGTAATACAAAACTATAACAACATATTGTCTTCATATCCCCTCATTCTATCCCTACAGGTCATTCATAATATACTTCTTCACATCCTGGAAAAATTAAAACAATGAAAGGGGTGAGCTCAGATGCTCAGTAAGGATAACAATATAGTGGAAGCTTTCATAAATAAACATAAACATTTAAGATAATGTATAACTAAAACAAAAGCCTTTTAAACTTGATCTTCAACATAATATGGAAAATGTAAAATGAGATAATGCCATTTACTTATTCACATTGATATTCTACTGGTCTAATAACCACATGAAATATCAATAACCACTTTCATAATGATGGAATGCATAATGCCAGACTATCATAACCACGTAGCCAAGGCCTCGTGCCAAGACTACAAATAATATTTTGTCAAGGACTCATGTCAAGACACTAGTTTGTCTCATGAGACCTGCCGATGCATCGAGGAGCTATAGCGGGCTCCACCCGTCACTTATTAAGTCCAATGCATTCCTCATATGAATAGGTTTAAACATATCATAAACTATAACATAATCATATCACATAAAACATGCATAAAGGAAACATAAAATTTCCACATTTCAATAACAAGATATCAATACAACACATTGATATAATAAAACCATTTTCAATACCAAAATAAAAGAAAAGTAAAACTTGGTATTTATTTTTTTTCCATAAAAAAATGTTATGTCTTGTAGAGAAAGTGGAAACCCAAATAATGGTCACGGTGGCGGAGAATTCATTGTCGTCGCCTATGTAAAAAAAATATTCCTTTTTGTCGTTTAGTAAAATGCTTCATATAAAAATATTCCTTTTGAATAAACGTAAAAGTCAAAGGGGTTTATACACCGTATAAAAGAAAGTTGTGTATAAAACAAAATATCCCTCAATGAAAGGAGATTGAGACAGAGTCCCTTACAAAGAACATTTTTTAAATAAAATAGATCTATTACATGTATTCACTATAAGTACACATAAATAAAGTACAAATACAAGATAGGACATAATAATATCATGACATAATTTGAAAGTAGGAGATTAACCCAAAGAATGGAAATTGGGTTAAGAAGTTCCCTTACCTCGTGTCTGACTTCACTCGACCATTCTTTAATCTCCTAAATAATAAACTAGGGTTAATTTATATTTTCTTAAGAACATTTTTCATGTTAATTATTCATTTTATATCACTTATTACCATGTTATGAACATTATTTAATTATTTAAGTTAATAAAGGTCATTTTGTTGATCTTTGGTACTTGAGTCAAAAATAAACTTCTTATAATTACAAGTTGTTCATGTGGTGAAATATCCATTATATCCAGAATTATATTCATGATTTAGATATCATATATATCATATATATCCATTATATACATTCATTCATAATATTAGATAACATTTAGAGGTAAGAAATGAAATGCACCGTTCATGGAGACGGTAAGCCGTACGTACGCATGAACGCTACTTTCATTTCTATTTAATATTTAATGGAATGAAATCATAATGATATAAAGGTATATTATTATTCTAGTATATAATATCATTTACTCCATCCTTTATACATCCCACATATGGCATTAATGATTCAAATCACTTTGAGGGGGCGGTAGTCCGCACTTCCTAAAATGAAGATATCGCGTTTACCCATAATGGAAACCATAAAGGTATGTCATAAATGAAAAATACAGAAGCTTAAGTAAAAAAATAAACATATTATATATAATATATAAATATAGTGACATCTTAATGGCCACCTTTGAAGGTTTTATATGAGTGTTGAACAATCATCGTTTCGTGAGGCAGAAATTCGTCATCCACAGAAACAGTATGTTCTTTAACCATTAGATGTAGGTGTGTGTAAGTGTAGCTCGAATAATTCTTATAAAAACATCCTAGTATATTGAGGATACTGGTGTTGTCACAAATGAAATGAATAAAAAGAGTTTAGGGGGTTGGAGAAGAAAAATAAAACATAAGAACACAAGAGAAAACACTACCTTTAAAACGGGTAACTCTTTAATTTGAGCTCAAAGGCTTCCTGGGGAAGACTTCTGCCCAAAGTGAGGCTTCTAGGAGTAAGAGTGGAATGTGGAGAGACAAAATGGGTAGGGGTTGGATGAGGCAAATACTTGAGAGGTGTGGGTAAGGTGGTAGAGGTGGGGGCCTTTTATAAGAGGAGAGGAGGGGCACTCTTGTAAAGATTGAAATGTTACTTTATTATATAATGAGTTCCAGATTTTAAAGGTCCCAAACTTATATATTTCGAGGATAAGGTGATAAGGGTTCTAAATATACTCATACAATAGGTTTTTTACAAGTGTAAGTCTTAGAGTTTACATTATCTTTTCATTTTATTTAAATCGTTAATTAATGAGGTAATCGCTGCATCATCATGGTGTCATAAAATATTTAATTTATTTATTGTATAAAAATTAAAAAATATATCATGATGTAGGAAATATTTTTGGATTTTAAATGAATATTTTTAGTAGAAAAGTTACCTTATATAACCTCATGTAATAATTGTTTTAGTAAAATAACTCATGTTTGTGACAATTTTATTTTTACTTTAAATAAAAAGTTATTATTGTCATTTTCTTACCCAAGTGGCTCCATGGGGTCCCCAAGTTTACCCATGGATTGTCTTGGTCGGCCATGACTCATCCAATAATGGTAGGAAAAGTGTAAAGGATATTTAATATTTTTATAATATCATTTTTACCTTAAATTTCACTAATTACCTTTAATCGCGATTAATTAAACTTAAAAGTTACTATTCACCAAAAAATTATTTTAATCCCATTGAACCACATTTTACTTCCTAATGAAAACCATGTATGTCAGATTTTTGAAAATCAAATCACAGAAGTTGTAATGTTTCATTTAAACGAAAAATCAGTTTTTTAACTACCACTTAGTGGTTTCACTATTCATCAAAAATTGACGTTTTTCAGAACAATGCCAAAATTTTACCCTAAGCTATAATTGATATTTAAAATTCAAAAATGATGTATATTTTACAAAATTCCAAACATATAAGTTGCATTAATTAATTTTATAATTAATTCTCGTTGTCACAACAAATAGCGTGTTTTTAAGAAACAATATATATCAAAATATTGACAATTGTTTATGTCCAATTTCAATGTTAAATTAATTATAATGACCACCATTGGATAAAATGGTAAAAATATATTCTAATTATACTTTAAAACCACTCAATAGTATAATTTATCACTATAAATTATTTTGATTAAAAAAGTTGTTTTAAGTATTTTTCACTATTCATAAAAAATTGGAAGTTCTTAGAAAATTACAAAAAAATAAACTTAGGGTAATTTCGATATTACGAATACAAAAATGAAGTCCATTTTGAAATATAAAATATATATAATTTCAAAAAGTGTGTATTACTATTCATAATGTCTATTTTTATTGGTTGTAGTGTGTTAGAATCTCGAACTTCCGTACAATACAAGTTATTGCATTATTGAAAGAGAAGTGTATCGTGGAAGCTCGAGGTGTTACATTCTCCCCTCCTTTAATAAATTGCGTTCTCGCAATTTGAAATTTTTCTTTGAAAATAAAAGTTTGAAAATAGAAAATACCTTTGTGAAAAACCCACATCGGAAATAAGGTTAATAAAAATATAATTTTAAGGGAAAGAAAGATAAGTACAAAGGTCACCCGAGATAGACCATACTAGAATTATATGAAAATATGGATATGGAAGAAAAACAAACCATCAAGGTCTGATGGAGAGTTGTAGAAAACAGGATTAGGAGAAATTTAACCACAAGAAAATCACAAACTTGTGATTAGTTAAACGGTCATTGAATCCCCAGTTGGAAAAGTTAACCGGCAACGTTTTTGTTTTAAGTTACCTTTTATAAAGTTGAGGAATTTATTTAGGAGATTTACTAAGAACGTAAGGAAATATACTTACTTGTCATGTAGACTTTCATTCTTTAATAAATTTTTACCACAAACTCATATTTCACTATAAATGGTAATAGAACTCAAAAATATTCTATTTATCATAATTGTATAAGGTTCCAAATATTAACACATACCATTTAGATTAGGAAAACTTTTTTGTAATAACCAGGGACTTCCTGTAGGCTAGTGGTAGGTAATAAAGGCCTATCACGCTATGGTTGTGGGTTCGATTCCTGCAGCTTTGTCCGACGCGACGGGTTATCCACCGACCTACAGGTTGTCCTTTTCCTAAAACTATAGTATTATAATATTCCAAAATTAATATTCAGAAATGTTTTAACCTAAAACAACACTATCCAAGGTTCAACTTAATCCATTCCAACCTTTATAGTTATCCAAATTATTTTGTCCAACTCACAGTCCAAATTTTATAAGGAAGGTAAACATAATGAAGATCATTTTTTTCACATAACAACATGTGAACACCTTCATCATGTATTCTTTTAAAACACCGCAACATCCTGAATTACCATAAATCCTTATTGATTACATTCAAGATCCCTTATTCCTTATATAATACTAGATATACTCCTTCTATCCAAAAATTTATACAAATCATTAATCAGTTTCAAGAAAGTTAAGAATATACAATATAATTTATCCAAATAAATCATGTATTATTCAAAAATCACAATCTCGGTATCAGAACCATATTATGGTTTATATTTCTCTCAACCATATATTTTCCAAAAATTTAACCTTCTATTGATTCACTTTTCTTGGTTCCACACAATCTCAAGTCCTTGATGAAATAGTACTGCAGTATAATCCTTATATAATCCATAATTATTATAACCAGTACATCATTGATACAACACTCAAATGACATAATTCATTAATAACAACATAAGAACTATAATCATTCCTCCTCATCTGTGGTAGTATCATAACTTGATTATTATCCAATAACATCATTTGAGGCATACTCTGATGATTTGGACATTGGTTTGCGTAGTGTCCCCACTTCTTGCAGATAAATCATTATACATTTGAAACCTTTTTCTTACCGTTCCAGTCATGCACTTGGTGTCCTTTTTCTCCACACTTATAACAAACTCTCATTACCTTCAGGAAAGTTACAAGGTGTTTCTTCCCATAGTTATCATATATTGGAAAATTCTTCTTTCCCCTCGTCCCTTTATCCATAATTCTCTCTTCCATCCTTTTCTTCTCTTGCTTCGTTTCAAAGTCATAGGACTCAGAGAATTCTATACTTATCTTATTAACACATGATACAATATCTTCATATGTTGAGATCACATGGGAGACTATTTCCCTTCTAAATGTTGGCTTAATACCGGGAAAGATATGATCCTTCTTACTCTTTGGATCATACGTATTGTTGGAGTTCACATTCCTTCTACTGGGCCATTTCTATACAATGGCATAAACTAGGTTAGTTTATGAATTACAATGAATAATTCCAAACTTTTAAAATACTTAACTTAAATTGAACGGTTTATAGATGTAATCCATAATCATAAAAATGTTTTCTTTGAGGAGGTATATACTCATAATCCCTTCATAATGGTTTGTAAAGAAAATGACAATTATCCTAATCATATCCCCTGAGAGTGTCGTAACCAAGAGTGCAGCAAGGCCCGTTGTCGTGCACCAGTTCCCGTTCGATTCTAGCTCAAAGCGGTGTTTTCGGGTTTTACCCCTAGGTACATCTGTGCCAGAGCCGCCTCTACCTGCTCGTATCCAGACAGGGATGTATTTCTCAGAAAACTCACAAAATCTCTATAATACCAAAATTCTAGGAAGTTCTTCTATACTAATCCTCAAAGTCTATCTTCGGGCTATGTGCTCTAATCAGAGTTTATCTAAATCTAGCTTCCAAGATTAGTACTAAACTGCCTCTGATACCAACTATAACGCCCCAACCCCAGTTTCCCAGAGTCGGTGCATTATTACGTAGCATTGGCATGATCACAAAGATCAAGTCTCGAAAGACCGATTAGTTTAGTAGCCTTGAAACACTAGATACATTCATAAGTTTTACATTACATAATAAATTAATACAAAACTACAACAACATCTTGTCTTCATATCCCCTCATACTATCCCTGCAGGTCATTCATAATATACTTGTTCACATCCTTGAAAAATTAAAACATTGAAAGGGGTGAGCTCAGATTCTCAGTAAGGATAATAATATAGCGGAAGCTTTCATAAATAAACATAAACATTTAAGATAATTTATAACTAAAACAAAAGCCTTTTAAACTTGAACTTGAACATAATATGGCAAATGTAAATTGAGATAATTGCATTTACTTATTCACATTGATATTCTACTGGTCGAATAACCACATGAAATATCAATAACCACTTTCATAATGATGGAATGCATAATGCCAGACTATCATAACCACGTAGCCAAGGCCTCGTGCCAAGACTACAAATAATATTTTGTCAAGTCCTCATGCCAAGACACTAGTTTGTCTAATGTGACCTGTCGATGCATCGAGGATCTATAGTGGGCTCCACCTGTCACTTATTAAGTCGAATGCATTCCTCATATGAACATGTTTAAACATATCATCAACCATAACATTATTGTATCACATAAAACATGCATAAAGGAAACATAAAATTTCCACATTTCAATAACAAGATATCAATAAAACATATTGATATAATAAAACCATTTTCAATACCAAAATAAAAGAAAAGTAAAACTTGGTATTTATTTTTTTTCCATAAAAAATGTTATGGCTTGTAGAGGAAGTGGAAACCCAAATAATGGTCACGGCGGCGGAGAATTCATTGTTGCCGCATACGTAAAAAAACATTCCTTTTTTTTCATTTAGTAAAACTCTTCGTATAAAAATATTCCTTTTGAATAAACGTAAAAGTCAAAGGGGTTTATACACCGTATAAAAGAAAGTTGTGTATAAAACAAAATATGCCTCAATGAAAGGAGATTGAGACGGAGTCCCTTACAAAGATTTTTTTTTAAATAAAATAGATCTATTATGTTAATTCACTATAATTACACATAAATAAAGTACAAATAAAAGATAGGACATAATAATATCATGACATAATTTGAAAGTAGGAGATTAACCCAAAGAATGGAAATTGGGTTAAGAAGTTCCTTTACCACGTGTCCGACTTCACTCAAATGTTCTTTAATCTCCTAAATAATAAACTAGGGTTAATTTCTATTTTCTTAAGAACATTTTTCATGTTCATTATTCCTTTTATATCACTTATTACCATGTTATGAATATTATGTAATTATTTAAGTTAATAACGGTCATTTTGTCGATCTTTGGTACTTGAGTCAAAAATAAACTTCTTATAATTACAAGTTGTTCATGTGGTGAAATATCCATTATATCTAGAATTAAATTCATGATTTAGATATCATATATATCATATATATATCCATTATATACATTCATTCATAATATTACGTAACATTTAGAGGTAAGAAATGAAATGCACCGTTCATGGAGACGGTAAGCCGTACGTACGCATGAACGCTAATTTCATTTCTATTTCGTATTTAATGGAATGAAATCATAATGATATAAAGGTATATTGTAATTCCAGTATATAATATCATTTACTCCATCCTTTATGCATCCCAGATATGGCATTAACGATTCAAATCACTTTGAGGGGGCGGTAGTCCGCACTTCCTAAAATGAAGATATCACATTTACCCATAATGGAAACCATAAAGGTATGCCATAAATGAAAAATACATAAGATTAAGTAAAACATAAATATATTATATATCATATATAAATATAGTGAAATCTTAATGGCCACCTTTGAAGGTGTTATATGAGTGTTGCACAATAATCGTTTCGTGAGGCAGAAATTCGCCATCCACATAAACAGTCGGTTATTTAACCATTATATGTAGGTTTATGTAAATGTAGTTTGAATACATCTTATAAAAACATCATAGTATATTGAGGATACTGTTTTTGTTACAAATGAAATGAATAAAAAGATTTTATGGGGTTGGAGAAGCAAAATAAAACATAAGAACACAAGAGAAAACACTACCCTTAAAACGGGTAACTCTTTTTGATTTGAGCTCAAAGGCTTCCTTGGTAAAACTTCTGCCCAAAGTGAGGATTCTAGGAGTAAGAGTGGAATGTGGAGAGACAAAATGGGCCGGGTTTGGCCGAGCCAAAGGCTTGATATGTGTGGGTAAGGTGGTAGAGGTGGGGTCCTTTTATAAGAGGAGAGGAGGGGCACTCTTTAAAAGATTGAAATGTTACTTTATTATATAATGAGTTTCAGATTTTAAAGGTCTCACACTTATATATTTATAGGATAAGGTGATAATGGTTACAAATATACTCATACAATAGGTTTTTGACAAGTGTAAGTCTTATATTTTACATTACCTTTTCATTTTATTTAAATTGTTAATTAATGAGGTAATCGCTGCATCATCATGGTGTCATAAAATATTTAATTTATTTAATGTCTAAAAATTAAAAAAAATATCATGGTGTAGGAAATCATTTTATATTTCCAATGAATATTTTTAGTAGAAAATTTACCTTATATAACCCCATGTAATAATTGTTTTAGTAAAACAACTCATGTTTGTGACAATTTTATTTTTACTTTAAATAAAAAGTTATTATTGTCATTTTCTTACCCAAGTGGCTCCATGGGCCCCCCAAGTTGACCCATGGATTGTCTTGGTCGGCCATGACTCATCCAATAGGGGTAGGACAAGTGTAAAGGAAATTTCATATTTTTATAATATCATTTTTACCTTAAATTTCACTTATTACCTTTAATCGCGATTAATTAAACTTAAAAGTTACTATTCACCAAAAAATTATTTTAATCCCATTGAACCACATTTTAATTCCTAATGACAACCATGTATGTCGGATTTTTGAAAATCAAATCACAGAAGTTGTAATGTTTCATTTAAATGAAAAATCTGTTTTTTAACTACCACTTATTAGTTTCACTATTCATCAAAAATTGACGTTTTTCAGAACAATGCCAAAATTTCACCCTAAGATATAATTGATATTTCAAATTCAAAAATGATGTCTATTTTACAAAATTCCAAACATATATGTTTCATTAATTAATTTTATAATTAATTCCTGCTGTCACAACAAATAGCGGGTTTTTAAGAAACAATATATATCAAAAGATTGACAATTGTTTATGTCCAATTTCAATGTTAAATTAATTATAATGAGCACCATTGGATAAAATGGTAAAAATATATTATAATTATACTTTAAAACCACTAAATAGTATAATTTATCACTATAAATTATTTTGATTAAAAAAGTTGTTTTAAGTATTTTTCACTATTCATAAAAAATTGGAAGTTCTCAGAAAATTACAAAAAATTCAACTTAGGGTAATTTCAATATTACGAATACAAAAATGAAGTCCATTTTGAAGTATAAAATATATATAATTTCAAAAAGTGGATATTACTATTCATAATGGCTATTTTGATTGGTCGCGGTGTGTTAGAATCTCGAACTTCCGTACAATGCAAGCTATTGCATTATTGAAAGAGAATCGTATTGTGGAAGCTCGAGGTGTTACAATCTTGTTTGGAAATATCTTCTCCATATTCAAGTACCTCTCTTCATACAGAAAACTCTATGCTTGGGAAAATTTGAATCCCCATAAACTTTCACTGGCTTTTTAGCAGTAGAGAAGTAAATTTCTGAGAGTTCTTTTGCCTGACTATGCAGCATGTCCCCTTAGGTGGCCTTGCATAAGTAGTCTACATAATAGACCTGTCAGCCAAAAGATGCTATTATTTGAATATGCAGCCAATTCCCTTAGGTGGCCCTACATAATTCAACCCCCTAACGGGTTTTTTAAAGAATGGAAACTTCATTCTTAGGAACTACTTCTTCTAATGCTTTTTATCCCTTTTTCATATCATTCCTCTGATTCAAAATTTCTTAAGTCATAGTTTATATATTTTCCCCCATACTTGAGTATGGTAATATCTTTTCAGATAAATTGTCAAGGAATTGTGTCCATTTTAATCCATTCGGTCAAATCTATTTTAACCTTAAACATTAGCCTTTTTATGTCTGACGTGCATGGATTTAAACTGCCCAAAAAAGACAAGGGAACTCTAAATAAAAGTCAAGTTCCAGCTCACTAAACATACAGTTTGTATGATTTTAGGTAATATTGAGCAATAAAAAGTTTCAAAAGTTTGTAGGGTTATTTATAATAATCCTAGAAAAAATCAAACTATGCTTACTAGGCTCATTGGCTTAGGTAAAATTTAAAACAGGTAGCAAAGTAAAATGTGTGCACAAATGATTGTAGGTGAAAAAGTTCTTCATTTTATGCACAAGAATTTGAAGGGAATACACAGATTGGAGTCTCTTCTCTTTTCCAAGAAATTACAAGAGACTATCAATATAAGTCTTCACTTGATGTACATCATCCCAAGCTTCATCATCATCCACTTGAAGCTCATGCACTCGACCAAATTCACTCTTTTTAGCTTGATGGAGTGATCTATTAGCATCTACGATGGCTTTCATACCATTCGTTTGAGCTCCCCCCAGTGAATTATTGAGTTGGTCAAGTTCCCCAGTAACATCATCTAACTATTGCTGGAGGTGCATCTGCTAGACGACTTTATCTTTGATCTTATGCTTTAGCTTCTTCATCTTGGCAGCATAATCAGCTTTAGCTCGGGATACCGTAGCCTCAAATTCGCTGATATTGGCTGATAGATTCACCCTTGTCAAATCTTGACGACACTTTTTCTCCTGCTCCCTTCTTAAGATGACTTTCTTCACTGCGGCATGGATCTTTTGATATCCAAAACCACCAAGTCCTAACATGAAAAACCTGGATGACAGTCGTAGGATCTTCTATGACAACACTTCAAGAGGCACTTCAGATATGATCTTCCATATGTTTTTCCATGCCTTGCATCGTGAAAATTGGAGCGCCTTTTGTACTTCTGGATCCGACTTAGCATCAATGTCACAGGGGGAATATAATCCGGGATTAACAAACTTAGGGAAGTGCTCTGTGTTGCTCCTTCCCCCCTGAACTGTGCTTATTCACTTTTAATTCCCGTTGGGGTAGAGGCTGAGGCTTCACCTCCAGATATAGCCATTGAAATTGATGGCCCTGCATAATCAATTGAAATCATTGGTTAGTTTCAAAGGATAATAAAAGTTAATTGGATGTCTTGCAAATTAAGTACAGTCTCAAATATTGTTATCCCTTACCCAATGGTAGATCAGTAACTTGAGAAGGCTCCTCCCCATCTTTCCTAACTTTAATAGGATTTTCAAGGTGAGGTTAAGGAATCTCTACGAAGTTCAGCTCCACCTGGGCTAATGTCTCTACAATAGTAGGGTTTTCTGTACCCTCTTCAGGCATTGGTAGTTCAGTATCTTGCTTAGATAGAACTGCATATTTGAACCGATCATGATTAGACATGTAATTAGAAGTTATTTTTAACAGGACAAAGGATAACACTCACGTTCGTAATCTTCTAAATTACATGGTAATTTAACATGATCTAAAAAATCTTAAAAAGATGCACCAAGTCCCATCATTTCATCCAATGTAATCTCAGAATCTTGGTTAATCTCACCAATGGGATCATTTGGTATGTCTTCTTGGCGACCTTCATCCTGTGGTCTTTGACCCTGGACAACTTCTTCAGATAAAGTGGCGGTGTTAGTTGCAATGGCCGTCAAAATATCTAATGCAGGGGTTGAACCTAAAGTATTAAAAAATGGAAATCAGTCGATGTTTCATTCAACATTTTTATGAAGCATTATTAACTTACCAGAAGAAGTTTCTTCTCTTATTGCAACAGTAGCAGGAGGGATACTGGGAACAGACGCTGGCTCTTCTCCAGGAGCATCTAAGTCAGCCTGAACTTGTGATGGTTCACCAGTACCCTCCATAGTCCTCAAAGGAGGGTCATTCCTCTCTCTCAGAGGTTAAATTTAAGAAGCCCCTGCAATCCCAAGGAAAATGAGCAATCTTTTCATGTTTTAAGACTCATGATTACCCAAAGGACTTACCACTACTAATGAAGTGTTTAGCTGTGGACTTCCTCCTTCGTTGCTTTTGCTTCCTTGGATTTTTGGGAGTGTCGGCAGTCTCCCTTATAGGTATATGAATTTGATAATGGAAAGCCATGTCCAACTCCTCATCCATGGACTTCTGGCCTGGAGATATCTCGCCCGACTTGCGAGGAGATTCAGCAGCAGCCCCGATGGCAGTACCACCTGGGCTATATTGTGGTGAAGGATCCTCAGTAGTTCCTTTATTTTCAAGCTGCAGGATGAAGAAAATAATTTACTTGAGTAAAAAATCGTTGACTGAAATCAAGTCATAAATCAAATAAGGAAAGAAAACTTACATCTTCAGGAGCCACGTAATTGTGCCACTCCTCATCTCCAGAACCACCAGTCCCCTCAGTGGCGCCACGATCAATCATTTCCTTCACCATCTTGGTGACAGTAATGGAATCATCGGTGGCATATATGATCATTTCTAGATCTCTGATATAATCCCTCACTTCATCGGGGTTATCCTTGTAATGGATGTCTATAGAAGCTAGAAGATTCCCTATTCCATGGAGGTGAAACCCCTCGCATAAATCCAGCCAAGCAGTTTCAGCACCACAGTATAAAATCTACCATGTTTGGATAGCCTCTGGTCGTAGATATTCAGTATGTGTACCAGAAGGCTATGAGGAAGGTCCTACAATCTTGGACTTAATTTTCTTCCCAGCTCCTACAACTACTGATAGAGAATAAGAAAATAAGACTTGTTTCTCTATAAAGGAATGGTGATTAAATTTCCACAATGAAGTAACTTACCAGGAGTTGATTAAGTGGGTCTTTTGATTCTGACTAGAGGATTATATCCAGGACAAGGTCGCTTTGCCGTTTTTTGTGCCTCATCATCTCCATATTGGGAATTCGGTGAGTCAGTCCTAGATAAGGAATCTGGTGAATCAGCTCCAGGTGGGGAAGTATCACCTTCATGAGGAAGAGTTTCTTTCTCTACAGTCCTCTTCCTTTTCCCCACCTGATAAACTGGGTGATTCAGAACCCCTCTAGGGTATGATGCTATCCAGTGCTCGGCATACCATTTAGTCAAGTTATTTGCCGCTTTATCAACTGGTAGCTCAAACACTGCCTCGGTCTTCTCCCTAGATGTCAGCAACCATAGTTGTCGGGCAACCATCGTATGTTTCTCTGACCTGACATGCACGGGGGGAGATAGAAATGTTTGCTGCAAACACTTGAATTAACATGAAAATCTATATGGATCATAGGCCTCGCATATAATCTCTCTGTCAATCCTAGCGAAAAGCACACCATCTATGCAGGCCAGCATGTATGCCCTTAATTCTTGACTGGTTGTTCAATCATCAACAAACCTCCTGGTTGGCGGATTCCATAAGGAAGGAAATTAAATTCCTTATACATGCTCAGACTCACCTTCATGTCATAAGAGTTGAGAGCTAGTGGAACAATTCCAAATAATGCCTGCACTGATAACTTGAAAGAACTTCCAAGAATCTATACTCTATTTTTTACATTATACATCCTGAAGTGAGTGGAGATCCATCCCCACAAAACTTGGAATGGTCCCACTATTCTCAAAGGAGACTTACCTATAAATACATGGAGTAATATCTTGTGAATCTTTGCTAAAATGGGGGTATCCAACCCAACCATTTTCCCCTCAGCCAATTTAGCTGCGATAACGAAGGTCCCTCGCCTGATGCCTCCCTTCGAATCCCTGACTGGCTGAAGATAAACACTGAGCCACATGGCCAAAAAGCCCACCAGATGATTCTTCTTTGGGATTCTCTGATTCACCTCATATCCCCACTTCTCAAATTCTCCTACTTTCAGAGTTGGCCAGAATCTTACAAGAGTACCCCTCTTCTCTGTTTTGGGGTAGGTAGTAGGACGAGTGTGCCTCTTCTTCTTGGATCCCTTCTCCTTTGATCGCTTCTCCTTCGAATCCTTCTCATGTTTCTCGATAAGAAACATATTCATCCACTCCTCTGGATGAATATCCTTTCTAGAATGAGTTAATGAGGTCTCTGAACTCTTGATCTTATGGAATATTTTCAATAATTATCGAGCTAAATCCAGAGTCTTATCTAAATAATTCCAAGTCGCCTTGGGAGGGATGAATTCATCATACATATCACCCAAAATTGGATCCCCTGAGATCTTTTGGACATCCCACAGATTGATGCCTACTTCTCCATGAGTCAGATGGAAAGAATTGGTTTCCGGGCTCCAATGGCTGAGTATCTCCGGTACAAAGTTATCATTCATGTAAACATATGTTTGCCCAGCCCAGACGGCTTCATATATCGCAACTCCTTCCAAATCCTCGACAAACTCTGCACAGGTTTGTCGCACCTAGTATTCCCACATCCAAGTTGGCTTTACACCTCCTCCAGGATGAAATTACCAACTTCTCTTCCAGCCTTTGGATTGATCCATCTGAGAGTTTTGGAAAATTGAGGGATAACAATGTGGTTGCAGCTCGGGCTTATGAGGTTTTAGATCTGGCATACAAGGGCTATGATATATCATATGGGCCTTCTCAACTATTCCAGCATTTATAAATGCTCCTCCACGTGAAATATTTACTGAAGAAAAGTTGGTGTAATTCTGAAACCAAGAAAGTGGGAGATAGTTCTTTGCCTCTGGAATGGTAACTTCTCGCAGATGACCATAGCCATACAAAGGCAGATAAATGCTCTGGGGGAAGTTACGATGATACTTCTTCAAATACATAGCCAAATCTGGGAGAGTTTTGTCGCAGAAGGTATAGTAATCATGGCCAATGATGCTCATTATATCGTCATTTCTCTTGCTATCCAATTCATCAGCCATTCCGATTATCTTGGGAACCATTGAATCTGCACAAAAGTTGAATAAATTAACTCTTAAATGGGTTGATTTTTCATAAAATTTGTGAAGATATTTGAAAAAATGGCTAAGGCATTAAGGCGCGCAATTCTAACTTTTGCGTGCAAGTATGGATGCATCGCGCAAGTATGGATGTGTCGCACAAGTCTAATTTTGGCACACAAGTATGGATGCGTTGTGCAAGTATGGATGTGTCGAGCAAGTTTTTTGCGTGCAAGTATCCCCGCGCAAGTCCAAATACCATGACGACAGTGTGATAGTGAAGAAATAGTGGAAAATAGAGTAACTTGCGCGACAGAAGAAACTTGCGTGGCGAGAGCTCGAAATATTGAAATTCGGTGCTTTGCGTGAGGAATGACCACGTATATATAGGCCAGGCCACACCCTTGCACGCCGATGCCTGCGCAGCTCAATACTTGTGCGCTGACCTCTATGCGCTCAACACTTGTGCTCTGCATTTTCCTTGGTTTTCTTCTTTTCCTCAGAGTCACATCTTCATTTCTTTCAGATCCAACTCTGAGGGGGGACTTTTGTTCATTCTCTTTTCCGTCACAGAGTCTAAAGGAATGAAAAGAGAATTACCTTGAACTCAAAGTGATTCATCCTTTGAAGAAACATCAAAAATTGACAAAGGCGTGAACAAAGATTCAAATGCACTTGGGTCGCGCAAGTTCCACCAAGTTCACGCAATTAAACTTGCGCGCCGTCCATTGGTCGCGCAGGTGACTTGCGCGCCCTCTTTGAAATTCGCCCAGGGTCCTCTCCAGCCTATAAATACCCCTGTGGGCCCCCCATAAAAATAGGAAAATTTTTCTAGAAACTCAGATTTGAGCTCCCGGTGCCCTAGACTCTTTTCGAAGCTTCCGAACACTTATAAGGTAATTTCTTACCTAGAATGGAAGATCTAAATAGAGGGAGTAAGGCCTAAGTGTTGAAACTCATCAACACTTGCGCACCTGAGTGGCCAGCCCTTAAGGGAAATGGCCACACTTGCACTCCGCCTTACCCCTTCAACAGAACTTGCGCGCCTCTCTTCTGGAAGCCTCTAGGGATAGTACTAAAGGCTTGAGCCAAGCTTCGGCCAAGTTCTACCATAAGGGTTGACCGGCGTGCAAGTATCCATGTGTCACGCAGGTACACCAGCGCGACCAAGACTTGCGCGCCCACGCAGGACTTGCGCGCCCCTCTCTTTTTGGGTGCCCTTCCTACCCATTTCACCTATCATATGCCTATCCACTTCTCCTATTCAAGATTCATCCTTCAAACCCCTCTTCAAATCCATTTATGGAATATTTCCTTTATTGGCTTCCTTATCTGAAAGGAATTCTGTGGAACATCTCTCAAAACCTAGTAATTTACACATCTTTATGACACTAAGGTTAGAGAGTTAATTCATTCAACCTCATCCTATAAGATGATAGAATCCTTAACCTGGGCCTCCTTTTCAGGAGTAATCCCCAGTAAAAGTTCTCTTAATTTGGGCATCCTCCTTAAGAGTAATCCCCAAGTCCCCTTACTTGGTCATCCTCCTTAGGAGTAAGCCCCAGTCATAATTTCTCAAGTCTGGGTTTCCTTTTCAAGAGTAAGCCCCAGTCTCAAAGTTCCCAAAATCTGGGGATCCTCCTAAGGAGTAAGCCCCAAACCATAATTCCCTTAACCTAGGCTTCCTTTTCAGGAATAAGCCCTAGTCTCAAAGTTCCCAAAATCTTGACATCCTCCTCAGGAGTAATCCCCAAACCATAATTCCCTTAACCTAGGCTTCCTTTTCTAGAATAATCCCCAGTCTCAAATCTAAAAATGTGGGCATCCTCTTTAGGAGTAAGCCCCAAGTCCCTTAATTCTAAAATTTTCTTAAACTGGGCCTCCTCTTCAGGAGTAATCCCCAGTCTTCAAATCCCTTTAACCTGGGTCTCCTCCTTAGGAGTAAGCCCCTGTCTTAATTTCTCTTAACCAGTCTTAATCTACTTTTTGATTTGGGCTTCCTTCTCACGAGTAAAACCCAATCATAAGTCCCCTTCTAATTTGGGAATCCTCCCTAGGAGTAAGCCCAAAGTTAGAGTATCCAAATGACAATAAAGTACATATTCCTTTATGGACCCTGTTCCCAAAATTCTTCTCTGAAATAAGACCTGATCTCTATTTGGGCAGTCATACATACATAATCCCCACATCATTTTCTATGATTTCATCTTTCGTGGCACAATTGTCTGGTTTCACCAATACCTCTTGTTTCTCACACCAAGCATGACTCGCATGATATTAGAGTGTAAAAGTAATTATGACATCTTTCTTTGAGCCATCAATCATACATAAACATTATACTCCCTTACTCGAACTATGTGGGTTCTGATTCCTTTTCTAAATAAAGGATATGTAGGTATCCCATCTACAGGTACGATCCCAACTCTGAAATAACCTATGTCCTTCTGAATGACAATAAACTTCAAGTGCCCAGCTGAGTGACTTTAAAACCAGTATGGTCATTATAATGACCAAGAGACTTTTATATAATGTATTAAAGGATACCATTGACTAAGAATCTCTAACAAATACAGATTATTCTCTATCGATGAAGAATCTCAAATACATATAAAAGATTCTCTAAATTTCCTACATATCAATCATTGATTGTCAGATCTAAAGGAAAGATCATTTTATACATGGTAATTTAATAAGGATTCAAGAAAATAACTTAAATCTATAAAGTGAGTCCTGGAGTAGAAAATAATTCACCTCAAAAAGGTGCGATGAATCCATCCTCCCATCCTCTCGAACAATGTAAATTCGTAAGTCTCATAGGTCCATAACTAATGAGCACCTACCTTTGGAAAGAGGGTCCAAATGGATATAGAATCATTGGATGTTTCTGTTTCTATGAACAAACCCATTAGAAACCGCTTGGAATGTTTGAACCTTAAATCAAAGAGGTCATTCCCAATTCTATAGGAAACATACACCACACAAAATAAATAAGTGGTGAATATGGTGTATGTCTCACGAAAGTAAGCATGTGATGGGAAACCCATACCTTGAGTCTGACTCATCACACACGTTCTTTATATTCCTAAATAATAAACTTATGTTAATTATTTTATTTACTAAGAAACATTTTTAAGTTTATTATTAACTTTATTTTACTTATTACCATGTTATATATGATTACTTAGTCAATTATGTTTATGTCAGATATTTTGATTATGTGTCAAAAACGACTTTGGTAGGTTGAATATGGTCAAAGAGGTTATTATTTAAACATATCCAGAATAATAATAATGATATAATTATCATATTTATACATAAATTATACTTTTAATACTAATAATTAAATATGGTTTTGAGAAATTAAGTATGTTACAATCATAGAGACGGTAGGTCGTATGTACGCATGCGTAAGTTTTCCATTTTTCAATGATCATTATGGAGAGGAGGTAAGTAATTTTTTATCTTTATAAAATGATAATAATATAAAAAATACCATATTTTTTATAAATATACTTATATATATTATCCATATTGTGTGGTGATGGAAAGAGAGTCACATATCTTTGTGCAGGCGATAATCCACATGTACACAAATGACGTTATCATCTTTCAGTGAGTGAAAAGGTAAGAAAGAGAATGATATATTATCTTTTAAAAAGGTTAACTATGTCATTAATATCATAATTATTTCATTTATATCACATATAATCCTTAAATATATCCTTATCACCTTCCATGTTAAGAATTAGTGAAAGAAGAATCACATCGCTTCGTGAGATGGTGGTTCGTCAAACACACAAGCGACATTACCATATCCCCTAAGGAATGGAAAGTAAAAACATATATATGATATAATGAATAAATAGGTATAATTATTTTAAAATATCATATATATATATATATATTATATCCATCATTATAACCAATCGTGAGAGGTGGTAATGGAAAAACGAATGACATCAGTTTGTGAGGCAGTAGTCCGCCATACACACGAATTATGATTTCATAACTCATTTGATGGAAGTGGGAATATTTTTAGGTAATTACCTTAACATAAAAACATATAAGTATATTAAATATACTGATTTTATTATATAATCATGATTTAATAATAATTTAATGATGTCTTGTAAGAAATAAAATAAAAATTCTCATTGAAGAACGTTACCTCTTCTTCGGGTAACCTCCTTAGGTTTGCAATGAAAGCCTTAAAAGGTGGTATTTTTTCCCAAAATAAGTATTATATGAAGATTTTATAGAGTTTTAAAGGTTACTTGGGAAGGAAGTTTCTGAAACAAAAGGGTTTTAATGTGTTAATAAGAGAGAAGACGGGGTGGCCTTTTATAAGTGAGGTGTGTGTCACACTTGTAATTTTTGAAAAGAAAAAGGTTTACCCATGTTTTTCACATTACAATGGGGTAAAAAAATGGATTATTAATAATAATACATTATAATGTCTAAATATGGACATAAAATATATTTTAGACAAGTTTTTATATCATTTTAACCCTTATATTTTTATTTTAATCCCCTAGTAAAACCATTTTAACCTTAATTGGGGTAATTAATTTTTATTATTTTCACTATTCATCATGATAAGAAATTAATTTGACCTTATTATATAATATAAATTATTATTATTTAAAATATGAAATCCATTTTTATAAATTTCATTCATAGAAGTGTAAAATTTTAATTTAAAATTAACCTCGCAGATGCGATGAGAAAGCGGTTTTCCAAGAGAAAATGTTTAAAAGTTTACAATTTTTTTATATCAAAATTATATAGGAAAATTATTATAATGAGATAAATTATATTAATGTATATATAATTTCATGAATTTTACTATAAAACCAATTTAAAGTATAATTTAACTTTATAAATAATTTAAACAAAAAGGTATTTTTCAATTAAAATTCAGTATTTTTCATTATTCATCAAAAAATGAAACTTTTCAGAAAAATATAAAAAATTAACCATAAGATAATTATTATATAATGATTTCATACCCTAAAATTTAACGTGTAGTTTATAATGGTGATGTTTAAATAATAAAATTCTAATAGATTATCACATTTTGTTCAAACCTACTGTTGCATACATTGAAAGCTATCGAAGAGATTTAATTTATTTATAAATAAATATACCATAAATTCTTGGGATGTTATATTCTCTTCTATTCTAGGTGTTTTGTTTCATATATCCTATTTAATGTGATGTTCATATTTTTAATTGTCAGGGTGTTACATCCTACCCCCTTAAATAAATTGTATCCTCTCAATTTAATCTTGATCTCAGTAATCAATGGTTTTTAATTTTAGATTACCTTTATTAAAATCCCACATTGTGATTAGGGTTGATAAAAAATCCTCTTGATAAGAGATAAAGGATATAAAAAGTTCATGTGGAATAACACATAACTAGGTTTCAAATTATAAGAACTTCATAGGTGAGTGAAGATATAAACATGGAAGAAAAGAGTAAATAATTATAGAGTGATAGAGGACATTGATCACAATAAATTGAATGATCAATGGAAAGTAAAGGACCTCAAATCCATAAATCTATGATGATTTAAAAGACCATAAATTTAACATAAATGATTCTATTAGGATAACACTTTGTTTCAATATCCTTTTCCTAGAGTTGAGGAATTAATTTACCATATAGTCCTCAAATATATGAAAATATGCTTACTTGATATATTTCTATCTCATGGGCACAATTTCATCTTTTGGTTGTTCTTATATCATTTTCAACTTAATTTATTACTATAATAAATGAATATCCAAGATTAATTTTTTATTTCTGAAGCACTAAAAGTATATTTTAACGGATCATAAGATCTATAAAAGAGTAAGAAAATATTCCTCCTCTCTTTACAAAAACAAAAATGGTTAGCACAAGTTATCAAATAACACCCAAAGTTCAACTTAATACATTCTATATATAGTTAACCTTAAGACTCATCCAAAATATTTCTACCCAAATTCAAAGTCCAAATTTTTTGAAGTAATGTCACTAAATCAACATTATATTACCTAAACAGTATAAAGTGGATCTTAATGTCACATTCCAAATACATGAATACCTTGATTACTATAAAAATTTAATGAAAACATTATCAATTTGTTGAATATATTCCACCAAAAAATAATTGTAGTAAAATCCCACAAATATGACATAAACCATGAAAACTCTAACCAATTTCCGGGTCACAAACACTATCCCATAAACATTTCACAATTATCTCAACATCTATAACATATTAATTGTTTTCCTACCTCAATCGTGTTTTTTCCAAGAGATTCAACTTGTCACCAAATCAATTTTCTTGGTCATCAGTACTATTCAACATATGCTCTCAAATACTTTAATAAATGATATTTTAGTACAATAATTATAAATTTAATGATTCTTATAATGATAATGTAATTAATAAAATAATTTTAGAACATATTTTATAGATCCAAATATACAATCACATTAATAATTCTACTTTGTTTGTAGTAATAACACAATCTTGAACTTAACACCTTAACTCATTTTGAGGTATTTTCCCTTGACGTTTGAGGCATTCATTTACGTAATACCCTATATCCTTATAGTATAGGCATAAAACATAGGAAGATTATTTCTTTCCTTTGAAATCATAATCATGGTGAAATTTTTCTACACACTTGAAGAAAAGTCTTTTTCCATTTAAGCATATACCAATGTGGTTCTTTACATAGGTATCACTTATTGTAAAATCTATCTTTCCCTTCTCCCTTTTATTCATTTTTTGCTATTTCATCCTCTTCTTCTCTTTCATCCCTTAAAATATATAATACTTGGAAAATTATTTCTTTGCCTTGATCGCACATGATATTATATGCTCATATGATGAGAATGTTTGGGATACTAGTGCCTTTAGAAATATTGTCTTAATCCCATCAAATAAATGATTATTATTACTCTTTGGACTATGTGTGTTTATGAAATTTCCATTCCTTTCCCTAGGTTCCATTTTTAAATAATGTAATACACTATATTAGATCATAACATCATGGAACATAATATATAATCCTAAAACTTGTGAAAAACATAACATAAACTGAAAAATTTATGCATAGATAATCTCATTATCATAAACACGGTTTCTTTGGGAATATCTTTATTTTTAACTCCTTCACAATGGTTTGTAATGAAAATATGATTTATCCTAACAATGTTCCACAGAAGTTTCAAACCAAATGCACAGTAAGGCCCATTTTCATGCACTAGGTGATTATTGGGTCAAGATCAATGCACCCTTTTTGAAGTTATTAACCCTAGGTACATTTGTGTCAGAACTAAACCCACTTGTAGTATGTAGATAGAGATGTATTTTCTAGAAAAAACCGAACAATATTTTCCTTAACAAAACATTAGGATGTTCTTCTATACATATCATCAAATTATATCATAGGATTTTATTTCCTAATCTATGTTTTCCTCAATCTAGTTTCCAAGGATTCTACTAAACATCTTCTGATACCAAATGTATCATCCCCAACCCCAGTAACCTAGAGCTAGTGTCTACTTAATTACATTGACACTGTATACAAGGTATCAAACCCCAAAGTACTGAACAGTTTAATAGTATTTGTAAAGTGGATACATACTTGAAATTCACTTTATATTTTAAAACATAAAATACACAAATAATTTTCTTTGAGAATGGAATTATTCCCTTTAGCACAACCCTTCATATAAATCAAAATATACTTCCTCATATCTTTGAAAAAATAAAACATAAGAAAGGAGTGATATTAGAAGATCAATAAGGGTAAGAGTACAACATAAGCTATGAATAAATAAGGCATAATCTATATGGTGATGTAAATAAATGAAACACATTCCATTTAATCAACAACATGAGCACAATATGGTAGGAATTAATGTTGATAAAATAATTTCATATAAATAATCACATGAGAATGAAACTTAACCATGAATATTCTAGCTAATAGAATAATCACATGTAATACTAATAACTGAATTCATAATGACAGAATGAGTAATACTTTCCCTAATTAATAAACATAATCATAAACCATCTAGATTAAATTGAATGGTATCAAAATAGTACATCCCCGGTCAAACTAATTATAAACCATCTTGAGAAATAATAATGATTGTATCATTGGATTATATCCCTATTAAAACATAAGTAACACCAAATGATTTATTATTAGTTATAAACTAATTTTGAATGATCACTTGGAACATTCCTTGAGGAAAATAACTTTTCTTTGAAAATCACCCTTTTTATTTTAAAACTAGAAAATTCATAAATTATTTTCAAAATATTTTTCTTTAAAAATCACTTTTAAAAACTAAAAATTTAAAAAATATTAGGAAAAAATTTTCATTTAAAAGAACCTTATAAAATTTCAAATGAATAATAAAATAAATGAAAATCATGATGGAGGGTAATTTCATACAAGCCATATAAGTAAAAAAGAACATTCCTTTTTCACTATAAAAAGGTTAAAAAGGTGTCTTGTTCGGAAAACAACAAGAATATTTTTTTAAAACCATTTTTATGAAATTCAAATATGGCTAAAAATTTATTTTATAATTTATTTTTAGAATTATAGAACATTTTTGAAAACATTTTTAGAAAACATGGTTTTGGAATAAAAATGATTTTCAATCGAAGAGAGAAATAATGTTGAATTTTCTTAAAAATATGTCCTTAATCATTTCAAGTACCAAAGAGATTAAAAATTGTATTATTACTTAAAAAAAGTTAATAAATAACTATATTTTAATAAAATATATTTTATTTAAGATATAAATATAAAATAATTCCCCCAGGTGATACTTAAACAAAAACAATCCCAAATAATTATGATATTGTGAAATAAACCCTTACCACTTTATTAACTTTTGTATCATAAGACCCATGAAATAAATAACATTAAATGAAACATTAAAAACCATAAATATAAATAAATTCATGATATAAAATACAAAAAATGTTATTATAAACACCACATAAAATAAATAAGTGGTAAATATGTCGTATGACTCATAGAAGTAAAAGTGAGATGAGAAACCCTTACATTGAGTCTGACTCATCACGTGAGTCCTTTATCTTCCTAAATAATAAAATTATTTTAATTATTTACTTTCTTTAGAAACATTTTAAATTTTATTAGTCCTTTTATTTCACTTATTACCATGTTATATATGATTACTTATTCAATTATGTTTATGTTGGATGTTTCGATGATATTTGGATTATATGTCAAAAATGACTTTGGTAGGTTGACTATGGTCAAAGAGATTATTATTTAAACATATCAAAAATAATAATAATGAAATAATTATCACATTTATAAATAAATTATACCTTTAACACCAATCATGAAATATGTTTTTGATAAATTAATTACATTATGATCATGGAGATGGTAGACTGTATATATGCATGAGTAACGTTTCCATTTTTCAATGATTATTATGAAAAGGAGGTGAGTAATATTTTATCTTTACAGAATTATCATAATATAATAAATAAAATATTATTTCTTTAAATATAATTACATATATAATTATGTGCTTTGGTTATTAAAATAGAGTCACATCACTTTGTGAAAGCGGTAGTCCACATGTATATAAACGACATTATCATCTTTCAGTGAGTGAAAAGGTAAGAAATAAAATGATATATTATATTTTAATAATTATAAATATGTTATGAATACCATAATTAAATAATTTATATCACCTATAATCATTAAATTTATCCTTATCACCTTCCATGTCAAACGTTATTTAAAGATGAAACACATCGCTTCACGAGGCGGTGGTCCACCGTACACACGAGTGACGTTATCGTATCCCCTACGAAATGGAAATGAAAAAGGTATATGTGATATAATTACTCTAGAGGTATAATAATGTTCTAAATATAATTTATATAATTTATATACATTATCATCCCCAACCATGATAGGTGGTAATGAAAAAATGAACGACATCAATTTGCGAGGAGGTAGTCCATCGTACACACGAATGATGATTTCATAACCCATTTAATGGAAGTGAGGATAGTTTCAGGTCATGAAATTAACATAAAAACATATAATTAAATTTAATATAATTATTTTATTATATAATAATGGTTTAATAATAATTTTAAGATAGTGTATGAAGAAATAAAATGAAAATGCTCATTAAAGAACGTTACCTCTTCATCGAGTAGCCTCCTTAGGTTTGCACCAAAATAATTACAAGGTTGTATTTATGACAAAAAAAAGGCTTCTAGGAAGAAGGTATGAAATTTTTGAGGTTATCTAGGTAGTTATTTGATTAACCAAAATGATTTTAAGTTTTCAATAAGAGATAAGATTGGGTGACCTTTTATAAGTGAGGTGAGTGGCACACTTGTGATTTTTTAAATGAAAAAAGAATAATTAAAATTTTCACTTGAAAAAAGGGTCCAAAATAGAGTATTATTGATACTTAAAAATTATAGAATCCTAATATGGCTAGAAAATATATTTTAGACAGGTTTTTAGGTAAATTTAACACATATATTTTTAGTTTAACCTCCCGATAAACCCATTTTCACCTTAACTGTGGTACTTAATTTTTACCAGTTTCACTATTCATTATGGTAAAGAAGTAAGTTGAAATTATATAATAAAATAAATTATTATTATTATAAATATAGAATACATTTTTATAATTTCCATTCACATAATTGAAAAAATTTAATTAAAATTAATCCCACAGACGTGATGAGAAAGTAGGTTTTCAAAGAGAAAATATTCAAAAGTTTACAAAGTTTTTAATTAAAAATTCAATATAAAAATAATTCCAATGACAAAAATTGGATTAATAGATATATATTTGAACAAATTTTAATTTAAAACCAATTTAAAATATAATATAACTTCATAAATAAATGAATCAAAAAGTCTGTTTTCAATTAAAATTCAGTATTTTTCACTATTCATCAAAAAATAAAACTTTTCAGAAAAATAAAAAAATTTCACCATAATATAATTTTGATATTATAATTTAAAAAATTAATTTTATTTTTTCAAATAAATCTTTTAAAATTGGTAAAAATTAATTATAAATTATGTGCACAAAGTATGACTAAACTGCCTTTCAGAAAAATACAATTTTTCAAATAACATTTCTTTTTCTTTCAAATATTTATAATTTTTTCTATAATCAGTGGATATCAATTTTATTTATTTTATTCATTTTTAAACCATATAATTTATATAATTTAGTTATTACTATTCATTCCTTTCAATTTAATGGCTAGGTTATAATAGTAATGTTTAAATAATAATATTTTAATAGAGTATTGCATTTCATTCGAAACCGGTGTTGCATGCATTACAAGATATAAAAAAGATTGAGTTTATTTAAAAATAAATTTATCATAAATTATTGAGATGTTATATTTCCTTCTACACTTGATGTTTCATGTCGTACATTCTATATAATGTGATGCTCATCTTTTAAAATCTAAGGGTGTTACACTACCGAAAACCAACATTTTTTTTCTAAAACTCCAAAAGACTTAGAAAAACACCCAAAAAGGAAAAAAATGTATAATACATAATTGAAATAGGGTAAAGGGATGTTAAATCCTCGCCACTACCAATTTATGAACAATAAAGTAGATATCTACAAGGCTTGAAATACAAGGCCTCAAAATGAGCTATTCTAATAGAAAACGAGTAACTATTATTGTAAGAAAACTCAACCATTCCCAAATGGTCATCCCAAGATCCACCAAAGTCAGAAATTCAAGCATGTAGAATGTCCTTAAGGATCTTTATATCTCATTTTATCTAAAAATCTATCTACAGATAACATTCCATACTTAAATATACTTGGGATCTCAGTGCCTATTATATGACTCTCTAAAAATAATAAGTGAAACAAGGATCCCTATCATAGACTATAACATAAGGAAATTTATAAAAATGGAAAATATATTTTACAAGAGACTACTTAGGTCCTCAAATTTTGTTGAGTCTCGAATGAGTATAAATTGATCCAATTTGGTCAACCTATCGATCACTAACCATGTTAAATTCTTCTTATGAGGGGTATTTGGAAACCCAACTATAAAATCCATAGAAATTCTTTCCCACATACAAGTTGGAACTAAAAGTGATTTAATAAAACTTTAAGGTTTTTGGTGCTCAACCTTGACCAATTAGAAAGTATACCAATGAGAAAAAAATTCAGCGATGTATCACCTCATACCTAGCCACTAGAATCATCGCCACATATGATAGAACATCTTGATGATTCTAGGGTTCACTTCCCATTGATAATTATGGAAATCCCCTATAATATCATTTCTAATAGGAAAATTTACAATAAAACAATTTCAAAAACATGGGATACCCTCCAAAGATAACTTACACTTACCAGTAGTCTCCCCAACACAAAGAGAGTCCCTAACACCCCAAAATTCATCGTCAAGATGTTGATCCTGAAGAATCATCTTGGGAAGAGTGGAGGTCAACTGAATGTTCATAAAACAAACTAGGTCACATACTCTCAGACCCCCAAATGAAACTGAGTAAAGAGAGAAATCAAATTCCACTCTTTTCATGATTCTTTCACATATTGGTTTAGAAGTTTCTTGCTCAACACATCAAAAACGAAATTTCCCTTGCTAGGGGTATATAAAATGTTAAAATCAAAATACAATAGGTACTCCACCTAATTCCTCTTTCAAAGGTTCAAATATTTTTGAGAGAAGATATAACTCAATATTTTATGTTTTAAATAAACTGTATACCTTTCTTCGAAAAGGTAATGCCTTTAAATATTAAGATCATGAATCACAACTACAAGATCAAGATAATGGGTTGGATAATTATTCTCATGTGACCTAATATGCCTGTAACCATAGGTTACCACACATTCATCCTATATAAGAATGAAACTCAAAATCGAACTTGATGTGTCACAAAATACCACATAGCCCTACCTAGAATATGAAATATTCAATTCTATAACATATGAAAAAATATGTTTCAACTCATAAAAATAACTATGAAATTTTACATCCTAGAAGAACTTCACTCCCTTTCGAGTGAGAACGGTCATTGGAGATACCAACTTTGAGAAATATTTAACAAACCTATGGTAATACCCCCACAATGACCAAGGAGATTCATATATTAAAATATTTATGTAGTTTATCCTATATTATATAATCATTCACCTTCTCAAGATCGATTAAGATACCATGTTTTGAGACCACATGTCCCATGAACTCCACTTCTCGAATCCATAAATTACATTTTGAAAGCTTCATGTAAAGTCATCAATTTATCAATGTTTCTAGAACTACTCTCAAATGATGCACATGATAGTCATCGATTTCAGAGTAAACTAATATTTCATCCATAAATACAACTTTTGAATAAGTTGAGGTATTCATGGAATATCCTATTTATCAGTTCCATAAAAATTACAGGAGAATTGGTCAAACCATAAGTCATAATAAGATAATCATAATAGCCATACCTACCCCTGAATGTAGTATTATGAATTTCATATTATTTAATTCTTAACTAGTGATAACCAAATCAAATATCAATCTTTGAGAACCACTCCACACATTACAACTGGTCAAATAGATAGAAAAAAGCACAGGTTCCTCCCTAGGTGATACACTTGTGCGTACAAAACATTTTTCTAGAAAATCATCCAACTAAGACTTAAACTATTTCAGTTCAGTGGGTATCATATGATAAGAAGAAATTGATACCAGTTTAGTACTAGGTAATAAATCAATAGAAAACTCCACCTATCTTACTGGTGAGAAATTAGATAAATCAGATGGAGACATATTAGAAAACTTAATGAAAACTAGAGGGAGAACATCAATCAAATATTCTCATTCTGAGACAAAAGAATACACCAATATTTCCATACCAAACTCCAGAAAATAAGGTTCAAATCTACTTGACCTTAGGTTCTATTCTCCCTAAAAAACACGACACACCCCATTAGGTGTAGTAAAGTAGACTCACAAAAGATAACATCCAGTCCAAGACTTATCAGTAATCAGGAAATCCATCCTGAAAATGACATCTAGAGGTTTCATGTTGAGAGCCATAAAATTATAGTTAATTTCAATCTCTGGTAGAGAGAAAATTCTAGATGGACAATGGATACCCTTCTCTATCTTTGTTCTGAGGGGCATAGTAATATCCATCACATAAGAAAAAATATCCATAGAAAGATTTATTAAATCAATAACATGAGTCAATATTAATGAGTGACATCCACCGGTATCAAATAAAGTAGTCACTAAAGATGAATCTATAGTTATAGTACCTCTCACGGTCACTAGACCTACATCATATTCCTCTAGAGACTCTTCCATTTCATGAAGAAGCTTCAATCCATATGTCTGTGGCTAGAACCCCTTTGTTCTTGAAGCATTTGATTAAGACACAATAATTTTAGGCGTTGATGATCCCATGCCACTGCGTAGAGTAGAAAATACATGACAGAACTTATGTAGGTGACCTAAGAATACACATGAACTATAGATATTGGGTGCCTTAGTGAAAACCCATTTTAAATTCCCAACCCTACCACACTATAATAAAGTCATACGAACTCTTCCAGGAACTACTAGAGGTCGGGATAATGCTTGATATTATAATCCCCTATGAGACTCATCACACTTTCTATTTCCTTTAACAAAACTACCACTGTTTCCCTCTGGAATTGGGGATGACCTCGTTGATTTAAGGTTCAATCATTCCAATCGGTTTATAACGGGTTTGTTTGTAGAACCAGAAACATCCAATGATTCCATATCTATTTGGACCTACTTTCCAAAGGTAGGAGCTCATTAGTTGTGAACGGATGAGACTTAATAATTTGCATTGGTTGAGAGTATGGGAGTTCGGACTCATCACACCTTTTTAGGATAATTATTGTCTACTCCGGGACTCTCCTTATATATTTAAGTCATGTTCATGAATCCTTATTAAATTACCAAGTATAAAATGATCTTTCCTTTAGATCTGGCAATCAATGATTAATATGTAGGAAATTTAGAGAATCTTTTATAAGTATTCTATGTTCTTAATCAATAGATAATCATCTGTATTTGTTAGATATTCATAGTCAATGGTATCCTTTAATACATTATATAGATATCTCTTGGTCATTATGATGACCATTCTGCTTTTAAATCCACTCAGTGGGGCACTTGAAGTTTATTTTCATTCAGAAAGACATGGATTATTTCAGAGTTGGGATCGTACCAGGAGATGGGCTACCTACATATCCTTTATTTAGAAAAGGAATCAGAACCCACTTAGTTCGAGTAAGGGAGTATGAGGTTTATGCATGATTGATGGCTCAAAGAAAGATTTCATAATTACTTTTGCACTCTAAGCTCACGTGAGTCATGCTCGGTGTGAGAAACATGGGGTATTGGTAAAACCAGACAATTGTTCCATGAATGATGCAATCATGAGAAATAATGTGGGGCTTATGTATGTATGACTGCCCAGATAAATAAAGGTTAGGATTTACTTCAGGGAAGAAACCTAGAAACAGGTTCCATAAAGGTATATGTACTTTATGGAGATTTGGATACTCTAATCTTGGGGCTTACTCCTAAGGAAGATGCCCAAGTTAGTAGGGGACTTATGATTGGGTTTTACTCCTGAGAAGGAATCCCAGATCAAAAGTAATCCCAGGTTAACGGAATTATGGTTGGGGCTTACTCCTGAGGAGGATGCCCAAATTAGGGGACTTGGGGCTTACTCCTGAAGAGGATGCCCAAATAAGAGAACTTGGACTGGGGATTAATCCTGAAAAGGAGGCCCAGGTTAAGGGAAATTATGACTGGGGATTACTCCTGAAAAGGAGGCCCAGGTTAAGGGAAATTATGACTGGGAAATATTCCTAAAAAGGAGGCCCAAGTTAATGGACATTTGGGGATTATTCCTAAAGAGGATTCCCAAATAAGAGAACATGGACCAAGGCTTACTCCTAAAAATGAGGCCTAGGTTAAGGGAAATTATGACTAGGGATTACTCCTGAAAAGGGGTCCCAGGTTATGGTTCTCCAATCTTAAAGGATGAGGTTGAATGAATGAAATCTCTAACATTAGTGACATAAAGATGTGTAAATCACTTGGTTTTGAGAGATGTTCCACGGAATTCCTTTTAGATAAGGAATTCAATAAAGAAAACATGCCATAAATGGCTTTTAAGAGTGTCTTGAAGACTGAATCTTTAATAGGAGAGGTGGAATGGCATAAGAGAGGTGAAATGGGCAGGAAGGGAACCCAAAAATAGAAGGGCGTGCAAGATATAAGGGGGTCGCGCAAGTACTGCTTGGGCGCGCAAGTCTTGGTCACGCAAGTATACTTGAATGATACCTTTATACTTGGGTGATGGTTAACCAGTAGGGTAATACTTGGGAGATCCTTGACCAAAGCCTTTAGAATTATCCCGAGGTACTTCTAGAAGAGTGGCGCGCAAGTTTCAATGAGTAGGTGTAACGCCCCTACCCCAGCTACCTAGAGTCGGTGCATTACTTCATAACATTGGCATGATCACAAAAGATCAAGTCTCGAAAGACCGATTAGTTTAGTATCCTTGGAAACACTAGATACATTCATAAATGTTACATTACATCACAAAGTGAAAAACTATAATAACATAGTCTCCATAGTCCACACTTCTATCCTCTTCGGACTATCCCTGCAGGTCATTCATAAAATACTTCTTCACATCCTGGAAAATATTAAAACATTGAAAGGGGTGAGCTCGGATGCTCAGTAAGGTTAACAATAATGCGGAAGCTTTCATAAATAAACATTAACATTTAAGGCAATGTATAACAAAAACAAAAGCCTTTTAAACATGAACTTCAACATAATATGGCAAAAGTAAAATGAGATAATGCCATTCACTTCTTCACATGGATATTCTACTGGTCGAATAATCACATGCAATATCAATAACCACTTTCATAATGATGGAATGCATAATGCCAGACTATCATAAGCACGTAGTCAAGGCCTCGTGCCAAGACCACAAATAAGATTTTGTCAAGGCCTCGTGCCAAGACACTAGTTTGTCTCATGAGACCTGCCGATGCATCGAGGAGCTATAGCGGGCTCCACCCGTCACTTATTAAGTCCAATGCATTCCTCATATGAATAGTTTTTAACATATCATAAACCATAACATAATCGTATCACATAAAACATGCATAAAGGAAACATAACATTTCCACATTTAAATCACAAGATATCAATACAACACGTTGATATAATAAAAACTTTTTAAAAACCATTTTCAATACCAAAATAAAATAAAGTTAAAACTTTGTATTTATTTTTCATTAAAAAAAAGATGGCTTGTAGAGGAAGCCGAAACTCAAATAATGGTCACGGCGGCGGAGAAGTCGTTGTCGCCTCATAAGTACGGAAATAAAAACATTCCCTTTTTGTTGTTTAGTAAAACGTTTCGTATAAAAAGATTCCTTTTGAATATACTTAAATGTCAAAGGGGTTTATACACCGTATAAAAGAAAGTTGTGTATAAAACCAAATATGCCTCAATGAAAGGAGATTGAGACGAAGTCCTTAAAAAGATCATTTTTAAAATAAAATAGATCTATTATGTGTATTCACTATAGGTACACATAAAGAAAGTAAAAATACAAAATAGGACATAATAACATCATGACATAATTTGAAAGTAGGAGATTAACCCAAAGAACGAAAATTGGGTTAAGAAGTTCTCTTACCTTGCGTCCTGTCCTGACTCGACCGTTCTTTAACCTCCTAAATAATAAACTAGAGTTAATTTATATTTACTTAAGAACCTTTTTCATGTTCATTATTCCTTTTATATCCCTTATTACCATGTTATTAACATTATTTAATTATTTAAGTTAATAACGGTCGTTTTATCGATCTTTGGTACTTGAGTCAAAAAAAAACTTCTTATAATTACAAGTTGTTCATGTGGTGAAATATCCATTATATCCAGAATTATATTCCTGATGTAGATATCATATATATCATATATATATACAGTATATACATTCATTCATAATGTCACGTAACATTTAGAGGTAAGAAATGAAATGCACCGTTCATGGAGACGGTAAGCCGTACGTACGCATGAACGCTACTTTCATTTCTATTTCGTATTTAATGGAATGAAATCATAATGATATAAATGTATAATATAATTACAGTATAATATAGTGTATAATACCATTTACTCCATCCTTTATACATCCCACATATGACATTAACGATTCAAATCACTTTGAGGGGGCGATAGTCCGCACTTCCTAAAATGAAATTATCGCGTTTACCCATAATGGAAATCATAAAGTATGCCAAAAATGAGAAATACAGAAGCATAAATAAAACATAAACATATTATATATCATATATAAATATAGTGACATCTTAATGGCCACCTTTGAAGGTGTTATATGAGTGTTGAACAATCATCGTTTCGTGAGACAGAAATTCGCCATCCATAGAAACCGTATGTTCTTTAACCATTAGATGTAGGTGTGTGTAAGTTTAGCTCGAATCCTTCTTATAACAACATCCTAGTATATTGAGGATACTGGTTTTGTTACAAAATAAATGAATAAAAAGAGTTTAGGGGGTTGGAGAAGAAAAATAAAACAAAACAACATTAGAGAAGACATTACCTCAAAATCGGGTAACTCTTTTTGATTTGAGCCAAAGGCTTACTTGAGAAGAGTTCTGCCCAAAGTGATGATTATAGGAGTAATAGGAGGAAGTTGGGAGAGTATTTGGGCAGAGGTTGGCCGAGCCAAATGGCTTGAAGGTGTGAATAAGGTGGGAGAGGTGGGGGCCTTTTATAAGTGGAGAGGAGGGGCTCTTTTGGAAAGATTGAAATGTTACATTATTATACATTGCTTTTCGGATTCTAAAGGTCCCACACTTATATAATTCGTGGCTAAGGTGATAAGGGTTCAAAATCGCCTCATCCAATAGGCTTTGGACAAGTGTATTCCTTGGATTTTTCATTATCTTCTCATTTTATTTAAATCGTTAAATAATGAGGTCATCGATGCATCATAATGATGTCATAAATAATTTAATTTATTTAATTTCTAAAAATTATAAAATAAATACTATGATGTAGGAAATCTTTTTAGATTTCTAATGAATATTTATAGTCAAAATTTGGACTTGTGTAACCCCACTTAAAAACTGTTTTAGTAAAACAACTCATGTTTGTGTCAATTTAATTTTAACATTAAATAAATATATATTAATGTCATTTTCCAACTAAAGTGGATCCATGGGGTCCCCAAGTTGACCCATGGGTTTTCTTGGTCGGCCATGACTCATCCAATAGTAGTAGGACAAGTGTCATGCTCATCTCATATTATTAAAACATTATTTGTACCTTAAACTACACTAATTACCTCTAATCGCGATTAAGAACTTAAAAGTTACTATTCACCAAAAAATTATTTTAATCTCATTGAACCACATTTTACTTCTTAATTACAACCATGTATGTCGGATTTTTGAAAATCAAATCACAGAAGTGGTAATATTTCATTTAAACGAAAAATCAGTTATTTAACTACCACTTAGTGGTTTCACTATTCATCAAAAATTGAAGTTTTTCAGAACAAGGCCAAAATTTCACCCTAAGCTATAACTGATATTCCGAATTCAAAAATAATGTCTATTTTACAAAATTCCAAACATATAAGTTTCATTAATTAATTTTATAATTAATTCCCGCTGTTACGACAAATAGCGTGTTTTTAAGAAACAATTTATATCAAAAGATTGGCAATTGTTTATATCCAATTTCAATGTTAAATTAATTCTAATGACCACCATTGGATAAAATGGTAAAAATATATTCTAATTATACCTTAAAAACACTAAATAGTTTAATTTATCATAATAAATTATTTTGATTAAAAAGTTGTTTTAAGTATTTTTCACTATTCATAAAAAATTAGAAGTTCTCAGAAAAATACCAAAAATTCAACATAGGCTAATTTCGATATTCCGAATCCAAAAATGAAGTCCATTTTGAAATATAAAATTTCTATAATTTTAAAAAGTGGTTATTACTATTCATAACGGCTACTTCGATTAGTCGCGGTGTTTTAGAACTTGAAGTTGCGTACAATTCAAGCTATTGCATTATTGAATGAGAAGCGTATCGTGGAAGCTCGGGGTGTTACATTCTCCCCTCCTTCAATAAATTGCGTCCTCGCAATTTGAAATTTTTCTTTGAAAATAAAAGGTTGAAAACAGAAAATACCTTTGAGGAAAACCCACATCGGAAATAAGGTTAATAAATATATAACATTAAAAGAAAGCAAGATAAGTACAAAGGTCACCCGATATAGCCCATTATAGGATTCTATGAAAATATGGATATGGAGGAGAAACAAACCATCAAGGTATGATGGAGAGTTATAGAAAACAGGATTAGGAGAAAGTTTAACCACAAGAAAATCACAAACTTGTGATTGGTTAAACGGTCATTGAATCCCCAATTGGAAAAGTTAACCGACAACATTTTTGTTTTAAGTTACCTTTTATAATGTTGAGGAATTTATTTAAGAGATTTACTAAGAACGTAAGGGAATATACATATTTGTTATGTATACTTTCATTCGTTAATAAATTTTTACCACAAACCCATCTTTTACTCCAAATGGTAACGGAACTCAAAAATATTCTATTTATACTAATTGTATAAGGTTCCAAATGTTAACACATACCATTTAGATTAGTAAAATTATTTTGTAACAACCAGGGACTTCCTGTAGGCTAGTGGTAGGAAATAAAGGCTTGTCGCACTATGGTTGTGGGTTCGATTCCTGCAGCTTTGTCCGACGCGACGGGTTATGCCCCACCCTGCAGGTTGTCCTTTTCCTAAAACTATAGTATCATAATATTCCAAAAATAATCTTCATAAATTTTTTAACCTTAAAAAATACTATCCAAAGATCAACTTAATCCACTCCAACCATTGTAGTTATCCAAAATACCTCTGTCCAGACTTTCTCTAAAAGGTCTCTTAATTCCAAAATCAATTTATCAGATTCCCCAAACAAAGTAAAGATTCTCTTATTGTCACATACTAAAAATATAATTACCTTCATCATATTAAAACCTTACTGAAGTCAACAAGTACTGTAGTACAATCCTTATATATATATATATATATCACATTATTCTAATAACCAAAATATAATCCATGAGTCCAAAAGCACCAGTACATTAGTTATTCTGCTTCAACTGTAGTAACAGCATAAGATTGTCCTTGATCCCTTGGCCTTTTGTGAGGTAATTTTCCCTGATTCTTAGGACATTCATTTGCATAATGCCCCATTTCCCTACAATTGTAGCATTCAACTTTGACATCCTCTTTCTTTCCCTTGCAATCACGAGCCTGGTGACCCTTTTCTCCACATTTATAACAAACTCCCATTCCTTTTAGGCACGTACCAGGGTGATTCTTCCCACAATTATCACATAATGGAAAATCCTTCTTTCCCTTTTTCCCTTTATTTGTCTCTTGTTCCACCGTTCTCTTATTCTCTTGCTTTACTTTGTTGTCATAAGACTTAGAAAATTCCTTTTCTGTCTTGATAGCACATGAGAAAATATCTTTGTATGTTGAGAAAGATAGTGATACTAAAGCTCTACGGAGAAATGGTTTTAACCCATCAAAGAAACGATCAATCATACCTCTTGGGTTACGTATATAATCTGCAGCATACCTCTCCAACCTTGTAAAGTTGGCCTCATACTTTGCGACATTCTCATCCTCCTTTTTTCTTAGACTCAGAAATTGCCTTTCCATATCTGCTCGATGGTCATGAGGAAAGTATTTTTCTAAGAAAAGCTCTTTGAACTCCCTCCATTCCATATTCGATAAGTCATCATCTTCCTTTGTATTTTGAATCAACGACCACCACTGATCGGCATCTCCAGTGAGGCGGTAGACTGCCATGACAACCTTCTCCCTTTCACTACTCCCCAAGGCGTGGAATATTTTCTCTAAGGTGTTTATCCATTGCTCAGATACTAACAGATTTGTACCCCCATTAAATGTTGGTGGTTGTTGCCTCATGAAGTGTTCTAACATTGATCCTCCACGTTGTGGATCAGGGTGATCCATACGAGTAAGGTTATTATTCATAACCTGGGTGAGTTGTCCCAGTATGGTAGTAAGTTGATCAACACCAGTTGTATCTCCAGATCCACAATAATTGTCTTGAGCAGGAGGGCAATCCCTACACGGAGTGAGTGCATTGATACGGTTTCCATTCCTTCCACTAGGCGCCATTTCTATACAATGGCATAAACTAGATTAGTTTATGAAATAAAATACATAATTCCATATTTGTAAAACACTTTACATAAATTGAACTATTTATGGATATAATCCATAATCATAAAAATAAATGTTTTCTTTGAGGAAGTATATACTCATAACCCTTCATACTAGTTTGTAAAGAAAATGAGAATTATCCTAAGCATATCCCCCAGGAGTGTCGTAACCAAGAGTGCAGGAAGGCCCGTTGTCGTGCACCAGTTCCCATTCGAGTCTAGCTCAAAGCGGTGTTTTCGGGTTTTACCCCTAGGTACATCTGTGCCAGAGCCGCCTCTACCTGCTCGTATCCAGACAGGGATGTATTGCTCGGAAAACTCACAAAATCTCTACAATAACAAAATTCTAGGAAGTTCTTCTATACTAATCCTCAAAGTCTATCTTCGGGCTATGTGCTCTAATCAGAGTTTATCTAAATCTAGCTTCCAAGGTTAGTACTAAACTGCCTCTGATACCAACTGTAACGCCCCTACCCCAGCTACCCAGAGTCGGTGTATTACTTCGTAACATTGGCATGATCACAAAAGATCAAGTCTCGAAAGACCGATTAGTTTAGTAGCCTTGGAAACACTAGATACATTCATAAATGTTACATTACATCACAAAGTGAAAAACTATAATAACATAGTCTCCATAGTCCACACTTCTATCCTCTTCGGACTATCCCTGCAGGTCATTCATAAAATACTTCTTCACATCCTGGAAAATATTAAAACATTGAAAGGGGTGAGCTCGGATGCTCAGTAAGGTTAACAATAATGCGGAAGCTTTCATAAATAAACA
This sequence comes from Viscum album, assembly GCA_963277665.1. Lineage (NCBI taxonomy): Eukaryota > Viridiplantae > Streptophyta > Magnoliopsida > Santalales > Viscaceae > Viscum > Viscum album. The sequence continues at coordinate 1,503,246,172 of OY728136.1, read as the reverse complement.
TTAACATTTAAGGCAATGTATAACAAAAACAAAAGCCTTTTAAACATGAACTTCAACATAATATGGCAAAAGTAAAATGAGATAATGTCATTCACTTCTTCACATGGATATTCTACTGGTCGAATAATCACATGCAATATCAATAACCACTTTCATAATGATGGAATGCATAATTCCAGACTATCATAACCACGTAGTCAAGGCCTCGTGCCAAGACACTAGTTTGTCTCATGAGACCTGCCGATGCATCGAGGAGATATAGCGGGCTCCACCTGTCACTTATTAAGTCCAATGCATTCCTCATATGAATAGTTTTTAACATATCATAAACCATAACATAATCGTATCACATAAAACATGCATAAAGGAAACATAACATTTCCACATTTCAATCACAAGATATCAATACAATACGTTGATATAATAAAAACTTTTTAAAAACCATTTTCAATACCAAAATAAAAGAAAGTTAAAACTTTGTATTTATTTTTCATTAAAAAAAAGATGGCTTGTAGAGGAAGCCGAAACTCAAATAATGGTCACAGCGGCGGAGAAGTCGTTGTCGCCGCATAAGTACAGAAAGAAAAACATTCACTTTTTGTTGTTTAGTAAAACGTTTCGTATAAAAAGATTCCTTTTGAATATACTTAAATGTCAAAGGGGTTTATACACCGTATAAAAGAAAGTTGTGTATAAAACCAAATATGCCTCAATGAAAGGAGATTGAGACGAAGTCCTTAAAAAGATCATTTTTAAAATAAAATAGATCTATTATGTGTATTCACTATAGGTACACATAAAGAAAGTAAAAATACAAAATAGGACATAATAACATCATGAAATAATTTGAAAGTAGGAGATTAACCCAAAGAACGAAAATTGGGTTAAGAAGTTCCCTTACCTTGCGTCCTGTCCTGACTCGACCGTTCTTTAACCTCCTGAATAATAAACTAGAGTTAATTTATATTTACTTAAGAACCTTTTTCATGTTCATTATTCCTTTTATATCCCTTATTACCATGTTATAAACATTATTTAATTATTTAAGTTAATAACGGTCGTTTTGTCGATCTTTGGTACTTGAGTCAAAAATAAACTTCTTATAATTACAAGTTGTTCATGTGGTGAAATATCCATTATATCCAGAATTATTTTCATGATGTAGATATCATATATATCATATATATACAGTATATACATTCATTCATAATTTCACGTAACATTTAGAGTTAAGAAATGAAATGCACCGTTCATGGAGACGGTAAGCCGTACGTACGCATGAACGCTACTTTCATTTCTATTTCGTATTTAATGGAATGAAATAATAATTATATAAATGTATAATATAATTCCAGTATAATATAGTGTATAATACCATTTACTCCATCCTTTATAAATCCCACATATGGCATTAACGATTCAAATCACTTTGAGGGGGCGGTAGTCCGCACTTCCTAAAATGAAATTATCGCATTTACCCATAATGGAAATCATAAAGTATGCCATAAATGAGAAATAAAGAAGCATAAGTAAAACATAAACATATTATATATCATATATAAATATAGTGACATCTTAATGGCCACCTTTGAAGGTGTTATATGAGTGTTGAACAATCATCGTTTCATGAGGCAGAAATTCGCCATCCACAGAAACCGTATGTTCTTTAACCATTTGATGTAGGTGTGTGTAAGTTTAGCTCGAATCCTTATTATAACAACATCCTAGTATATTGAGGATACTGGTGTTGTTACAAAATAAATGAATAAAAAGAGTTTAGGGTGTTGGAGAAGAAAAATAAAACAAAACAACATTAGAGAAGACATTACCTCAAAATCGGGTAACTCTTTTTGATTTGAGCCAAAGGCTTCCTTGAGAAGAGTTCTGCCCAAAGTGATGATTCTAGGAGTAATAGGGGGAAGTTGGGAGAGTATTTGGGCAGAGGTTGGCCTAGCCAAATGTCTTGAAGGTGTGAATAAGGTGGGAGAGGTGGGGGCCTTTTATAAGTGGAGAGGAGGGGCTCTTTTGGAAAGATTGAAATGTTACATTATTATACAATGCTTTTAGGATTATAAAGGTCCCACACTTATATAATTCGTGGATAAGGTGGTAAGGGTTCGAAATCGCCTCATCCAATAGGCTTTGGACAAGTGTATTCCTTGGATTTTTCATTATCTTCTCATTTTATTTAAATCGTTAAATAATGAGATCATCGCTGCATCATAATTATGTCATAAATAATTTAATTTATTTAATGTCTAAAAATTATAAAAAAAATACTATGATGTATGAAATCTTTTTATCTTTCTAATGAATATTTATAGTCAAAATTTGGACTTGTGTAACCCCACTTAAAAATTGTTTTAGTAAAACAACTCATGTTTGTGTCAATTTAATTTTAACATTAAATAAATATATATTAATGTCATTTTCCAACTAAAGTGGCTCCATGGGGTCCCCAAGTTGACTCATGGGTTTTCTTGGTCGGCCATGACTCATCCAATAGTAGTAGGACAAGTTTCATGCTCATCTCATATTATTAAAACATTAGTTGTACCTTAAACTACACTAATTACCTCTAATCGCGATTAAGAACTTAAAAGTTACTATTCACCAAAAAATTATTTTAATCTCATTGAACCACATTTTACTTCTTAATGACAACCATGTATGTCGGATTTTTGAAAATCAAATCACAGAAGTCTTAATATTTCATTTAAACGAAAAATCAGTTATTTAACTACCACTTAGTGGTTTCACTATTCATCAAAAATTGAAGTTTTTCAGAACAAGGCCAAAATTTCACCCTAAGCTATAACTGATATTCCGAATTCAAAAATGATGTATATTTTACAAAATTCCAAACATATAAGTTGCATTAATTAATTTTATAATTAATTCCCGCTGTTACGACAAATAGCTTGTTTTTAAGAAACAATTTATATCAAAAGATTGGCAATTGTTTATGTCCAATTTCAATGTTAAATTAATTCTAATGACCACCATTGGATAAAATGGTAAAAATATATTCTAATTATACCTTAAAAACACTAAACAGTTTAATTTATCATAATAAATTATTTTGATTAAAAAGTTGTTTTAAGTATTTTTCACTATTCATAAAAAATTAGAAGTTCTCAGAAAAATACCAAAAATTCAACATAGGCTAATTTCGATATTCCGAATCCAAAAATGAAGTCCATTTTGAAATATAAAATTTCTATAATTTTAAAAAGTGGTTATTACTATTCATAACAGCTACTTCGATTAGTCGCGGTGTTTTAGAACTCGAAGTTGTGTACAATGCAAGCTATTGCATTATTGAATGAGAAGCGTATCGTGGAAGCTCGGGGTGTTACAGTAGGTAAGGAGGCGTGCAAGTGTGTCCATTTCCCTTAAGGTTAAAACACTTAGGCACACAATTGTTAGTGAATTCTAACACTTAGACCTTATTCCTCTTTTTAGACCTTCCATTATAGGTAAAGAATTACCTTGGAAGTGTTTGAAATACTTGAAGAAGAGACTTGGGCATTCAAAGCTCTGTATCTGAATTCTAGAAAAAATCATCTTCAAATGGGGTCCCACTGGGGGTATTTATAGGCTGGAGAGGACCCTGTGCATTTTTCACAGAGGGCGTGCAATTCACTTGCGCGACCACTAGGCGGCGCACAAGTGTACTTGCGCAACCATGCTGGAACTTGTGCGACCTACGGGCAATGCTCTCCTTGTTCACCCCTTTCTCTTTTTTTGATGTTTATTAAAAGTATGAATCTTCTTTGTTTGAGGTATTTCCCTTTTCATTTCATTTAGACTCGGTGACGAAAAAGGAGCATAAAAAAAAGTCCCCCCTCAAAGTTGGATCCAGAGAGAAAATAGGATTTGACTCTGAGGTGACAAGAAATAAGAAATATGGCAGTTTAAAGTCATGCATGTCGGGCATAAAAAGGATAAATGTTTAAGGTCGAAATAGCTTTGACTGAATGAATTAAAATGGACTCAATTACTTGAAAATTTAACTGAAAACATATTACCACACTCTAGTATGAGGTAAAATATGTAAACTATGACTTAAGAAATCTAGAATCTGAGGAATGATATAAAAAAGGACTAAGAGGCATTAGAAGAATTATTTTCCAAGAATGAAGTTACCATTATTTAACAAACCCATTAGGGGGTTGAATTATGCAGGACCACCTAAGTGCATTGGCTGCATAGTCAAATAATAGCATCCTTTGGGTGAAAGGTCTGTTATGTAGACTACTTATGCAAGGCCGCTTAAGGGAACGTGTTGCATAGTCAGGAAAAAGAACTCTCATAAATTTACTTTTCTACTACTAAAAATCTAGTGAAAGTTTATGGAGATTCAAATTTTCCAAAGTATAGAGTTTTCTGTATGGAAAGAGGTACTTGAATATGGAGAAAATATTTCCAAAAAAAATTGTTTAAGAACTGGATGAATGTCACTCCTCTGAAGGTCTGACCCAAACATAGGGAAGGGAAAATATATACCATAGACTTGAATATTTTCAGATCATGAAAAAGAGTATGAGACAAATATGTAAAGAATGGTTATTTTTGCAGATCCCTACATATCGTCGTTAAGAAAACTAAGGACAAAAAGAGGTTTTCATCCTAAGAATGAAATTACCATTATTTAAAAAACCCGTTAGGGGGTTGAATTATGCAGGGCCTCCTAAGGGCATTGGCTGCATAGTCAAATAATAGCATCTTTTGGATGACATGTCAGTTATGTAGACTGTTTATACAAGGCCGCCTAAGGGCACGTGCTACATAGTCAGGCAAAATAATTCTCAGAATTTAGACATTTTGTGATTAAAAGTTACGAAAAAGGGTTATGAAGATCTGAAAATATTTAAGGTTAGGATTATGACATGTAAAAATGGGTATTGTTCAATGTATGTAAAGATACATAGATCAATGCTAACCATAATCTTGTTGTGGCTGGGTCCTGAATTGAAATATTGGACTTCACTACGTATCCCATAAGTATGGGAATCAAGACATACGTAGTTCTTGAACTACAGTTTAACGTCGTACGGGACAAAAGGATTGGAGATCTTAGTTTAGGTTCATAGAGCTCAGACCATTATAAGAAATACACAGTGTGTGTTTTCATGGGGAATTTTCAGCCAAGGGACTGAAAGTGGAATTTGGGGTTAGGACTAAAGACTTGGGGCTGGGTTCGAGGGACACTCGAACGTTCCTACGTATCCCATAAGGATGTTAATCAATCCCACGTAGTTCTAGAAATACCCTCTGTACAGATTTGGTTCGTACATGTGAAGGGTGAAAGCGGACTTTAGTACAATGATGGCTTAACCCATGATAAAAGGTTCAGGTATTGCCATGTATGTACATAGTCTTTGGAATAAACCAAGACTGGAGATCAATGTAAATAATTATTTCCTCTCAGGTGTGGGTATCAAAGAATATTGTAGTTTATTGTCATACAGGACAAAGTGTTGTACATCTTAACATCGTATAGCAAGGACGAAGGTGAACCAATGTAAGGATATTGATTCTGGGGGCGGTTTCACAAATCAACATCATATGAGATGGAGGTGAACTGATGTGAAGAGATTGGTTTTGGTATTGAACCCTGGGAGTTTGCCTACGTACCCATCCTGGAAGGCAAGGATCAAAGTCCGCGTAGTTCAATTAAAGAATGAATTAGTGATCAAGTTGTTCTTGGGGACAACGACCTAAAAAATAGTGTTGGTACTTACGCATGGTTAGTGGCCCAGAGAGGGTGTTATGGTTGAAGTTTTCTCTAAGCTCACATGAGTCATACTTGGTGTGAGAAATAAGAGGTAGAAACAACCTTAACAATGCACAGTTTAATGTCATGTAGGACATATGAAGGGACTATGCAGTTTAAAGTATTGCAGTTAGGACTATTGGTGTTGCATAGTTTAGTGTCATGTAACAGGGAAAAAATATAGTTTAATGTCATGTAGGATGTTGGTTCACGCCCAAATTTACCCAAGAGAAGAAGGGTAGAACGGTCCTTGTAGTGTAGCTTGGGTTGTCGATTCCACAGAGACCTAAGAAGATACCTAAGATACAAAACCTAAGGGATGGATTTTTGGCTATGAAGTGGCCAACTTGGATTGATTTTGGATGGGTTTTAATGATATCTAAAAGATTTAAGTGGATTCAATTTAAAAGAATGAGTTGATCCTAGGTTATCACTCGGGGTGGATTGGATGTATTTTCTTTTTAATGATTTCAATTTCTTAAATTTGAGATGGGTTCATTTAAGGAGATAAAACAACATCATCACTTACTGGTTTAATGCCTACACCCTCTAATACTAATCACCTATACACTTGAAGGATCAAAGTTTTGAGCACTTCAAGGTAAAGGATCGTATTAGTACTTGAAGTGTGTGGCCTTAAATTCAACAAGGACGATGGAGTTTAAAAATCATCAAATAAAAATCCCAATTAAAGAAGTGATTATACATTAATTAGGTGATAAATAACATCCAATCCAGCCCCTTGCTACTCCCTTGGATCAACCCATAAGTGGGTTAGCCCTCCATTGATCCCATGGTTTCAATGGAAGCGGAAAGTAGACTCATAAGGGAGGAATGGAGAAGTAAAGAAAACAACAAAAATAAAATGATCACTCCACCGTTGTGTGAATAATTTCACAAGGTTTGGTGTGAATAAATTCACACCTTAATCCAACGGTATCAAAGTGATATTAAGAACAACAGAATAAGAGTAGAAGAAGAACTTTTATTAAGAAACTAAAGTGAATTGAACAACTTACATGTGAAAGACAAAATTGAGGCAACAAAAATGCAGCATAACATTACAAGTAAACAAAGCATCCAAGATCTTCAACTCCTTCACCACCACTGCCTTAAATAGGCATTTTGGGAGCCTTGGGTCGAGCCTTCAACAGTACAAGTCATCCCACTTGAGTATGGTAGGCCTAGGGTGGTGGAAAGTTTGTGGAATTTGGAATTTTCCACATTTGACCCGAGGTGGCAGCCAGATTTCATCCACCGAACAGACGCGTTTGGATGACCTTCTATATGGCCGAATCAGGGTGGGCCATAGAAGAAGAAAATGGAGCTCCGGATTTCTGCTAACCGCCTGTAAAATTTGGGCCCATTTGGAGTTGTGTATTCCGAGATATGATCAGAATGGTGGACTGTTTTTCTGGGCCGCAGAATCTGGCCCAGAATTTTATCTCTAACTTGGGCCGCCTAAATGACCAACATGGAGGCCGAATTAGCATTAAATCCTGAAGAGTTATTTGTTCCTGTACATGTCTTCTATCATCCCACGAAATTTGGGATTAATTGGGCCTGTATGTTGGGCCCCACAGTCTCATCAGTGGGCTGGTGTCCAATCTGCCTTCTCCAGAATTGCTTCCTTTCATTGCCAAATATCTCCATCATCCTCCATAAATTCTCCATTGATCCCTGAATCAAACATGTTCATATTTAAGTGTAGATCAATTTCCAAAAATATCAAATTAAAATATGTAAAATTAAATTCCTTACAATCAGATGAATCATTGGGTACTTTAAATGATGTTCAAAAATGTACCACATAGTAGTGCATTTTAAGAAGGTATTACAAACATAATGTGAAATGATGTTCAAAGTGTAAAATGCACTAAAATGGTGTTTATGAATAACAAAGAACATGAAAATTATGTATATTAACAATGAATATTAGCCTCATTTAGTGGCTAATCACACCCCCCAACTTGAGTTTTTCTAGTCCCGAGCAAAATATATCTCATCAAAAATGAAATTCAAATTCCCTTTTCTAAAAACATTTTAATACAAAATGATCACCAAAAAACCTTATACCAAAAAATCATGAAACCCATCAAAATATTTTAATACGAGATAGTTTCATAAGCAGATCCCAATCCCAAGCTCATTCCTTTGATCAAATCCATCATCATACTTCATCCAACTCAATTAGGTGTAATGATGTGTTGTGAATCACAATAGATATGGGGTTCATTTTCATTCAAGGGGGAAATCATGGAAGCGCTAGGTGGAATCACATTTAATCCTAATATGAGCATTCTTCATCCCTATTTTTTTTTGATTTTTTTTGCAATATTTCTATAGTAATTGAGATTGCAATTAATCAAATTAACCCATGTAGCAAGACTTTGCCGATGACTCCCAGACTCAAAGGCCTTAGGGCACCAAGTGAAGCCCACATACTCGGGCATCGTCTCGAGTTAACTTAATCAAAAACAAAGTCATATTACCATAAATAGAGATAGATTGAAAAACTCAGGGCTAGACAACTCTGGAGTCACGATCCCCAAGTGCCGAAAGCCTCGCATTTTATCAATCCATTGCTCTACACGCAAATTTTTATTTTTATTTTTTATTTTTTATTTTTTTAATAATTTTTTTTTTTAATAATTTTTTTTTGAGTACTCATATTATTCATAAAAATAAAACCATCCTATGCTTTTTATTATGGGACCCCAAAAATTCAAATTAGTACCCCACAGTCTAGAGGACGTGCATTGTGGCATTTTTTATTTGGATGAAAATATAAATGATGACATATCACATTGGACAGCCACACTTTCCAAAATCTATGCTCATGAAATTATACAAGGATTAAAATCAGAATCAGGGCATGCTAAATTATTTGATATTCAGTTTCAAAGTGTGCAATGTGTATTACCATGTTCGAAGTTAAAGGAATTTTTCCTTCCATTTACTTTTTTTTTTCAAATCATTCAATTTTTGTTTTTGACACAAAAGCATTTTTTTTTATTTTATCTCCCCCCCAACTTAAAACAACACTGTCCCCAGTGTTTAAAGAAAAGAAAATTTATAAGGGGGTAGAGGTAGAGAATTAAAGTTCAAAAATGAAATTGAAAATGAGGGTTATGGAATGAAGTCACCTGGTGGTTGAAGTTGGAAGTTCTTGCAGCTTGAATTTGTTCCTTTGATATCCATGTCTCTTGCAAAGTTCCCTAGTGGAAAAAGGAAAAAAAAAACAAAACAAACAAAACAAACAATATATATATATATATATATATATAATAAAGGAAGTAAAATATAAGAATATATATAAAAATTATAGAATAAGGTAGCACAAGAAGCCGCAGGTCAGTGGTAAGCGCGCGCCCCTGTCTCCCTTCGGTCCCGGGTTCGAGTCCCCGCGGCTTCGCCGGTTGTGACGGGGTTTGCCCCACGGCCTATGGCGTGGACATTTTTTTTTTGTATTATTATATATTTTTTTTAACCCATTGAATAATAAAAACAAAATAAACTGATGATACATTGTCTTCTTTTTAAATTTCTGGGTAAGGTATTACTCAAGGATCACACCACGTGACACGGATGAATATGGTGCTCCTCTTTCGTACCCATCCATACTCATAATAGAAGAACAGGTCAAGAGTCTATTTTTTTTTATTTTTAAATATAAAAATGATTAAGTAATCTTATTTGAAAAATAAAGATGATTCAGAAATATTAGAAACATAAAAACAACGGGTTGCCTCCCGTGCAGCGCTTTGTTTAACGTCGTTAGCTCGACTTAAACCCCTTATTGATTAATTGTTGTTTTTTTTCATCAAAGGTAGGTTCACTCAGGTCTTCATCAACTTCATGTTTTTGGAATGGTTCTATGAATGGTTTGACTCTATGACCATTAACTTTAAATATTTGACCATTGGTGGGATCTTGAATTTCAACAGCCCCATGGGGGTACACCTTATGCACTATGTATGGACCAGACCATCTAGACCTCAACTTTCCTGGGTGCAAATGAAGTTTAGAACTATACAAAAGCACAGGTTTCCCTGGTTCAATGTGTTTAGTTTTAAGATTCCTAGACTGGTAGGCTTGAACTCTAGCTTTATTGATCCTTGAATTTTCATAAGCCTCCATCCTAAGTTCCTCAAGCTCGTTTAGATCCAATTTCCTCTTTATTCCGGCCAAAGAAATGTCAAAGTTCATTTTTTTGATTGCCCAAAAGGCCTTATGCTCAATCTCCACTGGCAAATGGCATGCTTTACCATAAACCAACCTATATGGGGACATTCCTAGGATAGTTTTAAATGCTGTTCGATATGCCCAAAGAGCATCTAAGAGTTTGCTCGACCAATCTTTCCTAGATGGATTAACAGTTTTCTCAAGAATTTGTTTGATTTCTCGATTGGCTAACTCAGCTTGACCATTGGTTTGTGGGTGGTAAGCGGTGGACACTTTGTGAGAAATTCCATACTTCTCCATGAGCGATGAGAATGGGCGATTGCAGAAATGAGTTCCACGATCACTAATGATAGCCCTAGGAATCCCAAATCTAGAGAAGATGTTTTCTTTAAGGAATCTAATCACAGTTTGATGGTCATTGGATTTTGTAGGAATGGCCTCAACCCATTTTGAAACATAATCGACAGCCAAGAGAATGTAAAGATATCCCCTAGAGTTTGGGAAGGGACCCATGAAATCAATTCCCCAACAGTCAAAGATTTCAACCACTAATATTGGAGTGAGAGGCATTTGATTCCTTTTTGTGATGGATCCTACTTGTTGACACCTAGGGCAGCTTTGACAAAATGTGTAGGAGTCCCTTGAGAGGGTGGGCCAAAAGAGACCACATTGAAGAACCTTGGCAGAAGTTTTCTTAGAGGAAAAGTGACCTCCACAAGCCTCACTATGACAGAACATTAGGATGGACTCTTGTTCGGATTCTGGCACACACCTCCTAATAACTTGGTCAGGACAGAACTTATATAGGTATGGATCATCAAACACATAATGCTTGACATCAGAAAGAAATTTTCTTCTAGCTTGGGTCCCTAAGAATTTTGGAATGACCCCTGAAACTAAGAAGTTGGCTATGTCAGCATACCAAGGGCAATCACTCACAGAATAGAGGTTCTCATCAGGAAATGAATCAGACACAGAAAGGTGATGTGATTTGTCCTTGAATTCCAACCTAGAGAGGTGATCAGCTACAACATTCTCGACACCTTTTTTATCCTTAATGGTTAAATCGAACTCTTGAAGAAGAAGGACCCACCTAATCAATCTAGCCTTTGCATCTTGTTTTTGGAAGAGATATTTTAGAGCTGAATGGTCGGTGAATACAATGATGGGTGATCCTAAGAGGTAGGACCTGAATTTCTCTAAGGCAAACACAACAGCAAGTAACTCCTTTTCAGTGGTGGTGTAATTGATTTGGGCATCATTTAAGGATTTGCTTGCATAAGAAATGACATATGGAGTTTTATCACACCGTTGTCCTAACACAGCTCCTACAGCAAAGTCACTGGCATCACACATGAGTTCGAAAGGAAGTTCCCAGTTTGGAGATTTCATAATGGGAGGAGAGGTGAGAGCGGATTTAAGGGTTGAAAATGAACCCTCACAGCTTTCTGTCCAAACAAATGGAGCATCCTTTACTAGGAGAGCACAAAGAGGGCGAGAGATTGAACTAAAGTCCTTAATGAATATTCTATAGAAACCAGCGTGTCCTAAGAAGGACCTCACTTCCTTAACAGTTCTGGGTGATGGAAGGTGACGAATGATGTCAACCTTTGCTTTATCAACTTCAATTCCCCTACCCGAGACTATATGGCCAAGGACTAACCCCTCTTTTACCATGAAATGGCATTTTTCCCAGTTTAGGACCAGATTCTTTTCTTCACATCTTGACAAAACTCTCTCCACATTCCTAAGACATCCCTCAAATGTATCCCCAAAGACAGAGAAGTCATCCATGAAGACCTCTAGAAAATCCCCTACCATATTTGAGAAGATTCCCATCATGCACCGCTGGAAGGTTCCAGGGGCATTGCATAACCCGAACGGCATGCGTTTAAAGGCAAAGGTACCGAAAGGACATGTGAATGTAGTCTTCCCTTGATCCTCTAGGGAGACCTCAATTTGATTGTAACCTGAGTACCCATCTAGGAAGCAATAGAATTGATGACCCGCCACTCGCTCGAGGACTTGATCAATAAAGGGCAAGGGAAAATGGTCCTTCTTGGTACAAGAGTTGAGCTTCCTATAGTCAATACAGACTCTCCAGCCACTACTCACCCTAGTTGGAAGAATTTCCCCATCCTTATTAGTGATCACAGTGATTCCAGCTTTCTTTGGGACAACTTGAATTGGGCTTACCCACTCACTCTCAGCTATGGGGTAGATGATACCAGCTTTCAACAACTTAAGAAGTTCTTTCCTTACCACATCCATAAGATTTGGATTGAGTCTCCTCTGAGGTTGACGACATGGTTTGGATTCAGATTCAAGAGTAATCCTATGAGTTCCAATAAGTGGGCTAATCCCAGGAATATCAGACAGGGTCCAACCAATGGCTTTCTTGTGTTTCCTAAGGACATCTAGAAGCATCCCCTCCTGATTGTCTTCAAGAGAAGAAGATATGACTATAGGATGTGTTTGATTTTCCCCTAGGAAGGCATACTTGAGGGAAGTAGGAAGTTCCTTCAATTCAAGATCTGGTTGGTTCAGAATTTCAGCAGAATATTGGGGCATTGGATCAAGATCAAATTTGTTTCCTAGATTTTCAGATTGAATTGATTCCCCATGTGTAGAAGTTTCAGCCACAAGATTGTATTGACCTGGGTTAGGGAAGGGAGTTTGAGTTGTCTCCATGAATGTGTTTTCCTGAAAGGTTTCACTGATTGTTGGTCTTAAGACATCATTATAGGAGCAATTTGAAAATGATTCGAGCCAAGGAGATAAACTTCCTTCATGTGAACAAAGGAAATCAATCTCATTCTGACTTAAACATTCATCAAATATTCCTTGATGTTCCATGGATTCATTATCAATGCTTCCTATCATGTTTACTTCATGAATATCCTCGTCATCCCCTATTTGTGAGCTTGCATTATAGATGTTCAAGTCTAGACTCATGTTCCCAAAGGTGATGGTCATGTTCCCATTTCGGACTCGGATAACAGAGTTGATTGTTGCAAGGAAAGGACGACCAAGGATGATTGGGGTTTGTTCCTTATTTCCTAAATTTGGATGGTTGTCAAGTACAATGAAATCAGCAGGGTAGATGAAGTTTTCAACCTTTACCAGAACGTCCTTTAAAATCCCCTTGGGAACCCTAATGCTACGATCAGCAAGCTGAAGTGTGACAGATGTGGGTTGGAGCTCTTCTAGGCCTAACTGGCAGTACACAGCATATGGGATGAGATTGACACTAGCACCTAGGTCACACAAGGCCTTGACAACTTTGCTTTCTCCTAGTTCAACATTAATGTAAGGGCAACCTGGGTCTTTCAACTTAGGAGGAATGGTCCCTTGAATGGTGGTACTCACATTAGCAGCCAAAAGGACTTGGTTTTTATGTGAAAATTTTCTTTTAAAAGTGCACAAGTCCTTAAGGTACTTTGAGTAGGAAGGTATGGTTTGGATTGTATCGAGAAGGGGTATGTTCAACTTGACTTGTGAGAAGATTTCCCTCAATGTTTCACTCAGTTCAGGCTTGGTTTTCCCCCTCATGCGTTGAGGAAATGGTGCAGGTTGTGGGGTTGTTTGTTGAAGAGTTGTTTCTTTCACATTGTTATCAGTTTCATCAGTTTGATCTTGTGGTTCATTTAAATTTTCATCCAAGTTTAAATCTTCAGGTGGGTTCTGAATTAGTTGTTCAGGTTTCTCAATTGATTTCCCACTTCTTAAAACAGTCACAGCCTTTAGTTGTTCATGAGTTGTTTGAGCACAACTTGACTCTCCCCTTGAAGTTGAGGATGGCACCGCCTGAGTAGGCATGGGTGCCTTTCCTGTTTTGATGGTTTGAAGTTCTTGTTTTAGGGAAGATACCTCCGAGTTCATCCTCTCCATTTGTTTGCACAGTTGTTCTAGTAGGCTTTGTGGAACAGTTTGGGTGGGTGCTTGAGTAGGTTGGTTTATCCCAGGGGGATATTTTGGAGGTGGGATGGTTTGTTGAAAATGGACCGGTGGTTGTTGGTATTGGATAGGTTGGGTTTGGAACTGGTTATGGTTTTGGTAGTTCTGATGGGGGTAAGGATTTTGTCCCTGTGGTTGGCTAGGTTGTTGGTTATCTTTCCAGCGGAAGCCTGGGTGGTCATTGTACCTTGGATTGAAGGTGTTTTGGTATTGGGGCTTTTGAAAGTTTAGGGCATTGACTTCCGCTGGGGGTCCTCCTAGAAGAACATCCTTGATGGATGGAATGGTTGGGCAGTTGTCTGTTTTATGGTCATGTTTGTCACAAATTGTGCAAACAAGGTCTACATTTTGGATTTCATGGACTTTCCTAAGGTCTATCTCTTCAACCTTCCTAGAGAGTGCTGCGAGTTTAGCCCTAAGGCTTTCCTCTTCTCTAAGTGTATGAATTCCAGTGGTTCTTTGTGTCTTTTCAGAATAAGGTGAAGTTCCCCAAGTTTGGTTTTGTTCAGCCAGACTTTCGAGATACTCGTAAGCATCATTTGGGGCCTTGTTTTTAAAAGTTCCATTACACATCATGTCAATGAATTGTTTATTACCCGGACCCAACCCTTCATAGAAAATTCTCACTTGTTCAGGTATGGAAAACCCATGGTGTGGAACCATGTTTAGGGTGTCTTTGAACCTCTCCCATGTTTCATAAAATGACTCTCCCTCTTTTTCAAAAAAGTTTTGGATGCTCTTTTTAAGTGCAATTGTTTTGTGATGAGGGAAATATTTTTTGTAGAATTCTCTTTGCAGTTGGTCCCAAGAGTGGATTGATGCAGGTCTCAAGTTGTTTAGCCAATTTTTAGCTCGATCCTTTAATGAAAAAGGAAATAGCCTCATCTTAGCGGATTCTAGTTGATGTGGGGGACACATGGTTTCAACAATGTCGTTGAACTCTTTGACATGAAGGTATGGCATTTCTGACTCCATCCCATGAAAGGTTGGAAGGTGGTTTAGGACATGGGGTTTGAATATGTAGTTGGTGTCTCCTATGGAATTGTGTCTAATGCATGAGGGGGCATTGGTCCAAGCTGGAGTGAGGTAGTCGTTCATGGTTTGATCAACTACATTCCCTAAGTTTGGAGCTTCTTGGTTTTGGTTTCCCATTTGATTACCCCCAGGGTTTACAATTTGATTTTGTGGATGACCCTCCATTGGACTTGTTTCAAGTTCTGACTTTGGGGTTTCAAGAATATTTGAATCTGATTTAAACAATCCCTTAGGTGCACTTGACTCCCCTATCCTAGGACTTTCCACCCTAACTAGTCTGTTTGAGAAATCGCGGGTGTAGGCGGACATGCGCCAAAAAAAAAAGCGAGAAAGGGAAAAGATAAGAGATCTTGGGTGAGAGTAGAAGAATGGAGGTGAGGAAGGAAGGTTTTTTTTTTGGATCTAAGGTACTTACTTGGTCCCCGGCAACGGCGCCAAAATTTGGTTCACGCCCAAATTTACCCAAGAGAAGAAGGGTAGAACGGTCCTTGTAGTGTAGCTTGGGTTGTCGATTCCACAGAGACCTAAGAAGATACCTAAGATACAAAACCTAAGGGATGGATTTTTGGCTATGAAGTGGCCAACTTGGATTGATTTTGGATGGGTTTTAATGATATCTAAAAGATTTAAGTGGATTCAATTTAAAAGAATGAGTTGATCCTAGGTTATCACTCGGGGTGGATTGGATGTATTTTCTTTTTAATGATTTCAATTTCTTAAATTTGAGATGGGTTCATTTAAGGAGATAAAACAACATCATCACTTACTGGTTTAATGCCTACACCCTCTAATACTAATCACCTATACACTTGAAGGATCAAAGTTTTGAGCACTTCAAGGTAAAGGATCGTATTAGTACTTGGAGTGTGTGGCCTTAAATTCAACAAGGACGATGGAGTTTAAAAATCATCAAATAAAAATCCCAATTAAAGAAGTGATTATACATTAATTAGGTGATAAATAACATCCAATCCAGCCCCTTGCTACTCCCTTGGATCAACCCATAAGTGGGTTAGCCCTCCATTGATCCCATGGTTTCAATGGAAGCGGAAAGTAGACTCATAAGGGAGGAATGGAGAAGTAAAGAAAACAACAAAAATAAAATGATCACTCCACCGTTGTGTGAATAATTTCACAAGGTTTGGTGTGAATAAATTCACACCTTAATCCAACGGTATCAAAGTGATATTAAGAACAACAGAATAAGAGTAGAAGAAGAACTTTTATTAAGAAACTAAAGTGAATTGAACAACTTACATGTGAAAGACAAAATTGAGGCAACAAAAATGCAGCATAACATTACAAGTAAACAAAGCATCCAAGATCTTCAACTCCTTCACCACCACTGCCTTAAATAGGCATTTTGGGAGCCTTGGGTCGATCCTTCAACAGTACAAGTCATCCCACTTGAGTATGGTAGGCCTAGGGTGGTGGAAAGTTTGTGGAATTTGGAATTTTCCACATTTGACCCGAGGTGGCAGCCAGATTTCATCCACCGAACAGACGCGTTTGGATGACCTTCTATATGGCCGAATCAGGGTGGGCCATAGAAGAAGAAAATGGAGCTCCGGATTTCTGCTAACCGCCTGTAAAATTTGGGCCCATTTGGAGTTGTGTATTCCGAGATATGATCAAAATGGTGGACTGTTTTTCTGGGCCGCAGAATCTGGCCCAGAATTTTATCTCTAACTTGGGCCGCCTAAATGACCAACATGGAGGCCGAATTAGCATTAAATCCTGAAGAGTTATTTGTTCCTGTACATGTCTTCTATCATCCCACGAAATTTGGGATTAATTGGGCCTGTATGTTGGGCCCCACAGTCTCATCAGTGGGATGGTGTCCAATCTGCCTTCTCCAGAATTGCTTCCTTTCATTGCCAAATATCTCCATCATCCTCCATAAATTCTCCATTGATCCCTGAATCAAACATGTTCATATTTAAGTGTAGATCAATTTCCAAAAATATCAAATTAAAATATGTAAAATTAAATTCCTTACAATCAGATGAATCATTGGGTACTTTAAATGATGTTCAAAAATGTACCACATAGTAGTGCATTTTAAGAAGGTATTACAAACATAATGTGAAATGATGTTCAAAGTGTAAAATGCACTAAAATGGTGTTTATGAATAACAAAGAACATGAAAATTATGTATATTAACAATGAATATTAGCCTCATTTAGTGGCTAATCAGATGTATTAAGGGATTTCTGTACATTTTAGTGTCATGTAGTTAGGATGATGGGGACAATACAATTTAATGTCATGTTGGACAAAAAAATGGGACTGTGCAGTTTAATGTCATTCAGTAAAGACAAAAGAGGACACAGTTTAACGTCATGTTGGATGTATTAGGTACTTTCTCACAGTTTAACATCATGTAGGAAGAAAGTAATACAAATAGTTTAAGTTCATATGTATAGACCGCAGATGGTGCAGTTTAATGTCTTGTTGGACATAAGAGACTTCTGTACAGTTTAGCGTCATGTAGTTAGGACGTCATAGTTTAACTTCATGTGGGACGAAAGTAATAAAAATAGTTTAGGGTCATATGTATGGATCGTTACAATGTATTTTTTATTTATACAAAATACTTGTTCAGAAATCTGGCATTGGTTTGAGTAGTGATGAGTTCTCCACCCATTAAGAGTAATGGATATGCTCCATTTGAGTAGACCTTATGTATTGAATAAGGTCTTTCCCATTTTGGTTCAAGTTTGGGAGGTTTCTTTCCTGGTATCATTGGAGTTCTGAGAACCAATACAAGTTCTCCCTGAATGAATGAACAAAGATGAACTTTTTTGTTGAAAGCTCGTGCTATTCGATTCTGATAAACTTCCAAGTGGTTCAATGTGCACAATCTTTTCTCATCTAACCGTTCCAATTCATCCAATCGCTTTTGATATTGTTCATCTGTAGATGACTGATCACAAATGGCTACTCTGAGTGAGGGTATTTGAACTTTAATAGGCAAGACTGCTTCAGTTCCATATACCAATGAATATAGAGTTGACCACGTTGCAGTGCTGGTGGTGGTCTGATAAGCCCATAAAGCATGAAAGAGTTTATCAGGCCATGAATTCTTATCTTTATACACCATCTTTTGTAGTATGTTTGAAAGAGTCTTATTGAAGGATTCTATTTGTCCATTGTTCACTGCATGATACCAAGATGAATGGTTGGATTTGCTATTGTATTCTTGATACAACTTCTTCATCTCGGATGAACAGAAGTTGGTGCCATTGTCCGTCAATATGGTATGAGGGACACCAAATCTGGTAATGATGTTTGACTTTATGAAGCTAATAATGAATTTAAAACTAACTTATTTGATATGTATTGCCTCTACCCATTTGTAAAATAAGTCAGTAGCAGTAAGAATATACTTAAACTACTTGGTCGTAGCTGAAGGGTAAGGTCCCACCACATCCATTCCCCATGTGGAAAATGGCCACGAGTACATAGTTGTATAAAGCAAATCTGGAGGTTGATGAATGAAATTGTCATGTACTTGGCATGAATGACACTTCTTTGTGAAATCAACACAATCTTGTATCATTGAAGGCCAAAAGTATCCAAGCCTTCGAATCTGATTAGACAGTCTATGTCCAGACTGGTGGGCAGCACAGTCTCCTGCATGCACTTCTTTCATGAAAGCCATTGTCTCTTAACCATCAATGCATCTGAAGAGAACTCCATCAAAACCATGCTAGTAGATAATTTTCTCTAGGTAATATGGGCTATCATAAATAGTAAAATTGACCACATGTTGCTGAATTTGTTCTTTCTCGGATCTATCATGTGGAAGTGTTCCATTTTGAAGGTATTCCCTAATAGGTGTCATTCATCCTGTAATATGACCATATGGTTTAGAAATGGGACTAATTTCATTGATCTCCTCTGTTCTGGTTTGAACATAAGGTGAAATTGTATGACAGTGGGCAATACTGATGATTATTTTGTCCTGATTTGGATCTGCCAGAGTTGTGGCTATATTAGCCAGTGCATCAGCTTGAGCATTTTGTGATCGCGGGACATAAGAAAATGTCGGTTCCGTAGGAAATTCCTCCATTAACTCTCTAATGTAATCATACAAAGGGATCAATTCATCTTTTTTGATTTCATAATCCCCATTGACTTGTTTGATAACAAGGTCTGAATCACCTTTCACCTGTAAGTGATTCACTTGTTCTTGAAGCGCCAACTCTAATCCTGCAATGAGGGCCTGGTATTCTGCTTTATTATTGGTACCACCTTCCCACAATAAGAAGGAATAAGGTAACACTACCTTTTCTGGGTAAATGAGCACAATTCCTAATCCAACTTTGTTGAATTTAGGATTTTCCATTTTCCTCCCTGTTAGACTTCTGGAAGCACCATCAAAGTACATTTCCCATGCCTGAGGACTATCTTTAATATAGAAGACTTCATCATTAGGGAGTTTAATATTTGAAGATGTGTCTTCCACTGAAGGGTGTTCAGCTAGGAAATCAGTCAGATCTTGGCCCTTTATTGCCTTTTGAGACACATACTGAATGTTGAATTGCTGCAAAATATCTGCCCACCTTGCCAAACATCTTGTAATCATTGGATGACTAAGGATGAATTTAAGCGGGTTATTTTGAGATACCAATTGGACCTCGTGATGTTGCAGGTAGTGTCTCAACTTCTGAACTGCAAAGATTAATTCCAGGCAGCACTTCTCAATATTTGAATACCAGGTTTCTGCTTCAAGCATAGTTCGACTGAGATAGTAGAGGTTGTTTTCATTCCTAGCATCATTCTTCTGAGCAAGAAAGGCACCCAATGATCGCTCTAAGGCTGTCACGTAGAGGATAAGTGGCCTTCCTTCAATAGGTGGGATAAGTATAGGTGGACTCAAGAGGTATTTATTGAGAATATCTAATGCTTATTGACATTCTTCAGTCCATGGTAAGTGACTCCCTTCTTCATCAATTTGGTGAAGGGTAAACTTTTTCTTTCCAAATTGGTGATGAAACGCTGAATATAGGCTAAGTGTCCTTAAAGTCCTCTAAATTATTTCAAATTTAGAGGAGGTGACATACCAAGGATTGAATTGGTCTTCTTAGTATCGACTTCAATACCATGATGGCATACAACAAAGCCTAGAAATTTTCCTGAGGTTACCCCAAAAGCACATTTTAATGGGTTCGTCTTCAAATTATGTTGTCTAAGCTTGCAGAATTTGAATTCCAAATCTTCCAAGTGATTAGAACGTTTTTTGGATTTGACCACCAAATCGTCCACATAACATTCAACAAACTTCCCTAAAAAGGGTTTGAAGATATGATGCATGGCACGCTGATATGTTGCGCCTACATTCTTTAAGCCAAAGGGCATTAACCGATATCAAAACACACCCTTTGGGGATCTGAAGGCTGTGGATTCATTGTCTTCTGGAGCCATTTGGATTTGATTATATCTGGAATATCCATCCATTAAGGAAAGTACTTCATAGCCAGCTGTTGCATCGATTAAAAGTTCTGTAATCGGAACTGAAAAATCATCCTTAGGATAATGCCGATTAAGATATCTGAAATCGATGAAAACTCTAATATGTCTGTTATTCTTCTTCACAGGGACAATATTAGACAACCACTTGGGATATTGAACTTCTCTGACAAAGTTAACTTTGATAAGTTTATCCACTTTAGCTTCAATTTTGGAAGAATAAGTTGGGTGTGTTCTTCTTGCGGATTTCTTAAATCCTCGATGTTCTTCTGGTAAACCAAAATGATGAGTAGCAACATCAGGATCAAGCCCGGGCATCTCTGTATAGTTTCAAGCAAATATGTCTCGATTTTTCTTTAAAAAAGAAATATAAATCTCTTATTCTTCCAGAGTCATGGCCACACTAATTAAAGTGGGGCGTGGATATTCTTTTGTACCCAGATTGATTTCTCTGAGTTCATCCACAGTGGTAGAGATACCCTCTTCAAATGCTGGAGGAGAAACTCTGAGATCTTCCTCTTCTTCTTAAACATGTGTTACTTCTTCTATTTCTACTTTCATAGTAGATGATGAAACAGAATTTCCATGATTAGAAGAGATGTTAAAATTTGAACATATTGAAGAAGAAGCTTCCATTTCTGACCCAATTGATGATTAAGGGTCTTCCTTGGGTAATAAAGAGAAGATGATGGATTGAGAATCAACATCATCTTTCACCTCTGGTATTTCTATAACTTCTTCTATACTGGTTGGCAAAGTATAGACTTGCTGGATTTCAGCAGATGAAATGAAGACATCTCCATTTGAGCTTTCGTCATTGCTTGGAGGATCACCAATTCTCCCATGTTGTCTGGATCAATTTCCATAATTAACATTATGGATCCTTCCATAAGTGTATTTTGATTTGGGTCTATCCTGTCAATTTTACTGATAGGAAACACATAATCTATACTCACATGTGCAAATGGATTTACTTGAATCTTCTCCAAACCATATGGAGCATTAACTTTGGTAATCTCCCTTATTGTGGATTTCTCCTTTCCCTTCATGTGATAGAATTCCGCCTCAATGTATTGAGATTCACATGTCTTGAATGGGGCCTTATCACCATACAATGTCTCAACTTGACCATTGAAATAATATTTGAGACGTTGATGGTATGATGAAGGGATAGCCACATGTTGATGTAGCCAGGGTCTTCCAAGAAAGATGTTAAAGGATGAGTCTTGATCAACAACCATGAAATCTGAATTAGATACAAGATCTCCAAACTGAGTTCTGATTCTAATCTCGCCCAGTGATTCTTGTTCATTTTTATCATACCCTTGTAACATCATAGTAGAAGGAGATAAATTAGATTCCTTGATGCCCAATCGACGAAGTGTGCGAATGGGGATGAGGTTGACTCCTGAACCATTATCAATGAAAGCCCTTCAGATGTCCACACCATTGACCTTACCAGATAAATACAAATTTCTAATATGCCCATGCATGACATCATCTTCATCTTCATCTATGAAAGATATCACTACATGGCATTATGCAGGATTATTTTCTACGTGGTAGACTTCAGCTGCAGCAATTTCAGTTTCAAACTCCTGGGGACTTGACAAAGCCTTGATGAGTTCCTCCTAAAGATCCTTTGATAGATTCAAAGCATCCAGAATTGATAAAATTGGCCGGTACATGGGCTAGGTGTTTCAATACATCATAATTTTGATCTAGAGGTCTGTGTTTTCCAATAGGAACATTTGGTTTAGCAGGTGCCTTGGAAGTTGATGCTTTTTAAGTTGATGCATCTTGTATCGGGATAGGAGTTGGCAATATTCATGGCTTTCGAAGATTAGACCGATTAGATCCATTTACTTGTTGAGAGGATGAAGGTGGAATCCCCAACCGATCCTCCAGAATCACTGTGCCAGGACTGAATTTTCTATTGGTGGAATAACTTGCTTGTTCTTGTTGAGCTTACTGAAGGGATCTTCCATGAGTTTCTACTGCATACACAGTTCTAGTAGGGGTAGAATTGGAATAGTGACTTCTGGGATATCCACGTCTTCCTCTATATCCCAGGCCCTTGAAACTCCCTCTAATTCCTCTGTTTGATACAGGGAATTCAGGCTCATCGAAATTGAAATTGCGACTAGCATAAGGATCTGTTAAGTGGATCATATTAACAGAACTGAAGATCAATTCTTCATCTGATGAAGACTCTGACTGACTAGAAAATTTAGGCTATGCCGTTTGGTGGGATGGTTCCATCGGATTCGAAGTAGATGGCATGAAATCTTCCAGAGTCAAAGACATCTTAGGATTTGACACATAATCATCTTATCCTGATTCTTCTTCCTTATTCAAACAATTCCTCCCTTTTGAGTATTTTTCTTTTTGTGGAGGTTTCACTGCAGCATTTACAGCAGAAGACCCAATTGGTTTCTTCAATTGCGTTCGCAAAATTTCATGAGTTCGGTTGATCGTTTTTCTGACCATCCAATCATCATATTTCTGTGCATTTTTGCTTTTGAATTCTTGCCACTTTCCTCCTTCCTCCGGATCTGTAGCAGTAACACATGTTACCTGAGCTGAAGAACCTTTCAATTTAACTTTTCCTGAGTCAACCATTTTTTGCAGGAGGTCCTTGAAGATAAAACACTCCTGAATGGGATGCCCCAACATCTGATGAAATGGGCAATAATTGGGACTGTCTTCATCTCCTTCCTTGTTTGGCCTCTTGGGCCTCGGCAGCTGAACCAAATTATTATCTAGGGCCAAAATGAAGTAACCAGGAACTTGTTCATTTCAGAAAGAATAAACTTTACTCTTAAACTCATCAAATTGTTTCTATCTTTGATCTCTTTGATCGTCTTGATGAAACGGCCTCTGTTGCTGACGCTCAGGAGGTGGAGCCCTTCGGGAAGATTAAGGTTTTGAAGTAGAAGCAGGTACAGGTGCCTGTTTAAGCATGACTGTATCAGTCTCTGCTCTACCCATTCTCCTTCCTAGAGCTGATGGAATTACACGAGTTTTATCCTTAGTCTTCGTAAGAGAGTCTTCAATCTGTTGAGCGATTGAAGTAAGTTCTTGAAACCCTCCTGTGTATTTTACAGGGATCAATGGCGTGTGTAATTAATCATGCAGATTTGCCACACATATTGTCAACAGTTCTTCTTGAGGGAGTGTTAATATCAGAGAATATGTTAATCCCTTCCAATGAGAAATTAAATCTGAGACCCTTTCATTCTCCCTTTGCTTACAGTTTGTAAGATCAAAAACTGTTGTCTTTGACAAAGTTGAGCTGGACTGAAGAAGGAATTGTTGACGGAGATCTTCCCATCCGGTAATTGAACAGGATTGCAAGCTTGTATACCAAACAAAAGCTGGTCCTTGCAAGGTTCGCATGAATCATCTGAGTTTCACTACTTCTTGCAGTTCCTGAGTTCCCATCATAGGATTACAACGAGACACATAATGCGTCAAATGCTGTTTAGGATCGCCTGATCCATTGAAAATATAGAATACAGGGTTCCCAAAACTTGATGGAGGATGGATTGAATCTACCCATTCAGGGTAAGCTCTCTTTTCTGGTTGAACCTGCACATGCTTTCACTCTATATCTTTCAATCGAGCTGTTAATGACTTAATAGTAGTTATTAACTTTTGAGAAACATCCGGTTGAGCTTGGACCAGAACAGGTGCAATGACTGGAGCTTGGACAGGTATGATAGCTGGTACTACAACTGATGGCAGCACTGATGATTGTTGTTGCACTTGACCCGTAGGATTAGACCTATGAGGGTGTATAAATAAAGGAGGATAGTCTTGATCCATCACAGTAGCCACAACAAATTCCCTTGGCTGACTGGCTCCAGCACGTTTAGGAGGAAGACTACCCTGAAGTAGTTCTGCATTCATCCTCCTCAATTCCTTCATTTCTTCCTCTTGTTGTGAAAATCCTTACTCTAATGAGAGAAATTGGCCTTCTCTAGAGGAAGGTTATGTAACCTGATTCTTTCCTTTCCCCTTGTTGGATCCATTTCGGAGAGGGGGAAGTGGGTTATTTGAAGGATTACCTAGGTTCTGAGTAATCCTTTGATTTCACGTACACACACCTTCTTCATTTGTGTCTGTGCGTACAAATTCTTGTGAAGGAACCTATTCATATGATCCCTCTGAGTGAACCTCATCTGGTGGATCAACAATAACAGCATTGATGACATTGATTGATGCATAATGCATTGCATCCCTTCTATCTGCATTTCTGTGATATTGCCTTCTTCCATGTCTTTGATGAGACATTACCTTTTGTTGATTCGATCCCTCATGAACTTCTTGATGAACCGTAATTTGGATAGAATCTCATGATAACTTGGCTCTTCATTCCTCTTGGGGATTCTTCCCCAATAGAGAGAATACTGACTTTCTCTGAGGGAGGGATTGAGGATTTGAAAAAGTCCCAAGTCCAGTGGACTGGGGCTATTCCTGTTGTTCCTGCTCAACTCCTCAAATCCAATTTGTTGATTCTGAGGGTTGTTTTAAAAGAGTCCCTGGTCTAGCAAGCCGGGGTGGCTCTTGAAATGCTATGTCTGAGACTTTCTTAAAATCTCTCATGATCTTGTGGACCTTGGTCCAGAAATTAGTTGGATGCATCAATCGAGATCCACTTTTATCACCTGGTTCAAAAAACCGTTTGATGATTTCTGAAACTTCTGTCACTTGATTATGTGCTTTCTCCATATGAGTGGCATGTTCAATATTCTCATTCGCTTGATGCAGGAGTAATTCAACAACTTTTTCTCTGTATTCTTGACTTTGAGAAGAACTAGTTGAGGCCTATTCTTGGGAAAGCCTTTGATTTCACACAAAACCAGACAGATGTGGCCAATTCTGGGATATAACATTACATGAAACCACCTTTGGTGTGCTTTGTTGATTGGATAGTACAGTGAAATGTAGTACTCCATGAACACCCCATCCCCTGATATGAATACCAGATGGGGTATTGGCAATTAACTGGTGCAATCTCCTTAGTGAGACAAGGCATGAACGCTGAAGGGCTCTCTGCTGCTTTTCAGCCTTCGGATATCGAGAGACTGATAGAGATGCCAAGTCAATTTGGCGTTGTAATCCTTCTATTATCTTGACCTGATTTTCATATTCATCATAAGATAATATTTACTTTTTCAACTGACAAATAGTTTTCCATATATTGAGATGAATATCTTGAATACAATCTTCGGTCAACACTTTTGGAATGTCATACTGAGAGTCAGCCAAAGGCCAAAACATGACTCGCACTTCACCATTTTCCAATTGTTTTCTCATACTCAGCACTTCCTTTTTATCATTCAATGAAGATCCTTCTACCTGATTTGACCAGAGCTGGTTCTCTCTTGTTGCTTCATTGGATTCAACAAGATTGGTAGAGAATACACTGATCAAACTAGAAGATAAATGACCCAGGGGTGGTTCGGAGAATGACCTACTCCCCGAGATATCTTCTGATTGAGAAAGTATTTCACTTGCTAATGGTAAATCATCAGACATGACTGGTTTCACATTTTCAAGTGCCTCAAGATAAGAGGGATTTCTTGGCACTACATTGTCCACTGGATCATTTTCCAGGAAATGTGCATCACTACTACAGAGAGGACTTTCACAGCGAAATTCATCATCATGGGGAGGACCACCATGGTGGGTTATAGCAAAAGATGATATCTCTTACTCCTTGGTCTTCTGGCCACACAGATGGTTATTGTAGCTCTCATCTGAAGATGAAACTTCAAAATCGACCAAACTGTCATGAAGCAAGCCTTCATGAGGAAGTTTCTGTTGAAGACCTTTGGAATTAATGTTCCCACAATTGGGAAATGAGGGAGTAGAATCTTGGATTCCAACAGATAACTGTCTGAGGGATTCATGAAATCCAGCATCGAGCAAGGCCTTGTTACAGATTGGATATTGATTTCTTGATTGTGTTGGGTGGGTCTTCTTCTTAGACGCCTTCTTACTCACCTTGGAAACCACTTGTTGATGAAAGTGGATACTCTGAGCAGGTGTATGTGCCTGATCAGGAGAGATGGCCAGGTTAGGCTGACGATCTCCACTCAAATTAGGTATATGTGCCTGACTTGGTTTTCCGTATGATATGGGAGAGTACACCCCACAACCCTATTGGACTGGAACAGAGGTGTGTATCTGCTCTGGAGTGATCTGTTGATGAGTCACTCCACTAGTAAGGATAGATTTTCATTTCTTTCCCTGTGATGCTTCTGAAGTTGTTATAATATCCTGGCAGGCATCCAGAATATGAGCAGGGATTTTCTTCTGCTCTTTCACCATTGATAGAATGTTCTTGGTGACTTCAGATGTCGGAACAGGGATATACGTCCATTCCGTGCTTAGAGTAGGTGTGTGTTTCTACTCTTGTACTCCTTTTCCTGTCAGTAAATCCTGACAGTACTCAAGTGTGGCGGCATAGAATTGAGTCTACCTCCTATTTGTCCCCGGAGCTTTCTGACTGACCTCTCCTGGTGCTACCAAACGAGACTGTTGGTAGGATTGATCGATACTATCAGTTGTATGTGACTGCTGATTGCACTCCGCCAAATGTGGTTGACGAACTTCCTTCAACACTGACAGACGAGACTGCTAGCAGGATTGATGAGTGTAAGCAGGTGTATGTTCCTATTTACCAATTGTCAATACATTAGGTTGGTGGGATCCATCATATGTAGTTAGACAAGCCTACTGACTAGATGATGATTTATAAAAAGGTGTATGACCCTGTCTATAATACTCCTTCAAAATTTCCTGGCAGGATTGGCACGCTACTGCCAGACGAGTCTGCTGGACAGCGGAATTAAAACAAACAGGTGTATGTGCCCGCTCGTTGCTTGCCACCAAGTTAGGTTTGTGGACTTCTCTGGAGATGGAAGAGATGAGAAATTGCTCACTGTTGACCAGATTTCACGTCTGGCGATTTGTCTTTCCATCTCGGGTTCGAGGAACCTGAGCCGAACGCCTGGAGATGATACCCTCATCATGATGAGGGTGCACTGCCACACGAGTCTAGTGGTGATTTTTTATGAGATCCCTCAATAAGGACTCTTGTATCCTTGAATTAAGGCCTTGAGGGGCCTACTCATTCACCTCCCCAGAATATGGGAGGGACTGGTGATTGCGTTCTGGGGAAAACGACCTGAAATGGTTGGAGACGGTGGTTGGCACCACCTGCTTCTTAATCACTGGTTGTCATTGTCCGGATGACCGGTGTGAGTTGTTCACTTGGAGGGCTTGTCTAGAAGCCTCCAGAGTTGGAATGGTACCATATTGACGGTACTCCTTAACCAGTGCATTTGATACCCAGTTTTGAAGATGCTGAGTAAGTGATATCATCCTCAGAGCGGACAACGATCCAGTAGGAGTAACAGTAGAGGCATTCACAGTAGAAGTATTCACGGGTGTGAACTTGAGAGAAGCTATTTCTGAAAAGTACAAGATCTTGGAAAAGAGTGCAAGTTTGATATAACAGACATAATCAAGATAAGTCTGGCCACTACATCTTTTGGATTAATACATATGTTATTGATTTTCTTGCTGGCCTTCTCATTGAGTTTTAAATAGGGGCCTAACAAGTAGGTAAACTATCATTTTAACTTGGTTAAGGATTCACGTCGGGTTCACCATTTTTTGTTTCCCTCTGGAATTTGGGATGACCTCATTGATTTATGGTTTAAACATTCTAATCGGTTTCTAACGGGTTTGTTCATAGAACCGGAAACATCCAATGATTCCATATCCATTTGTACCTACTTTCCAAAGGTAGGCGCTCATTAGTTGTGAACGGATGAGACTTAAGAATTTTCATTGGTTGAGAGGATGGGAGGTCGGACTCATCACAACTTTTTTATGAGAATTATTGTCTACTCTGAGACTCTCTTTATAGATTTAAGTTATGTTCGTGAATCCTTATTAAATTATCAAGTATAAAATGATATTTCCTTTAGATCAGACAATCAATGATTAATATGTAGGAAATTTAGAGAATCTTTTATATGTATTCGAGGTTCTTCATCAATATAGAATCATCTATATTTGTTAGAGATTATTAGTAAATGGTATCCTTTAATATATTATATAGATATATCTTGGTCATTATGATGACCATTATGGTTTTAAAGCCACTCAGTGGGGCACTTAAAGTTTATTGTCATTCAGAAAGACATGGATTATTTCAGATTTGGGATCATACCTGAAGATGGGCTACCTACGTATCCTTTATTTAGAAAAGGAATCAGAACCCACATAGTTTGAGTAAGGGAGTATGAGGTTTATATATGATTGATGGCTCAAAGAAAGATGTCATAATTACTTTTACACTCTAAGCTCACGTGAGTCATGCTCGGTGTGAGAAACAAGAGGTATTGGTAAAACCAGACAATTGTGCCATGAAAGATGCAATCATGAGAAATAATGCGGGGATTATGTATGTATGACTGCCCAGATAAATGAAGGTTAGGATTTACTTCTGGGATGAAACCTATAAATAGGGTCCATAAAGGTATATGTGCTTTATGGGGATTTGGATACTCTAATCTTGGGGCTTACTCCTAAGGAAGATGCCCAAGTGAGAAGGGGACTTATGATTGGGTTTTACTCCTGAGAAGGAAGCCCATATCAAAAGTAAATTAAGACTGGTTAAGAGAAATTGAGACTGGGGCTTACTCCTGAAAAGGAAGCCCAGGTTAAAGGAATTATGGTTGGGGCTTACTCTTGGGGAGGATGCCCAAATTAGGGGACTTGGGGCTTACTCCTGAAAAGGATGCCCAAATAAGAGAACTTGGACTGGGGCTTACTCCTAAAAAGGAGGCCCAGGTTAAGGGAAATTATGACTATGGATTACTCCTGAAAAGGAGGCCTAGGTTAAGGGAAATTATGACTGGGGATTATTCCTGAAAACAAGGCCCAAGTTAATGAGGACTTGGGGCTTACTACTAAGGAGGATGCCCAAATTAGATAACTTGGACTGGGGATTACTCCTGAAAAGGAGGCCCAGGTTAAGAGAAATTATGACTGGGGCTTACTTCTGAAAAGGAGGCCTAGGATAAAGTTCTCTCATCTTAAAGGATGAGGTTGAATGAATGAAATATCTAACTTTAGTGACATAAAGATGTGTAAATCACTAGGTTTTGAGAGATGTTCCACGGAATTCCTTTCAGATAAAGAATTCAATCAATAAAACATGCCATAAATGGATTTGAAGAGTGTCTTGAAGACTGAATCTTGAATAGGAGAGGTGGAATGGCATAAGAGAGGTGAAATGGGGAGGAAGGGCATCCAAAAATAGAAGGGCGCGAAAGTCCTAAGGGGGTCACGCAAGTAATGCATGGGCGCACAAGTCTTGGTCGCGCAAGTGTACTTGCGCGACACCTATATACTTGGGTGACGGTTAACCAATAGGGTAATACTTGGGATATCCTTGAACAAAGCCTTTAGAATTATCCTAAGGTACTTCCAGAAGAGTGGCGCGCAAGTTTCAATGAGTAGGTAAGGAGGCACGCAAGTGTGTCCATTTCCCTTAAGGTTAAAACACTTAGGCGCGCAAGTGTTAGTGAATTCTAACACTTAGACCTTATTCCTCTTGTTTAAACCGTCCATTCTAGGTAAATAATTTCCTTGGAAGTGTTCGGAAGACTTTAAGAAGAGACTTGGGAGTTCAGAGATCTATATCAAAATTCTGGAAAAAATCCTCTTCAAATGGGGGGCCCACCGGGGGTATTTATAGGCTGGAGAAAACCCTAGGCGATTTTCAAAGAGGGCACTCAAGTCACCTACGGGACAACTAGGTGGCGCGCAAGTGTACTTGCATGACCATGCTGGAACTTGCATGACATATGGGCAATGTTCTCCTTGTTCATCCCTTTCTCTTTTTTGATGTTTATTCAAAGGATGAATCTTCTTTGTTTGAGGTATTTCCCTTTTCATTTCGTTTAGACTCTGTGACGAAAAAGGAGCATCAACAACCACTAGGATAAAAAGGAACTCCAAAAAACAATGAATTACCATCCATGTTAAGATTATCCATCAATTCTCTATCTATTACATTAGTAAAAGGAGTTAGCTTCAACATAATGACCTGAGATTTAATTTCAAATCAAATACCTGTAATACCTCAACACTATTTTACTAGGGCTGAAACCTTATATTAATACATTAGTATGTTAACAAGGACATCACATCCCCAAGAATCGAATAGTTTAGTTGTTTTGGAAAATGAGATACAAATATAAGATTTACATTACAACTTGAAAGAAAAAAAACATTGCAACTCCATTGGAAATACCCATAATCTCTTAAATTATTCATGAAAGTCATTCATAATAATATTCATCTTCACATCCTAGAAAAAAACACAAGAAAGGGTGAGATTATATGATCAGTAAGGGTAATATATACATCAAAATATTTTATAAATATAAACATTAGGAATAGTGAATAACTAAAATCACATGCCTTTAAAATTAAGCTTGCGAATAATATGACAAGTTTAAAAGTTGATTAAATAATTTCATAATAAAATATAACCATGGATATTATAGTAGTTGAATAATCTCATGGACTATCAATTAATAGTTTCATAATGATGGAATTCATAATTCAGGACATATTAATCATATCTTCAATGCCTCAGCCAAGAAAACTAAAAATTATTAAGGCCTCGACCAAAACCATATCTGAAAATGGACAAGGCCTCGACCATGTACATATCTATTTTGTATAATGAGACCTATTGATGAATCGAGGGAATATATAGTCCCCCACCCATCACTTACCAAGTAAAATTCATTCCTTATATTAATGGTTTTTAAACATAAAAAACATATACATATTAAATTTAAATAACTTTCCCCAATCTAAAAACATAATCACTAACCATTCTGAGTAGTATGGTGAAAGGTATCAAGATAGCACATCCATAGTCAAATTGATCATAAACCTTTTAATAAAATATGGTAGATAATAATAATAATATATCAATATTAATAAATCATAAAATTTAATAGAGGTGTTGAAATAGATGAAAATACTATAATAAAATCATCGAGGAATTCTTGAGAGAAACACACTTTTACTTGGAAAAGATGAGTTCCTTTGAAAAATTCATTTTTATTTTTCATGATTATTTGTACAAAACAAGTAATGAAAAAATATATTTTTTCTTGAAAAAATTAGTGATTTTATAAATATAATGGAATCTTAAAGCATATTATGGATGGTACTCAAAAATAAGTAAGAAATTGAGATGTTCCATTTAATCAGGTTTGCTTATTTGAGAAGGGAACCATATAAAATGTGTATTTACCATAAAATAAAAATGAAATTATCTGAATATATGAGTTTGAAACATATAAACAGTATATAAAATAATTAAAAATAATAATCATCATTATATTAGGGTAATGATAGTGAAAGAATAACCCAAAGGAAAAATGAAGGTTCGGGTAGGATCCCTTACCTTATGTCCGAATGAGATTTTCACTTGACCTTAAAGTCTTGGATAATAAAATTAAATCCATTAATTTATTAATTAATAACATTGTATACATTTATTTTATTTACTATGATTTTATTAAGTTCATTTATGGCCTTTTTTATGAGTTATAAGATATAATTTTAGTCACTTGAGAGCATTCGTTTCTTTGGTTTTCACGATCGGTATACTTGTGTATGAGTATGGAAGTTCAAGTGGAATCGGTATAATTCTCCAAAATTGAATTTATATTATATTAATTAACATACAAAATATTAAATTATTATATAATTAATTTGGTTATATGGTATCTGTAACGCCCCGACCCTAGCTACCCAGAGTCGGTGCATTACTTCGTAACATTGGCATGATCACAAAAGATCAAGTCTCGAAAGACCGATTAGTTTAGTAGCCTTGGAAACACTAGATACATTCATAAGTCTTACATTACATCATAAAGTGAAAAACTAATAAAAAAGTCTTCATAGTCCACACTCATATCCTCTTCTGACTATCCCTGTAGGTCATTCATAAAATACTTCTTCACATCCTGGAAAATATTAAAACATTGAAAGGGGTGAGCTCAGATGCTCAGTAAGGATAACAATATTGCGGAAGCTTTCATAAATAAATTTAAGGCAATGTACAACTAAAACAAAAGCCTTTTAAACTTGAACTTCAACATAACATGGCAAAAGTAAAATGAGATAATGTCATTCACTTCTTCACATGGATATTCTACTGGTCGAATAATCACATGAAATATCAATAACCACTTTCATAATGAGGGAATGTATAATGCCGGACATTCTGAAACACTTTGTCAAGGCCTCGGCCAAGACGTCTAAAATGATTAATGCCTCGGCCAAAACCATAAATCAAATTGGGAAAGGGCATCGGCCAATTCCATGTCTAGTTGTCTCATGAGACCTACCGATGCATCGAGGAGCTATAGCGGGCTCCACCCGTCACTTATTAAGTCCAATACATTCCTCATATGAATAGGTTTAAACATATCATAAACCATAACATAATTGTATCACATAAAACATTCATAAAGGAAACATAACATTTCCACATTTCAATCACAAGATATCAATACAACACATTGTTATAATACAAACGCTTTCAAAACCATTTTCAATACCAAAGTAAAAGAAAGTTAAAACTTTGTATTTATTTTTCATAAAAAAAAGATGGCTTGTAGAGGAAGCCGAAACTCAAATAATGGTCACGGCGGCGGAGAAGTCATTGTCGCCGCATAAGTACGGAAAGAAAAACATTCCCTTTTGTCATTTAGCAAAACGCTTCGTATAAAAAAGATTCCTTTTGAATAAATATAAAATTCAAAGGGGTTTATACACCGTATAAAAGAAAGTTGTGTATAAAACCAAATATGCCTCAATGAAAGGGGATTGAGACGAAGTCCTTAAAAAGATCATTTTTAAAATAAAATAGATCTATTATGTGTATTCACTATAGTTACACATAAAGAAAGTAAAAATACAAAATAAGACATAATAATATCATGACATAATTTTAAAGTAGGAGATTAACCCAAAGAATGGAAGTTGGGTTAAGAAGTTCCCTTACCTCGTGTCCGACTTGACTCAACCATTCTTTAACCTCCTGAATAATAAACTAGAGTTAATATATACCTTATTAAGAGCCATTTTTAATTTCATTATCCTTTTTATATCACTTATTACAATGTTATGAACGTTATGTAATTATTTAAGTTAATAACGGTCGTTTTGTCGATCTTTGTTACTTGTGTCAACAATAACCTTCTTATAATTACAAGTTGTTCATGTGGTGAAATATCCATTATATCCAGAATTATATTCATGATGTAGATATCATATATATCATATATATCCAGTATATACATTCATTCATAATATTACGTATCATTTAGAGGTAAGAAATGAAATGCACCGTTCATGGAGACGGTAAGCCGTACGTACGCATGAACGCTACTTTCATTTCTATTTCATATTTAATGTAATGAAATCATAATTATATAAAGGTATAATATAGTTCCAGTATAATATCATATATAATATCATTTACTCCATCCTTTATACATCCCACATATGGCATTAACGATTCACATCACTTTGAGGGGGCGGTAGTCCGCACTTCCTAAAATGAAATTATCGCGTTTTACCCATAAGGGAAATCATAAAGTATGCCATAAATTAGAAATACAGAAGCATAAGTAAAACATAAACATATTTTATATCATATATAGAAATAGTGACATCTTAATGGCCACCTTTGAAGGTGTTATATGAGTGTTGAACAATCATCGTTTCGTGAGGCAGAAATTCGCCATCCACAGAAACCGTATGTTCTTTAACCATTAGATGTATGTGTGTGTAATTGTAGCTCGAATACTTCTTATAACAACATCCTAGTATATTTATGATACTGGTTTTGTTACAAACTAAATGAATAAAAAGAGTTTAGGGGGTTGGAGAAGAAAAATAAAACAAAACAACATTAGAGAAGACATTACCTCAAAACCGGGTAACTCTTTTTGATTTGAGCCAAAGGCTTCCTTGGGAAGAATTATGACCAAAGTGAGGCTTCTAGGAGTAAGGGAGGGAAGTGGAGAGAGTATTTTGGCAGAGGTTGGCCGAGACAAATGGCTTGAAAGTGTAAATAAGGTGGGAGAGGTGGGGGCCTTTTATAAGTGGAGAGGAGGGGCACTTTTGGAAAGTAATGAAATGTTATTCAATTATACAATGATTTTAGGTTTCTAAAGGTCCCACACTTATATAATTCGTGTATAAGGTGATAAGGGTTCGAAATATACCCATCCAATAGTCTTTGGACAAGTGTAATCCTTGGATTTTGCATTATCTTTTCATTTTATTAAAATCGTTAAATAATGAGGTCATCGCTGCATCATAATGATGTCATAAATAATTTAATTTATTTAATGTCTAAAAATTATAAAAAAAATACTATGATGTAGGAAATCTTTTTAGCTTTCTAATGAATATTTATAATCAAAATTTGGACTTATGTAACCCCACTTAAAAACTGTTTTAGTAAAACAACTCATGTTTGTGTCAATTTAATTCTAACATTAAATAAATATATATTAATGTCATTTTCCAACTAAAGTGGCTCCATGGGGTCCCCAAGTTGACCCATGGGTTGTCTTGGTCGTCCATGACTCATACAATAGGAGTAGGACAAGTTTCAATCTCATATCATATTATTAAAACATTGTTTTTACCTTAAACTACACTAATTACCTCTAATCGCGATTAAGAACTTAAAAGTTACTATTCACCAAAAAATTATTTTAATCTCATTGAACCACATTTTACTTCTTAATGACAACCATGCATGTCTGATTTTTGAAAATCAAATCACAGAAGTGGTAATATTTCATTTAAACAAAAAATCAGTTATTTAACTACCACTTAGTGGTTTCACTATTCATCAAAAATTGAAGTTTTTCAGAATAAGGCCAAAATCTCACCCTAAGCTATAATTGATATTCCGAATTCAAAAATGATGTCTATTTTACAAAATTCCAAACATATAAGTTGAATTAATTAATTTTATAATTAATTCCCGCTGTTACGACAAATAGCATGTTTTTAAGAAACAATTTATATCAAAAGATTGGCAATTGTTTATGTCCAATTTCAATGTTAAATTAATTCTAATGACCACCATTGGATAAAATGGTAAAATTATATTCTAATTATACCTTAAAACCACTAACGAGTATAATTTATCACTATAAATTATTTTTATTAGAAAAGTTGTTTTTAAGTAATTTTCACTATTCATAAAAAATTGGAAGTTCTTAGAAAAATACCAAAAATTCAACATAAGCTAATTTCGATATTCCGAATCCAAAAATGAAGTCTATTTTGAAATATAAAATTTCTATAATTTTAAAAAGTGGTTATTACTATTCATAATGGCTACTTTGATTAGTCGCGGTGTTTTAGAACTCGAAGTTGCGTACAATGCAAGCCATTGCATTATTAAATGAGAAGCGTATCGTGGAAGCTCGGGGTGTTACATTATCCCCTCCTTCAATAAATTGCGTCCTCGCAATTTGAAATTTTTTTCTTTGAAAATAAATGGTTGAAAAGAGAAAATACCTTTGTGGAAAACCCACATCGGAAATAAGATTAATAAATTTTAGCCTTAATAATAGGGAAATGGAAATAAGAAAGTCACCACAAAATTATGATCTCCATAAGGAGAACATTGGTGGAAATTAGAGACATATAATTGGAGGAAAAACGTAAATATTTGTAGGGAGTGATTGAGGTCATCAATCACAATCAACTGTCAAATTGAGGGCCTCAAAGCCTTCAATCTATGTTGATTTAAAATATCATCAGTTCAACAAGACATAAGGTATTATGATAACACATTTTTTGTTTTAATATCCCCTTACTAAAGTTTAAGAATTAATTTATTCATTGGATAAGAGATAGGTATATATATATTTATGCTTGACAATTATAGTTTCAACCTTCAACCCATCTTTTACTCAAAAAGATAATAGAACTCAAAAATATTATACTTATCCTAATTGTATAAGGTTCAAATTTTAACACATACCATTTAGATTAGTAAAATTATTTTATAATAACTAGGGACTTCCTGTAGGCTAGTGGTAGGAAATAAAGGCCTGTCGCACTATGATTGTGGGTTCGATTCCTGCAGCTTTGTTCGACGCGACGGGTTATGCCCCACCCTGCAGGTTGTCCTTTTCCTAAAACTATAGTATGATAATATTCCAAAAAATAATCTTCATAAATTTTTTAACCTTAATCAATACTATCAAAAGATCAACTTAATCCACCCAACCTTTATAGTTATCCAAAATACCTCCGTCCAG
Organism: Viscum album; assembly: GCA_963277665.1. Lineage (NCBI taxonomy): Eukaryota > Viridiplantae > Streptophyta > Magnoliopsida > Santalales > Viscaceae > Viscum > Viscum album. Next base: position 1,503,209,325 of record OY728136.1, on the reverse strand, counting down.
ACTTTCTCTAAAAGGTCTCTAAATTCCAAAATCAATTGTAACATCAGATTCCCCAAACAAAGTAAATTTTCTCTTATTGTCACATACTAAAAATATGATTACCTTCATCATATTAAAACCTTACTGAAATCAAAAAGTACTGCAGTACAATATTTATATATATCACATTATTCTTATAACCAGAATATAATCCGTGAGTCCAAAAGTACCAATACATTAATTATTCCGCTTCAACTGTAGTCACAGCATAAGATTGGCCTTGATCCCTTGGCCTTTTCTGAGGTAAGTTTCCTTGACGCTTAGGACATTCATTTGCATAATGTCCCATTTCCCTACAATTGTAGCATTCAACTTTGACAGCCTTATTCTTTCCCTTGCAATCACGAGCCTGGTGACCCTTTTCTCCACATTTATAACAAACTCCCATTCCTTTTAGGCACGTACCAGGGTGATTCTTCCCACAATTATCACATAATGGAAAATCCTTCTTTCCCTTTTTCCCTTTATCTGTCTCTTGTTCCCCCGTTCTCTTCTTCTCTTGCTTTACTTTGTTGTCATAAGACTTAGAGAATTCCTTTTCTGTCTTGATAGCACAGGAGACAATATCTTCGTATGATGAGAAGGATTGTGATACTAAAGCTCGATGGAGAAATGGTTTTAACCCATCAAAGAAACGATCAATCTTACTCCTTGGGTTATGTATATAATCGGCAGCATGCCTCGCTAACCTTGTAAAGTTAGCCTCATACTTTGCGACATTCTCATCCTCCTTCTGCCTCAAACTCAGAAATTGCCTTTCCATATCTGCTCGATGGTCACAAGGAAAGTATTTTTCTAAGAAAAGATCTTTGAACTCCCTCCATTCCATATTTGATACATCATCATCTTCCTTTGTGTTTTGAATCAGCGACCACCACTGATCGGCATCTCCAGTGAGGCGGTAAACTGCCATGACAACCTTCTCCCTTTCACTACTTCCCAAGGCATGGAATATTTTCTCTAAGGAATTTATCCATTTCTCAGCTACTATAGGATTTGTACTCCCATTGAAGGTTGGTGGTTGTTGCCTCATGAAGCGGTCTAACATTGATCCTCCACGTTGCGGATCAGGGTGCTCCATACGAGTAAGGTTATTATTCATAACCTGCGTGAGTTGTCCCAGTATGGTAATAAGTTGATCAGCACCAGTTGTATCTCCAGATCCACAATAATTATCTTGAGCAGGAGGGAAATCCCTACACGGAGTGCGTGCATTGATACGGTTTCCATTCCTTCCACTAGGCGCCATTTCTAAACAATGGCATAAACTAGATTAGTTTATGAATTTAAATACATAATTCCATACTTGTAAAACACTTTACATAAATTGAACTATTTATGGATATAATCCATAATCATAAAAAGAAATTTTTTCTTTGAGGAAGTATATACTCATAACCCTTCATTGTGGTTTGTAAAAAAAATGAGAATTATCCTAAGCATATCCCCCGGGAGTGTCGTAACCAAGAGTGCAGCAAGGCCCGTTGTCGTGCACCAGTTCCCGTTCGAGTCTAGCTCAAAGCGGTGTTTTTGGGTTTTACCCCTAGGTACATCTATGCCAGAGCCGCCTCTACCTGCTCGTATCCAGACAGGGATGTATTGCTCGGAAAACTCACAACATCTCTACAATAACAAAATTCTAGGAAGTTCTTCTATACTAATCCTCAAAGTCTATCTTTGGGCTATGTGCTCTAATCAGAGTTTATCTAAATCTAGCTTTCAAGGTTAGTACTAAACTGCCTCTGATACCAACTGTAACGCCCCGACCCCAGCTACCCAGAGTCGGTGCATTACTTCGTAACATTGGCATGATCACAAAAGATCAAGTCTCGAAAGACCGATTAGTTTAGTAGCCTTGGAAACACTAGATACATTCATAAGTCTTACATTACATCATAAAGTAAAAAACTAATAACAAAGTCTTCATAGTCCACACTCATATCCTCTTCTGACTATCCCTGTAGGTCATTCATAAAATACTTCTTCACATCCTGGAAAATATTAAAACATTGAAAGGGGTGAGCTCAGATTCTCAGTAAGGATAACAATATTGCGGAAGCTTTCATAAATAAATTTAAGGCAATGTACAACTAAAACAAAAGCCTTTTAAACATGAACTTCAACATAACATGGCAAAAGTAAAATGAGATAATGTCATTCACTTCTTCACATGGATATTCTACTGGTCGAATAATCACATGAAATATCAATAACCACTTTCATAATGAGGGAATGTATAATGCCGGACATTCTGAAACACTTTGTCAAGGCCTCGGCCAAGACGTCTAAAATGATTAAGGCCTCGGCCAAAACCATAAATCAAATTGGGAAAGGGCCTTGGCCAATTCCATGTCTAGTTGTCTCATGAGACCTACCGATGCATCGAGGAGCTATAGCGGGCTCCACCCGTCACTTATTAAGTCCAATACATTCCTCATATGAATAGGTTTAAACATATCATAAACCATAACATAATCGTATCACATAAAACATTCATAATGGAAACATAACATTTCCACATTTCAATCACAAGATATCAATACAACACATTGTTATAATACAAACGCTTTCAAAACCATTTTCAATACCAAAGTAAAAGAAATTTAAAACTTTGTATTTATTTTTCATAAAAAAAAAGATGGCTTGTAGAGGAAGCCGAAACTCAAATAATGGTCACGGCGGCGGAGAAGTCATTGTCGCCGCATAAGTACGGAAAGAAAAACATTCCCTTTTGTCATTTAGCAAAACGCTTCGTATAAAAAAGATTCCTTTTGAATAAATATAAAAGTCAAAGGGGTTTATACACTGTATAAAAGAAAGTTGTGTATAAAACCAAATATGCCTCAATGAAAGGGGATTGAGACGAAGTCCTTAAAAAGATCATTTTTAAAATAAAATAGATCTATTATGTGTATTCACTATAGTTACACATAAAGAAAGTAAAAATACAAAATAAGACATAATAATATCATGACATAATTTTAAAGTAGGAGATTAACCCAAAGAATGGAAGTTGGGTTAAGAAGTTCCCTTACCTCATGTCCGACTTGACTCAACCGTTCTTTAACCTCCTGAATAATAAACTAGAGTTAATATATACCTTATTAAGATCCATTTTTAATTTCATTATCCTTTTTATATCACTTATTACAATGTTATGAACGTTATGTAATTATTTAAGTTAATAACGGTCGTTTTGTCGATCTTTGTTACTTGTGCCAACAATAACCTTCTTATAATTACAAGTTGTTCATGTGGTGAAATATCCATTATATCCAGAATTATATTCATGATGTAGATATCATATATATCATATATATCCAGTATATACATTCATTCATAATATTACGTATCATTTAGAGGTAAGAAATGAAATGCACCGTTCATGGAGATGGTAAGCCGTACGTACGCATGAACGCTACTTTCATTTCTATTTCGTATTTAATGTAATGAAATCATAATTATATAAAGGTATAATATAGTTCCAGTATAATATCATATATAATATCATTTACTCCATCCTTTATACATCCCACATATGGCATTAACGATTCACATCACTTTGAGGGGGCGGTAGTCCGCACTTCCTAAAATGAAATTATCGCGTTTTACCCATAAGGGAAGTCATAAAGTATGCCATAAATGAGAAATAAAGAAGCATAAGTAAAACATAAACATATTGTATATCATATATAAAAATAGTGACATCTTAATGGCCACCTTTGAAGGTGTTATATGAGTGTTGAACAATCATCGTTTCGTGAGGCAGAAATTCACCATCCACAGAAACTGTATGTGCTTTAACCATTAGATGTATGTGTGTGTAAGTGTAGCTCGAATCCTTCTTATAAAAACATCCTAGTATATTGAGGATACTGTTGTTGTTACAAACAAAATGAATAAAAAGAGTTTAGGGGGTTGGAGAAGAAAAATAAAACAAAACAACATTAGAGAAGACATTACCTCAAAACCGGGTAACTCTTTTTGATTTGAGACAAAGGCTTCCTTGGGAAGAATTCTGCCCAAAGTGAGGCTTCTAGGAGTAAGGGAGGGAAGTGGAGAGAGTATTTTTGCAGAGGTTTTCCGAGCCAAATGGCTTGAAAGTGTAAATGAGGTGGGAGAGGTGGGGGCCTTTTATAAGTGGAGAGGAGGGGCACTTTTGGAAAGTAATGAAATGTTATTCAATTATACAATGCTTTTCGGTTTCTAAAGGTCCCACACTTATATAATTCGTGGATAAGGTGATAAGGGTTCGAAATATACCCATCCAATAGTCTTTGGACAAGTGTAAGCCTTGGATTTTGCATTATCTTTTCATTTTATTAAAATCGTTAAATAATGAGGTCATCGATGCATCATAATGATGTCATAAATAATTTAATTTATTTAATGTCTAAAAATTATAAAAAAAATACTATGATGTAGGAAATCTTTTTAGATTTCTAATGAATATTTATAATCAAAATTTGGACTTATGTAACCCCACTTAAAAACTGTTTTAGTAAAACAACTCATGTTTGTGTCAATTTAATTCTAACATTAAATAAATATATATTAATGTCATTTTCCAACTAAAGTAGCTCCATGGGGTCCCCAAGTTGACCCATGGGTTGTCTTGGTCGGCCATGACTCATCCAATAGGAGTAGGACAAGTGTCAAGCTCATATCATATTATTAAAACATTTTTTTTACCTTAAACTACACTAATTACCTCTAATCGCGATTAAGAACTTAAAAGTTACTATTCACCAAAAAATTATTTTAATCTCATTGAACCAGATTTTACCTCTTAATGACAACCATGTATGTCGGATTTTTGAAAATAAAATCACAGAAGTGGTAATATTTCATTTAAACAAAAAATCAGTTATTTAACTACCACTTAGTGGTTTCACTATTCATCAAAAATTGAAGTTTTTCAGAATAAGGCCAAAATCTCACCCTAAGCTATAATTGATATTCCGAATTCAAAAATGATGTCTATTTTAAAAAATTCCAAACATATAAGTTGCATTAATTAATTTTATAATTAATTCCCGCTGTTACGACAAATAGCGTGTTTTTAAGAAACAATTTATATCAAAAGATTGGCAATTGTTTATGTCCAATTTCAATGTTAAATTAATTCTAATGACCACCATTGGATAAAATGGTAAAATTATATTCTAATTATACCTTAAAACCACTAACGAGTATAATTTATCACTATAAATTATTTTGATTAGAAAAGTTGTTTTTAAGTAATTTTCACTATTCATAAAAAATTGGAAGTTCTTATAAAAATACCAAAAATTCAACATAAGCTAATTTCGATATTCCGAATCCAAAAATGAAGTCTATTTTGAAATATAAAATTTCTATAATTTTAAAAAGTGGTTATTACTATTCATAATGGCTACTTTGATTAGTCGCGGTGTTTTAGAACTCGAAGTTGCGTACAATGCAAGCCATTGCATTATTGAATGAGAAGCGTATCGTGGAAGCTCGGGGTGTTACAGTATCGGGATGAGTTATTAGATAAAACATTAGTGATAATCATTTAGTTTATTTTGGCGGTATTTCAATTATTACAAACTAGTTTTGTCGTATGAATTAATATTATGTATATATATTGGTTAAAGAAAATTAAATAGGCTATAATAAATATATTGTAGTCTAGTTAAAACATAAAAATTGTTTCATGACCATAATTTAAGGAGAAATAGAAGAAAAAAGGTTTGTCGTCCACGAATGTTGTAAATTGGCACCTCCAAGATGATGATTTTGTTTTTAAAATAAAAGAGAGAATAAAGAGATTGATGATTTTCCATTAAAATGATATAATTTGAGTACATATATGATACCGGAGTTATCATGGTCATTTTTACAAATTAGGTAATGATAATATAATAAAATAAAATAAATTTAAAATAAAATGAAAAAAAGGGAAGAGGGTTTACCTCTTGAATTATCCTCCTTGAGAACCTCTTTAGGGAAAGCGGTTTTGGTCTTTTGGTATAACCAATATATCATGGACGTAGGTAGAGAATAGGGAAGAGGATTTGGGTAGAAATTTTACAAGCTTCAAGTCTTAAGAGGAGTGAGGAGAAGAGGGGGTGAGGGGAGGTATTTATAGTGGAGGAGAGGGATGTTTTTTGAATATCATATTCATTTGTTTATTATTTTGGATCAATACTATGAATATTTTGAGAATTATCATAAAATATAATAAAATAATGAAGGATATTTAGAGATTATGGGCTTACATCATCCATACATCACCTATGAATAAATAATTCATGTATTTAACATTTATCGTAAATTATCGTATTTTACTATTCACCAAAAATTTAAGTATTTTAGAAAAATCCCAAAAATTCACCACAAACATTTTTCAATGTGTAGAAATAAAAAATGGACTCCATTTTATCAAAATAATTTTCTAAATATGTGAATTTGTTTTTTTTAATCATTATTTACTTGAAAAATACAAATTTTAAATTTAAAAATGATTTTGTAAAACTTTGAAAAATTAACTAAGGTCTCATAAAATTATACTAAAATCAAAAGAAAAAAACATTGATTTATGAACCCATTTTATGAAAACTAATTTTATTTTAAATAATTTTTTTTTTAATTATAAAAATGTAATTAAATATTTATGGATCATAAAAATACCAACAATAAATTAATAATTTTTAAAATATTCATTTAGTTATACTAGGATATAATTATATCATACTTTAACTTATAAGATGCCTAAGTTGTATTTATACCTTCACGGGTGTCGTTACAATTCATTTGGCCAGTTTACTATTCATAAGGGTCATATTACTATTCCTAATGTCAAGTTACTATTTCATTGGTATAGCTTTCTTAACTTCTAGAAATACCTCTTATTTCATTAATTCATTTATAAAGTTTGTATTGTTTTATATAAGTGATTATATGTGATCTATACTATATGAAATATACATAAGAATGTAAATTCAGTGATAGAGTTTTGGGTCATTACATTCTCCCATCCTGCAAAAAATTCATCCTCGAAATTTCTAAATTGTTACCTCATAAAAAGATTTGGGTATTTCTTCATCATAAGATCTTAAGGCTCCCACATTGCCTCTTAAATTTTATGATTTTTTTAAAATTACCTATACCAACTGAGTCATTCGATTCCTCAACACCTATTCTTTAGTGTCCAGAATCTAGATAGGCTCTTCATAGTAAGATAACTCAGGTTCCAATTCTATTTATTTAGAATTGAGTACATGTGTTGGGGTCTGGAATTTACTTACTTAACAATGATATGTAGAACACATTGTGTACTTTATAAATGCTAGGTGGAATCATCAAATGATAATCCATAACTCCAACTCTCTCCAAAATTTCAAAAGGACCGCTGTACATGGGGCTCAATTTCCCTTTCTTCCCAAATCTTATAACACCCTTCTATGGAGATACTTTCAAGAAAATGCGATCTCCCACTTGAAATTACAAATCCCTCCTTTGATTATTGGCATAAATATTTTACCTTCTTTTAGATTCTTTGATATAGGATTGAATAGTTTTTTTCCTTTTCTCTTGTATCTTCCACAAGCTCTATGTAACGACCCGAAATTTTGAATAAATCTTGTTTCCTAATTTCATGTGTTATTTTATTTTATTTTGATACTCAACAAAAATGTTTTATTTGATAAACATGGTTATAATTAAAATGAGACCATTGGGTTTTGATTGTTATATGACCATCGGTCAATATGACCACTGTGAACAAAATGTTTTGATTATTGTCTCTAAATACAAGTAATCTTTGTTAATTATTATAGAAAGAAGATTCGATGGCCTCACCTAGTAGTCTTGGACCGATCGAAGCCCATCTAACAGAGCTTGGGAAAGAGGTAGCACCATTGGGCTTTGCTCTGGATCAAATCCAAGCCGAGCTTCATCATGTGAAGCTAGAACGGAATCGCCTTCGTGAGAAGTTCAAACTGATAGAAATTACTACTCGGGCAATGTTGACTGAGCCGCCCCAAGATTCTATCACCCTAGCACACCTTACTCTTAGGTCCTATGCTGGTATTATAAGGGGCTATGTAACGAGATCGTAACTGCCTTGTGTAATCCTTGTTTTAAATAAAAATTGGGATTTCTTCTTATGATGAAGTTATGAATTTTGAAATGACCGGATAAATATAGTATGCATATTTTTGATGAATTTTAGAAAAAGGATATTTTAAAAATGGTTGTGTAAACCTTAAATAATTAAAAATGTGTAATGATTTTCAAAAAATGGTCTTCTACAATTATGTCCAGTACGAAATTTAGAGTCTAATAAGATCAACTTGATTTTTGATGAATAGTAAATTGTGAATAGTGATTTTACGCTTAGGATTAGTAATGTGACCAAATGGATTAGTAATCTCACTTAAAGAAAGTTTTAAAATAATCTAGGCACCTTGATTAAGTAATGTGATTCAATAAAATGGTTAAATAACGGTTTCATTAATTATTATTCAAGTATTAGTTTTTTCGGGTGAATAGTGTTTTTTAATTAAAAAATTAATTAAAAATATTTAGAAAATTATTTTTAGAAAATGGATTTCATTTTTGAACTCAGAGCATCGATATTATGTTAAGGTAATTTTTGGGGATTTTTCTGAAAAAAATGAATTTTCGGTGAATAGTGAATTTATTGAAAAATTGAATTAAAAATATTTAGAAAATTATTTTTATAAAATGGAGTTCTTTTTTGAAATCAGAGCACTGATATTTGGTTAGTGTGAAATTTTGGGATTTTTCTGAGAAAGTTGAAATTTCAGTGAATAGTAAAAATGCAGTTTTAGGGTTTCGGTATGTTTAGTGACATCATAGCTGTGTCATGATGATGTCATGAGATATTTTGAGGGTTGGCCGGCCAAGGGTGATGAATTATTGTTGTGGGGGCCCCATGTGGCCTAACTCCATGATAAATGCCAAGGGAGAGCACATGGGTTTGAAAACAGCACATGTGAGGTGTCCTTTGGCCATTAATGCCTTGTCCCCTCACTTTCCCTATAAATACCAAGCCCTCCTCTCATCCATTCGACTCCCAACTCATTCCCAACAAATTTATGGTCTCATTACCTCCCAAGGAGTCCTCCCAAGGTGCCCCCAAGCCCTCAAGGTCCCAAACTTTGAGGTTTAAGAGTTACATTTTAAGGTAAGGGATCCGACCTCTCTCTTTCTTTTCAAGTAATCTCTTTTATGTCATTTCTTTTATACTCCATGTTCTTATGTTGGAGGATGTTATTTTATATTTATCCTACTGCATATTTCATGTTTATATGATGAGAGACACCCCCCCTTGCTCTCATCAATTCGTTTTAAGAATGTTTAAGTGGCGCCGTTAGGCTACCGAATTTTTAAGGGATTCTTTCACCTTCCTCGTTTTCAAGTTCTATTTTCATTCAAGTCTTTCAAGTTCATTTTTATTATGTTGGGGTATGATCTCTAAATTATCATACTTATCTTTTATGATCATATGATGAGAGACCCCATTTGATCGCTTCAATTCAGTATTTTGAAGTTTTAAGTGGCGCCGTTAGGCTGCCGAATTTTTAAGTGGTTCTTCACCCTTCTCGTTTTGAAGTTCTACTTTCATGTCAATTATTTCAAGTTCCTTTTTGTTATATTGGGGTATTATCTCTATATATATCATACTGGAATCTTATGTTCATATGATGAGAGACCCCATTTGATCTCTTCAATTCAGTATTTTGATGTTTTAAGTGGCGCCGTTAGACTGCCGAATTTTTAAGTGGTTCTTCACCCTTCTCATTTTGAAGTTCTACTTTCATGTCAATTATTTCAAGTTACTTTTTGTTATGTTGGGGAATTATCTCTATATCTATCATACTGAACTCTTATGTTCACATGATGAGAGACCCTATTTTATCTTTTCAAATCATTTTTGTTGATGTTTAAGTAACGCCGTTAGGCTGTCGAACTTTCATAAGAGAAATCTAATTTTTTTCTTCCTTCCATGTTTTTCATTTCAAATGGTATGTCCTCGAAATTTCATTACCATGATCATGTATCCTTCTTATTCTGTCCATGTACTATTTTATGGGTCATTTATGAATGTTTGACCCATTTTACCTCTCTTTTAATGTCTTCTAAAACCTCGGAACAGTGCCATTATACTGCAGAATTTTCGTCTCAAAATGTCTCTCTCTTTTTCTAAAGTTCTTTTATATTATTAAGTGAATACTCAAAGCTCTTTCTTCTAAAGGGGTATTCACATATATACCAAAATTTTCTATTTTAAATTCTGGGATTTACATACATGAGACCCACCTTCCTTTTCTGTGGGTTTTAAAGTGACGTAAAGATCATGTCTTTAAAGCAGTTTTTAAAACGTTGTGATTATGAAATGAAACCCATTTATTTTATGCTATATGGGTTATTTATGAAATGTTTGATGATGATATATGTGGCTCACATGATAATAAAGGCAAATTTAAGGGTGCGCCCTGATAGCGCTCCAATGCATTGGGTAATGATGTAACCACTAGAGATTACAATTTTAACGATGCCTTGGTGAATAACCTTGGTAATTTTTAACGACACCTTGGGGATGGACCTTGGTGAAACGAAACGATTGTCAATATTAAATGTTGCAGCCACATCTTCAAGTTATGAAAAATGTTATTTTTTTTTATGATGTATCTCATTATTTCTTTCTCATGCCTTAAATTTCTTTTCATGTCCTTATTGAAGTATCTCAAGTTCACATGTAAAATGTTTCTCTTGTTTCCCTTACTGGGCTTTCTGCTCACCCTTTCTTTTGATGTATGTCCCCAGGTTATGAGATGCAGTAATGAACCTAGGATGAACTTAAGGATTAGCCTTTCAAGTGTTTAAGAAGAGTGTTTTTGTTCTTTTCATGTTTTATGTTCCTGGTTTCCAAGACACTAAACCTTAAAGATCCTCGGTTTTGTAAAATGTAATGAAAGTTTATGTGATAAAAAGACTGGATGCTATAGTTGGTATCAAAGGATGGTTTAGTTATTTGTGGAAATTAGGATATGAAAACACTAGGAAGAACCCTATAGAAAAGTTTAAATATAGGAAATATTCCTGGTATTTTGGTGAGTATTGAGTAAGGGGTTTCCAAGCAAATACATTCCTGTCTGGATACGAGCAGGTAGAGGTGGCTCTGGCACAGATGTACATAGGGGTAAAACCCGAAAACACCGCTTTGAGCTAGACTCGAACGGGAACTGGTACACGACAACGGGCCTTGCTGCACTCTTGGTTACGACACTCCCGGGGGATATGCTTTGGTAAATTAATAATCTTAGTATGAACCATTACTAAAGGGACAAAGATAAAATAAAATAAAGATTCACATAATAATATATGATCATGGATAACCTAGATTGGAACCTAGGGGATCACAAGTTAGGGTATACTTTTCTTCTACAAGTTATCCTTATATGATTTAAGCTCCTTTTCATGATTATTGGTTAAGTATTTAAGCCTCTAATTATAATTTATCTTCTTAGCTAATGGTGGGAGATGGAAGAACATGTCCCAATAACCAATGTGATAGGAAATGCAACGATTTCCATATTAATATGAAAGGGATGATTAGGGGATTAAAAGATGATTATTATTTTGGAAGATGTTCACTATTTTGGGGACCCTATATGATCGAGGTAAATAGACTACTACAGTATTTTCTTTGAAGAGTAGGGTTGACTTATATTTTGAAGAATCGATGAATTTAAGGTGGAATTATAGTAATTTAGGTTACTTATGGAAATTATTAACCTATCTTGGGGTAAATATGTTTAGGTTAGTTACTTTTTTTTATAATATGTTAGGAGTGGTTGATGTTGTTTAGAGATGAATGATAAAGTTTACCTTGGAAGACTATGTTATCAAATCTTTCTTGTATTTGGGTTTCAATCTTAGTTTGGTTTATTTTGAGGAATCTTATGGACCATTATTTATGGAATGGACTATGATGAACTTTGGGTAGTACCATGGAACTTGAAGATTTAAAAGTAGTTTCCATTCCTATGAGATTATTTCTTTTTGAAGAGTTTTTTTTACCTTACTCTTTCTGTTTTTGGGATAATATTTAAAGATAGAAGAAATAGATTGTTGATCTTTTGTGGATTATGTGATTCTCTAGAAGATGATTCTTGTGTTTTGATGAGACCAATTAGTTTTGAATGCTCATCGTTTGGAGAAAAGATTAGTTTTGGGTAGAAACTTATTAAAGGATGAAACTCTACATGAAGATAAGTATATTTGCTTATGTTTTTGTTCTATGTTGTAAATGAATTCCTCAAAATTATGAAAAGGAACGTAAAACAAAAACGTTGTTGGTTTACGTTTCCTACTAGGTAATCAATGACCATTTAAACACATCATAAGTTTGGGATTTTCTCATGGTTAACTTTCTCCTAATCATGTTCTCTATCACTCTCCCTCAGAACTTGACCCTTCGTTTTCTCCTCCATGTCCATGTTTTCCTACATGGAACCCTAGTGTGAGTAAACTCAGGTGGCCTTTGTACTCCCTTTTATTTCTTTTAAAGTAATAGTGTTACTGACTCTTTTTCCGATGTGGGACTTTCAATGAAATTTCAAAACCCAATTTTAAAAAAATTGCGAGGACGCAATTTCTTAAGGGGGGAAGATTATAACGACCCGAAATTTTGAATAAATCTTGTTTCCTAATTTCATGTTTTATTTTATTTTATTTTGATACTCAAAAAAAATGTTTTATTTGATAAACATGATTATAATTAAAATGAGACCATTGGGTTTTGATTGTTATATGACCATCGGTCAATATGACCACTGTGAACAAAATGTTTTGATTATTGTCTCTAAATACAAGTAATCTTGGTTAATTATTATATAAAGAAGATTCGATGGCCTCACCTAGTAGTCTTGGACCGATCGAAGCCCATCTAACAGAGCTTGGGAAAGAGGTAGCACCATTGGGCTTTGCTCTGGATCAAATCCACGCCGAGCTTCATCATGTGAAGCTAGAATGGAATCGCCTTCGTGAGAAGTTCAAACTGATAGAAATTACTACTCGGGCAATGTTGACTGAGCCGCCCCAAGAATCTATCACCCTAGCACACCTTACTCTTAGGTCCTATGCTGGTATTATAAGGGGCTATGTAACGAGACCGTAACTGCCTTGTGTAATCCTTATTTTAAATAAAAATTGGGATTTCTTCTTATGATGAAGTTATGAATTTTGAAATGACCGGATAAATATAGTATGCATATTTTTGATGAATTTTAGAAAAAGGATATTTTAAAAATGGTTGTGTAAACCTTAAATAATTAAAAATGTGTAATGATTTTCAAAAAATGGTCTTCTACAATTATGTCCAGTACGAAATTTAGAGTCTAATAAGATCAACTTGATTTTTGATGAATAGTAAATTGTGAATAGTGATTTTACGCTTAGGATTAGTAATGTGACCAAATGGATTAGTAATCTCACTTAAAGAAAGTTTTAAAATAATCTAGGCACCTTGATTAAGTAATGTGATTCAATAAAATGGTTAAATAACGGTTTCATTAATTATTATTCAAGTATTAGTTTTTTCGGGTGAATAGTGTTTTTTAATTAAAAAATTAATTAAAAATATTTAGAAAATTATTTTTAGAAAATGGATTTCATTTTTGAACTCAGAGCATCGATATTATGTTAAGATAATTTTTGGGGATTTTTCTGAAAAAAATGAATTTTCGGTGAATAGTGAATTTATTTAAAAATTGAATTAAAAATATTTAGAAAATTATTTTTATAAAATGGAGTTTTTTTTTTGAAATCAGAGCATTGATATTTGGTTAGTGTGAAATTTTGGGATTTTTCTGAGAAAGTTGAAATTTCAGTGAATAGTAAAAATGCAGTTTTAGGGTTTCGGTATGTTTAGTGACATCATAGCTGTGTCATGATGATGTCATGAGATATTTTGAGGGTTGGCCGGACAAGGGTGATGAATTATTGTTGTGGGGGGCCCATGTGGCCTAACTCCATGATAAATGCCAAGGGAGAGCACATGGGTTTGAGAAAAGCACATGTGAGGTGTCCTTTGGCCATTAATGCCTTGTCCCCTCACTTTCCCTATAAATACCAAGCTCTCCTCTCATCCATTCGACTCTCCACTTATTCCCAACGAATTTATGGTCTCATTACCTCCCAAGGAGTCCTACCAAGGTGCCCCCAATCCCTCAAGGTCCCAACCTTTGAGGTTTAAGAGTTACATTTTAAGGTAAGGGATCCGACCTCTCTCTTTCTTTTCAAGTAATCTCTTTTATGTCATTTCTTTTACACTCCATGTTATTATGTTGGAGGATGTTCTTTTATATTCATCCTACTGCCTATTTCATGTTCATATGATGAGAGACCCCCCTTGCTCTCATCAATTCGTTTTAAGAATGTTTAAGTGGCGCCGTTAGGCTGCCGAATTTTTAAGGGATTCTTTCACCTTCCTCGTTTTCAAGTTCTATTTTCATTCAAGTCTTTCAAGTTCCTTTTTATTATGTTGGGGTATGGTCTATAAATTATCATACTGATCTTTTATGATCATATGATGAGAGACCCCATTTGATCGCTTAAATTCAGTATTTTGAAGTTTTAAGTGGCGCCGTTAGGCTGCTGAATTTTTAAGTGGTTCTTCACCCTTCTCGTTTTGAAGTTCTACTTTCATGTCAATTATTTCAAGTTCCTTTTTTGTTATATTGGGGTATGATCTCTATATATATCATACTGGACTCTTATGTTCATATGATGAGAGACCCCATTTGATCTCTTCAATTCAGTATTTTGATGTTTTAAGTGGCGCCGTTAGGCTGCCGAATTTTTAAGTGGTTCTTCACCCTTCTCATTTTGAAGTTCTACTTTCATGTCAATTCTTTCAAGTTACTTTTTGTTATGTTGGGGAATTATCTCTATATCTATCATACTTAACTCTTATGTTCACATGATGAGAGACCCTATTTGATCTTTTCAAATCATTTTTGTTGATGTTTAAGTAACGCCGTTAGGCTGCCGAACTTTCATAAGAGAAATCTAATTTTTTTCTTCCTTCCATGTTTTTCATTTCAAATGGTATGTCCTCGAAATTTCATTACCATGATCATGTATCCTTATTATTCTGTCCATGTACTATTTTATGGGTAATTTATGAATGTTTGACCCATTTTACCTCTCTTTTAATTTCTTTTAAAACCTCGGAACAGTGCCATTATGCTGCAGAATTTCCGTCTCAAAATGTCTCTCTCTTTTTCTAAAGTTCTTTTATATTATTAAGTGAATACTCAAAGCTCTTTCTTCTAAAGGGGTATTCACATATATACCAAAATGTTCTATTTTAAATTCTGTGATTTACATACATGAGACCCACCTTCCTTTTCTGTGGGTTTTGAAGTGACGTAAAGATCATGTCTTTAAAGCAGTTTTTAAAACGTTGTGATTATGAAATGAAACCCATTTATTTTATGCTATATGGGTTATTTATGAAATGTTTGATGATGATATATGTGGCTCACATGATAATAAAGGCAAATTTAAGGGTGCGCCCTGATAGCGCTCCAATGCATTGGGTAATGATGTAACCACTAGAGATTACAATTTTAACGATGCCTTGGTGAATAACCTTGGTAATTTTTAATGACACCTTGGGGATGGACCTTGGTGAAATGAAACGATTGTCAATATTAAATGTTGCAGCCACATCTTCAAGTTATGAAAAATGTTTTTTTTATGATGTATCTCATTATTTCTTTCTCATGCCTTAAATTTTTTTTCATGTCCTTATTGAAGTATCTCAAGTTCACATGTAAAATGTTTCTCTTGTTTCCCTTACTGGGCTTTCTGCTCACCCTTTATTTTGATGTATGTCCCCAGGTTATGAGATGCAGTAATGAACCTAGGATGAACTTAAGGAGAAGCCTTTCAAGTGTTTAAGAATAGTGTTTTTGTTCTTTTCATGTTTTATGTTCCTGGTTTCCAAGACAGTAAACCTTAAAGATCCTCGGTTTTGTAAAATGTAATGAAAGTTTATGTGATAAAAAGACTGGATGCTATACTCTAGGCCTACAATCTTTCTTTCACCTGCTTCATCCAAATATGTTGGTGTACAATATCTCGTTTCGTACAATGCTTTATATGGTTCTATTTGAATACTAGAATAGAAACTATTATCATAGGAAAACCCCAACAAAGGTAAATACTGATCCCACATACCTTGAAAGTCAAGTTAACATGATATCAACATGTCTTCTAATGTTTGGATCATCATTTCTAATTGCACATCAGTTTGAGTGTGATAAGCAGTACTCAAATGAAGCTCAGTATCCAAATATTTTTGAAGATTTTTTCAGAATTTTGATGTAAATCATGGGTCATGATCAAACATAGTTCAGATAGTTTCTCCATGAAGTCTTACAACATCATTAATATAGAGTCATTCAAGGAACTCTAGTGGAAAATCCTCCCTTATAGTGAGGAATTCTGCATATTTGGTAAGTCGATCAACAATTACCCATATTACATAATTCATTCTTGGATTTTTGGGTAATCCTATGACAAAATCTATAGTAATTTCATCCCATTTCCATGTAGGAATAGGAAGAGGTTGTATGACTCCTCTTGGATGTTGTGTTTCAGCCTTCACCTGTTGATAGACTAAACATCATGATACATAACTAGCAATTTCACGCTTCATATTATCCCACCAAAAATGTTTCTTTAAATATATATACATCTTAGTGCTACCATGATGTATAGAGAAATTTGAACTATGGGATTCATCCAATAACTCCCTTTTTAGCTTGGGTAAAGAGGTAACACATAACCTCCTCCAAAATTTCAAAATTCTATCTTCATACTTGAAGTCTGCCAACTTCCCATCATTCACAGCATTACTTTTCTTTTAAAGATTCTCATCACCAGGATAAGAACTTTTAATAATTTATAATAAATATGGTTGTGCAACAAATTGAAAAAGTAATGATGTTTTACCTTCTTTGATAATTCCTATATCCATCCTCGCTAGATCCATGTACATAGGATCCTTCTGAATCCTCATTTTGTATAAAACTCCACTATATTTCCTGCTCGATGCATCTTCTACCTTATTTTCCTTCCCTAGGTGGTAGTTTATTTCACAATCATAATCCTTTAGTAGTTTGAGAAATATCCTTTTCCTTATTTTTAGTTCTTTCTGTGAGAATATATATTTCAAGATCTTGTGATCTCTATATATCTCACATCTTTTTGTATAGAGATTATTTCTCCATATCCTTAGGGAACATATTACAGCTACTAAATCAAGATCATGAGTTGGATAGTTTTGTTCATGAATTTTTAACTACCTTGATTCATAGTTAATAACTCTATCATTTTGCATAATGACAAATCCAAGTCCTTTCTTTGATGTATCACTATAAATCACAAGTCCACCATTTCAAGATGGTATAGTCGGGATCATAGAATTCACTAATCTCCTCTTCAATTCTTCAAATTATTCTTCACATTCTTTTTTTCATATGAAATTAACCCCATTATGAGTAATCTTGGTTAATGGGTTAGCTAATCGAGTGAAGTTCTGAATAAAACGCTGATAATAACTTTCTAAACCATTAAAACTATGTTCCTCATTTATGTTCATTGGTTTAGGTCATTCCTGAAATGCCTTTTTTGTCATAGGATCATCTAAGATTCCATCCTCAGAGACAATATGTCCCAAAAAAGAAACCGGTTGAAGCCAAAATTCACACTTACTAAACTTCCCATATAACTCATTTCTTCTAAGAGTTTTTAGAATAATATGCAAGTGATTCTCATTATCATCATATATTTTGGAGTATACCAAGATATAATCAATAAATACCACACCAAATTCATTAATATATTCCTTGAAAACTCTATTAATTAGATCCATGAAAAGAGAGGGTATATTAGTCTGAGCAAAAGGCATTACTATAAACTCGTAAAGCCCATACCTGGTTCAAAATGATCTATTTGGAATATCTTCTTTCCTCACACAAAACTGATGATATCCATATCGAAGGTCAATCTTTGAAAAATATTAGGCTATGTGAAGTTGATCAAATAGATCATCAATGCGAGGAAGATGATACTTGTTCATTATCATAATAACATTGATTTACCTATAGTCAGTGCACAACCTCATAGATCTATCTTTCTTCTTAAAGAAAAGAATAGGATCTCCTCGTAGAGAAACACTAAGGAGAATAAACCCCTTTACTAATCAACTCATCTTGATGGTTATTCAGATCCACTAATTCTATAACTTCCTGGTTCTGAGTGTCGCCCAAAGGTTCCCCATACCCAGTTGGTCACATGCCCTCAATTGCATTTCCCCGAATGCTAGAGGCTTCCGATTATAAGTGAGGGCCTTGGGTGTGATAGTGGGGAAATTATGCCCTCATAATCATAGTAACACAGTGGAAACAAATAGTAAACAGTAGGGGCAGCAGTTATACCATGAAAAAATAATAAACAGTGGAAGACTGATAGTATAAACAACTGCAACATATATAAATAAATGATTCATGTCACATGTATCTAGGAAAGTAGCAAAAAATTCACAATACTGGAAATAAAATACTAAAACCAAAGTACAGAAAATAGTAAACTCCATCAACATTGCAAGCCTCAGCTTGGTCCCATGCTCTCCAGCTCCAACAGTAATCAAGTACCTAATGAAGAAGGGTGCTTTCCCTTATCTGTACCTATAACCATATGATCTGTTTGGAACCAAAAGCATTACCCTAATAGGGTGTGAGACGAATCCCAGTAGGCAACCACCAAAATATTTGTGCCTAAAAGTTAGTGAAAGTATATAGTAGGCAGTATGTATAAATAAAGTAATAAACTAGGAAGTACTCAAAAGTAAACAATCCTATTGTTTACAATTACATTCATTTACATTCATCAATTATTAAATATGTTGAATAATGTAACCCTGGGATCTTTCCTAAGCTCTGTAACCCTATATATAAGTAACCACATATGTCTCAGAAAACCATCTAAACAACCAAGTATGACTGAGTCCAAGCTTGTGCTTTGGCTTGGAAAACTCATCACAATTATTCATTTATCCACAATCGACCCTTTGGGAAAGATCTCATAGTCTAACCCCTATGGCCCCACATTGAATAGCATAAAGATAATGACCTCCGGGGTATCTGTTATAGTCTATACCCTTGGACTACATAGAATCAATAATTTATACACGACCTATGGGTAACACCCACAGTAAATACCCCCTGGGACAAAATCTACACCAAGGCTCTCATGGTCGTGTGTAAATATTCATAGAAACCCCCGTAGTATTTCTAGTTTGAGGCTCTCATGGTCCTTAGAAGATCAGAATGCATAAAAAATTCATTAAAGGTTCTATATAAAATCCAAAATATTACATGGCTCAACTTTAATCAAATCACATTATAGGAATTAAAGGCTATACATGCAATTCAACTATTACATGGATCAACTTTAATCAAATCATAAAATAAGGCATCACATATAATCAATTAACTCCATCCTAAATAACTCAAGGCATGGAAACACAGTATGCCTCATAGGAAACCTATCCCTAATGACCCTAAATAGAAAAACCAGGGAAGCGCACCCATGGGGGGTCCTGTAAACAAAGAATCAAACCTTACACATATTCTAAAACACCTTTTTAATAAATTAAACCATATTATGTCGATAATCAGGCTAAAATCCAAAACACAAAATACCCCAAACATGGGTATTCGTCACTTTAAGCATATATAATCCAACAAACTATTAAAGAAAAACACAAACCACCAACCTCGATGTTGTATGATGAACACTCTTGAACATCGGCCCTTGAATCGGCCTAGAACGACATAGATCTACAAAAAGGTCAAACATTTTCAACCTTAGATAAATCAAGAGAGCGGAGAAATCAAGAAGAGAGGCTCTAGAAGAAGGAAGAACTCCCCAGTGGGATTACAACCCACCCGCCGAAGTTCAGATCGGACCTCGGAAGGAGAAATGGTGGCTTAGAATTTGATTGTCGCTGATAGTCACTTCTATATGAACTGAGGTCAAAATAAGTGTTTTCTGGAGATGAGACACGACCCCACTCTAACTTATTAAATAAAAAATAAAAGTACATAGTGTGTTCATTTAATGTACACGTCGTGTACTAGCATCATCCAGATCCCGCTTTAGGCGGTCTGTCAGGTCACCACACAACCATGTACTTGGCCATTACACATTCAGTACATGGCTACCCGTGGTAACAAGGTACATGGTGTGTACTCAAGATTACATGACGTGTACCTATTAAATTTTCAAATTCGTTCTTTTTCCTAAAAAAACTAAAATAAATATCCATACCAAAAATGAATATCCTGGTTCTTAAAAACTTCCTCCCTTAAAGAAATTTGTCCCCAAATTTCCCTTCCAAGGGTGGTAAAGAAGAAACTTCAAAAAACTCTGGAAACGGTGATCGTACATCGGCCTCCCTCTCCCAATTCTCATCCTATACTTTCCTTGATGCCATAACACTCGTACCATAAAAACATACTAGCCACGGAGAAACTTCATGCTATGAACCACAATCCGAATAAGGTGCTCCTCGAAGGATGAATCCACCTCCAAATCAACCACCTTGGGTTGAAAAAATGTGAGACTGGTCTAAAAAGTAATGTTGTAGATGAGAAACATGGAATAATTCATGCATATCCCAGTACTTCTGATGTAACTGCAGCTGATAGGCAACCGGTCCAACTGTCTCCAAAACCTCAAACGACCCAACGTATCTCGGAGAAAGCTTCCCTTGTCTCCTAATCCTCTTGTGTCCCAACATCGGTGTGACATGTAATAAAACTTGATCTCCGACCTTGAAATCCAAAGGTTGTCTTTGTCGACCAGCATAATATTTCTTCCGACACTATGCATTAGTCATCCTCTTCTAAATAAACTCTAAATGCTCAGTGGTCTTCTAGAAAAGACGAGGTCCCAACATAGCTACCCCTCCTGTCTCCAGCTAACATAGAGGTTATCGGCATGGACTACCATAAAAATACTCATAAGGTGCCATCTGAATCGTTGCCTGAAAATTGTTATTGTATGAAAACTCCACTAGGGGTAAGTGTATTTCCCAAGAACCCCCGAAATCTAGGACGCATGCTCAAATAATTTCCTCCAAAACCTAAATCGTGTGCTTTAACTGGCCATCTGTCTAGAGATGGTAAGTTGTACTCATAAGTACCTATGTACCCAACTCCCTATGTAGTCCCTGCCATACATGGGGAATAAAACAGGCATCCTTGTCTGAAATGATAGAGTGTGTAACCCCATGAAAACATGAAATCTCATTGATTTACAAACTTCCAAGTTCATCAACACTAAATATTTCCTTGATCGGAAAGAAATGTGAATCCTTCATGATTCTTTCAATAACAACTCATACTATATCATTCCCTTAAGGTAACCTCGATAAACCCATCAAAAAATCCATTGTGACATCATTCCACTTCCACTCAAGAATGGGTAACTGCTGTAAAAGCCCTGTCGGTCGCTGATTTTATGCCTTCACCTACTGATATGTGGAACACTTCATAACAAAACCTGTTATATCCCTCTTCATACCCGGACACCAATATTGTTGGTGTAGATCTCGATACATCTTGGTGATGCTAAGATGAACTGCCCAAACTGAGGAATAAAAAAATCTCATAAACTCCTAACGTATGTCTTCTGACACCCATACGCACCCATGAAAACGCAAGATCTCATCATCGCCTATGGTTAATCTAGGAGTTGGGTCCTTGCCTGTCACACTCTCTCATAGGACTAAGCCTTTAGAATATGATAGTCGCCTCATCCGCACATGGTCCATAAGGGTAGAGTTAACAATTATAGAAGAAAGAAATGTCTGCCCCTGTCTGTAATGAACCTCCAAATGCTTCTCAGATAATAGAGCCATAAGATTCCACTCACTGCTAGCCTCGTGAACTTCCTGTATCTGAGTCCTTCTGATCAATGTATCAGTAACTGCATTTCCCTTTCCAGACATTTAGGAAAGTTCAAAGTCAAAAGACTGAAGGTACCCAACCCACCTTCACTATCTCAAATTCAGATCATGCTGAGTAAAGATATATTTAAGAATTTGTGGTCAATGTATACCACAAAATTCTCTCCCAAAAGATAATGTCTCCAACAACATAAAGCATGCACAACTGTAGCTAACTTGATATCATGCATCAGGTAATTCCCCTCATGTGGACACAATTTCTGAGACTCATACACAACGACTCCTTCCCCTTTCGTAAGAATTTATCCCAACCCGATACCTGAAACATTGTAGTAAATGGTGTAGCTCTTGCCCAACTTAGAAAAAATCATTATTGGTGCTGAAGTCAACCTCCCCTTCATCTCCTGAAAGGCTGAATCACAATAATATGACCACAAATACTTCACAACCTTCTTAGTCAGGCCCGTTAGTGGCACTATTGAGTGTGAAAAGTTCTATATAAAGTGCCGGTAGTAACTAGCCAACCCCAGAAAACTTTGTACCCCAAAGAAATTCTTCGGCTGCTCCCAGGGAACTACTGATCTCACTTTCTATGGGTCGACTGATACTCTTGTCACTGAGATAACTTGACCCAATAAGTGAATCTAATCTATCCAAAAGTGGAATTTTGAGAGATTATCATATAACCGATACTCTCTCAGTGTACTCAAAATGATCTCAATATGGATGGAAAGGTTGTGTCTAGTGTGAGAGTATATCAATATATTGTCCACGAAGACTACCATGAAAGAATCCAAATAATGATGGAACACTCGATTCATCTATTCCATGAAAAATATTGGCGCGTTCGTGAGACCGAATGACATAACTACATACTCGTATAGACCATACCTACTCCAAAAGGTTTTAAGAGGTTTATCTGATGGTATAACACACAACTGATGATAACTAGATCTCAAATAAATCTTCAAGAACACACGATCTCTTCGAAGCTGATCAGAGAGATTATCAATCCTCAACAAGGGATATCAATTCTTAACCATCAACTGGTTCAGCTTCCGATAATACACACAAAGTCTAAGGGTACTATCTACATTCTTCACAAAAAGGATAAGTGAACCCTAGGGAGAAGTACTGTGTTGGATGAAAACCTTTTCCTACAACTCCTCCAACTGCTTCTTGATCTCCTGTAACTCTGGTGTAGCCATCCTATAGGGATTAATGGACACCGATGCTTCTCATGGAACATGATCAATATAGAAATCTACCTCTCACTATTAAGGTAAACTTAAAAATTCATCTGGAAAGACATCTTTGAAAAAATCCACCACTAGAGGAAAGTCCATCTGTGAAGTCCCCTAGTCATCCAGATATAAACTAGAAATATGTGCTATAATTCCTCTCAACACATGATGCTTGGGTCTAGCTCTTCTCACCTAGACATCCCATTCTCCCTTTTGTAGAAAATACCTTCCCTCTGGTGATGTGAAACTCACCCTGTAGTGATAGAATTCAAAAATGTCCTAGAAAGAGACTAACCAGTCCATTCCAATAATGAAATAAAATCTTGTCATATCTAAGACATAGAGAACCCATAAGAAGTGACACCCACCAAACTCAAGAGGAAACACCTTGCACTAGTGTACACTAGTCGTACTAATCCCAACGAAGTGTCTAGAGTCATAACATACTCTGATATAAAGATATAAAGCCCAAGGCTCTCCACAAAAAAAACATATATGAAACTATGAGAAGCCCTTGTATCAAAAATAGTAAAAGCTAAAGCAGAGGCAATTAGAATCATACGTCTAACCATAGAGGGTTTGGGATCCTACTACTACTGGGCCTGCTCCACTACAAAAGTCTATCCTGTACCATGGCCCTGTGACCCTGCTTGACTACCCTGAGATGATCCACTTTAATAATGCTGACTACCTGTAGCCTGACTACCACAACCACGACTACCTCCTCGGTCTGAATGGCCATACAAACTATATTTACCTAAGGAGAAACTGGTGGTCCTTATCTTGAATGTGGATTCATAGAAGATCCCCTTTCACTAGATGTTGGTGATAAAAACTGGTAAAAATGCTGAAGATAACCCATCTTGCAGCAAGCTTGGAACTCAACTGGGTCTCTCGGGTACTGAGTTCTAATGTTCCCACTCTTCTCGCACTGGTAACACCTCACCTGGCTACCTGTAGAAACATCATTTCTACTAGAATCACCATGCGAAGGCTCTCTATAGCATTTCCTACTATCAGTCGAAGGAGTACCATCCCTGGATTCTAAATCATCTTGGATCACAACTCCCAACTCCCTTAGATTGTGCTTAGTAATCAGTACTTGGTTCACTATAGCCATCACTGAAGTCATCCTAAAGACATTCACCTATGATCAGATGTCATACCTAAGACCATCCTCAAATCGTCTATCCAGATATAACTCGTCGCCTACAAGAACAGGTGCGAAGTGCTGAAGCTCTGTAAAATAAACCCACCACTTAAAGAGAACCCTACTCCAAATTCATGAAATATTGAGCTCGATCATCCCTCAATATATCAGGGTAGAAATAATTGTATAAGGTCCTCTAGAACTCTTCCTAATCCATATCTTGATGACATCCCACCTGTGAGACATAATCCCACCATATCCTTGAGAAATCACATAAAATATACATCGAAAGCTTCACGCTCCTCTCTGGAAGAGTCTACAGATTCTCAAAGATAGAAAGCATGGCCTCCAACCATGACTCTTCAGTATGTGGTCCTCCATCCCCTAAAAAGGTGGAAGGATACTACTGTTGGAACACCCTCGTCAATTATTCCATAGTTGGGGTAGGATGTGGTGATCCCTGGAAAGCCTACATCATCCTCATAAACCCTTCATGGAAATATGCACCATCACCTACGTCTGGTATAACAGTTGGTGCCAAGATGGGCATGACGGGAGGATCTACTGGTAGTCCATGATCTATCATTTCCGATGTCTGGTCACCACCCTACACATGGCGCACAACCATAGGACGTCTTGGCGGCATGACTCTGCAAGTTCAACCACACACCTCAGTACAAGATTATCAAGGAAAACAACTTTGAGTGTAAGAAAGGTATAGGAGAAAAACATTCAAGTTTTACAAAATAGGGTTACACGGTGTGTTTTCTTATGTTTTAAACATGGCGTGTACCTATGCCAAACTAGGTCGTGTAACACACCTATACACAACATGTTCCTCCTATGACATGACATGTACTTGAATTTTTCTCTCCTACCAAGTACTTCTACACAACTAAACCACATGGGGTCTGCCAGTACAAAACTACACAATGTGTTCACCCTAAAAACGACATGTACTAGTTAAGTCCCTTCGACCCGTGTCATTGGTAACACTTTTGGAGACATGTTTGACTCTACATGACGTGCAATAATGGAACATGTCATTTAAAACCTAAGTTTTATCCACCCATGTCATTAGTCACATGGACGGACACACGGTCCTTATGGAACGGTGTGTACTCCTAGTACATGGTGTGTTCTACCAAAGTTTTCCAACCCCATGTCTCTGCTCACACAGTCAGTAACATAGTTAAATACTACACGACGTGTACATATATTACACAATGTGTAATTAAGAAAAGTTGTTTCTTACAGAATAGAAGAATACCTGGTGTGTGTTCATAACACTACACGTCGTGTTGTCTGGGTTTCCAGACAGTAAGCCTCTAAAACTCCTTCGGAACCCATGAAATCTTTTAATTTTTTCCAAGGCATGACAAATTTCGACCTGTGAGAGCTCATACTCTAGAGAATCAAAGTTTGGCATCCTTATTCACATCATAACTTGACAAGATTCAATTTAAGTTCAAACATGATCCACCAAATTCTGATCCAAGAGGGCCCATAACACCTCAGGGACCAAAGTTCGGTGTCTGTCCAAATGAAACTTTACACATACAATACCCTATCAAAATTGAAGGTATTCTATCATAGCATCTATCACAACAACATATATATCTAGCATAACATCTATCACAACAGCATCCAATCAGTAATGCACCCTAAATAGCTTGACAAGAATGCATGACATGTGATCTCTAGCAAGTTCCTATATGATGCATGAGAGGGAATACCATCGTCTCATCAGGTTGAAACAAAAATATAACCAAGATGATATAAATAATAATAGCACAAAACAAGTGTGTCACCCAATCGTGAAATCAAATCAACAGTAATAATTGAAAAAGCCATAAAAATTCCAATATTTGGGGTAACTTGGATTTTCCCTATACACAAGTTAGCTACTCCCAAGCACAAATTATTACCCACTGCTTATTTCTTCATATCTTTGTCTATAGGCTCCAAATAGTAAGACAAGTAGAAAAGAAACCCCTCTAACACCACTTTTTAATGTCCCAGTTTTAGGTGCTGCCCAAAGGTGCCTCATACCTGGTTGGTCACATGGCCTCAAGCACATTTCCCTGAATGTGATAGGCATACGAATAGTAGTGAGGGAAATGGGAGTGATAGTCGTGAAACTATTCCCTCATAGGAAGAGTAACATAGTGGAAACAAATAGTAAACATTAGCGGAAGCAGTAATACCATGAAATAGTAATAAACAGTGGAAGACTGATAGTATAAACAACTGCAACATGTATAAATAAATGATGCATGTCACATGTATCTAGGAAATCATCCTAAAAAGTCACAATTCTAGAAATATAATACTAAAACAAAAGTATATAAAACAGTAAACTCTATCAGCATCGCAAGCCTCAGTTTGGTCCTATGCTCTCCAGCTCCAACAACAGTCAAGTACCTGGTGAAGAAGGTTGATTTCCCATATCTATAATTGCAACCATATAATCTATTTGGGCCCAAAAGCATAACCCAAACAGGTTGTGAGATGAATAACAGTAGGAAACCACCAAAATATCTGTGTCTAACAGTCAGTGAAAGTATATAGAAGGAAATATGTAGAAAGGACGTAATAAACTAGGAAGTACTAAAAAGTAATCAATCCTACATTTTCCAATTACATTCATTTACATTCATCAATTATTCAATCTGTCGAATATGTAACCTCAGGATCTAGACTAAGATCTATATCCCCCTATATAAGTAACCACGAATGTATTATAAAACTTTCTAAACAACCAAGTATGACCAAGTCCAAGATTGTTCTTTGGCTTGGCAGACTGGTCACAATTATTCATTTATCCACAACTGACCCTATGGGAAATCTCTCACATTCTAACCCATATGGTCCCACATAGAATAGTGTAAATATAAATACCTCATGGTTTTCTCTCACGTTAAATACCCCAAGTCTACATAGCATCAATAATTTATACACTACGTATGGGTAGCTCTCGCAGTCAATACCCCTGGGTTGAAATCTACACCCAGGCTCTCACGGTCTTGTGTAAATAAACATGGAAACCCCCAAAATTTTCCTGGTCCAAGGCTCTTATGGTTCTTATAATATCAACGCACATACAACTTTCATTAAAGGCTCTATATAAAATCCAAACTATTACATGGGTCAACATTAATCAAAGCACATTATCGAAATTAAAGGCTCTACATGAAATTCTACTATTACATGGCTCAACTTTCATAAATGCATAAAAACAAGCATCACATATAACTAATTAAACCCATCCTAAACAACTCAAGGCATGGAAACACGATATTCCTCATAGGACACCTAGGCCAAATGGACCTAAACAGTCAAACTAGGGAAACACATTCATGGGATGTTTCATAAAAAAGGAATCAAACCTTACGCATATGCTACAACCCCTTTTTAATCAATTAAACTATAGAAGGTAGATAATCAGGCTAAAATCAAAAACATGAAATACCCCAAACATGGGTATTCTTCACTTTAAGAATATATAATCCAAATACTATCATATAAAGGCACAAACCACCCACCTCGATGTTGTACAACAAACACTCTTGAACGTCGGCCCTTGAATCAACTTAGAATGATGTGGATCTACAAAAAGGTCAAAAACATTCAACTTTAGATAACTCAAGAGAGAGGGGAAACCAAGAATAGAGGCTCTAGAAGAAGGAAGAAATCATCGGTGGGTTTCCAATGCACCCACTAGAGTTCGGATCGGACCTCAGACCGAGAAACGGTGGCTCAGACTTTGATAATTTCTCATGATCACTCCTGTATGACCTGAGGTCAGAAGAAGTGTTTTTTAGAGATGAGATGAGACCCCACTCTGACTTATCAAATAAAAAAGAAAAATACACGGCATGTTCATTTAATTTACATGCCGTGTACTAGCCTCAACTGGCTCCCACTCTAGGTGGTCTACCAGGCCACCACACGACCATGTACTCGGCTGTTACACGACCAGTACATGCCTACACGCGACAACTAGGTACACAATGTGTACTCAAGAGTACATGTAGTTTACCTAGAAAATTTACAAATTCATCCTATTTTCTAAAAAACAAACCCAAATAAAGATCCATACCTGAAATGAATATTCAGGTTCTTAAAAATTCCACCATGGCCATTTTATAAGGAGTCTTTGATATAGGTCTTTCACCAGGAATTAAATCAAAAAGAAAACTCAATTTCCCACTCTAGAGGATGTTAAGGTAAATCCTATTAAAACACATAAATATATTCTTTCACAAAATTTATATCCTCAATTTGAATATTTCTTTACACACCCATAAATATTGATCTCTTTTCCTCCCCAATAATTTAAATTAGTAGAGCTACTGGGGGTGGATCTAGATAAGAGTTAGATGACAAGGTTTCTACTCTAAAGATAAGGGACACTACATCATTCTCAGAAATTGTAACTTACTTATTTTTATAATATATCTTTGCATCATAGTTTTAAATCTAATTAATATTGAGTATTATATCAGAATAAATCATAGTTAGGATGATAATGTAAAAAACTAAAGCACGTTTATGTGTCATAAGGGGGGATTGATCTACACATCTTTGTTGAAATGATGCTTCCCTTAGGAGTTTTGACAGACAAATACTTTATTAAATTAAATTGTAAATGTCAAATTTTCATGGAAAATTAGAAAGATATAAAAGAATGCGATGATCCAAAATCAAATAAATAATTGGATATGTTTGAAGAAACTATTTAAAGTATATTCCACCACATCATTAGGAATTTCAACCTCCAAAATTTTGATCACATAAGCTTGTCTTTTCCCTGTTGGACTTTTCTGAGGCATGTTTCCTTGACACTTTGGATAATCATTAACATAGTGCCCCATCTCCCTAAAATTATATCATTGAACATTGATAACTTATTTAGTTCCCGTTAAATCACTAGCATGATGTTATTTTTCTCCACACTTGTAGAAAACTCATTTTCCTTTTAAGTAGTCACCGTGGTGTTTCCTTTAACAAGTATCACATGTTAGAAAATTCCCATTTTTATTCTTACCATTATCCATTCTTTCCTCTGCAACTCTCTTTTTCTATTATTTTCCATTAAATTCATAAGACTTAGAGAATTATTTCTCTATCTTTATTGCACATGATACTATATATTTGTATGATGAGAAAGTTTGGGAAACTAGTAACCTTAATAGGAATGGTTTTAAACCATAAAAAATCGATCAATCTTGCTCCTTGGATTATGTATGTAGTTTTCAACATGACTTGATAACCTTGTAAAGTTTTCTTTGTACTTTTCAAAATTTTAATCCTCTTTCTGTATGAGAATCAATAATTTTCTCTCCATATCCTCTTGTTGTTCATGAATAAAATATTTTTCTAGGAAAAAATCTTTTAAATCCCTTCATTCCATATTTTCAATCTCTTCCCCCTCCTTTGTATTTTGAATCAATGACCACCATTAATCAGCATCTCCCAACAGATGATAAACTAGCTTGATAACTATATCTATTTCATTACATCCCAATGCAAGAAATATATTCTCTAAAGAACTTATATGCTACTCTACTACGAATGGATTTTTATTCCCATTAAATGATGGAAGATTCTATCACATAAAGGAGTCTAAAATTTCTCCTCCATATTGTGGATCTGGATGATCCATATGGGTAAGGTCACTATTCATAACCTAAGTCAGTTGTCCTAGTATAGTTATAAGTTTCTCAACACCAGTCACAGCTCCAGAACCAACATAATTATCTTGCATAGGAGGGAAATCCCTACATGGGATACATGCTTTCATGTGATTTCCATTTAGTATAATAGGTAACATTTATAAATAATGACATATACTAAATTAATCTATGAATCATAATTTAAAATGTCTAACTAGAAAAACACATAACACAAATTTTAATTTTATGCATGTATAATCTCATAATTATAGGAATGGTTTCTTTGGGGAAATATTTATAATTAAAACCTTCATAAGGGTTTGTTAAGGAAATGTGAATTATCCTAATAATATCCCATGGTAGTGTCAAATCATGTGCACAATAAGGCCCATTTTCACATACCGGGTTACCCTAAGTTAGTACCGGAACACCTTTTCGAAGTTGTTACTCCTAGGTACATTTGTGCTAGAACCACATCCACTTGTAGTATCTATAAATGGATGTATTTTATAGAAAGATCAAAATAATCTACACCTTACCAAAATTCTAGGATGTTCTTGTATGATTATTTTCAAATTCCATCTTATGGTTTTGTTCCCTTATTTACATTTTCTAAATACAGTTTCCATGGTTTCTACTCAACTTTCTCTAATAGAAATTGTAAGACCCCAACCCCAGTTGTCCGGAGCAGGTGCCTTAAATTAATAAATTGGTATGTTTATAAAAAAATAACATCCTGAAGGATCGAAGAGTTTATTATTTTTGTAAAAGTAGATACAAACATAAGATTTAGATTACAACTTGAAAGAAAAAACAACATTTCAACTCCATTGGAAACACCCATAAACTCTAGGATTATTCAGGCAAGTCATTCATAATAATATTAATCTTCGCATCCTAGGGAAAAAAAGAACATAAAAATGGGTGATATCATATGATAAGTATGGGTAATAGATACATCATAATATAATATAAATATAAACATTAGGCATTGTTAATAACTAAAACACATGCCTTTAAAAATAAACTTGAGCATAATATAGTAGCAATAAAAGCTGATTAAATAATTCCATAATAAAACATAGCCATGGATATTCTACTAGTAGAATAATCTCATGGACTATAAATTAATAGTTTAATAATTAGGGAATGTATAATGTAGGACATATGAATCATGTCGTTAAGGCCTCGTCCAAGACTAAAAATGATTAAGTCCATGACCAAAACCATATCTGAAAATGGGTAAGGCCTTAGCCATGTCAATATCTATTTTGTATCATGAAACCCATTGATGAATTGAGGGTCTATACAGGGCCCAAAACATAACTTAATAAGTCCAATTAATTCCTCATATGAACTTATTTTAAACATAAACAACATATACATATTAAATGTAAATAACTTTCCCCAATATGAAAACATAATCACTAACCATTCTGAGTAGTATGGTGAATGGTATAAAGATAACACATCCACAGTCAAGAAAATCATAAACCATTTAATAAAATATGGTATATTATAATAATAATATATCAATTTCAATAAATAATAAAATTAAATAGAGTTTTTTAAATAGATTAAAATACTCTAATAAAATCATCAAGGAATTCTTGAGAGAAATACACTTTTACTTTGTAAAGAAGATTTCTTTTGGAAAATTCATTTTTATTTTTCATGATTGTTTGTATGAAACTAGTGATGAGCAAATATATTTTTTTATTACAAAATTATTGATTTTATAAAAATAATGGTGTCTTAAAACATATTATGGATGGTACTCAAAAATGGGTAAGAAATTAAGATGTTCCCTTTAATCAAGTTTGCTTATTTGAGAAGGGAACCTTATAAACTATGTATTTACCATAAAAAAGATGTAATGATCTGAATATATGAGTTTGGAACATATATATATTATATATAAAAATTACCGAGAAATAAATAATCATTATATTAGGTTAATGATAGTGAAGGAATAACCTAAAGGGAAAATGAAGGTTTGGGTAGGATCCCATACCTTATGTCTGAATGAGTTTTTCACTTGACCTTAACGTCCTAGAAAATAAAATTAAATCCATTAATTAATTTATTTAGAACCTATATTTATGTATTTTATTTATTATAAT
Source organism: Viscum album (assembly GCA_963277665.1). NCBI lineage: Eukaryota > Viridiplantae > Streptophyta > Magnoliopsida > Santalales > Viscaceae > Viscum > Viscum album. The sequence goes on along the minus strand of OY728136.1, from coordinate 1,503,177,046 downwards.
CTTATTAAGTTAATTTATGTATTTTTTTATGAGTTATAAGATACAATTTTATCGCTCGGGAGCGTTCGTTTCCTTGGTTTTCATGATCGGTATACTTGTATATGAGCATGGAAGTTCATATGGAATGGGTATAATTACATAGAATTGAATTTATATGTTATTAATGAAAATAAATAATTTTAAATTATTATACAATTAAGGTGGTTATATGGTATGATGATGATTCATTAGATAAAACATTAGTGATAATCATTTATATTATTTTGGTGGTAGTTCAATTATTACGAACTAGTTTTGTCGTATGAATTAATATTATGTATATATATTGGTCACGGAATATTAAATAGGTTTTAATAAATATATTATAGTCTGGTTAAACCATAAAAAAATTCATGACCATCTTTGAATGATAAATTGAAAAACAAAGGTTCGTCGTCCATGAAGGTTGTAAATTGGAACCTCTCAGACGATGATTTCATTTTTAAAATAAAAGAGAGAGAGTAAGGAGATTGATTATGGATATTCCATTAACAAGATATAATTATAGTATATATATTATAATGGAGTTATCATGATCATTTTTACATAGTAGGTGAGGATAAGATAAGAAAATAAAATAAAATGAAAATAAATTAAAAGAAAAAGGAAGAGGGTTTACCTCTTGAATTATCCTCCTTGAGAACCTCCTTAGGGAAAGGGGTTTTGGTCTTTTGGTAAGACCAGGAGATCATGGATGTAAAGAGAGAATAGGGAAGAGGATTTTGGCATAAATTTTACAAGCTTCAAGTCTTAGAAGAGTGAGGATAAGAGGGGGTGAAGGATGATATTTATAGTGGAGTAGAGGGGTGATTTTTTAATATCTTATTCATTTGTTTATTATTTTCACTCAAGAATATGAATAGTTTGATAATTATAATCAAAGATTTTATAATAATGAATTATAGATCGATATTATGGGCTTAAATTATCCATACATCATCTACGACTCAATAAATCATGTACTTAACATTTATCGTAAATTATCGTATTTTACTATTCACAAAAATTCATGTATTTTAAAAAAATCCCAAAAATTTACTATAACCACTTTTAGACATTTATAATTCAAAAATTGACTCCATTTTATCAAAATAATTTTCTAAAATGTGAAATTTAATTTAAAAAAATCATTATTTACTCGAAAAATACAAATTTTAAATTTAAAAATTATTTTATAACTCTGAAAAATTAACTAAGGTCTCATAAAATTATCCTAAAATCATAAGACAAAAAAATATTTATTTATGAATCCATTTTATGAAAAATAATTTTATTTTAAATAATTTTATTAATTATAAAAATGTAATTAAATAATTATGACTCAAAAAAATTCCAATACATAATTAATAATTTTTAAAATATTCATTTACTTATTCTATTATATAATTATATAATACTTTAATTTATGAGATGACTAAATTTTATTTATAATTTCATGGGTTTGGTTACTATTAATTTTGATATTTTACTATTCATAAGGGCCATATTACTATTCCTAAGGTTAATTTACTATTTCATCGGTATGGGTTCTTTAACTTTTAGAAATACTTCTTATTTTATTCATTTATTTATAAAGTTTTTGTTGTGTTATATAAGTAGTTATATGCGATCTATACAATATGAAATAAATATAATAAGGTAAATTCATGTAGTTGGGGTTTGGCTTAGTGGTAAGCAACCCTTAATTCTACATGAAAAATGGGAGTTCAAAACCCATTGGGCGCAGGTACTGTAGCAGCACTACAGCACACTATAGCAGCGGCAGGCACTGTAGCAGTGGCGGGCACTGTAGCGGTGGCAGGTCACTGTAGCGGCGGCAGGTCACTGTAGCAATGGCAGAGTACTGTAACAGCGGCGGGTACTGTGCAGAACTGTAGCAGCGCAGGGGTACTATAGCAGTACTATTCACAGAATGGGCTTTGGGCCAAAAAAATGGGACTACGGGTCATGTAATGGGCTAAATGTCCACTGGGCCTTCGGGCTATGTAATGGGTCTCCCTCTACCCAGTTAAAGAGGATTTTGCTTTGCTTTAATAATAAATGAGGCTTCGGCCCCAACCTTTAAAAAAAATAAGGTAAATTCATTGAGAGAGTTTTGGGTCCTTACAATACCCATCTCAAATCATTGACCCTTCAGTTTCTCATTCATCACTACCTCATGAAAAACTGAATAAGTCCAAAACAATGGTTCTCATATTGGGTCCTAATCCTATAACACTGCTAGAGGCTAAGAAAATCCATGGATTTCACCAAGACCATAGATTATGGATAGAAATGATCCATAAAAATAACTATAAAGTTCTTTCACTCAAGTCCCTCATGTTTTTTCACTATCACCAATGAATCCCACCATCTCCTATTTGGTCCCTCAAGCTTGAAGGTAACACATTTCACTTTAATAGAATTTGGATTTTCTAATAACTCAAAAGTTTGCTCAATATTTCAACCAATACTATACCTCTTAAGGACCATTTGATATTTGGAAAGATGGTCGATTATGGTGAAGAAAATATTGATCACGATTCTGAGATTCATCCCTTCGAGGTTCAACTATTGAAGATTAAATGGGAATAGGTGCAGGTACTTGTCCCAAAGAATGGATAACGCACACCACTATCTCATCAAGATTATAGTACACTAAAGGATTCACCGATTATGGTTCACCAAAATCTTCATCCCATGGCCCATCAAAACTTCTTCTTAGACGTATGATGCTACACAACATCAACAGACAACACTGAAACATCCAAAATGATATTTATATTATTTTAAGTAAAAAATTCCAAAATGTCACTCTCTTGAATTAAATATATCTACAAATTTTATATATGGATAAAAATAAGATAATTTCAGTTATAAATATTTTTTTTAAATATGAATAATTTTGTTATCATGGAATTTTATTTTTAATTTTTAGTGATAATATAATTATCATAAATGCTTATACAATGTCGACTCAATACTTGTGAAAGTAGTAGAAAAATCATTTAAATGATTTTAAAAGCTGTAAACATAATTTGTTTTTAGGTGATATATAGTTACCCATGATTTTTATGAATAAATATTACATATTTAGGATTTTGGAAAGGTTTATATTTGAATTTCATATTTTTATTGATTTATTTAAAGTCAAATTAAATAAAGTGTCAAAAATGACATTAATGATATTTTATAAAAATAATATATTATTAAATAATTTAAAATTCATAAAATTATTTAACTAGTATAAGGGGGATAAGATATGGTAAAAAAATTTACACTTTTTCCATTTATGATCCAATTTTCACCTTATAAGTAAAATTATAACCATTTAATATTGAAATATTTGTTACTGTAATTAAAGTTAAAGATTTTTAATAAAGGGATTAATAAAAAAGATAAGGTTTAAAATAATATATAAAGCTATATAAATATGATTAAATTATTATAATAGGACCAAATCCTCATTATATTATAATCCATGTAATTTTGGAACCATTTATCCATGAATGTGACTTTATTATATTTTAATATTGTGAAAAATTACAAGAGTGCCCACCCCCCCCCCCCCCCCAACTTATAAAAGGACACCCCTTATCTCTTTTATTTATAACACTTTGAAACATCCAGATAAACCAAACCCTAAAAAATCTTATTAACTTATATAGACACTAAGTAGAGGTTTTTTTATTCTTAAAATACCATTCCAATTGTCCTTAATAATGGATATGAAGGATGTCTACTGAAGAAGAGGTAATCATCTTTTTTAACTCTATCAAGTTTATTTCTTATTCTACTTCCTCTAAATATGTTTTAAACATACTCAAATAATAAATTCAGTATCATATATATACTTATATTTTATTATGATTTTGTTATAACCATTTTTCATTTCTTTTCCATCCCACGAGAAGTAAAAACATCACTCATGCACACGTACGACTTACCACCTCCACGCAACGGTGTAATTCTTTTTTCATAACCAATTCATATTTATGGTTATAAATCTAGAACTAATGAATATATATATATATATGATATTTTTGACATAATTATACTTCTGGAATTATAATATCATATCTACCTTCTACCTTCCAATCCATTGTAAAATGATAATATCACTCATGCGTACATGTAGACTACCACCTCCACAACGCGATGTGATTCACTTTTAATTTCAGATTTACATGGATGGTAATAATATTAGATTTAATTAATATATATTATATAATAATGATTATGTAAATTTTAATTATTATTTACCTTTCTTTCACTCCATCCGTCAAAAAGTGAAAACAAAGTTTATGCGTACATACAGCCTACTATCTTAATGAGCGGTGTGATTCATTTATATATATATACCTTTTATGGATGTCTCTGAATATATATATAATGAACATATATGATATTTATATCACAAATAACATTATTTATATGATAAAACTATAATCAAAATACAAGGATTGGAACCACTGAACCAAAAATCTCATGAAAAACTAGGCAGTTAACACCTGAAACAATAATATCAATAAAATATTATTAACATATAGATGATAAGATGTTATAAATAGATCATATATTGTATTATAGATATGTATTTGGTTATGGTATGTAAGTATAATAAATCTAAATTTGTTATACAGGAGGTTAAAAGCACTTAAGAGGCAATTTGAACTTGGTGTAAGGGATTTCATCTTAATTTCTACTCCATTGAGATATATTTGGTATTATGAACCTATTTATTTTTATGTGGTTTATATACTACCCATTTTATGTATTTAATATGAATATATATTTATTCTTGATGATTAAACCTTAAATTCATGTTTACTCTTTCAAGGGGTTATAATTTAAAAGTTACCAAAGAAGTAAGAATTTATTTTACAATCTCGTTTTTGTGATTGATATTATTTTCATTGAAGTAATATTTAAATCCATCCTTCATAAGATCTATTTATTTTATTATAAACTATATATTTAAGGAGTTTCAATGTTTTCTTATAATTTTTCCTTTCTTTAGAACTTCAATCAAGAAAATAAATGTTTAAAATAAAAGATGATATTATTTCTATTTTAATTGGATATATTTTTATTCCATGTCCATATTTTGAAAAATTATTTTACAAAGGTCGTATTTATTAACTAAAAAGATTTATTAAAGAAATTTTATCTCATATTTGAATTTTTTATGAGGTTTAAAAGGATTATTTCAAATTTTTTCTGAAAGGGTCATTTTTTAATTTCTTTTACAAAAATTTTAAAGGAATGCTTATATTTAATGTATACAGAATTAATGGATTTTCCCACTGCCATAATTGTTCTATGCTATTTAGCTTATTCTAAAAGTTTTCAATGGTTTTACAAAGAAAACTCTTTAATATTTTTTTTTAATATTTCTCTTCCATTTTTATTATTTCTTAAAATGATATGATTTTATTAAAAAACCTATATTTTTAATGAATTGATAGATATTTTATCTATTATTAATTTCTTAGTAATTCACTTTCTCTTGAATCATTCACTTTATTGTGATAATTTGTCACTATAAATTATATTTATATTAAATATCCACATTCTTTGTATCATGTATATGATTATTGCCTAAATATTATACCATTTATACATATAGTGCTTTATTAATGAAAGTAATTTGAATAATTGGGGAAATATTGATATTCCATGTTCTCTAATCAATATATATAATTATTGATAATACATATTATTTATAAATTAAATTTATAATTAAATATATGAGGAATGCATTGGACAGATAGTGATGGGTGGGGAACGATTATAGATAACACATCAATGCATCAAAAAATATCACTAGACAAACCAATTGGGAAAACTTATTAAATGGGGTTTTCGTGTATAATTAGCCTTTGGTTAAATTGTCTTGGTACAAGGCCTTGGGGGTAAAGATATCATGATGTCTTAGATCATGAAATCCAACATTAAGTATTTCTTTTATTGAGAATTCTATTATTATTATCCATGATATTAATACAATGATATTATCCATGGATGCTTTTTTTGCTCAAGTTATTGATTAAATGACATGTGTTTTAAGTTATTTACCTTTACATATTTATTGTGAATTATTTAATCATGATATATTCCACTGTATATAACCCTTATTGAAAGTATGAGATCACCCTTTATTTGTTTTCCTTTCACTGGGATTTGAAGAAGAAAATTATGAATAATATCAATAATGTGAGAACGTTTCTTATGTTATTTTTTTATATTTCCAATGTAATATGGGAATCATGTATGTATCTAGTTTTCCAAGATTTCTAAATTAATCGATCCTGTATGGCGATATCCCTTGTATTTTGTACCAATGTAATAAAGAAGAAATCAAATCTAAGTTACTGGAGTTTGAGATTTTACACCACTCTATTATAATGTCTTTTGTGAACATAATTAGACACACACACTCATATATATATATATATATATTCAAAATTGATTTAAAATTTTTAGTATATGATATTATTTGAAAAAATAATTCATAAAAAATTCGGGTACCAGTACCAACAGTTAGCCAATACAGTTGGTATAGTTACCCAAATTTTGGTACATATACCAACGGTTTTGTATAACCATTGTCATAAGGTAAATATAAAATACCTATACCTATGGTTCTCAGAAATATTTGGTATAAGAAACATATTCCAATGATTTTCCAAATCATTGGTATAGTCCTATTGGTATAGGTCTAATTTCTTATAGTGAAATGCCACTTGACCCTATATACTTGTAATACTAAGGTTGTGTATGACAAAAATCATTGAAACAACACATAAAAATTATCAATTATAATAATTTATTCTATATATGGAATAATTTTTTAGTAGTTAAGTGTTCATATCACTCAACATGGTTGTGTTATTTTATTATTGGCATGGATGTGTTTTAAGATTTTGGAGGCAGGGAAATGATAGTGAGCATCGTAGAGGAGCAACTGAGGCCTGGTTATTTCTTTTAGGAACAAAAATCAAGCAATTTTATCCTTTTTGAATATCCTATGGTATACAAAAGGAACTATAGTTATACCTTTGTTAGAGTCACATGTGTTTATTATGTTGTATTTTTTATCCAATTTAATATTTCACTTATAGTTTGGGAAGAAGTGAGACACCATTTATATTGGTCAGTATTTTTTCACTTCAAATGAAACTAACTATGTTTGGATTCAAGTATGAAAAATTAACTTATATTAAGAATTTTATTTGTAATACATATTTTTATATATTCATTATATTGATTATATCGATTAATATATATATATATATATATATTCTGATATATATATATATATATATTGATTATGATTTTTTATATTAACCATTCACTACTGAAAATTTCACCTTCCCGATAGTTCCATGAACTGTTGACATACTGGGAATCATATTAGTTATATCCTAATAGTTTTATAGAAACTATTGGGATATATGTATAATTATAGTTTAAGAACTGTTGGAATATAGACCGTCTCAAGTTTCCATTCCAACCGTTTCAATGAAACCATTGGGATGTATGTATACAAATGGTTCAAGAACTATGGTATACATATTGTCCAACATACTGTATACCAATGTTCCTATATACTGTTGGTATATCCTCTTCTCCCTAGAAAACATAGGTCCATCAAGCACCTCTTCTAGTCTTCCAAAGCACCTATAAACATCAAAGCTTGGAATGAGTATCAGAATTATTAAACTATTGGAATACTATTTTGATGGAAAACCCACTACAGAACACCATAAACATTCCAACTAAGATTTATCACATTATTTAATTTCACAAATAACCAAATTTGATAGCCTGATTCCCACTCAAACTAGTCTAGAAATTCAGAGAATGATTTCATGGATCGTGGAACCCTGATATGGAAACACAATCGACTTGGGAACTTCAATGCTAAGGAGTTTTATAAACTCACATGTGGTGGTTCCACCTGACCTCCATGATGGATAATGAAATTCAAATCTTTCTTTATTTAGACTTCCAAATTCCTCCTGTTATGGAGAATATAGAAACATCAACTGCCCACTCTGGATCAAATCTAGAGATCTAGGTACCAACTTTCTTCTACCAACATTATATATCTTCGAGCAGAGGACATAAATCATCTGTTTATGGCATGTGGATTTGTACATGATTTATGGGAATACAAAAGCTTGATTTTTAGCCTGATAATTGATAGAAATATATAGTGTAATGAGTTTATGGAGGAAATATACAATGTTGATTTCATTGAACAAATACAGAATTCTATATATGTAACAATTGGGTCCATTTTTTCAACTATATGGAATGCTCAAAATGCTAAAATATTTTATGGAAAGCAGCCCTCTATACACATGGGAATGATCACACTGCACAAGGATGTCTATGCGACATCTATGGTACAAATATGAGGTATTAACAATACTATGAATGACCTGAATATTTTCAGGCTATTGGGTGTAACTGGTCGACCAAGGAAGCCTAGAATGATCCAGTTCATTCACTGGATCCCTCTAATCATCCTATGGATTAAAGTTAACGTCAATGAGAAAACCTGCCTAGAACCTCATGTTGTGGGGGTTTCTTCCACACACACTGTGGATTTATCAAAAGGTTTTTTTATAATTACATTGGAATTGGGGTAGTGTATGAAGCTGAATTATTGGATATGGTGTATGAGATTGAATACACAACCCAATATAATTAGAATTAATTGTGTCTTGAATCCGACTCTGAGTGCCTATCTTAATGGTATTCAGTTGGTTACAAACCACATATGGCATGCAATTTAAGGTATGAAAGATGTGTTTTATAGACATGACAATCTTTTTTAAATTAGGATGGTTCACTAACAAACCTTGCACCTTTTATCCTGAATAGATGTTCATTGATCTTCAATTATTGCTTCCACCTTCCATTAAACTAGATGATACCAACACCTCATGTGTTAGGTTTAAGTATTTATAATCACATGAAATGAAAAAAAATCTTATCTAGATGATAATTCCAAGACTAGAATTATTTCTTCAATGTACTCCTTCCTCTTTAGCCAAAAAATATAACAATGGAAAGCTTCTGTCTTAAAAGGCTACCTAGATTTATTCACTGGAAATATGTTCCCATATTCACCTACTTTTTATTCCTTTTAGAAACAAATATATCAATATATCATATTTATATCCTTCCCTTCATCTCTATTGAATAACTAGATGTTGGAATGTTGTGTAGGTATCTCCCATTAACATAACAACCTCATGAAATATATATGTATATATATGTTGGCTCGTTTTCATGCACAACTATGAATGGTGTGGATCACACCAAGATTATATAATATTCTCTTTATTCTCCATGTTTCCATGTAAAGAACATGTTTTTGAATTAAAAAAATATAATAAATAAGACTCCATGATATTTGGTCACATTCACTACATTTTCCATAAACTTTTTCATGTTTTGAATCATCATCCATTGAAAACTATTAACTACAGTCAAACCATCCATCCACATAATCTAATAATATCTCCTTTTAAATCTACTACTTAAAATTTCTGAATATATTGTGACAATACCTCCATTTAAATTCTCTACATTGTCCATAACTTTGGAAAGCTTTTAAACCTCCAAATGAATATCTGTGGCATAAAATCACTATTCAAACTTACCTTTTAAAATCCCAAACCTCATAACACAGAAACTCATTTTTGAATCTTGTTTCAAAACAAAATTACTTTGAACTTTACACCAAGGCATGAAAAAACACTTATTTATGCAATATTCTCTTCAAAACATCGGACACCATGAACACTTGGAAATTTTTCTCCTCCACTAAAAAATTATGATACACCAAAACACCCACATCTCTGAAAAATGCTCAGGGAAATGATATAGGGATATATCCTTCATCTTTCTATACTTTGATATACATAGGTCCATCATGGTGATAAGAACGCTTGAAGTGAGTGTCTCAACTATAATTTTTCTCATTATAACAAGGGATAAATGTTTCAATATGAATATTCAATGGAGGACGAACTAAATCATATGAATTGGTGGGGGTAACATTAAGCTTATGGTGGGGAGAAGCATTAGCCTGATAGGTGTTGAAAAATTATTTCATCAGTGTTTTTAGATATATGGGCTCAGTTAAGCAACATCTTGGTGTTTTAATTATGAAAACATGCATTGGATCTAGTTTTCTAGTCAGAGAACCTTAAATTAATGGTTATTCCTTGGATGTGTTTTGAGAATTTGGGAGTGGAATGATGTTTTTCAACCTTAAATTATTGACCAAAATAGTTCAAGATATGTGGATGGGTTGTCGACTAAGAATTATTATGGATGATAAGAATTATATTGGGGATATTTTGAAACCATGTGTTCTTACGAGCATTTTGAATTTGAGGAAAAGTTTGAATTTTCAATTAATGAAGGGGTTAGTTTTTCAATAGTTGTGTAATTTATATTTACAAGGGTTAGAAAAAATCAAAAAGGAATTTTGGACATCAAAATGGGGCTTGATATGTAGTTCAAGAGATCGTGGGATCATCAAGGATGGGAAGAGGTGGCTGCTGAAAAATTTCAACAGACCATTGGATGAATGGTGGCCTTTTTTAGGGGAAAAGTTACAAAATTTCCCCCTTGTGTTTTTGAAGTGGGTGGTCCCATTTTCCTCATCCATTTTTGAAAATACATGGGAATCCATCCCTCCCTACTCCCCCTTTAGGGCCCTTTGATCTAGGAGTGGTTTTGTGTCTTTTATTTCAAAATTAGAGGTTAGTTCCTCCCTCTGATATCCTTTTTGAATATAATGACCATACTTGTGTCATTATTATTCTCACTTATATGTATTTTGGATTTAGTATTTATATTGGGTAATTGATTTTTTATTATGATATATTATGGAACTGTTGTAATAATAATACCCACTATAACATTGTAATCCGACCTCCCACTCTCGCACTCACTAGTGCTCTGATTTGAACACTAGTTTTCCCCCAACATAGTTTTATTCATTTCAATAATATATCTTCTTTACCATTGTTCCCCCCATCATCAGTGTACCTAATGGTATTTAACCTTTTCAAGGGTCCTCTCAATATTTTTCTTACCAATTTCGAGTTATCAAATGAATCATACCTCCATATCTTCTCTTTGTTAGATTGGTTTGGCCGCCACCACCCCTTGATCAAGACTTTTAACAAGTCCATCAGTGGATTTAGTGGGATTCAGATTTCACACATTGGTGGCATTAATTGACTCTTGGACAATTCTCGTCAATTTCCTCAAAGATGAAAACATGATTACTTCTATATCTTTCACCCATAATTTTTTCAATTCTATGAATTTCTAATATCACATATGGTATTTAGACTATCTTTTGGTGTTTTATTATCCCTATCAACAGTTTGGGTAAGTATTCCCATTTAAACCCTCCCTTTTAAAAATGCTTCCATCCATAGGGTGATTGGAAACATGACTGGGCATTATCTGGGTTTAGACCATGAAACTCAATATTTTTGTCATCATATAACCACATGTATTTTCATGGAGGTTGACATATTGAAACCCCCATTGAATTCTACCTTAGATGAAATTAAAGTCTAGTACATGTATAAACAATAGGTTCACTTATAGTCTTCATCATACTCTTTCCAACTCTATAATTGATAAGATAATTTGGCTAAAATGTTCCACCATAAGTTTAAATTCCTTATAGCTAGAATTGACGAGGAAAAATGAAATGATATTATGGTATACTAGATTTAGGTATCTAACTATAATGTGGAATAAGCTAGTATATCCTATTCTAGGATTTATTGAATCAAGATCAATTTTTCTTCCAAAACCCCATCCCAAAATGTTTCATCTCAAGTTTTTTTAGAGAGTGAATTTCATAGAAATGGAGTTTCGACCAATGTGGAATCACTTCTTCCCATCTATACCATTGAGAAATAAAACTATGTAAATCCTAGAAGTAGAGTTCAATTATGATGTATTTGTGATACATATGGATCTAAAAGATTACAATCCTGATGTATTGGATGCTAAGGGTACTAAATATAATTCAAATAAGGTTTTTATTCATCTACACAATTTTTTCATGTAGTTGGAAGCATCATAAATGGGTAATAATGATATAAATGAATGGTAGAATGTAATTCCTAAATGGAAAAGGAATCTTGGAAGAGTCAGTCATGAAATTGTTAGTTGTTTAGAGGTTTTATCTAAAGGAATAGAAGGTCCATCTAAGGAAACTACTTCTAAGGAAACTAAAAGGAATGATGTTTGTTCTATATCTTCCTTTGATTCTGAGGTGGATAGGTATTATATGTATTATATCCATCTAGGTAAAAAAATTTGAAGAAAAAGAGATAAAACGAATGATCTATATAATAAAATTTCTATTTTCTCTTAGAGGGAACTTGAAGAGGTTAATAAATTTATTTATGATAGGTCGTTAGAAGATAAGGGAATGATTAAATGGATGAAGATCCTTAGTGGATACCAAAACATGGCCCTTAGAATATTAAATATGAACAAAGTGAGTTTTCTTTCATGAAATTTAAGATGCGACAAATTGTTGTGAATTTTTTTGGATAGAGTTTTGAGTTAGGAACATTTGAGTATTTTTTATGATAGTTATAATCAATTTTATTATACATGTATAATATATAAATTCAAAATAAATAATAATGAAAATATTGTTGGGTTAAAAAGTATTGTTGATAAAATATATAATAGATGTTTCCTGACCATAAGTACATAGCATATGAATCATTGGATATAAAATAGGAGGACATGAATTAACTAGATTAAGGTCATGATTTTGTGATCCTAGTATTGTGTATTTTGTTTGATTTGTTAAATAGTATATGTGAACTTGACTAAAGGAGGTGTAGAAATGTGAAGACGTTCCCAATCCCGCTCTAGTTATTCTATGTTTCCTAGGTCCTCTCATGGTTCAGACATGGTAAATGAACTATTTAGAATTTAATATAGGAATGACTAGGATATATTAAGGTAGATGGGATATTCCCATGTGCTAGAAAAAGTGTCTGAGCATCAAGGAATCATCACTTGGGAACAATTTTTCCCACAAAAAATTAATTTAAACAAAAGTGGAAAATAAATAAAATTTCAGCATGAAACATCCATACGTCAAACATCCACACCAAAGGAAAAGAAAATAAACAGAATCAACACATTATAAAGGTAGACAAAAATGGAACACACTAATTAATTCATCCACTATCCTGATCTCCCTCCCCTACAAAGAAAAACACATAGCCACCTCTAGTTCCCTTATTCACCCCTTCATAGAATATAACTACCCTCCATCCATAGAAATTAGTAAAAGGCCTAAGTGGATAATGTGACAAAGAAAATAAAATAAAAACTAAACCACTACATACCTATCTCTAGTGACTATACATGTCACCTCCCAATATATAAGAACCACAACACCCCATTGATCAAATCATGTTCCTACAAGAAAGAAGAAAATACAGATTTTAAAATGATACTATCAAAGAGTACATTCCCATTAATTAAAATTTTATCTTCCTATTAACAGTATATAATAAGTTTGGCTTAAGTTTTAGCTTAGTATGGTTTTGTTCGATACAAGTTAGTTTAAGATATTTTCATTAGATTTAGTTTGTATTTTTTTTGTTTATATTAGCTTGGAAAAATTCATTCATTTGGGTTCTAATCAATGCAGTTGGATTACATTTGGTTTATATTAGTTTGGTTTAGTTTAGTTTAGTTCATGTTGTTTTCATTCATATAGGTTTTAATTCATTATATTTGGTCCAATTTGATTAGTCATTTGTAATATCAAATTAGTTCGAGTTAGATTATTTTGAGTGGTCCATTTTAGTTTCATTATATTTTTTTTATTTTTTTCTATTTTATTTATTTGGATCATTATAGATATATTTTGGTTGATTAGATTTACATTTATACCAGTAAGGTTATGTTAGTTTGTGAATAATTTTTTTAAATGTTTTATTCTATTTTTTTATTTGGTTTCTTATGGTTCATCTTAGTTCATTATGTTTGATGAAATTTTAATTGAGGCAGGTTAGTAGAGGCCAAACTGAATTATATTAATTATGTATGATTCTTTTTGGTACAACATGATAAGATTTTTTTTAGATCTGGTTAGTTTTTTTAACGCCCCGACCCTAGTTACCCAGAGTCGGTGCATTATTACATAACATTTTCATGATCATAAGAAAGATCAAATCTCGAAAGACCGATTGGTTTAGTAGCCTTGGAAACACTAGATATATTCATAAGTCTTACATTACATCATAAGGTAAAAAAACTACAACAACATCTTGTCTTCATATCCCCTCATACTATCCCTGCAGGTCATTCATAATTTACTTCTTCATAATCCTGGGAAAAATAAAACATTGAAAGGGGTGAGCTCAGATGCTCAGTAAGGATAAAAATATAGTGGAAACTTTCATAAATAAGAATAAACATTTAAGGCAATGTATAACTAAAACAAAATCCTTTTAAAATTGAACTTCAACATAGTATGGAAAAAATAAAATGAAATAATGCCATTTACTTATTCACATGGATATTCTACTAATCGAATAATCACACGAAATATCAATAACAACTTTCATAATGATGGAATGCATAATTCCATACTATCATAACCACATATCCAAGGCCTCGTGCCAAGACTACAAATAAGATTTTTCCAAGGCCTTGTGCCAAGACACTAGTTTGTCTCATGAGACCTACCGATGCATCGAGGAGCTATAGTGGGCTCCACCTGTCACTTACTAAGTCCAATGCATTCCTCATATGAAAAGTTTGAAACATAACATAAACATTCGTATTAAAACTAGCATATAAAATGTCAATACTTATCCACAAACCATGAATGGTATTAAAATAGCACATCCACAGTCAAACATAACTCATTCGATACAATATGGAAGATTGTATTGTATCATATTAACCTCAATCGAGAATAATGAAGGATATTGATATAGATGAAAATAATCATCAAAACTATTTGAGAGAAATATCCCCCTTTTTCTTGAAATCATTTAAAAGTCACACTATTTGTCAAGAAGCCATTTAAAAATAGATTTTTGAATCAAAGTGTCTCATACCACTTTGAAACTTTTAAAAGGAGTTTTAATTTTAAAACTTTAATGTCCATATAAATAAATCCTTAAAACCATTTTTAAAACGTGGACATTAATGAGCAAGATTTATAAGAAAAATTCTTTAAAACATTTAAAAATGGTATTTTAGTTAGAGTTTCTAACCAAAAGAGAGACACTTGAATACTAATAATTGAGGTAACAAAAACTTTGTAATATCATGAGAATAAAGGGATTCATGATATACTATGTCAAAGTACATTATATACACCACATAAAAGTGATTTGGTGTATAACAACAAATAAGTCTCAATGGAATGTAAATTGAGATAAAATCTCTCATAAAGGCCATATCCTTAGGTTAAGGATAAATCAACAACATAATTATGTGTGAAAAATATAAATACACTAAATATGATTGGATATTCAATGTAAAACAATCAAATTACATTCACACATATTCTAGTAAAAAGAACACCAAGGAATTGGATGTTTATCTCAACAAATCGAGATTGAGTAAAAATTACTCTTATCAAGTTCATACCAATGACTTGAGAATTTATCAATGGAGTGATTATGTGTATAAAAAGTATATCCACAGAAAGGGGAGTGGAAATTATGACATAATCAAATTAATAGTGATTCCACACATAGTCTTGGAGTAATATAATCAATAAAATATGCGTAAAGCCAAATGAGTGGAAATTGAAATTTCGAATTCCCTTATCGATAAGGTAACATACGAAACATACACCCATGAAAGAAGGAACATAAAATTATGATGTATATACCCATGAATTAAAGTATAATACACAATGAATACAATTACGGGTAGTACACATACACCACATGTAATAAATAAGTGGTGAACAATGGAATTCTCACGAAATTAAGAGTGAGATAAGAAACCCCTTACCTTGTACTTTTCCTTGGTTGGAGGTAGGTTAACCTCCTATATAATGTTGAAATAATTGTTATTAAATTATTAATGAATCATATTCATTAATATGTTATCATATATGATCTTTTAACATTGCTTTGTTAATAGTATCTTAGAATTATCGTCGTTTCGGGTGTTAACTTACTCGTTTTCTTTTATACGTACGCACTTATGGTGACATGTTATTCAAAGGATGGATAAAATACTGAATACGGTTGTACTATATTTATAATAACATCACAGTATATATATGATAATGGAGTTATTATTTTATAATGGTAATAACAAAGGAATAATAAGTGGATGAAGAAAGGAACTTAGAAAAGGGTGGTGAAAACATTACCTCTTCCTCGGGTTCTTCCTTTTGATTTGATCAAAAGGGCTCCTTAGGTTGGCATTATGATCAAAATAAGGCCTCTAGGTTGTAGTGAGGGAATTTGAGAGAGTATTTGGGCAGGGTTTGGCCGAACCAAAAGGCTTTGAAGGTGTGAAGAAATGAGAAGGAGGAGTGCCCTTTTATAAGAGGGGTGAGGGGCACCTTTGGAAAAGCTAGAAATATTAATTTATAATAAAT
This sequence comes from Viscum album, assembly GCA_963277665.1. NCBI lineage: Eukaryota > Viridiplantae > Streptophyta > Magnoliopsida > Santalales > Viscaceae > Viscum > Viscum album. Next base: position 1,503,160,362 of record OY728136.1, on the reverse strand, counting down.
TCATATTCGGTTTCTAATGGATCTAAAGTTGATTATTAAAAGGTTAAGGTGGGGATAGGTCGAAAACCATTAAACCAATAGAATTTAGACAGGTTTTGGTTACTATATTAACCTTATCTTTTAGTTTTAACTCTTAGTTAATTAGTTTGACATTTACCATGTCACTTTGTATTTTTATATTATATAGTTAATAAACTTACGGTATACATCCAAGAGAGTGGTCCATTAATGATATACCTATCATGATATAAGTCTCTTGTCCAAACCTTAGATTTTTAGGAATTTAATATCAATTAATAATATAATATTTGTTTTAAAAACTCTTTTATGTCAATTTTGACACTATTCAATAGTTGATTTTTGTGAAACTCATAACAGAATGATTACTTCGAAAATAGTCAATTAAATAAATCCTAATATGTAATATTATTCTTTAAAATTATTTTAATTCATTATAAGTCTTAAATTATATTTATTTGGGTATTTATAATATCAATTATTTTAATTTTTCACTATTATGGTAATTACTCCATCATCATTGTGTCATAAATATATTAAATTATTTAATGTCTAAAAATTATAAATAAAATATAATTATGTAGGAAATATTTTTAGCTTTCTAATTAATATTTACAATCGAATTTATCTTATTTGTAACCCTATATTAAAAATGATTTAGTAAATAAACTTTGATTTTAACTCTTTTAACTCTTCTTTGAATTAAATAATAATAAATGTCCTAATCTAATCCAAGTGGACCTAAATGATAATATTTTATTCCTAAGGTTTTTTTTGGTCGAGATAAACTTGTCTAATAGAATTAGGACATGTTTTAGGGTAATATTAATATCATTTTTACCCTTAATTACCCTATTTACTTTTAACCGCGGTAAATAAAAGTAAAAAGTTATTATTCACCAAAAATTATTTTCATCTCATTGAACCACATTTTACTTCTTGATATTAACCGTGTCTCTCGGATTTTCTAAATTCCATTAACATAAGCGGTAAAATTAAGTTTTATGAAAAAAAATCAGTTTGTTAACTACCACTTAGTAGTTTCACTATTCATCAAAAATTGATGTTTTTCAGAACAATGCCAAAATTTCACCCTAAGCTATAATTGATATTCTGAATTCAAAAATGATGTATATTTTAAAAAATTCCAAACATATAAGTTGCATTAATTAATTTTATAATTAATTCCCGCGGTCACAATAAATAGCATGTTTTTAAGAAACAATATATATCAAAAGATTGACAATTGTTTAGGTCCAATTTCAAAGTGAAATTAATTCTAATGAACACCATTGGATAAAATGGTAAAAATATATTCTAATTATACTTTAAAACCACTCAATAATATAATTTATCACTATAAATTATTTTGATTAAAAAAGTTGTTTTTAATTAAAATTTAGAAATTTTCACTAATCATCAAAATATAAGTGTTGTCCGAAAAGTTCCAAAATTTCACCCTAGGATAAATTCAATATTCCGAATCCAAAAATGAAGTCCATTTTGAGAGATAGAATTTACAAAATTTCAAAAAGTAGGTATTACTATTCATAATGGCCAGTTTGATTGGTTGTGGTGTGTTAGAATCTCGTAGTTGCGTACAATGCATGCCATTGCATTATTCGAAGGGAAACATACCGTGGAAGATTGGGGTGTTACATTCTCACCTCCTTCAATAAATTGTGTCCTCGCAATTTTTAGAATTTTTTTTGGGAATATAATGGAAAGTACAACATTGGAAAAAGAGTCAATAAAACTATCACTTTAAAAGAAAGAAAGAGAGGTATAAAGGTCAACCAAGATAACCCATACTCGAATTCCATGTAGGAAAACATGGATATGGATGATAAACTAAGTGTCAAGTTATGATAGAGAGGGATAAAAATCATGATCAGGAGAAAGTTAACAATAATAAAACCACAAACTTGTGTTGGGACAAACAGCCATTAGTCTCCTAGTAGGAAAGTAAACGGACAACATTTTTTTGTTTTATGTTACATTACATAAGGATGAGGAATTAATTTATGATATTGAATAATAATATAAATATATATACTTACATTTTAAGTAGAGTTTCATTCTTTAATAAATTTCCACCACTAACTCATTTTTTTTAAATGATGAGTATTCAAGAAGACTTGGTCACACTGGAAGAGCTAGAATAAACTTCTATAGAATCACATGATTCATGCAGGATGAACTATATATTTACATTGTCTTTAGAGATTTATTAAAACCAAAATGGTTAGTATAAGATCTAATGATCCCCCAAAAGGATATTCCTTGAGAGAAATAAACACTAATCTTAATTTCCAAAATTAAACCAACAATACCCCAAAGTTAAATAAATACCATTCAATAATCAATTGTCCTTAAAATCCTTTAATATAATCAAAACTAATATTGAAAACCAAAAATTATTAAGAATGTAGTCTTCCACGTCAAATTGTATCTCCAAATGACATTAATTACTCTTAAAGTCACATACTTAAAAGTAATTAACCTAATCATTTCCATAAATAACCAAAATCGTTATAAACCCACAATAAAAACATATATAAAAATCCACCATTACACCTCAAATGAAATCCCATACTACTCTATTTTCCTTTGGCTTATAGTGTTATCAACAAAGCGAACAACTTCCAAAATAACATTTATCACTTAATCACCAAATCATTTTCCTATACTAAGGGTATTCATTTGATAAGACATAAGATCCCAAATCAAATTATTATTGATCAATAAAATCATTTAACTAAAAATAATAGTCACACTAACCAGGTACTTCACATATTCTAGTGGTAGGCAATAAATACCAATTGCACTTTGGTTGTGGGTTCGATTCCCACAGCTTTGTCCGACGCGACAGGTTGTCACATGGTCTACGTGTTGTCCTTTTTCAAAAACTTTATTTTATAACATTACCAAAATGAAATAAATTCCTCAAAATAACCATAACATAATTTAACCACAAATGTTATCTCATACCTTGCATTTTCATCCCAAATTATAATAATATTTAATTGCCTCAAACCCAATGATCATATAAAACCAAATGGTTATTTATAACTATATCCACAAGAGAAAAGATAATTCTTCCATAAATATCATTCTCACATAGAAAACGTTAGGGTTACAAATACAAGAGAAAATTATTCCAAAGTAAACCCTTCAACAAGGATCACTAATAATTTTTAAACATTTATCCAACCATTTATTTCCACATAGCTTCTTCTCTGACCAAGAAAATATCCTATAGAATAGGACATTCACTCGGGTAATGGCCAGCTCCCCTACATTTATGGAAAATGACTGTAAATGGATTCTTGGGACCATTTTTATCTTCTTCCATAGTACTCTTCATTTTTCTTCGGCAATTCTTCACTTTATGTCATTCCTTCCTGCACGTAAAGCATTTCTTTGTCCCATTGAGACACTTTCTTGGGTGTCTCCTTCCACATTTCCTGCATGATGGAAATTGTGGATTTCTTTCTCCATGGTCTCCACTACTGGAGCTCTTATCATTCATCACCTTTCTCTTCTTTGTTGAGTTCGGTAATTGGTTAATATATATATTGTTGATCATATTTTTGGAAATTTTATTTGGCATAAAGACGATATCTTTTACGCCTATCAACATTCCATTTTTTTGCTCATTTCTACCACTATTCCCACATTGTACATCATTCTCAAAGTCACTATGACTTCCTTGGAATCCAGCCATTGACTAAAACTAGAAAGCATTATGTGAGTAATATTAGTCATACAATCATTTAGAGATTAACATGTCACCATATTCTCAATTTGAAACACATTAGGATTAACCAAGTTCATTTACTCTCATTATATATATATAATACTTTAAATCGGTTTGTAAAGAAAATGAAAATTGTCCTAAGCATATCCCCCAGGAGCGTCGTAACCAAGAGTGCAGCAAGGCCCGTTGTCGTGCACCAGTTCCCGTTCGAGTCTAGCTCAAAGCAGTGTTTTTGGGTTTTACCCCTAGGTACATCTGTGTCAGAGCCGCCTCTACCTACTCGTATCCAGACAGGGATGTATTGCTCGGAAAACTCACAAAATCTTTACAATACCAAAATTCTAGGAGGTTCTTCTACACTAATCCTCAAAGTTAATCTTAGGTCTACGTGCTCTAATCAGAGTTTATCTAAATCTATCTTCCAAGGTTTGTACTAAACTTCCTCTGATACCAACTGTAACGCCCCAACCCCAGTTACCCAGAGTCGGTGCATTATTACAAAACATTTGCATGATCAAAAGAAAGATCAAATCTCGAAAGACCGATTGGTTTAGTAGCCTTGGAAACACTAGATATATTCATAAGTCTTACATTAAATCATAAGGTAAAAAAAACTACAACAACATCTTGTCTTCATATCCCCTCATACTATCCCTGCAGGTCATTCATAATTTACTTCTTCATAATCCTAGGAAAAATAAAACATTGAAAGGGGTGAGCTCAGATGCTCAGTAAGGATAACAATATAGCGGAAACTTTCATAAATAAGAATAAACATTTAAGGCAATGTATAATTAAAACAAAAGCCTTTTAAACTTGAACTTCAACATAGTATGACAAAAATAAAATGAAATAATTCCATTTACTTATTCACATGGATATTCTACTAATCGAATAATCACATGAAATATCAATAACCACTTTCATAATGATGGAATTCATAATTCCATACTATCATAACCACATAGCCAAGACCTCGTTCCAAGACTACAAATAAGATTTTTCCAAGGCCTTGTGCCAAGACACTAGTTTGTCTCATGAGACCTACCGATGCATCGAGGAGCTAAAGCGGGCTCCACCTGTCACTTACTAAGTCCAATGCATTCCTTATATGAAAAGTTTGAAACATAACATAAACATTCGTATTAAAACTAGCATACCAAATGTCAATACTTATCCACAAACCATGAATGGTATTAAAATAGCACATCTACAGTCAAACATAACTCATTCGATACAATATGGAAGAATGTATTGTATCATATTAACCTCAATCGAGAATAATGAAGGATATTGATATAGATGAAAATAATCATCAAAACTATTTGAGAGAAATATCCCCCTTTTTCTTGAAATCATTTAAAAGTAACACTATTTGTCAAGAAGCCATTTAAAAATAGATTTTTGAATCAAAGTGTCTCATACCACATTGAAACTTTTAAAAGGAGTTTTAATTTTAAAACTTTAATGTCTATATAAATAAATCCTTAAAACCATTTTTAAAACATGGACATTAATATGAAAGATTTATAAGAACAAGTCTTTAAAACATTTAAAAATGGTATTTAGTTAGAGTTTCTAACCAAAAGAGAGAATCTTGAATACAAATAATTGAGGTAATCAAAACTTTTTAATATCATGAGAATAAATGGATTCATGATATACTATGTCAAAGTACATTATATACACCACATAAAAGTGATTTGGTGTATAACAACAAATAAGTCTCAATGGAATGTAAATTGAGATAAAATCTCTCATAAAGGCCATATCCTTAGGTTAAGGATAAATCAACAACATAATTATGTGTGAAAAATATAAATACACTAAATATGATTGGATATTCAGTGTAAAACAATCAAAGGACATTCACACATATTCTAGTAAAAAGAACACCAATGAATTGGATGTTTATCTCAACAAATCGAGATTGAGTAAAAATTACTCTTATCAAGTTCATACCAATGACTTGAGAATTTATCAATGGAGTGATTATGTGTATAAAAATTATATCCACAGAAAGGGGAGTGGAAATTATGACATAATCAAATTAATAGTGATTCCACACATAATCTTGGAGTAATATAATCAATAAAATATGCGTAAAGCCAAATGAGTGAAAATTGAAATTTCGAATTCCCTTATCGATTAGGTAACATACGAAACATACACCCATGAAATAAGGATCATACAATTATGATGTATATACCCATGAATTAAAGTATAATACACAATGAATACAATTACGGGTAGTACACATACACCACATGTAATAAATAAGTGGTGAACAATGGAATTCTCACGAAATTAAGAGTGAGATAAGAAACCCCTGATCATCTTATAGATTGGAGCCTCTGAGCGGCGGCGTCTTCTCTCTCTCGCTCGCTAGGGTTCTTCTTTCGGTTTCATTCCCTCCCCTCCTCCGGCGTGGTTCTGGGCGGGCTGGTGTCATTGTCATCATCTCGGCACCGGTGGAATCTAGTGAGGGCTGGCGAGGATCTGTTCGTCCATGGCGGATCGACGAGGGTTAAGGCTTCCGGATGCGGCGCCTCCGCGGCCTGTCGGACGTGGCCTCGTCTGCCCTTGCAAAGGGTCTCGCGGCGTGGATCTGGCCTTGCAAAGGGTCTGGCGGCGTGGATCTGGCCTTGCGAAGGGTCTGGCGGCATGGATCTGGCCTTGCGAAGGGTCTAGCGGTTTGGATCTGGACTTGCCTCTCCTGCTAGGCGAGTTTCAGGCATTTTCCTTGGACCTCGGTTGCGCGTCGGCGGGCGTTGGCTTCGGCTGGACTGGATTCATTGCGGGCTTGGCTCGGTGCTGGCCCCAGTATTGCGCGGAGGGGGGAGGGTCTCCTGTTTTGGGATTCCAGTTCCGTGCGGCTCTCCTTGAAGGTCTTGCTTTGGTTTTTTATCACTTGATAGCAGTGAAATTGTGGTGGATTTTGTGCATTTCTTGGTGGTGTCTTCTCCGAGCTGTGATGGTTGCGCTGATTGTGCTGAAAATGATGGAGGATCTTTGTCTGGGTGGTTCTGCTCACTGTGATTGGTGTTTGTCGGCTTCTCAAAGGTGTCTTGCTGAAAGCTGAATGCAGTGGTGATTTTTTGATATTGCAGATGAGCTGTTGGTTGAATGTGTTTTCTCAAGGGAATGGATTTTAGGTTTGTGAGTGATGGTTGGGTATGTAATTGTATCTCTTCGGTGGGAACTCTTGAGTGGGTTTGGGCAAGATGTTCGCCCTTATCCTTTTCCTTGTTTACTGCACTTTTTATTTCTTTTAATAAATGGCCAGAGGTTTTTTCCTCTGACTGCACTTTCCTGGTAAGAAACCCCTTACCTTGTACTTTTCCTTGGTTGGGGGTAGGTTAACCTCCTTTATAATGTTGAAATAATTGTTATTAAATTATTCATGGATCATATACATTAATATGATATCATATATGGTCTTTTAACATTGCTTTGTTAATAATATCTTAGAATTATCGTCATTTCGGGTGTTAACTTACTCGTTTTCTTTTATATGTTTTGTTACGTAAGCCATATTTGTCATGGATAGTTTATATCTTATTCATATCCAAAATGATATAAAGTTATTAAAAATTATTTTTAAATCATAAAATGATAATTATACTTGAATGGATATGATGGAGAATGAATCTCATCGCGTTCGTGGAGACGGTAGTCCGTACGTACGCACGAGCGACAATATCATTCTTTTGATATTAAAATAATATATAATTGTATGTTATATCATATATACAGAATCATTATCATGTTACATTTATTATTTACATGAATTAAACATCATTATTATACCCATACAAATAATAATTTATTGAATAACAATTACACCACGACGTGGAGACGGTAATCCGTACGTACGCACGTATGGTGACATGTTATTCAAAAGATGGATAAAATACTGAATATGGTTGTAACATATTTATAATAACATCACAGTATATATATGATACTGGAGTTATTATTTTAGAATGGTAATAACAAAGGAATAAGAAGTGGAAGAAGAAAGGAACTTGGAAAAGGGTGGAGAAAACATTACCTCTTCTTCGGGTTCTTCCTTTTGATTTGATCAAAAGGGCTCCTTAGGTTGGCATTATGATCAAACTAAGGCATCTAGGTTGTAGTGAGGGAAGTTGAGATAGTATTTTTTTCAGGTTTTGGCTTAACAAAAAGGCTTTGAAGGTGTGAAGAAATGAGAAGGAGGAGTGCCCTTTTATAAGAGGGGTGAGGGGCACCTTTGGAAAAGCTAGAAATATTAATTTATAATAAATTAATATTCGGTTTATAATGGCTCCAAAGTTGATTATTCAAAGGTTAAGGTGGTGATATGTCTAAAACCATTCATCCAATAGAATTTATACAGGTTTGGGTTACTATATTAACCTTATCTTTTAGTTTTAACTCTTAGTTAATTAGTTTGACATTTACCATGTCACTTTGTATTTTTATATTATATAGTTAATAAACTTACTATATACATCCAAGAGACCCCCAAGTGGTCCATTAATGATATACCTATCATGATATAAGTCTCTTGGCCGAACCTTAGATTTTTAGGAATTTAATATCAATTAATAATATAATATTTGTTTTAAAAACTCTTTTATGTCAATTTTGACACTATTCAATAGTTGATTTTTTTGAAACTCATAACAGAATGATTAATTCGAAAAAATTCAATTAAATCAATCATAATATGTCATAGTATTCTATAAAATTAGTTTAATTCATTATAAGGCTTAAATTATATTTATTTGGGTACTTATAATATCAATTATTTTAATTTTTCACTATTATGGTAATTACTGCATCATCATTGTGTCATAAATATATTAAATTATTTAAAGTCTAAAAATTATAAATAAAATATCATTATGTAGGAAATCTTTTTATATTTCTAATGAATATTTACAATCTAATTTATCTTATGTATTACCCTATATTAAAAATTATTTAGTAAATAAACTTTGATTTTAACTCTTTTAACTCTTCTTTGAATTAAATAATAATAAATGTCCTAATCTAATCCAAGTGGACCTAAATGATAATATTTTATTCCTAAGGTTGTTTTTGGTTGATATACACTTGTCCAATAGAATTAGGACATGTTTTAGGGTAATATTAATATCATTTTTACCCTTAATTACCCTATTTACTTTTAACTGTGGTAAATAAAAGTAAAAAGTTACTATTCACCAAAAATTATTTTCATCTCATTGAACCACATTTTACTTCTTGATATTAACCGTGTCTTTCAGATTTTTGAAATTCCATTCACAGAAGAGATAAAATTAAGTTTTATGAAAAAAATTCAGTTTTTTAACTACCACTTAGTAGTTTCACTATTCATCAAAAATTGAAGTTTTTCAGAACAATGCCAAAATTTTACCCTAAGCTATAATTGATATTCTGAATTCAAAAATAATGTCTATTTTACAAAATTCCAAACATATAAGTTGCATTAACTAATTTTATAATAAATTCCCGCTGTCACAACAAATAGCGTGTTTTTAAGAAACAATATATATCAAAAGATTGACAATTGTTTAGGTCCAATTTCAAAGTGAAATTATTTATAATGAACACCATTGGATAAAATGGTAAAAATATATTATAATTATACTTTAAAACCACTCAATAATATAATTTATCACTATAAATTATTTTGATTAAAAAGTTTTTTTTAATTAAAATTTATAAATTTTCACTATTGATCAAAATATAAGTGTTATCTGAAAAGTTCCAAAATTTCACCCTAGGATAAATTCAATATTCCGAATCCAAAAATGAAGTCCATTTTGAGAGATAGAATTTATAAAATTTCAAAATGTAGGTATTATTATTCATAATGGCTGGTTTGATTGGTTGTGGTGTGTTAGAATCTCGAAGTTGCGTACAATGCACGCCATTGCATTATTCAGAGGGAAACGTACCATGGAAGCTTGGGGTGTTACAGTTTTAATTTATTTTTTCAGTATAGGCTAATTTAATTTATTATAGATTCTTTTAGAAATATTCAATTTTAAACTTTATAGGTTAATACAATTCGGATTATTTTGGTTTTTCCTAATTATATTATGTTTTATTTCATTCAATTTAGTTTGAAGAGTTCATTTTTTGATAGATACCATGTATTCTACCTGGGGAGATGTTAGTTAGGGGGAATACTCTGGGGAATATTATCTTGAATATTCCCCAAAATATTCCCTTAGGGCCCACAACATATTCCATATAATATTCTATAGAATATATCCCCTATAACCAACCTCTCTCGAGGTGGCATACATGGTATCTATAAATGTTGGTTTCATTTAATTTGGTTTGTTTTGATTTCAATTATGTTAGGTTGATTCGATTTGGTCTAATTTGGTAAGAACTTCATTTCATATCAAATAATTATTCTAATAAATATATATCCTTATTTAGTATAAAAACATGGTGTGAAATACAAGAAATCAACGATTCTTTAAATTTAAAGGCCAATGCATAAGGAAACCTACCTCAAACTCAAGGAACTCTGCTTATAAAGATGACAACTCAAATATTTCATTTACAACTTTCACACATATTCACTTTCACATATATATATATAAAGACATATAGCCCATATGTACATATTTTCATGGCCAAAAATTTACAAGAGGATCCTTACATATATGTTTATACATGCATATACCCCTTTACCGTACACACATATTCATTTTTCATATATATACATAAGCACACCTAGCCCCAATATATATATTCATAACACTATGAATGAATATATATATGTGTGTGTGTGTGTGTGTGTGTGGCGGAAATTATATATGTATATTCCTACCTATGCATACATATGAATGTCACCTTTGACCATTGAAACCCAAAACCATGACAGTGTGGTCCAAAATAATCTAGAAAGACACCAAAAACTCAAAACCCCAAAACCCATAAATTAAAAAAAGGATATGTATTGAAATAGAACAAAATATACTAGAAACCCATGGAAAATTTTCAATTTTTCCCAAAAAAATTGATTCTGGGATAGGGCCACAAATTTTGATATAAATTTTCGAGTCTGCATAAAAATAGAAAGGAATAAAGTTTCTTAAAAATCAATAGAAAATCCAAAAAATCCAAAATTAATTCATGGAAAAGGCTAAGAATTCCCCTCCTCGTTCATGCCTCTAATATACTATGGGTTAACAACTAGAATTGAGACCATAAATCATGTGACAAGATGAATTTCCCCCTTTGTAACCCCTTACATTCATAAAGCTCTACCGTAAATGAAAAAATGTATTCTAATAAACGAAGAAATAAAAATGGTAGTAACAACATTTGAGAAATGTATGTATATCGAAAATATAATACTAATCTATAGTTGAAAGAATGATAATCCTCTAGTATATACACAATACAGAACCTAGGGGGTAATGGGAAAAGAGAATTCTTAAATAACTCTAGTGAACATCTAAACTATGGTTTGATCATGGAAATCCTAGAGATACCACTTAAATAGTTGTTACTTCCACCATAACAAAGTATTTTTATGGGTTCAAAAATATAAAAATAGGTCACACAAGTGTGCATGTAGGGGTAATGATTTTTAATCAGGGAACATCCCAAATATAACACCACCAAATTAATATAAATTAAATATACAAATTATAGAAATAATACTTTAAAATAACCAAATAAAGAATCATCCCAATCCCAAAGTTAAGGTCCAAACCAAGAGCTAATCATAGTTCATAATAATAAATTTATTAGTAAATTCATGGAATGAATCAATACATATAGTAAATATATTCATATATACACTATAATATTCATAAAAATTTTGATTCCAAGACCTTAATATCAAATAAAATTAAGAGAGTTATCCATCTTAAATTCATACCATCAAAAATATCAAACATAGGCTATTCCCATGAGCTAGACACCCATATCCTAAGGAGAATTACTTTCTAACACTAAGATTTTCGAACTATTAATAGGAAGGATATGGATTAATAATTGATTGGGAAATGTAGACACAAAAACAAAATCCTAATATTTTATCACTTATATACTAAGGTTTAACCTCCTACCACCACTACCCTTTCCTAGTGGGAAGAGGATAGTGCTAATTTGGGTATTCTTCCTAAAAACTCTCCAATTAAATGTTCAGTTGTACACCATGATCATAGGTGGTTTATACACATAATAAAACCTCAAATACATTATTGGAGTCATAATTTTGTTTTTTTAAATCATCTAAACCTATAACTATCTCAATCAATTATATCATGAGGTGGAACCTTTTCATCACCAAACTACGCCTCAAGAGAACTGATTGTAAGGATTGATGGTGCTCCCATGAAAAGTAAAACTATATCAATATTCATTAGAATAACCATATTATTTTATATGTGTGGTTATGTCTAATGATATAATCCAATAGTACTCTGAGGGAAATTTTAGTTTAATCCTTGAACCATCAGTAAGAAAAGTGAAACAATGGAAGTCATGTTAGTAGAAATATCTAAAGATATACCCATAAATAATTGATTCTAATTTGGATAATTAGATTATATAGAATTAAATGACATTACTCTTCCCATAGTCTTTAATTTCATTATAAAAAATTTTAGAAAGGAATTTAATTTGAAATTTTCTATCCACATTGACAAATTTTGAGTCTTATTTGTAATAGAAATCAAAATAATAATGAGAAATAAAAAAACTAGATTAATAACTCATCATAACATTGGACACCAATTGTATCTGAATTGATATATTTTTATCCTTATCAATAATAAATTTAAAAAACTAATTTACATCTAAAGAATAAGTTGAATTCCCCCATAAAATCATTAGTCTCCACTAGAATGTCAATAGAGTACCAAAGCCTTAAACATAGAACTGTAAAGCACTTCTTTGCATCCAGCACCATTGTTTTAAATGATACTTAAAGAATTATTTATTTTAAACAAAAATGAATAAGATTATCATCAATACATAAGGGTTTGAATCACCAACTAATCAATCAAGATTCAATTTATGATATATCATACTTATATTAACCCTACGAGGCCATCAATGAAGTTCACAAAAAGATATGAGAGAATAATATTTTAAAGATGAAACATTTATTAATGAATATCTAAAAATAATCTAAGATAATTATAAAATTCCACTGATATCTTAAACTAATTCAATTTAGAGGCCTCAATAATAAAAAATAATATAAAAGATTAAAATTCTTAATGTCTCAATATTTTCTAGGCCCTTCAGACCGCTATAAGATCATTGGTAATATAAGAAGAAGCCTATGAAATCTATTGAATCTTTGACATGAGGTTAAATTCAATTCAATATCCTTTAATTAAACACCTAAAACATCTATTTTCTACCCTCTAATATATTCAAAACCAAATAAAATCTATCAATCACCTAAACATGAATATATATTTTATATGAAAGATTTTATAATCAAATATCACCAAAATTCAAAGGAAACCACACAAAATTTTAAATATTTCATGAATAGTATATTAAAAGAGATTAACTTTTATAACCAAGATCAAAAAAATAATATATTACCTTTTAAAATTAATGGGGAGGACGGAAGATGAATTGGAATGGCGAAATTAGAAGGAAGTGGAGCGTTGAGGCATGGTTTCGACTTTGAGTGTGATGGGCATGATTGATGATAGAGGAATTGGGGGATAAGAGGGTTAGCGGGGAATAAGAAAGGGTTCATGTTGGATATGATCATGATGAATAATCATGGGATATGGTTTTCTAGGGAGATGAAGGGTTTCTAGAGACAATAGAGTTTGTGGGAGAGGGGAAATCAGTGGATGTTTGGGCTCAATATGGGAGGAGTAGGGTGGAAAGCGACGGTGAGTAGTGAGGGGGAGTCAGTATGGGAGAATGGGATCATGAGGGGGATGGGGGTGGAATATATGGTAATTAGGGATGCGAGTGGTGGCGAGGAGGGGAGTAAGGGAATGGTGCTTTCGGGATGGGAGAAGGGGAGCGCGAGGGGGAGTCAGGTTGGGGATAGGGAGTGTGAGGGGAGCAGGTGTTTTATGGGATTTATGGAGGTCTATCCCAATGGTTTTTAGCCAACCATTGGGATAGACTGCAGTATATTTTCCTATCCCAATGGTTATAGAAAAACATTGGGATAGAGGCATGGGGATATCCCATGTTTCTAGTAGTGATTTTAAAAAAAATCAATAAAAATGGATCACTATTATCATTTCACTATCCTCCATATTGTCTCACAATTACTATTATCCATTTTTTCTCATCACTCTTCCAATGACACACATTTTGGGAATATTTGATTCAAGTATCAAATATCCATTTCCTTGTATATATGGGAATATCATCTATTATAAAAAGAGTCATCACTTAAATTCATTGGATATTTCCACCATCTTAGTGTAGAAATTTTCAACCATTGATCTAGAGCAGTCATTGAGCAGGGTTCAATTCCATTCGTCTACAAATTTAGACGATTCAAAAGAGTATATTTGTCTTTAAAAACTAAATATTCATTTTTAATATATTTTTCATTAATATTATTGAGGCATAACATGTGTGAAGCTTCAACCTCAGATTATATAACCAAATGAGAGAATTATATCTCTTCTTATTGAGTTATATGGGATTCACAATCCATACATTATATATCTATAGAAGTAGTTGATCAGTTTAAATTAGTTATGGGTAATGATGGGAGAGAATAATAGTCTATTAAACAAATAAATGAAGTGTCACTGGAGAAATGAAATAAACCAGTTCAAGGTTTAATAATGGTGAAAGCTAATATAGAAGTGAAATAGATGAAGGAATCCCAAAATAGAGTTGGTCTATTTACTAAACACCATTGGGTAAATATTTTGGGTATTGGACATACTTTGAAAGATATTTCTTCAATTAATAGGAAAAAATTGGTCACTTTTCTATGTTTTCAAATATCTTTAAGGTTTTAGGTGAATTAAAAGTGTCTTTGGTGGGTGATATATTAAAATCTATTTTAATGTTAATTTTCTTGAAACCTTGAGAGAGAATCTTTCACATTAAATTTATATTTAATTTATTTAGATCAAAAATAAATTATTACCTCATATTAGGATCCTTTATTTGATGACAATGTTAATATTTTGAAAACCCCTTTAAGATTACCTTCATTATACTGTAAGGATTTAAGTGTAGAATCCATATAACAGTGATCCAAACATACTCCTTTTATCTCTGAGAAATATCAATCGATTTATGGGTGTTAGCATGAAAAATCAATTTTCATGTTTTGTTCGTAATGATTACTCATCTTTCAATCTTGAAGGAATCTCCCTTTTGTTTCTTGTTCTTGTAAAGGAGAGAGAGGGGAATTTAAAAGAGAAATTTGTGTGCACAATGATTCTCTATATCCCGATTAACCCAACACAATAGTCGTAACCATCTATTTATAGAGTTAGGGATTAGGTTACAATATTATTTAATTTAATGATAGTCCTTAAATAATATAATAATATTTTTTTAACCCTAGGCCAATTATAATAACAATAACAATAATATTTTATGGTTCTTACTAACTTTCGTAATAAAAAATATTATTTAATTAGATTTTAACATAATATTTTTTACCATACACGGTTTTGGTCTGTTCAAACTCCTCTATATTTATTGAATACCCGAGTAATTATTTAATAAAATATTTAATTCATCAATAAATATTTTCAATCGATAAAACATGAATAAAATTATTCTTCAATCTTGAGAATAAAATTTATTGAATTAATTAAATTCAAATAGAATTTAATCAATGTCAATGGAAAACACTTAGTGTGTGAACCTCTAGGATTATTTTTCATTTTCATTAGTTGATATCACCAATATTCCATTATTAATCTCTAACAATAGGTCAAGGTACACAAGAGAAATAACTTAATATCACAATTATTACAATCATATACAAATGACCACTATGTAATATAATCCCTTCAACACAATATCTCATCAAGCAAGTTTCTCATCTGTTCCATCAACTTATGTGCTCGATACGTCTTTATTTGACTATCTAAAATAAACACGTTGTTGAAAAATGGACATGGAATTTAATGCAATGGTTTTTTTCCTATTAAAGTTCTAATATATAATCTTCGATAAATATGGAAGGTATAAAACTTTCCACAACTTATCCATTAATAACATGTCATTCTTGATGCACCCAACATACCCTATTTCCCATAAATACATGGCATGATGGTTTTCGTTAATAAATATAATTGAACGAGTCATGAAACACATCAATTATAATCTTAAAGTATAAGGAACATTACACATGATTGAAAATTGGAATATCTGATAGCACCAAAATATGTGAAATTCATACATGTGGGTTTGTTATCATAATCTTCTGTCATGGTGATTACCAAGTGAAAACTTCATGAGGAGAAGTCTTATATATTTATGATAACTCACACCTTAAATTCACATTATATATATATATATATCCCATCATAGAACATATCCAACCATAGAACTATATTTAAAAATATCTTCATAGCACTTCAAGGTTCTCATTATAATAAGGAATTTCTATGACCTCATCAATGAAACATATAGCCAATGAAATTATTACATTAAATTCATGTAAAAAATGAACAATATTTAATAAGATTTTATTAATATTAAAATCATCAAATATATTTGTAATCAAAGTACAAATAGTTGGCCATATGACACTAACTCCAACAAACTCCCACTTAGACCAGAGTCAACTACCTATGAATTTCATATTTCTAAACCTAAAATGATAATCATACTTCTAATGAGACAATGATTTATTCAAGGGGTCTACCAAATTACCTTCCATTAAAATACTACTTACTATAACCTCACATCTTTGAAAAAAATCCTGTAAGAGATGATACTTCCGAAGTATTACTTTTTTCACTGATGTGACCTTAGATCCTTTATGTGAACCATTATTGCAATATTATCACAATAGAGTGTGATATGATATTTAATAATAGGTACCATATAAAGCTCTTGAATGAAGTATCATATCCAAGCTTCTTCTTTATCTACCTCAAAATCCACAAGATAATCAGACTCTGTTGCAGAATCTGTGACCACACCCTTCTTTGAGCTATTCCAGCTTACAACACCTCCATTTAAAGTGAACATGTATCCAATTTATGATTTCATATCATATTGATCTATTTGGTAACTAGTATGTACATATACTATTTTATTATTTCTTCATATCCTCTTTAAACCAAGAACATATCCTTAGTATGCCTCAAATACTCAAGGATAGTTTTGACTGAAATCCAATGGAAGTCACCTAGGTTATCTTGATATCTTCCTAACAAACTTAATTCATAGGGGAAATCTATCATAATACATATCATATCATATATTACTGACCCAATTTCTGATGCATGTATAATCCCTTCCATTCTATTTCTTTACTCATGCATATGAGGAAACATTTTCCTTGAAATATGTATTTCATGTGACACTGGAAAAAACCCCCTCTTGGGTTTTTCCATATCGAATATCTTTAGTATCTTGTCAATATATGTACCTTGACTTAGGCCGATTAACCACTTTGATATACCAATATGGATCTTGATCCCAAGAATATATACTGCCTCACCTCAGTCCTTAATAGAGAAGCATTTATTAAACTAGGCTTTAATAAACTGTAAAACTTGTATTTTGTTTCTAATAAGCAGTATATCATCAAAATATACTATTAAGAAAATGACCACACTCTCACTAAACCATTTATAGACACACAACTTGAATTTATTATTTATGATACAAAATTATATTATGGATTTATCAAAATGAATGTTCCATTAATTGGATGTTTTATTTAATTTATAAATGAATATTTTCAACTTGAATACCTTGTTGGAATCCATTGAAGTCAGAAACCCTTCAGGTTGTGTCATATAGACATATTCCCAAAGGTTCTCGTTAATGAAAGATGTTATTAAATATATTTTCTAAATATCATAATCATGGAAATTCATAATGGCAAGTACAATTCTAATGGATTTTAGTAGTGACTAGTAAAAAGTTTTTTTAAAATTCAATGCATTGATACTATTTAAGCCCTTTTGAAACTATCCATGAATTAATAGTTTTAACATTCCCACCCATATCTAGTTTCTTCTTGGATACCCATTTACAACCAATGTACTTTACATCAATTTAATGATCTACCAAAATCTAGACTTGATTTTGGTACATGAAATCCCTTTCAAAATTTATGGATTTTTTCCACTTCGAAACATCTGTTCCGCTTAATTCTTCCTTTAAGATTAGAGGATCATTATTATCAACTAATAATGAGGCACCATCCTCAGTGACTAGAAGACCATACCATTATGGTACTCTTACCTTTCTTGTACTCCTACACAACACTTGTGTCTCTAGAATAACTTCTTCTTCCATCGGGCTTTGTGGAATCTATTACTCTAACAACTCTTGTATACCTTGAGCCTAAAATTAATCAAATTCTGTCTTTCTCCCACTATCTATTTTAGATATGTGCTACATCTTAATGGATATTATGTGTCTTTCCACTATTACCTTTTTTTATGATGGGTCGTATAGGTAATAACCCCTTATTTCTATAAGGTATCCCATAAAGGTACACTTTGTGCCTCAAGATGCAAGTTTGTTACCTGAAGAGGCCTTAACAAATTCTTCACAACCCCACACATGTATGTATGAAAACATAGGTTTCTTTCTATTCCATAATTGGTATGGTATACCATCTACTACCTTATTTTGAACTTGGTTTAGTATTTTTACCACTTTTTATAATGTGTATCTCTAAAATTATAATGTAAGACTTGCATGAATGATCATTTATCTCACTATGTTCAACTAGGTGTGGTTCCTCCTTTAACTTACACCATTCCAATAAGGTGTATATGGAAGAGTGAGTTGATATAGAACCCAAAAATCTCATAAATAATCAATGAAGTCTTGATTGATACATTCTCCACCATAGTCTAAGTATATTTTCATAATATTCTTATCAATTTGGTTTTCAACTTTATTATTGTATTCATTTAATATCTCACAGTAATTTGACTCATACCTCATCAAGTAAACATAGTCATATCTTCTAAAATTATTAGTAAAAGTTATGAAGTATGAGTACTCACCCCTTTATTCAATAATAAATGGTCCACACACATTGATATGAACTAATTCAAGAAGATATTTGGATCTTTCACCTTTTCCACTAAATAGGGTTTTGGTCATATTTCCTTGTAAACATGTGTGATATGCACCAAGTGTTTTTGGTTCAAAATAATATAAATATCCATCTTTATGTGATTTAGTCGAACACTTTTCATTTACATGACCTAGCCAGTGATACCAAAGTTGGGTGTGGTATGAGTCATGTGAATTAATTTTGTTATTGATTACCATTACTTGGTTTGTGTAATCCAACACATAAAGATCATTATTTAAATATCCCTTACCATAACAAATGATATCCTTATAAAAGAATAAACATTTATTCCCAAATTTGAAGATAAATCCATCTATATCTAGTCTAGATATAGAAATAATGATTTTGGTAACTGATGTAACATAATAACAATATTTTAAAACCAAGATCATTCCTATTATAAACGTGTTGTGGTAGTCACTGATAGGCACAACAAAAAGTTTAACTCTATTTAATTCTCATAGATATACCTCCCCTTAATCAATATTTCTGAATCTACTTGGTTATTATATTTGAATATATATGTGGGAACCACAATTTGTATTTAATAAGCAATTTTTAAAAATAGATAAATTAAATTCGTTAACAAATGCACCCAAAGCTTCCCTTTTCTTCTTTATCTAGGTGTAGTTTTTCTTCCAGATGCCCTTATTTCTACATGAAAAATAAACAACATATTGTTCCCTTGATTATTCCTTGATCTTCTTATTCTTGTACAGGATTGAAGAAACTTTGGGCTTATATCTCTCTACTTTACCTTTCCATTTGTTCACCATAAGGATGGAAGGATTTTTGTGTTTCATATCTTTATCTACTTGGAAGAGAAGAGTAAGTAGATCTAGAAGATACTTCTCAATGTTATTCATATTAAAATTAATAACAAAGATGAAAAATATATGAGGGGGTGATGCAAGAATGAGATCAATGCCTAGTTATTTAGGGAGTTTAAACCTTAGAACCTATAGGTTCTCAATGTATCCAATGAGCCTCACTAAGTGAGGCCTAGTCAGGTAACCCTCTCCAAGATTGCTCTAAAAAATATCCTTGGGGATCTTAAAATATTTTTATCTATCTCTCTCTTAATATAGACCATGGAGATGCTTGATCATTCTATAAGCATCCATGTTTTCATGAGACTTGCTGATTTCACTATACATAAATGGTATCATCAAACCTTGAATGTTAACCACACCATTCATATGTTTTTCATAGACAAGGAATTCTTCATTTCTCATATATTTGGAAGGTGAATCAGGCATTGAGGATTCTATCATGTAATATTTCTGTTCTTGGAACCATACAACCTAAAGGCATTAGAACCACTCCTAAAAGTTACTACCAGTGCGTAGATGGTCTTTCTCCAATATATATCATAGGGATAGTTTGGATGATGCAATTTCCATTTTATAAAATTATAAAATAGAAATTTATTAGTACTTTGCTTGATTACAAAATATTTGAGAAATAATAATAATCAATTTTATTAAATCTCCCACTATTTTATCAAGTCCTAATAACCCTAACCATTAAACTCCAGAATGTATAGTATCTAGGAAATTCTAGCGGTAAGGATACACATGCCTCTTCACATAACCCCAAAGAGGGTTGGTCATGATACTTGTAGGTATTTAAGTTAGCAGATCTTTTCTAACTGTGGTCTTTAAGCTCTTTTATCCATTGAGTAGACTCCACAATCCTTAAATCCTTACTTATATTTACTCAACACTTGCATCCAAGTTACATCAATTCTAGCAAGGGTTACTTCTCTTGATGTAAGATTGTTAAATCAACCCATGACCTTCATAAGAACTGCATGTTAAAAGGAAGTGTCACAACATAGTTTTTTAAAACACTTAGTTCTAAGGATTTCATTCCTAATCAATTATTGGAAGTCTAAGTATGAATTAATATATATTTGAGGAATTTTAATTTATTATGCATAAATTTCATATTTCTTTATCCTTTATATAACTTTTTAATATTTAGTGTATTTTACATAATTAATTAACCATGTTGAATAAAACATTTATGCTTAATCTATTTTTTTAAATTCCATCTTTTCACATAAATTCATTTATTTATGTGATAGTGGTATTATATCCATAAAATAAATAATTCATAAGACATAAATAAATAAATAATAAATGACCCAATCATGAACTTATATAATGGTTGATTTATTGAACGTACAATAAATTAACCTTTGAACTAGGGAAATAACTCTTTATGTCAGTCTTGGAATGATTTGCAACATTCTACCTATCCACCTATGTATCACCTGGTTTGGTATCATAATTGTTCTGTCTTGAACCACCTCCACATGCATTAGTATAATCCATTAATTACAAGTATTTAAACTCACACATAAGTGATGGGAACCAAATAATTGGTTAATGGGGATTACATAAATACTTGTGGACATTAAGGTCAAACATAATAATGGAGAGAGAGACGAAACGCCTACCATCACTTTAATTTACTATTAAATAATTTAAAACCCATGCAATAAATTAAATTAAAATAACCAACACATACACATGTCTTAGAAAAGATCATGAATTTCATACATACAATGAATATTCAAAAGTAAAACTAGTTAACATTCATTTATTATTCACTATTTATTATTAATATGAACGTGCTTGAATTAATTAATTAATTAATTAATTAATTAATTAATTAATTAATTAATTCCCTTCCATCTTAATGACCATCTAAATTCATTTGAAGATACCCATATTAATGTAGATCATGATAAATAAAATTTAGAACCAATAATCAAATATTTATTATAATAAATTAATTGTGAATTTAAAATTATTTATAACTATTATTAAATTGTCAAACACAAAAGGTGATTATCAATAAAATAATGTTCTAGGAATGCAATTATCAGTTTAATTTAATTTAATTATGTCCTTAATTATGATACTATATGATATGTATTTACGAGTTACATGCCATGTATCTTTTTTTTTTGCACCTGATTTACACACCTAGGGCTTTGGAGTGTACCTTGGTTGGACTACACAATGTGAAAAATCCATCAAAATGCCATGTATCACTCTTTTTGTGTATCCATGAAACTTGTTGAAGAACTTGGTGTGTTCATCGGTTGCGCCTATACAACATATACAGACCATATACATTCCATGTATCACTCATGTCATGTGCCTACATAACTCGCTGAATGAATCAGTGTGTATTTTAGACATGGGAAATGATGAACTACATGTCATGTACACTGGATACATACCACGTTTATCATTAATGCTTCATATTTTAAATCTCAAGTGGTTTTACCATCTATAATGACCACAGAGATTGTGTAAATTTTTCCACTAAACCATGTAGACTATACAATGTGTATGTCAGTTACACGATGTGTAATATAACAACAAGTGATCCAAATTGACCCATTATACACACGATGTGTAATAAATACACCACATGTAGTGACTATTTTTCATTTTTTGTATCCTGCAACATGTCTATATACAGTGTACTTGGGTACATGGCATGTATTTCAGCTACACGTTACGTAAACCAATTTTACTTGCAAAAAATTTTGCACTCCCTCATGGAATCTTCAGTAATTCTTTATATGTTCTCAGACCTTTAAAAAATGAAATACTAAAAAAATATGATTAATATGTCCAAGAATGATAATTCAAATCGGATTAACGAATTAATAATATGAAATAAAGGATTTAACCATGATTATTCATAAATATTAACCATAAAATAAATAATTATAAATTTAAATCATAACCATTCATATACCACTTGAAGATTTTGGGTACAATAAAAATGGATTTGGTGGGCGATATATTAAAATTTATTTTAATATTGAGCTGCCCAAAACCTTGTGAGAGGATCTTTCACATTAAATTTATAATCAATTTTAAGAACCTTTGTGATAAATTGTTTTAATTTTTTTTTTGACAACTAACCTTTTTGTAAAAGAATGTTTTTGTTATTTTGGAATCAGAACTAGTCTATAATAATAAGTTTTTAAAGAAATTTTAAAGTTTTTGAATATTCAAACTTAAACATAAAAGGGGAGAATTTTTTTTTCAAACCACAGGCTTATGAACTCATGTTTTGAAGTTTCTATGAATGGAATTCATAATTATGCTAAAGATTTTTTTTTGAATAACATGAAGTCAGAAGTTAAAAAGTTCTCAAAATTTATAAAATAAAGTCAGAAAATGGTTTTCTGATTATAAAGTTCTCATAAATCATGAAAAAATACTCATGATAAAATATTTTGTCAAAATGGAGGAATTGTAAAGACTTTATCGGTTCCAGAAGTACCAGACTCAGAAGTTGCAAGATGTCAGAATGTTTACAGCTAATTAAGTTTGAATAATTTCAAAGTTTCAGAGTGAAGAATTAAATTATAATGAGCTGATAAAGAAATGGAAATCATAATGAGCTAATAATGAAATATAATTTTTAATGAGATGAGAAGGAAAAAAAATTTTGTAATGAGTTGAGAAGGAAAAAATAATTCATAATGAGTTTAGAATGGACTATAATTCATAATGATTTGAGAAGGAAACATAATTCGTAATCAACTGATAAAAAAACAGAATTCATAATGAGATGAGAAGGAAACAAAATTCATAATTATCTAAGAAGGAAATATAATTCACATTGATCTATTAAATAAATAGAAATCGTAAGGAGATAAGAAGGAAAGAAAATTCATAATGCGATGACAAGTAAATAGATTCTTAATGAGCTGAGAAGGAAATAGATTCATAATGAGATGAGAAGCAAACAGATTCGTAATGAGCTGATAAGGAAAAATATTCGTAATGAGCTAAGAAGGAAACCGATTCATAATGAGTTGAGAAGGAAACAAAATTTTAATGATCTAAGAAAGAAACAGATTCATAATGAGATGAGAAATAAATAGATCATAATGAACTGAGAAAGAAAGTTAGATCTTAATCTTCTTATTACAAAGAAGACTGAAAAAGAAAATTTCATAATTTTTATGAAGAGTTACAGAGGTCAAACTTGAAATTCAGTTTTTCATAAATCTTGTAAAATATAAGGAGGATTTAAGAAGTCAAATTTGAATTTTAAATGCGAGAGATTTTTAGAGTTTTTAAAATTTGGGGAAGTTGGGAAAGTTTTCAAAATTTTCACTTTTATTTTTTGAGTTTCCTATAAATACTTACTCAGATCATTTGTTCATTTTTAACTTTTACATAAGTAGAAAATGAAGAGCACTAAAGAATTCGAGTGAAAGTTATTTCTAGACTGAGATCTTTGAAGAATATCAGACACCTGAAAGTTTTTTTACTGAACATGATAATTTTATCAAGTTAATCAGATTGAGGAAGATTGTATTGAGCATTTTAGAAGAGTTTGAGTTGTGAAGATTGAGAATGAACTCATCATACTGAGTTCATCAGTTCTAGCCTCATCATATTGAGAGAATTGGATCCAGTCTCTTCGGATTGAGAAAATTGGATCCATCCAAATTGGACTGATGATTTAGACTGAGAAATTGTGGTGCAGTTTCATTTAAGTATTTATTATTTTTTGGATCAATTAATTTATAAAAAAACATTATAAATTTATCAGATTCAGTATAATATTCCTTATTGGGAGATATAATTTTTCTAATGGGAATTGAAACAAGCTGTATTCATTTATTCTTAATAGTGAATTTCCATAGACCCTTGGGAGTGGATATGGAAAGGATATATGTTCTCACACTGAGGAAGAACCTTGTAAATCATGTTTGTTAGGTTGGAATATACAAAGAAACACAAGAAGGGGGTGAATTTTTTATTTTCAAATTACCTTTCACAATTCAGATTTTTGAATCCCACTAAAAATTACAAATATTTGAAGTGTTGTTTTTCAATATGAAAAAGTGCAACGAATATGTAGAATTAAAGAAAACATCTTTTTATTGTGTTTTGGGGCACAAAGATCCCCTAGTACACTCCACCAATCACTCTCTCTATGAGATTGGTGATTTCACTAGAACAGGTCCTCTTATTACAAGACTTTCAATCCAAAAATGAGTGCAGGCAGTTGACACATTTAAAAATAAGACTAAAAGAAAAAATCCTTTTGGTTCTATAACAAAGAACCAATATCCCTAGCTTAGACCAAGAAGCTGATACTCCACCACAACTGATTATGAGCAGTCAAAACTCCAATCAATAGGAATTGATTCATAAAATAGTAAGTTTTATCTTCATATTTGCAGTAGTTACAACTGAAAATTGATGGATCTTATTCTTCAAAAAGGAAAATCTTTGAGAAATATTAGTCTGGAGAGATCCTTGTTTCATAATGATCTTCAATAAAATTGAAACTTCATGTATGAAAAATGAGGTTGAGAATGATCATTACTTTGAAAGATTCTCCTATTTTGCAAATGATCGAGATTCGATCAACAATAATAGCAGCACTTCAAAAAATTATCAGTATCAACAACTATTCTCACATAAATTCTTAATTTATCTCGGCTCTGTAAAGAACAAATAGAGTAGGTGATTTTCTTCGATATTTCCATATCTGAAATTCTGGCATGATTAATCGCGAGAATTCAAATCTTTAACAGAACTTCCCTTGAGAATCGAAGCGGTTCTCTAAGAAAAAGGGTTATTCAAAATAGATCATGTGATTTTTGAATCAGTCATTAACTCTGATTAAATCATTTCACCTTATTTGAATAAGCAACAAAACTTCAGAGATCACTGTCGTTGAGAACACAACATAGGTTTAAGCTGCATAGTGCAGGGTTCTTTTACCAATGTAGGGTTCACTAACCATACTTTCATTTGCGTAACGTAGGGATGGCATGTATCATTCATCTTCAATACGTTCATCTGCATAACGTAGGGATGACAAGTAGGGTTGATGAACCATGCATTCCTAAATTCAAGGTTTATGAATCATATTTATAGATTCCAACATAGGGTTACTGATCCATACACGATATTCTTAGCATAGCGTAGGGATGATGACCCGTATACGCACTATTCACTATACGTTTGAAATGGAAACTTTTCAATATAGAATAGAGATAATGATCCATATGCACATAGTTCACAGCATCATAACGTAGGGATGGAAATAGTGTTTTCAGAGTAAATCCCATAATGTTAGAGTTCATTTGATATGAACAAAATTCTTGAAAAACGGACTCATAAACAATTCATTAGAAAAAAAACAAGGTTATTTGTGAGAATCAAAATCATTATTGATTATAGAGTATTGTTTCTATGATACATGCCTAACAATCTCCCCCTTTTTGATGATCACAAAACCCAAAATATAATACATAGACTTAAATACAAGATTCAAGTAAATTTTTTAAATATGTTTGTGATTTTCATTTCAAAAATAACTTGATATTCAATGTATATCCTTTTCACATATGTATCTCTATATCCCATATCTATCTCTATATCCCCTTTCCAACTATCTTCTCATTTCATATCCTTCTCCCCATTTTTGTGATATCAAAAATAAGGTTCTATAGAACAAAGGATATGTACCACTTTAATGTAGTACCAAACTATAAAGTAATAGTTACTAAAACTATTAATAGAAATAAATGTAGGATTAGCAGTTAAGACTTGAAAGTAAATAAAATCATCAAATCTTCAAATAAAATTTATAGAATTATAACAGCAATTAAATGGTTGATTTTATGTATCATCCACGATCAGCAAAGAGAGGGTTAAAATGAGGGGATTTCATCATGTTCACTGGACACTGTGGGTTTATCATGTGGGTGATAAATGGCTTCAACTGCACTAGTAAGCTCTATGATCTTCATAAGAAGACTCTAGAAGTGGTTTTTGAATGCTTTTGTCCATTTCTGAAGAAGTTTCTTTGAGTCCGGGACAACTTTCAAGTTTTCAACAAGTTTGATCTTCATGAATTCATTCATTTCCTCCTCTGACAGAATGAAATAATTTAACTTTTCCTAAGTTGAGTCACCACGAAGCCCATCCATGATTCTGTTGAAGTGAGGTAGCTCACCAGGTGCCTTTGATTTTCAATAAGCACATTCAAAGGTGTACTGTCACACTAGAGAGTGTGTAGTCTATCATTAAAATCATCCAACACTGTTGTAATGGATTCAAACCTTTTAATAAAATCTAGAGAGGTTTTTTGAACCAAGGAAGATACACTTGCACTTTCCTTAAGAGATTAAAATTCCCTCACCCCCATTTTATTGAAATCGTCAAACTCATATTTCTTCACAGCTTTACCTTTAATAGAATGTAGCTCTTTAGATAGCTTCTTTATGAATTCCCTAAGATCTCCCACTAAAATGATATTTTATTTGAACTGTTCCAAGTTAATCTTTTGAGCTTCAAATTATACTCTAGGAGCTGTAGTTAGATTTTATTCCTTAACCTTTTTATTTTCTACTTCTAAATATTCCCTTAAGAAGGAATTATGATCATCCAATAGCCAAATACAGATTACCTAGTCATTGGCCTCTAAGTCAAAAGATACATATTGTTCTATTGTGTGTTCAGAACCAAGCAAAACCAGGCTTAGCTCTCGATTATCTTCAGGACTTTTCCTCTGAATTGATTCACTTATGTTTATTGAATCTGGAATAATCATAGAATGATCAGCAGGCTTTGGGACAACTTCCCTTATATTTTCATGGCTTTGAGCATCTTGCTCAACTTCATCAACCTACTCACCTTTTTGATCCTTGGGTTCTGGTACTTCTGGTTATTCATCCAATTTAGCTGGTATAACAACTTGTGTTATTATTCACTTGAAATAAATTAATTATTCTTGTGGTCTTTATCCACTATCCTCCTTTTGCATCCGTCTCACAGAGCCAACTGATGGAATCATTCTTTTCTCCCCCTGAGCAGCAGCTAAAATCTTTTTTTATTCCTCAGCACCAACATGTAATAAACTATTGCAAGAATTTTTCCATTCAAATCCTAGTTTCTTGACCACCTTAACAGTCAAAGTATTTTAATGGTGTCACCTCTGTGCACAAAACATACTGTCCATCTTTCCTTAAAGCATAGAGAGAATTCTTCCATAGGGATAATATTCCATCTTTGCTTCCGGATGACAGCAATGGCTTAAATACCTCAGCATGAAATGATAGAAATTGAACTTGATGTTATTCAAAAATAAAAACATCACATACATATCTGGATATATAATATTCTCTAACTCTACTATCCTAGGATGTATAGCTGACAGTATGAACTTCATCATAAATCACCTATCTAGAGTCAGTTACTTGGAAATGATCTTCTTGATGGTACTTGTTCTGAATAATGAAAAAATTATATCCTATGAGGGATACTTACCATCACCAATATTCTTTAAATCAAAATGTCACCCCCCTTGTGGGTAAAATGCAGTTCCTCTAATATCCTTCCCAAAGAGAAAGAGATTTCTTTGTCATGAATTTTATAAATCGTTGTATCTTTCTCAAAACTGAACCTGAAAGAAGCATTTTTATAGAATTCCATAACATCTAGATCATACAAAACTTGGGTATTATATTATATAAAGATAAAATCTAGCCACTAAAACCTTATTTCTTTATTGAGAGACAGATTTATTGAATCTAGATAGGTAAAGTCAATTACCTTTCCTGCAATAATTCTTTTGGATTTCTTATGCGCATAGGGAGAGAGCTCTAACTCAACATCATCTGATCTCCTTGAGCTATCCATCTTCTGAAGATTTCTGGTTTGAAGGTTTGAAGGTTTAGGGTTTTAAGGATTTTTTATAGGGTTTCATGAGAGAGTGTTCTGATTAAAATACAGGACGTGTGAGAGAGAATAATGAGAGCGGAAGAATGCAAACTATTTTCTCGCACTGATTGAGATGATACTTCTTACATTAAAAAAACCATTTTTTTACTTTCTTGAAAAAGAAAATTAATGTTACATTTTCCAAAATAAATTAAATAAATAAATATATGTACAGTTTTAAATTCTATTAAATAAAAACTAAACAAGCACTTAAAAACAGTTTAACTGAAAGTAAATATTTATTTAAAATTAAATAATCCTAACTCCCCCTTAATAAAATAAGAACATTCATTAGGAAGTGGTTTAGTGAAAATATTAGCTAACCGATATTCGGTATTAAAAAATTCCCAAGATATATCCTTTTTAAGGATATGATCTCTTAGAAAATGATGTCTTATATCAATGTGATTAGTACTCGAGTGACTTATAGGATTATTTGAAATATTTATATCACTAGTATTATCAAATAAAATAGTTCTACTATTAAACCTTAGTCCAAATTCCAATAGAGTATTTTTCATCCACAACACTTGTGTACAGAAACTGCCTACAGATACATATTCTTCCTTAGCTGTTGACAGAGCAACTGAGTGTTGTTTCTTACTTGACCATGATACTAAATATTTTCCTAAGAAGTGATAGGTTTATGATTTTATTTTTATATCTAATATACAACCACCAGAATCTGTGTCACGACCCGACCCTACCCGGGGTCGAGCCGCAACTAACCCCAAGCCCGCCTCTATAGGCCAGGGGCTGGCAACCAGCACCGAAGGCACAATAAATCAGGGAGGCCTTTGCCTAAGTACCTGTACACACACACACTCAACACACTCAATGAAAAAGTGCAGAGTAAAAGAAAATACAATTAAAGAAAAGGACAACTGCTATATATAAACCACAAATGTGCATTGACCTCTAAACAGTACAAAGTACAAGCTGAAGGTAAACTGAAAAGAAAAGGGGCAAAACATGCGCCCAACCAAAAAGTTCCACAACCCGGTAACAAGTAAAACAAAAGAAACAACTGGAAGGGTTCCCCACCTAGAACCTGACTACGACCATCACACGCGGTCCAAGCTTCCGAACTCCTATGCTCCACTGAAGTCATGACCAACTTTTCCATCGTCTACAAGGGTGCACCAAGTTCAGGCAAAGCCCAAGTAGGGGTGAGTATAAAAATACTCATTAGGATACCCTGAAGGCTCGAGGGAGAAACAAAAAAGGTACCGAAGGGTGAGCAGTAGAGCGAATAGGTAAAATTAAAGGGGCATAACCGAGAATTCAGTAAAGTAACAGTAAAGAGTCCAGCTCAACCCAAAAAGAGAAAGGAAGTAGACTCGTCCAGACACAAGGAGCTGGAAATGGTGAGAAGATGAACTTCTTGTTGAGTCTTCACTACCTATAGCAGGAGAGTAGACTCGTCCAACCACGATAAGCTAGACACGGAAAGCACATGGCATACCCCGTGCGTCTTCGCCTCTCCTAGAATGAGAGAAACCAAACCCAAGAAGTGGGTAATAAAACAAGGTATACACAAATACATATGCTCAATAAGAAGCCCAAACAAGGTCGTAAGGGGATCTCCATCCCATAGCTCAACCCAAGAAATGAGTAGCCAACAGTCCCAAAAGTAAACACCATCGATGCCCAGTATCCTGCACGTCTGCCCCGAACTACAATTAAAGGGGGCTCAAACCACCGCACTTCGACACTATCTTCTTTGGGCGGAACTGACTCACCCGCACGGTTTTAGGTCGCATCACAAGGACGTGTCTTGGTGGGTGAAAATCTCCTCATACTTGAGAGTTCTGAGGGAACATCAAACCACAACTCGTCACTTCCCCGCAGTCGAGAGGTTTCCTCAAAGTCAAAAGGCGACCCCCTATCTAGCCCCACTGGAGGGTCCCTAGAAGTCGACGGGTTCCCACTATAGGGAGACCCGGCAATAGTCGACGGGTGCCACACTGCCCAGTCCTGTAACAGGGTAATCCAATGGAGGGTGACCCGGCTAAAGTCAGTGACGGGACCACTGCCCAGCCCAGCTGGAGGTAACCCGGCATCGGGGACCGCTGCCCAGCCTAGCTGGAGGTAAGCCCGGCATCGGGGACCACTTCCCAGCCCAGATGGAGGTAAGCCCAACATTGGGGACCACTGCCCAGCCCAGTTAGAGGTAAGCCCGGCATCGGGGACCACTACCCAGCCCATCTAGAGGTAAGCTCGGAACTGCTCTGGCTATCCCTGCTAGATGGTACTTCTCGGTGAAGACCACTATACTATCCATCCCTGCTGGATGGTAACCCACTGGCGAGCCCTGCTCGATACAACCTCAGCTCTGCTGGTAACAACCTCAGCCCTACTGGTAACAACCTCCTGGGTAGAGGATCGGTGGCCACGTAAAGTTTTGGTCACACCGAATCCACAAGAACTCTACCAGGGAACACGGAGCAACGGGAGAAACTCCCCAGTCCTCTCAAGGCGATCACACTCCAATCCGCTGAGTCACTATCAAATCGTACTGAGTCAACTCATCCCAGAAAGTGGTGAAAACACTCACGCAGTACGAGCACACGTAGTTGCAAACAGTGTCTCAGTCCGTTGAAAGGGCACGGTACTAAAACCCGCCACAGCTGAAGAAACAGAGGAACAAACCATCTCTGTCGGCCAAACGAGAATAGGACTAGGGGAAAACTCAACCATGCTGGTCAACAAACAAGAAAAAAGGGACCCTCTACATCACGAGAGGTCAAAAGTGCGTAAATCAGAACATGGCACGCACATGGGGCCCACACGATGTGTGGCCCCAAGTCAACCCCAACTGAGCGCACAAACGTCCTCTGGTACAATCAACCACATGTACCTCCAAGTGTTCTCGTATGCTCCCAGAGTATACCACGTTCCAGCCCAAAGGCCATCGTGCACACATGGCACCCAACGTCAACGTGAAGGCGTGAAGTAATAACTCCAACCTTCCACCTCAACGGCTGAGGCACAGCCAACCACATCTCTTCACTCACACGGGAGTGCACGTGATCACACGCCAAGGGTTCTCTACAAACACAGCGAGAAGAACCTCCATCAGAGCGCCTTTCACATTCCACATTTAAGAAGATCGTGCAAGAGGCTCCGCACAACCAAACGGATCACACCGTTGTAATCCTCTCAAAAAAGCACACAAGGTGGACTATTCACTTGTCCAAAATGGTCGCCTGGTGATAGAGATGGAAAATCACCGTCGACGCCCAAACAAACCTCGTGGTCCCCTCACCATCGTGCCGAATTAGAGCGGGCAGACTGCGTGAACACGATGCTCTCAGAAAAACACCAAAAAATGACTGCTCGCACGCCCCGAACAGACGTCCGATGAAAAAGTTGTGAATGGCTGCATGCAACTCAAAAGATAGGCCGTGGGGCCCACACCTCAACTTCGGCCTCAATGCCTAAAACCACCCTATAAAGCTCTGCCTTGGTGCCAGGGTTCCAACACTGCTGACAGCGCTCAAAACGGACGTCGGATACGTCTGCGCCGCCCAAAACAAGAATCTTGGGAAAAATGCTCGTCCACTTAAAGACACGTCGCGCCTTCTAGGCCCCTCGTTTCGGGAATTAAAAATCCCCAAAACCATCTCAAAAAGTCTGCCTCAAAGATACGGCCCCACAGCCGTAGACGGCATGCAAATCAGACACCCGTAATAGAAATTACGGGCGTCCGAAGTGGGGGGAAGATCCCCTTGGGCTGGACCGGCCTAGGTCGGCCGGGCCGCCCGGCCTGAGCCAGACCACGCCGGCCGGCCCGGCTCGCATCGCTAGCCCGTGGCTCAGCCGCACGGCCCGGTGCCGTCCGGTCCAGTGCCGACCGACCCGCACGCCGCGACCCCGGCGCTCCCCTGCCCGGCGAGCTCAGCCTCACCCTCGCCATCACCCGACTACACAGGCCGCTCGCCCCCAGATCCAACCTCCGCTTTCCCGGATTCCCCGGCTGAAGACCCTCCCCGACCTGCGCCTTAGTCACACCGCCTTCTGAGAGCCTCACCGCCACGCCATCCTTCGGAAGCCAGCCGCGCCGCCGCTCAAACCCGCCAGAAACCGAAAACCCGCAAACTTCGGCGGTCGTTTGCGATCGACTCCGAACTCCGATTTTCGATCCGAAAGATGTGTCGGGTAGCTCACAAATTATAATACACGATTATGGGATTTTATTGCAAATTATACGGTAATTAAATGGCATAAATCAACTTGAAAGTAGAGTTCGGAAATGAAAATGAAAAAACCGAAAACTCCTACCTCGATGGGCTTTGCCCGGAGCTTCGTCGCGATCCGTCGGAGCCGCACCTCGCCGGAGCTGTCTCGCTGGAGTGGAGGAGGATAGGGAGGGGGCTTCCTTTAGGGGGGTTTCTCCAGGGGAAAACAATGGAGAAAGGGGAAGGGGTTTGGTTTAAGTAGGAAAATAATTAACTAAAAACATTAATTAATTAAAACTCCCAATTTAACCTGCATCCAAAATGCTCGATGGTGTCAAGGTTATGCCTCCCCTAGGGTAAAAACCACCTCCCGAGCACAAAGGTGGTCTCAGAATTTTAATCTGAGACCCCGTTCAAAACTTATAAAGTTGAACGCCCAATGCCACCAAAATACGAAAATACCCCTGAGGCCATTTTTCACAGACAGGTCGCGCCCGCAAAACTTACACCCCTACTAGGGTAAACGGCACGTTCTAAACTCAACGGTTCCCTCGATTTTCCAATCTGAGCTGCCATTTAATAGATACTTGAGTTTCACCATTAAACGAATAAATTAATTAATTTAATTATCTGTTTAACGTTCTGAAAGCGGGTGAGGGGTCCAAACGTCCCGCGCCGACATGTTTTATGTCTTTCCTAGGGTAAACACCTCATTCTGGACCCATCCGTACACTCGGATATTTGATCTGAATCACCGTTTAGGAGTTATCCCATTTATTTGGCGATTCCAGTGTGAACGCACTGAAAATTTAATTCTGGTCACTCCAGGGCTCGGAATCTCATGCCGTCTGAAGGCGCTGCTCTGGAATATCATCAAGAATATTACAAAGTCTTTTGCAGCAAAAACCGGGTTCTTACATCATTCCCTCCTTCAATATTTTCGTCCCCAAAAAGCAAAAACAGGGAACAACTCAGGGTACTAAGCCCGCACCTGGCTCTCCCGTACCCAGATGAACTCTTGCACAGCTCTGCGTCACCACACACAGACCAAAGGACTTATCCATTCACGCGAGGTCTACCCTCACCGATGTATTGCATAGGAGCGCACACACCTCTTCACGAGTGAGTCACGTGGGAGACGTCATGCACCCAAACCAGCCTCTGGGGTTAGGGAAAGGTGATAGTGAACCTTGCCATCCCTGTGCATGGTATAAAATGGCCCGAAGGCTCTCGGGGGTAGCTCACCTCCCCGACCAAACCCTTACGTCGCATGCCATGACTGGAATCACCACCCGCACCTGGAACAAGGCCCGGTGATTCCCTCCTTCAGAATATCCATATGGTGAAACACCCAAGGATATCTGGTCACACAAGATTTCACAGTCGATGTCTCACAACCAAGACTCTCTTACATGCTCATAAAGCGATGGATTCGACACCATCAACTAAAGGAAAAGTCCTCATGCCTTTTATCATACCAACACAGGGTTACACCGATGCCCTGCGCCACCCTGGTAACACCTCAAGAAAGGAGCAGGGAGGAAAGATTTTCACCACAGATTCTAAAAATTCTACTAAAAAAGGTAGAAGGGTTGTAGAGTGTACCTCTTATCACCTCATTCTCCGCAGGATCATAGACATCCAAAGCTTGTGACTATCCTCAGTCCCAACTGTCAGCTCCCGGATCCTGTAGTTGACCACCCAGTGGTGATGGGAAGACCTCGTAAAGCCATCCCCCACTACCAGCTCCTACCACTCCTCTGCTAGCACCACCTCTCTGGGTACTACTCCGATCACGGTGCTTCCTCTGTCATGGTGGTGCACCTACTGCCTGCCTGAAGCTCTCTTCATGCCTGGTCGGGCAGTCCCATGCCAGGTGACCTCACCCATCGCAAGCATAGCACCGACTCTATTTGGGATACACTGGTGCCCTTCAGCGCCACTGTGGTGTATGACCACGTCCCTGAGTCCGGTTGTCAGAAAGCCACCTGCGTCGAGGTTCTTCTTGCCAATGCCCACTAGCTGCGGTAGACGTCTCGGCTCCAATGTGCCTGCTGCCACCACCAACTCTAGAACATGACAGGAAGCTCTCGGTCACCAGCACATGCTCTAGCTCCCTGGCATATGTGAAAATTCCCAAGGGTACTATGACAGCACGAATCTCTTGGCGGAGACCCTGCTCAAACTTCCACGCTCGGATGTTGTCATTATAGACAAAGTCTAGGTAAAAGCCTGCACGGTCTGTGAAACTAGCCGCGTACTCAACCACCGTTATCCCTCCCTGCTAAAACAGAAGGAGCTCCTGAATCCGAATGGAGCACAAGAAGGAGGGGAAAAACTCCTCAGGGAACAACAACTGAAAGTCACCCCACGAAAGTGAAGACTCGTCATGAAACTGAGTCACCAGACTCCACCAACGCCGAGCTGCTCCACGAAAAAGGTTGGCTGCCAAAGCCACTCTCTGATCTGTCGGCGTCTGCACAACTCTAAAAAGGAAAACCACTGCCTCGAGCCAAACCTCTGCTGCCTGAGGGTCTGGCTCACCACTGAACCTCAACGGTCTCTACCGCTGGAACTCGTGGAGCACGCTCAGCCTGCTCTGCTGAAGCTGTCTGCTGCTCAACAGGTGGGGGTGCTGCTACCAGCCCACCCAGAGAAAGTGGATCACATGATGGGTCATGGACTGTGGTCTCATAGCTCACAGGGTCGTCATCACGCACCAAAGGTGGTATCTTGGATGGCTGTCTTCACAGAGACATCCTGAATATTATCAAGGAGTGTCGCGGTCAGATGAGCATATATGTATATAATAGTAACAACAATGATGGGGAGATGACTCAAGAAGGATAGTCAATGACTAAATCCTATGTGATGCACAAACCAATTTTCTCTGCAACAAGTGTCTCAGCATGCCGAGTCGACAATCAGGTTATCAGGGTCCCGTTGAATGGATACGTCAGCCGCCGCACCATCACTGGACTCCCTGGCCTGAGAGCCGCTCTCGAGACACATCAACATTGTTTCCCTATATCCCAACCAATTCCTTTTATTTTACGGACGTCCGAACAGCATCCCAAGGAATGAACCACCTCTGATACCACTTTGTCATGACCCGACCCTACCCCGGCTCGAGCCGCAACTAACCCCAAGCCCACCTCCATAGGCCAGGGGCTGGCAACCAGCGCCGAAGGCACAATAACTCGGGGAGGCCTTTTTCTAAGTACCTGTATATACACACATGCAGCACACTCAATGAAAAGGTGTAGAGTAAAAGAAAAGACAAGTAAAGAAAAGGGAAACTGCTATATATAAACCACAAATGTGCATCGACCTCTAAACAGTACAAAGTACAAGCTGAAGGTAAACTGAAAAGAAAAGGGGAAAAACACGCACCCAACCAAAAAGTGCCACAACCCGGAAATAGATAAAACAAAATAAACAACTAGAATGGTTCCCCACCTAGAACCAGACTATGACCACCGCACGCGGTCCAAGCTCCCGAACTCCTATGCTCCACTGAAGTCACGCCAACCTGTCTATCTTCTGCAAGGGAACACCTAGTGCGGGAAAAGCCCAAGTAGGGGTGAGTATAAAAATACTCAGTAGGATACCTCGAAGTATCGAGGGATCAACAAAGGAGGTATCGAAGGGTGAGCAGTAGAGAGAATAGGGAAAAGTAAAGGGGCACAACTGAGAATGAAGTAAAGTAACAGTAAAGAGTCCAGCTCAACCCAATAAGAGAAAGGAAGTAGACTCGTCCAGACACAAGGAGCTGGAATTGGTGAGAAGATAAAATTCTCGTTGAGTCTTCGTTACCTATAGCAGGAGATTATACTCATCCAACCACGCTAATCTAGACACGGAAAGCACATGGCATACCCCGTGCATCTTTGCCTCTCCTGGAAGGAGAGTAACCAAACCCAAGAAGTGCGTACTAGAACAAGGTATATACAAATACATGTGCTCAATAAGAAGCCCGAAAAATGTCGTAAGGGATTCTCCATCCTGTAGCTCAGCCTAAGAAATGAGTAGCCAACAGTCCCAGCAGTAAACACCATCGATGCCCAGCATCCTGCACGTCTTCCCCGAACTACAAGTCACGGGGGCTCAAACCACCGCACCTCAACACTATCCGCTTTGGGCGGCACTGACTCACCCGCACGATTTTAGGTCGCATCACAAGGACGCGTCTCGGTGGGGTAAAAGCTCCTCATACTTGAGAGTTCTGAGGGAACGTCAAACCAGAACTCGCCACTACCCCGCAGTCGAGAGGTCTCCTCAAAGTCGACAGGCGACCCCCTGCCCAGCCCCGCTAGAGGGTCCCTGGAAGTCGACAGGTTCCCACTACAGGGAGACCCGGCAAGAGTCGATGAGTGCCACACTGCCTAGTCCCGTAACAGGGTAATCCACTAGAGGGAGACTCGGCTAAAGTCGGCGACGGGACCACTGCCCAGCCTAGATGGAGGTAACCCGACATTGGGGACCACTGCCCAGCCCAGCTGGAGGTAAGACCAGCATCATGGACCACTACCCAGTCCAGCTGGGGGTAAGCCCAGCATCGGGGACCACTGAACAGCCCAGCTGGAAGTAAGACCGACATCGGGGACCACTGCCCAGCCCAGCTGGAGGTAAGCTCGGCATCGGGGACCACTGCCCAGCCCAGCTGGAGGTAAGCCCGGAACTGCTCTGGCCATCCCTGCTGGATGGTAATGCTTGGTGAACACCATTGTACTGGCCATCCCTGCTGGATGGTAACCCACTGGCGATACCTGCTCGATACAACCTCAGCTCGGCTGGTAACAACCTCAGACCTGCTGGTAACAACCTCCTGGGTAGAGGATCGGTGCCCGCGTAAAGTTTTGGTCACACCGAATCCACAAGAACTCTACCTGGGAACAGGGAGTAATGGGAGAAACTCCCCAGGCCTCTCAAGGCGACCACGCTCCAATCCGCTGAGTCACTGTCAAAGCGGACTGAGTCAACTCATCCCAAAAATGGGGAAAATACCCACGCAGTACGAGCACACGTAGTCGCAAACGGTGTCACTGTCCGGTGAAAGGGCACGGTACTGAAACCCCTCACAGCTGAAGAAACAGAGGAACAAACCATCTCTGTCAGCCAAATGAGAATAGGACCAGGGGAAAACTAAACCCTGCTAGTCAACAAACGAGAACAAAGGGACCCTCTACGTCATGAGAGGTCAAAAGTACATAAAGCAGAACACGACACGCACATCAGGCCCACATGATGTGTTGCCCCAAGTCAACCCCAACTGAGCGCACAAACGTCCTCAGGTACAAACAACCACATGTACCTCCAAGCGTTCTCGTATGATCCCAGAGTATACCACGTTCCAGGCCAAAGTCCATCGTCCACACACAGCACCCAACGTCAACACGAAGGCATGACGTAACAACTCCAACCTGCCACCTCAGCAGCCGAGGCACATCCAACCACATCTCTTCACTCACACGAGAGTGCACGCGATCACACGCCAAGGGTTCTCTGCAAACACGGCGAGAAGAACTACCATCAGAGCACCTTTCACATTCCACATTTAAGAAGATCGCGCAAGAGCTCCGCACAACCAAACGGATCGTACCATTGTAATCCTATCGAAAAATCACAAAGGTGGACTATTCACTTGTCTAAAATGGTCACCCGGTGATAGATATGGAAAATCACCGTTGACGCCCAAACGGCCCTTGTGGGCCCTGCACCATCGTGTCGGATTAGAGTGGGCAGACTGTGCCAACATGATGCTCTTGGAAAAACACCCAAAAATGACTACTCTCATGCCCCGAATGGACGTCCGATGAAAAAGTCGTGAAACGCTGAACGCAGCTCAAAAGACGGGCTGTGGGGCCCATGCCTCAACTTCGACCTCAATGCCTGAAACCACCCTAGAAAGATCCACCTCGGTGCCAGGGTTCCAACTCCACTGACGACACTCAAAACGGACGTCGGATGCATCTGCGCCGCCTAAAACAAGAATCTCAGGAAAAATGCTCGTCCACTTAAAGACGCGTCACGCCTCCATGGCCCCTCGTTTCGGGAATTAAAAATCCCCAAAACCATCTCAAAAAGTCTGCCTCGACGATAAGGCCCCACATCTGTATACGGCATGCAAATCGGACACTCGTAATGGAAATTACGGGCGTCCGAAGGGGGGGGGGGGAAGATCCCCTTGGGCTGGACCGGCCCGGGCCGACCGGTCCTCCCGGCCTGCGGCTCAGCCGCGCGGCCCGGAGCCATCCGGTCCTGCGCAGACTGACCCTCGTGGGGTTGGTCGTCGCGCCGCGTGACGACCCGCGAGACGCGGGTCGGGCTCCCCCGCTGGGGTCTCCCGCCGCAACCCCGGCGCTCCCCTACCCGGGGAGCTCGGCCTCGCCCTCGCCGTCACCAGGCTGACCAGGCCGCTTGCCCCCAGCGCCGACCTCCGCTTGCCCAACTGCCCCAGATGAAGACCTACGTCGCCCTGCACCTTAGCCGCGCCGCCTTCTGAGAGCCCCGCCGCCGCGCCATCCGCCGGAAGCCAGCCGCGCCGCCGCTCAAACCCGCCGGAAACCGAAAACCCGCAACCTTCGGCGGTCATTTGCGATCGACTCTGAACTTGGATTTTCGATCCGAAATATGCGTCGGGTAGCTCAGAAATTATACTACACGATTATGGGCTTTGATTGCAAATTAGATGGTAATTCAATGGCCTAAATCAACTTGAAATTATAGTTCGGAAATGAAAACGCAAAAACCGAAAACTCCTACCTCGATGGGCTTTTCCCAGAGTTTCGTCGTGATCCGTCGGAGCCGCACCTCGCCAGAGCAGTCTGGACGGAGTGGAGGAGGAGATGGAGGGAGCTTCCTTGAGGGGGGTTTCTCAAGGGGAGAACAAGGGAGGAAGGGGAAGGGGTTTGGTTTAAGTAGGAAAATAATTAATTAAAAACTTTAATTAATCAAAACTCCCAATTTAACCTGCATACGAAATGCTCGACGGGGTCAAGGTTAAGCCTCCCATAGGGTAAAAACAACCTCCCGAGCACAATGGTGGTCTTGGAATTTTAATCTGAGACCCTGTTAAAAAGTTATAAAGTTGAATGCCCAAAGCCGCCAAAATACGAAAAGGCCCCTAGGGCCATTTTTCACAGACGGGCCGCGCCCGAAAAACTTACACCCCTCCTAGGGTAAATGGCACGTTCCGAACTCAACGGTGCCCTTGGTTTTCCAATCTGAGCTACCATTTAAGAGATACTTGAGTTTAACTATTAAACAAATAAATTAATTAATTTAATTATCCGTTTAACGTTTCGAAAGCAGGCGAGGGGTCCAAACGTCCCGCACCGACATGTTTTATGTCTTTACTAGGGTAAACAACCCATTCTGGACCCATCTCTACACTCAGATCTCTGATCTGGATCACTGTTTAGGAGTTATCCCATTTATTTGGCGATTCCAGTGTGAACACACTGAAAATTTAATTCCGGGCACTCCAGGGCTCAGAATCGCACGCCATCTGAAGGAGCTGCTCTGGAATATCATTAAGAATATTCCAAAGTCTTTTGCAGAAAAAACCGGTTTCTTACAATCTGCATCTAAATATAAAATTAAATTAAAATCAGAAGTTTTGGGGTAAAGAAGAGATTAGAAAACAGTTCCTTTTAGGTATCTAAAAATTATTTTAACAGCAGTAATATGGGATTCTTTAGTATTTGATTGAAATATTGCACAAATATATACTGAATACATAATGTTTGGCCTACTGGTAGTATGATACAATAAACTACCAATCATACCTCTATATAACTTTTTGTCCACCAGTTTTCCAGCATCATCTAAATCAAGTTTTATATTAGTACACATAGGAGTTGTATACGTCTTATTATTTTCAAGTCAAAACTATTTTAGTAAATCAATATTGTATTTTCTTTGATTTAAAACATTTCCAAAATATTTTTGGTAAATTTTAAGTCCTAAAAAGAAATTCAATTCTCCCATCATACTCATTTCAAATTCTTTTTGCATTAGATTTAAGAAGTCATTACAAAGCTTTTTATTAGTTGAACCAAAAATTAAATCATCAACATATATTTGAACTAATAAAATATTAGAACAAATTATTTTATTAAAAAGTGTTGGGACTTATAGACCAATAGTAAAATAATTTTTCCAAATAAAAGAACTTAATCTTTCATACCAATCTCTAAATGCTAGTTTAAGTCCATAGAGAGCTTTAGTAATTTTAAAAATAGTATCTGGTTTTTGAGAATTTTCAAAACCAGGAGGTTGTTAAACATAGACTTCCTCCATTAAATAACCATTTAAAAAATGAATATTTTAGATCCATATGATATAATTTAAAATTCATATGAGATGCATAGGATAAAATAATTCTAATGGCTTATAATCTAGCTACAGGGGAAAAGGTTTCATCGTAATCTATACCTTCTTCCTGGTTGTATCCTTTAGCTACTAATCTAACTTTGTTTCTAGTTATTATTTCTTGATCTTCGTATTTTTTCTAAAGACCCATTTAGTTCATATAACTGGATAATTTAAAGGCCTTTCAACTAAATTCCAAACATCATTCCTATTAAACATGTTTATCTCTTCCTGCATTGCTAAAGTCCAAATTTCATCTTCTAAGGATTATTCTATAGACTTAGGTTCTAATTGAGATAGAAAGGCAGAGAATTATGCTAGGTTTCATACACTTGTTCATGTTCTAATTCCTATGTTTATGTATCCTATAACACTTTCAGGTTTTCTAATCTCATGTTATCATTAGAGTCAGTAATTTCATCAATTTGATCATTCTCTTTATTGAAAGGGTCGATTTCATCAAACTTCACATGAACTAATTCTTCAAAAATCCTTGACTTTTATTGAATACTCTATAATATTTAGAAGTAGCAGAATATCCTAAAAATATTCCTTCTTCATATTTTGGATCAAACTTACCTAGATTATCCTTGGTGTTCAGGATATACACTTTGTATCCAAAAACTTTAAAGTACTTTACTTTAGGCTTTCTGTTATTCCAAAGTTCATAGGGTGAATTTTTGAAAATTATTCTAATTAATACTCTGTTCATTATATAGTAGGTTGTGCTTACAGCTTCTTCCCATAAGTATGTAGGAAGATTGTATTCATTTAGCATTGTCCTAGACATTTCTTTAATAGTTCTATTTATTCTTTCAACAATTCTATTTTTTTGATGTGTTCTTGGTGAAGAGTAGGTGTGTTTAATACCAAGATTTGAGCAAAAGGAATTGAATTCATAATTCTAAAATTCTCTACCATGATAACTTCTTAATGAAATTATTTTAATACCCTTTTCTTTTTGAATAATTTTTCAAAAACTTTCTAAAACAGTGAACACTTCACTTTTGAGTTTTAGAAAATAAAGCCATGTAAATCTTGAATAATCATCAACTAAAACATATACATATAATTTACCAGCCAAACTAGCAATTTTGGATGGTCCAAACAAATCCATATGGATAAGTTCTGAAGGTTTATATATAGAAATTTTGTTAATTGATTTGAAGGAAGACTTGTGTTATTTTCCTATTGTACATGCATTATAGAATCTATCTCTACCAAATTTAAGACTAGGAAAATCAGAAATTAATTGCTTATTAGATAATTTATTTAAATCATATATATTACAATGACCAAGTATTATATGCCAAATCCATGACTCGTTTACCTTAGTAGTCAAACAATTCACATTTTTTTACACAAGGAATTTGAATCCAAAGTATAAAAATTATCAGTTCTAGGTGATTTAAATTTAAGAATCTCATCTTTAAATACAGAAAAAGAATTTTTAGAAAAATCAATATAATATCCATCATCACAAAGTTGAGAAATACTTATCAGGTTGTGCTTCCTCTCTTGTACATATAGTACCTTATTGATTGAGACATTTTTTGGATCACCAACAGTTCCAAGTCTAATTAACATTCCTTTGTCATTATCACCAAAGGTAAATAGACCTCCATCTATTTGAGTCTGTGTACTGAACTTTGATGAGTTTCCACTCATATGCCTTGATCACCCATTGTCTATGTACTATACAGATTTTCTGGTTCTATGACTTGTTACCTACAAAATCAATTAGACAATAGTTCGTTTTGGTACCCACATCATCTTGGGTCTAGCAGTTTTAGCTAGTAGAGTTCTAGGAACCTAGATCTGGTTTTTTTATCATTAATCATATAATTTATTTCATATAAGATTTTTTAAATAAAATCCATTTTAATTCCACTTATCTAAGGATTTATTACGTAATAGTTTTTTGATATATGACCTATTGTTCTACAATAATTACAAGTTACAGTTTTTGAGTTAGGAAAAAAATAATTCTTATAAATGTTGGGTTTTTCACCCTTACTACCTATACCAAATTTTTTATTTTCGATTACATTCTTGCCAAGAATTTCATTGAAAATATTTTCTCCATTAGTAAAAAAGAGAGAAATAATTTTGTATGTTTCTACTTCATCTTGTAAATCATTGATCCTGATTTCATGATCAAAATTGTTTTTAGTAGATGAATTTAATTTTTCATTGAACTCCTAATTTTCTTTGATTAAAGTGTCTATTTCTCCTAATAATTCTTTGTGAATATTCTTTAAGTATTTGTGTTTATTTAGTAAGGAATCATATTTTTCCTCTAGCATTGAGCAATAGGCAGCAAACTTTTCATTTGAACAACTACAAGAATCAAAATTACAGGAATAATAGGATTGTACCTATTCTTATTCTTTAGCCATAAATCACATGTTGGCTTTTAAACTCTATAGTTTTTTTTCTAAATCATCTTCTGAGGAGCTATTGGATTCTTCAGATACACTCCATGTAGCCTTTATTGCTCTTTTTCATTTTTGCTCATAATCAGCAATTTTTTTATATTTCTTTCTAGTATTTTTCTTTCTTCTTTCAATTGAGGAAAATCATGTCTGATGTGTCCCAATATTTTTCATTTATAACATCAAACTTCTCTTGATTATTTATCATCCTTCTTGTAAGGTTTTCTAAAGCCTCTTTTCTTTTTGTAGAACTTTCTGAACTTTTTGGATAATTGAGCTAGTTCAATTTCAGAATCTAAGGAGTCTGAATTCTTCTCCATTTTTCTTGTTTTGGATTTCTGCTTTGGTTCTGAGATGTCACTTTCAATGTAGTGTTTTCTCTTTTCACAATAACTTTATGATCCTCAGCTTATTCTTGAATTTCTTCTTTATACATCATCAGAGTCATAATTAATTCTTTCATTGTCAAATTTTTTATAGGAGATGATTGTCGAATTGTAGCTGATATTTTATTCCATTTCGTGGGTAGTAATCTTAGTACTTTCAAGGCTTGATCAGGTTGATTGATAGAATCACCCAAGGATGTAACATTATTAATAATTTCAGTCAGCCTTCCCTTCATCTATGTAATTCTATCTTTATCAAACATTCTGAAAGTATGGAATTTTAATTTCATTGTTTCATATCTCATTTGTTTAACATTGTCAGTACCTTCATAGGCTACTAAAATTGTTTTCCACGTTTCATGGGTTGTTGGGCATTGCGATACATGGTTGAATTCATCTATTCC
Source organism: Viscum album (assembly GCA_963277665.1). NCBI lineage: Eukaryota > Viridiplantae > Streptophyta > Magnoliopsida > Santalales > Viscaceae > Viscum > Viscum album. The sequence continues at coordinate 1,503,115,749 of OY728136.1, read as the reverse complement.
AAGACCAAAAATAATAGAATTCATTGAATTTGAATTCATATCATAATCTACTTCAATAGTTTCATCCCAAGTCTCTGGTTTCTCAGGAATCTCATAAGTAGATAGGATTTTTTAATAAAACTTATATCCAAGATTCTCATCCTTGACTTCCAAAATCCATAGTTTTTACCATTGAAATCACGCTCCATTAACATTCCTTCCCTAGGATCAGTCATTTCCATCTTCTTTGTACAAATATTATAATTTTATCTTGCTATAGATTTATCCAAAAATCTCACCTATGGTACCAATTGTTAGGTTGTAATGTAAAAAATAAACACAAGAGGGGGTGAATTGTCTATTTTGAAATTACCTTACACAATTAAAATTTTTGAATCCCTCTGAAAATTGTGAATATTTTCAGTGTCATTATTCTGTATGAAAAACTGCAACGAATATGCATAAGTAAATAACATAGCTTTTTATAGTGGTTTATGGAACAAAGATCTCCTAGTCCACTCCACCAATCACTCTCTCTGTGAGCTTGGTGATTTCACTAGAACAGTTCCTCTTATCACAAGACCTTCAATCCACAACTGAGTAGAGGCAGTTGGCACCTTTACAAATAATACTAAAACAAAAAAGTCTTTTGGTTCTATAACAAATAACCAATATCCACATCTTATACCAAGAAGTTGATACACCAACACAACTGAGTATGAGAAGTCGAAACTGCAATCAATAGGAATTAATTTGTAAAATAGTAAGGTTGATCTTCACAGTTTTAGTAGTATAAAACTGAAAATTGATGGATCATCTTCTTCAAAAATGAATTTCTTTGAGAAAGAGTATTCTGAAGAGATCCTTGTTTCACAATGATCTTCAATAAAATTTCAACTTCATGTAAGAAAAACAAGGTTGAGAATGATCAGTAATTTGAGAGATTCTCATCTTTTGCAGATGATCAATATTCAATCAACTATAATAACAACACTTAAAAAAATTATCAGTATTAAAAACTATTCGCACATACATTATTAATTTTACTCAGATCTGTAAATAACAAATAAAGAAGTTTATTTCCTTCAATATTTCCAGATTTGAAATTCTTGCCTGATTAATCGCAGGAATTAAAATATTAAATGGAACTTACCTTAAGAATCAAAGCAGTTCTCCAAGAAAAAGGGTTCTTCGAAACAGATAATAAAGTTCTTTGAATCAATCATTAACTCTGATTAAATCATTCCAACTGATTTTAATAAGCAACACGGCTTCACAGATCACTTCTGTTGATAACACAGCGTAGGTTTAAGCTGTGTTGCATAGGGTTATTTTATCAACTTAGGGTTCACTAACCATACTTTCATTTGTGTAACGTAGGGATGGAATGTTTCATTCATCTTCCATACGTTCATCTACGTAATATATGGATGTCTCATAGGGTTGATGAACCATAATTTCCTAAATGAAAAATTTATGAACAGTATTTTCAAATTCCAATGTAGGGTTGTTGATCCATACACGATCTTCTTAGCGTAGCGTAGAGATGATGATCCATATGTGCACTATTCACTGTATGTTTGAAATGGAAACTTTTTAACCTAGCGTAGGGATAATGATCCATACATGCATTTTTCATAGCAGCGTAATGTAGGGATGGAAACAGTGTTTCCAGAGTAAATCTCGTAACATTAGAGTTCCTTTAATATGAACAAAATTCATGAAAAACTTACTCATAAAAACTTCATTATAAAACAAATAAGGGTATTTGTGAGCATCAAAATCATCATTGATTATAGAGTATTGTTGCAACAATACATTCCTAACATTGTGTTATTTATTTTATTTCTTACTTTTTCACACATTAGTTTTTATAAAATATGAAAATGAAATAAATCTTAACAGGTTGCAGGGGTTAAGTTTTGAAAAGTACTGAAACTTATAAAAAGTAAAACAACTGATTCAATCCCCCCATTCTAAGTTGTTATTTGATCTTTTGGGACTTAAATTGGTATTAAAGCTGAAGGTTAATTGTTTAATCCTTATAATGGATAATATCAATTATGTAAATAGTAGATTAATTCTTACATTTGATGGTAAAAATTATTATAGATGAAAAAATATGATGATTCCCTATCTCCCATATCTTGGATTGGAAGTTGTTGATGTTTTTACTATTGGTTTTCCACTTATTGAGAAATATTATCTCATGAGGTTTGATGTTAATATAAATATAAATGTTTATGGAAAGGACATAAATATAATCCTTATGTCCATATCATAGAATTTTTATCAGAGGGTGATGGGTCTCAATACTTCAAAAAATGTGTGGGAAAAACTAGAAAGTATCTTCGAAGAGAATACTAAAGTGAAGGAAGAAAAGCTACAAATTTTTTGTAGTAAGTATGAAGACATTAGAATAGGTGATGAAGAAACTATTAATGAATACATCACAAGAGTAAATGAAATTTTTAGAAACATTAGAGGATTTAGAAATGTCTTGGAAGATTATACAATTGTTAAGAAACTTATGAGAAACTTTCTGGATAGGTTTGATTCTAAAATTTCCTCTTCAGAAGATAGAGATGATTTATATCATGATTAATTGCATAACTTTATTTTTTATTATAAAAAGATAAAATCTTCAATGTTTAAAATGAATATGAAGGATAAAATAAATTTTGAAGCTATGAGAAATTTTAAAATTCAAGATGTTGAAGATATTGATCCTTCTGACTCTGAAGGTAAAGAGAATGATTATTTGAATGATAAAATCATGTCTCTTATATCCAATAACTATCAAAGAAGAAGAGGAAAGTATGGAGGTAAACTTCCTCTCAAATTTTTTGAGTGCAGTGTAATTGGAAACTTTTCTATGAATTTCACTAAGAAGAAATTTGGTGAATATCGAGATAATTATGATGAAAAACCTCAATTTAAGAAGTGAAACAAAAGTTAAAAATAAGAAAAGGCATCCAAAAATAAGTTTAATGGGAACAAGAGAGGTATTTTGAGTAAGAAAGATGAATCAAAATTAGCTAAAAACAATTCTTCAGAAGATTAATGTTTAGAAAACTTCAGAACCTTCATTGAAAAAGTTCAGAAAGTTGAAGACTCCTCAAATAGTGAAGAAGAAGTAGGTAAAGATTCTTACAAATAGTATTAGATCAGAACATAAATTCTTGTATGTCTTGAGAAAAAAAGGTCTCTCAAGAAAGAAATCAAAATGATAATTAAAGATTATGAAGAAGTTTTTAAAGGAAGAAAATATGTCATCCTGAAAGAGGATGAATACATTTATAAGATCTTAAGTTACAAACATAGAATTGCTGAACAAGGAAAGATGGTTGAAGATCTCAGTAAGAAGCTAGCGGTGAAGGAAGAAAAAGTTAACATGTTTCAATAAAAACTTCTTGAGTTTGAAAATAACATGAGTAAGATAAATAAAAACTTCAACAAAGCCTCATAAGTAAAAGATGATACTTTTAAAATTGTTGAGAAAGCTCAAATTAAGAATCAGGTGAAATCATCACCCACCAAAAATAGTGTTTCGTCTGATTTTTCTAAAATTTTATGTTTCAGAAAAATTATTATGAAATATTGGGGGGAAAAAGGATTTTAGAAACCTAAAACATCTAAAAAATTTGAAAACTAACACAGGAGGAAATATGGTCCACGTCCTGAGTATGTTAGAGATGAAAGAAGTTACCAACCTCAACACAATTTCTAAAGATAAAGATATTTATTAAATATAAAATCAAGATTTTATGGATATTTATGGTGTTGTGGAATCTATGAGCACATAGATTATAATTTTTGACACAAATTATCTCTACTTAGAAGAATATTTGATCAAAGTGGAATAAATAGTGGAAGTAGAATTATTAACTTTCCTAACTTACAGAAAGCTGAAAAAGTGAATTCTCAAGATGTTAGAAACATTCCAATAAGAAATCAATTTGAATATCTAGAAGAAGTTTTTTAAATATGTGATAATGATAGTCATCATTCTGAAAAATATATGTCACTAATTTGAGAACAAGTTTATTATAATAGTAAAGAAAATAAAGCAACAAGGGAGAAATTTGAAGAAAGAGATTTTGTTGTTGAAACTGCTTTGAAAGCAATTAAAGGAACAAACCATGGATAATTGATAGTGGTTGTTCTTCATATATGAAAGGTGATATAAATATCTTGAAACATGTTGAAATTCATGATGGAAGAGTAGTTACTTTTGGTAATGATAGTTCCTTAAAAATCAGAGGAATCAGATTTACTGAGATTGAAGAACAAATGTTGGAAGCTAAGGAAGTTTTGTTCATTTATGGAATAAAAAATAAATTACTTAGTGTAAGTAAAATTTTTTATGATGTAAGATAAGTAATATTTAAAAAATATTCTTGTGTTATAAAAATTTTTAAAGATGAGAAATTTATTACAAAAGGATAAAGAACCAGTGAGAATCTATTCTTAATAAGGGAATTTAATAACTCCTATTACTTAAGTTCTAAAAATGAAAATAAGTTGTGGCATCAAAGACTTTTCCATCATGGGAAGAAAAACATGAAAAATCTTTCTAAATTTTATATTATTAGAAACTTTTCAAAATTTAAAATAAGAGAATAATATGTTTGTTTTACTTGTCAGAAAGGAATGATGACTAATAAAATTCATAATAGAGTTGAGATTCAGTCTATAAAACTTCTTAAACTTATTTATTATGATTTATGTGGGCCAGTGAGACATCAATAAATAAAAGTATATTTATACTTTATCACTTTTATTTTTTATTTCACTTAAATTAAAACATCATATTAATGAAACATAATTCAGTGGTAATGGAAATGTTCAAGTTTTCAAGAAAAGAAGTTGAGAAATAATTGGGGGTTTATATAAAGAAGTTGAGAAAAAATAATGGTACCGAGTTGAAAAAAAATACTTTTGAATCTTATCTAAGAAAACATGGTATCAAAAATCACTATTTCTCTCCCAATACTCCATAAAAAATGGAGTATAAGAAATAAAAAATATAAGCTTTGTGGAAATGGGAAGAAGTATGTTAGTAGAATAAAAAACTTTCAAAGTTCTATTGGAGAGAAGGTCTTAGTACTACTTTACAAGTTCAAAATAGATGTTTTTTGAGACCGAAAACCAACATGACTCCTTATGAAATGTGGTATAACAAAAAATCCTTCTTTAAAATACTTCAATGTTTTTGGAATTCAATGTTTGCTCAAAATAAAAAATCATGATTTGGGAAAGTTTGATGAGAAAGCTAAGGAACTTTTATGGGTTATTCACTAAATGGAAGAAGCTATAAATACTGAAACATACATTTAAAAAATTTGGTGCACTCATATGATGTGAAAGTAATTGAAAATAAAAATTCCATAAAAAATATATTGAGAATAATGATGAGGATAAACTTCATATTTCCAAAAATTGTGAAAGTAAGTCAAAACATCCTTTTCAAGATTCATAAAATTCATATTATGAGGAAAGTTCAGTTGGGAAAGAAAATTTGAAATCTCATACTTTACAAAAACATGTTGATTTTGAAAACATTATTGGAAATCAGAAGGCTTCAGTTCATTAAAGAATAAAGTTGAGATTAGATAACCATACTTCACTTAGCTCAAAAGTTGAACCAAAATCAGTTTCAAAAGCTATTCAACACAAATAATGCATGGATTATATGGATGAAGAGTTGGATTAGATTGAGAATAATGAGACATGTAAACTTTTTTCACGTTCAGAAAATAAAAATGTTATCAGAACCAAGTGGGTTTACAAAAACAAGTTAAATAAACATGGAGAAGTTTCAAGAAACAAATCCAAGATTGTTTGTAAAAGCTATTCACAGGTGGAAGGTGTAGATTTTGAAGAAAATTTTTACCTAGTTTCAAGATTAGAAACTATTAGAATGTTTCTTTCAGTGGCCACACATCAAAATTAAAAAAATTATCATATGGATATAAAGTCATATTTCTTAAATGGTGATATTGAGGTATAATTTTATATTGAACAAACTTGTGGGTTTATACTTGATGAGGATGAAAACAAAGTTTATAAACTGACTAAATATTTGTATGAGATGAAACAATCTCCACATTATTAGTATTAAAAACTTGAAATTGTTTGATAATGTTAATTTGTTTAAAGTAAAAGTTGATAAAAACTTATATGTGAAATATTTTGACTCCATATCTCTAATTGTAATTGTTTTTGTGGATGATTTAATTTTTTCTTAGCATAGATAAGTTTTCTGTAAAACATTTTTTGAATAAATTAAGAAGAATTTTAAAATTTCAATGTTGGTAGAATTAAATTTCTTCATTGGATTACAAGTTCAATAAAAATAAAAATAAATTTTCTTATCTCAATAAAATTATGTTAGGTAATTGTTAAAGAAGTTTGGGATAGAATAATCTAAAGAAGTTACTAATCTTATATCTGTGAGCACAAAGTTGAGTAAAGATGTGTCTGGAAAAAGTGAGAATCCGAAAGATTTTTGGAAGCTCATAGGAAGTCTAATTTACCTTATATCCTAAAACCCTGATATTTTTTTTGATGTGAATTTGTGTGCCCAGTATCAAATTAATCCAAAATAATAATATATGTTGGTAGTAAAGATAATTTTGAGATATGTCAAAGGAATAACTTCATAAGGGTTATTATACAAAATAAAATCTGAGATGAAGTTTCAGGGTTATACTGATACTGATTGGGTTGGAGATTGTAATGATAGAAAATCAACCTCTAGGAGAACATTCTTCTTGGGTGAATATTGTGTGAGTTGGCATAGTAAGAAACAAATTTTAGTAACTTTGAGCATAGATGAATCTGAATATGTTTCAACTACTCAGGTTTGTACTCAAATTTTGTGGATGAAACTTTATATGGAGGATTTGAACATTAAAGTTTCTAAACCATTGAATATACTTTTTGATAATCAGATTGAAATTGATCTTTCTAAAAATATTGTCCAACATTCAAGATCAAGACACATTGATATAAAGTTTCACTTTATCAAATTTAAAGTTTCTATTGGATATGTTTTTCTAGAATTCATTGCAATAAATTATCGGATTGCTAATATATTTATAAAAGAAATGACGAAATAAAGGTTTGTAGAATTTATGATGCAACTTCATGTTCAGACTCCTCCCATGTCTTTCTAAACCTCGTAATGAATTTACCCTCACCGTGCTTTGAATTATGTTGAAAATGGGGGAGAGAAATTAATAACATTATACTTGTAAGAAGTTTTTACTTATCTTTATTTTATGAATCTAAATATGTGGTTATCATAAAATAGGGGAGAGAAAAGAAAAAGTGAGGTAAATAAGAAAAGTTATGGAGAGTTTATATTTACATGTATGAAAATTTTTCTTTCCACTGAGAGATGTGATTCCTTAAAAAATATTACTTTATCCAGTAGTGTGGTGTTAGGAAACTCTCTATTGAGAAAGGATATATTTTTCTAAAGTAAAAAAATGTGAGTATTTTATAAAATTTGATTTGTGAAAAAATTATGAGAGTTAGAAAAGTTGTTAATGAGGGTTTTATGAAAATTCAAATGGGTATATCGAAGAACCTTTGTGGTAAATTGTTTTAACAAAGTTTTTTTATTTTTCGACAACTAACATTTTTGTAAAAAAATGTTTTTGTTATTTAGAAATCGAATTCATTCCATCATAATGTGTTCTATAAGAAAGTTGAAAGTTTCTAAATATTCAAAACCAAATATAAAGGGGGGGAGTTTTTTTTTTACAGACATTGGTTTCCAAACTCAGGTTTTTAAGTTTCCAATAATTGAATTTTTAATGATGCTGAAGAGGTTTTTTTAATAAAGTGAAGTCGGAAGTTAGAATGTTCTCAAACTTTCTAAAATAAAGTCATGTGATGCTTTTCTAGCCATGAATTTATCATAAATCATGAAACATACTCATGATAAAAGGTTTTGTAGAAATGTAGGAATTTTAATGATTGTATCAGTTCGAGAAGTACCTAATTCATAAGTTGACAGATGTTAAAATATTTAAAGCTAATAAAGTTTGAAGAATTTCAAAGTTGTAGAGTGAAGAATTAAATTGTAATGAGCTGAGAAAGAAATAGAAATTGGAATGAGATAATAAGGGAAAAAATTGTAATGAGATGATAAGGAAATAGAATTCTTAATGAGCTAAGAAGGAAACAAAATTCATAATAAGCTGATAAGGAAACAGAATTCTTAATGAGCTAAGAAGGAAAAAAATTCACAATGAGATGAGAAGGAAAAAAAATATATAATGTGATGATAAGGAAATGAAATTTGTAATGAGATGAGAAGGAAATGGAATTTTAAATGAGATGTTAAAGAAATATAAATTATAATGATATGATAAGGAAATATAATTTGTAATGAGCTAGTAAGGAAACATACTTCATAATGAGCTGATAAGTAAACAGATTTGTAATGAGCTAACAAGGAAATATATTCATAATGATATAATAAGGAAACAGGTTCATAATGAGCTGATAAGGAAACATATTCATAATTATATGGGAGTAAAATAGATTCTTAATGGGGTGAGAGGAAAAAATATTTGTAATGAGTTGAGAAAGAAGCGTATTATAATGAACTGATAAAGAAATACAGATAGTAATGAGCTAATTATGAAGAAGACTCAAAAATAAAGTTGCATTAGTTTTATAAAGAGTTTAAGAGTTCAAAATTGAAATTAAATTCATCATAAATCTTAGATAAATATAATAAGGATTAAATAATTCAAATTTAAAGTTTAAATACAAGATATTTTCAGAGTTTTTAAAATTTGAGGAATAGGGGAAAGTTTTCAGGTTTCCCGCTTTTATTTTCTGAGTCACCTATAAATACTTTCTCAAATCATTTGTTCGTTATTAACTTTAATGTAAGAGAAAAAGGTGGAGTGTTAAATAATTTATGTGAAAGTTATTTATGGACTGAGATCTCTAAATAATATTAGAAAACTGAAAGTTTTGTTTACCGGATAGGATAATTATATTGATTCAATTGGACCGAGGAAGATTGTGTTAAGCATTTGAGTAGAGTTTGAGTTATGTAGATTGAGAATGAAATCATCAGACTGAGATCATAATATTGTGCCTCATTATACTAAGAAAATTAGATACATCTTCATTAGATAGAGAAAATCAGATCCAGTCAAATCAGACTAAGGATTTAGACTAGGAAATTGTGGTGCAGTTTCAACAAAGTCTTTATTCTTTTGTTTGGATCAATTTTTTTATAAGAAAACATTATAAACTGAAGGGAGTTAGTATAATCTCTCTTATCAGGAGATCGGATGTAACGCCCCGACCCCAGCTACCCAGAGTCGGTGCATTACTTCATAACATTGGCATGATCACAAAAGATCAAGTCTCGAAAGACCGATTAGTTTAGTAGCCTTGGAAACACTAGATACATTCGTAAAGGTTACATTACATCATAAAGTGAAAAACAACAATAACAAAGTCTCCATAGTCCACACTCATATCCTCTTCTCACAATCCCTGCAGGTCATTCATAAAATACTTCTTCACATCCTGGAAAATATTAAAACATTGAAAGGGGTGAGCTCAGATGCTCAGTAAGGATAACAATATTGCGGAAGCTTTCATAAATAAACATTAACATTTAAGGCAATGTATAACTAAAACAAAAGCCTTTTAAACTTGAACTTCAACATAATATGGCAAAAGTAAAATGAGATAATGTCATTCACTTCCTCACATGGATATTCTACTGGTCGAATAATCACATGCAATATCAATAACCACTTTCATAATGAGGGAATGTATAATGCCAGACATTCTGAAAAATTTTGTCAAGGCCTCGGCCAAGACGTCTAAAATGATTAAGGCCTCGGCCAAAACCATAAATCAAATTGGGAAATGGGCCTCGGCCAATTCCACGTCTAGTTGTCTCATGAGACCTACCGAGGCATCGAGGAGCTATAGCGGGCTCCACCCGTCACTTATTAAGTCCAATACATTCCTCATATGAATAGGTTTAAACATATCATAAACCATAACATAATCGTATCACATAAAACATGCATAAAGGAAACATAACATTTCCACATTTCAATCACAAGATATCAATACAACACATTGATATAATAAAAACTCTTTCGAAACCATTTTCAATACCAAAATAAAAGAAAGTTAAAACTTTGTATTTATTTTTCATTAAAAAAATGATGGCTTGTAGAGGAAGCTGAAACTCAAATAATGGTCATGGCGGCGGAGAAGTCGTTGTCGCCGCATAAGTACGGAAAGAAAACATTCCCTTTTTGTCATTTAGTTAAACACTTCCTATAAAAAAGATTCCTTTTGAATAAACGTAAAAGTCAAAGGGGTTTATACACCGTATAAAAGAAAGTTTTGTATAAAACCAAATATGCCTCAATGAAAGGAGATTGAGACGAAGTCCCATACAAAGATCATTTTTAAAATAAAATAGATATACTATGTGTATTCACTATATGTACACATAAATAAAGTACAAATACAAGATATGACATAATAACATAATGACATAATTTGAAAGTAGGAGATTAACCCAAAGAATGGAAATTGGGTTAAGAAGTTCCCTTACCTTGTGTTCGACTTGACTCAACCGTTCTTTAACATCCTGAATAATAAACTAGAGTTAATATCTACCTTATTAAGAACCATTTTCAATTTCATTATCCTTTTTATATCACTTATTACAATGTTATGAACATTATGTAATTATTTAAGTTAATAACGGTCGTTTTGTCGATCTTTGGTACTTGAGTCAACAATAAACTTCTTATAATTACAAGTTGTTCATGTGGTAGAATATTCATTATATCCAGAATTATATTCATGATTTAGATTTCATATATATCATATATATACAGTATATACATTCATTCATAATGTCACGTAACATTTAGAGGTAATAAATGAAATGCACCGTTCATGGAGACGGTAAGCCGTACGTACGCATGAACGCTACTTTCATTTCTATTTTGTATTTAATGGAATGAAATCATAATGATATAAATTTATAATATAATTAAAGTATAATATAGTGTATAATACCATTTACTCCATCCTTTATACATCCCACATATGGCATTAACGATTCAAATCACGTTGAGGGGGCGGTAGTCCGCACTTCCTAAAATGAAATTATCGCGTTTTACCCATAATGGAAATCATAAATTATGCCATAAATGAGAAATACAGAAGCATAAGTAAAACATAAACATATTATATATCATATATAAAAATAGTGACATCTTAATGGCCACCTTTGAAGGTGTTATATGAGTGTTGAACAATCATCGTTTCGTGAGGCAGAAATTCGCCATCCACAGAAACCGTATGTTCTTTAACCATTAGATGTAGGTGTGTGTAAGTGTAGCTCGAATAATTCTTATAAAAACATCCTAGTATATTTAGGATACTGTTGTTGTTACAAAAGAAATGAATAAAAAGAGTTTAGGGGGTTGTAGAAGAAAAATAAAACAAAACAACATTAGAAAAGACATTACCTCAAAATCGGGTAACTCTTTTTGATTTTAGCCAAAGACTTCCTTGGGAAGAGTTCTGCCCAAAGTAAGGCTTCTAGGAGTAAGAGGGGGAAGTTGGGAGAGTATTTGGGCAGAGGTTGGCCGATCCAAATGGCTTGAAAGTGTAAATTAGGTGGGAGAGGTGGGGGCCTTTTATAAGTGGAGAGGAGGGGCACTTTTGGAAAGTAATGAAATGTTATTCAATTATACAATGCTTTTCGGTTTCTAAAGGTCACACACTTATATAATTCGTGGATAAGGTGATAAGGGTTCGAAATATACCCATCCAATAGTCTTTGGAGAAGTGTAAGCCTTGGATTTTGCATTATCTTTTCATTTTATTAAAATCGTTAAATAATGAGGTCATCGCTGCATCATAATGATGTCATAAATAATTTAATTTATTTAATGTCTAAAAATTATAAAAAAAATACTATGATGTAGTAAATATTTTTAGCTTTCTAATGAATATTTATAATCAAAATTTGGACTTATGTAACCCCACTTAAAAACTGTTTTAGTAAAACAACTCATGTTTGTGTCAATTTAATTCTAACATTAAATAAATATATATTAATGTCATTTTCCAACTAAAGTGGCTCCATGGGGTCCCCAAGTTGACCCATGGGTTGTCTTGGTCGTCCATGACTCATCCAATAGGATTAGTACAAGTGTCAAGCTCATATCATATTATTAAAACATTGTTTTTACCTTAAACTACACTAATTACCTCTAATCGCGATTAAGAACTTAAAAGTTACTATTCACCAAAAAATTATTTTAATCTCATTGAACCACATTTTACTTCTTAATGACAACCATGTATGTCGGATTTTTGAAAATCAAATCACAGAAGTGGTAATATTTCATTTAAATGAAAAATCAGTTATTTAACTACCACTTAGTGGTTTCACTATTCATCAAAAATTGAAGTTTTTCAGAACAAGGCCAAAATTTCACCCTAAGCTATAATTGATATTCCGAATTCAAAAATGATGTCTATTTTAAAAAATTCCAAACATATAAGTTGCATTAATTAATTTTATAATTAATTCCCGCTGTTACGACAAATAACGTGTTTTTAAGAAACAATTTATATAAAAAGATTGGCAATTGTTTATGTCCAATTTCAATGTTAAATTAATTCTAATGACCACCATTGGATAAAATGGTAAAAATATATTCTAATTATACTTTAAAACCACTCAATAATATAACTTATCACTATAAATTATTTTGATTAAAAAAGTTGTTTTAATTATTTTTCACTATTCATAAAAATTTGGAAGTTCTCAGAAAATTACAAAAAATTCAACATAGACTAATTTCAATATTAGGAATACAAAAATGAAGTCCATTTTGAAATATAAAATTTCTATAATTTTAAAAAGTCATTATTACTATTCATAACGGCTACTATGATTAGTCACGGTGTTTTAGAACTCGAAGTTGCGTACAATACAAGCTATTGCATTGTTGAATGAGAAGCGTATTGTGGAAGCTCGGGGTGTTACATCGAAGGTGTTTAATAGGAGTTGGTAAAAGTTGTATTCACTTATTCTTAATAGTGAATGTTCATAGATCTATGGGAGTGACTATTACAAGGATGTAGGTTTTGACACTGAGGTTGAACCTTGTAAATATCTTTTGCTTTACTTGCTTTCCTACTTTTTCATGTATTAGTTTTTACAAAATATGATAATTAAATAAATATTAATAGGTTACATGGGTTAGGTTTTGAAAAGTAATGAAAATTATAAAAATTAAAACAATTGATTTAACCCCTCATTCTCAGTTGTTATTTGATCTTTTGGAACTTCATAATTTATTTAGATTTAGAAGAAATAATTACCTCATATTAGGATCCTTTCCTTGATGATGATGTGGATATTTCAAAAAAACCTTTAATATTACCTTCATTTTGATGTAGGGATTAAATTATAGAATCCTTTTAGTGGTGATCCATGTGTTCTACTTTGATCTTCGAGCAATGCTAATTGATTTTTATGTGCTAATGTGGAGAAACAATTATCTTGTGTTGTTTATATTGATAACTCATCCTTTGATCTTGAAGTAATCTCCCATGCATTTCTTGTTCTTGATAAGGAGAGAGAAAGATAAATTCTAGAGAAAAATCCATTGAATGGAATGATTCACTATATCTTGATTAACCTTACACAATATACATAACCATCTATTTATAGAGTTAGGGTTTAGGTTAAAATATTATTTTATTGCATATTAGCCTTTAAATAATATAATAATCTTTATTAAACCCCATTCTAATAATATTATTATTATTTTATGGCATGTGTGCTAACTTACCCAATAAAAAATATTATTTAACCAGCTTGTAAATTAATATTTTTCACCGGACATGGTCTTAGTCCATTCGAACTCCTCTATATTTATTTAATACTTGAATAAATATTTTATAAAATATTTCATTCATCAATAAATTTTTGTGATCAATAAAACATGAATAAAATTACTTCTAATTCTTGAGAATAATATTTATTCCATTAATTAAATTCAAATAGAATTTTATCAAGATCAATGAAAACACTTAGTGTGTGACCCTATAGGATTATTTCTAGTTGGCATTAGGAGAGATCACGTAAAGTCCAAGATTATTTTCTAGAAACATGTCAAGGAACCCAAGATAAAGAACTTAATGTCACAAAAATTATAACCACATATGAACACTCACTTCATAATATAATCCCTTTGTCACAATATCTCATTAAGTAGGTTACACATCCATGTCATCAACCTATGTTCCCAATATGTATTTCTTTGATTATTTGAAATAAATACATAATTATACTAGGGTCATGGAATTTAAAACAATGGTTCTATTTCAATAAATGGGATGAGTTGTAAGCTTCCATAAATATGGAAGGGGAAAATCCTTCCTCAACTTATCCATTAAAAAATTCCATTCATGAAGCTCTCAACATACCCTACTTCGCGCCAATATATGGTGTGTTGGTTTTCATCAGTAAATTTAAGTGTGTGATTTATGACACACATCAATGATAATATTAATGTTTAAGTACTATCACATATGCTCAGAGATAATAATATCTGATGACACCAAAACATGTGGAATTCCTACTTGTTGGTATATTCTTATAATCTTCCATCTTAGAGATTACTAATTGTGAATTTCATGAGAAAATCATTATCTTCTTATGATAGCTCACACATGAAAGTTTGGTTATATGTGTCCCATCATAGAACGTTATATTAATATAGGAGTATATTAAAGAATATATTCATAGCACTTCAAGGTTCTAATCATAGTGGGGAACTGCTATGACTTTATCAATGCGCTAGATACCCAAAGACATCATTACATTAAATTCATGCAAAATAATTAAAAATATGGAATAATATGTTATTAATATTCAAATCATCAAATATATATGTAATAAAAGTACAAAAATTTGTTCCAAGGACAACAACTCTAACATATCTCAAATATTTTATTGAATATTAGATTTTATGGAATATTGGGCAAAAAAGATGACCCATTAGACTGATAAATTCAAGTTTGTGATGTGACACTATTACATGGGCATAAAGATGCATTGGGATAACATTAGGATATGCATCAAGTTTCTTTTAATGATGGTTAATGAAAAGGTTCTTTCAATAAAAAAATAGTAGCTAACACAAAATAAAACTTTCTTAATTTTTTGGATTTAGTTATTTTCATGTTCAATTTTGAACAAAACATTGAAATGTATCAACTAGCATTTCTTTCACCCTGTTATGAACCAGTATTAGCAATGGATTTTTTTGATAACATTGAAATTATTCTTTATAATCTATCTACCTTAAAGTTTTCTTTTCTTTTTTCTATAAACTATTTCAAAATGTGTTGGCTTAGTTGAGTCATACGAAGCAGTGGTATTGAAAGGTATTATTTTGGTTTGAGTTTTTAATCAGGGCACTAGATAATTATGAAACTTTTTTATATTAATTTCAAAAGTTATAAAATTATTTTACATTCACCCACAATAAATTCATAATATTATATCCTTATATTTTTAGTTATATATTTCTCCCTACACAGTCTGCATTATATTATATACTCATAGACTAGGTGTTTTATTGATCATCATATCATGTTTTTTGTATTTACTCCTTTCCTTTTCTTCCCTTTTACCTTTCCACCTTGATGTTTAATACACTCTTTTACTATTTATAAAATTATTATATTTTTTTACTTATTATCTATTCAAAGATACCACACATTATTTATGATTACCCCATGGTTGATACCAATCACTTTGAATTTTTAACCCCTTAGATATTATTTCAGAGAGCCTACACCATCATTCATGATTATAGCCTTAAATCCTTATGGATTTTCATTGATATGTTCATAGTCAATTGTGATTACAACATTAATAACTTTACAAAATGCAATAGGCAATTTCATACTCCATGACTCTCATGCATCTTATAAATTTATACTATGTGAAATTTTAGTATGCATACATTATATATAATATGTGTATATTTGTATGTAGTATACATACCGTATAGATAAAATATGCATACATTGTATGAAATTACATACACCTATATGCATATAGTAGGCATAATTTTTTTTAAATTACATACACCTATAAAAATATGGTTTATTATATGTAATATGTAATTTCATACTCTCATGTGTTTCACTAGACTATAATTTACCGCATTCTTGAAACCCCCTTTATATATAACAAAAACACAATGTTATTTTTTACTTTTTCTTTATTTAATATTAATTATAAAATTTCATTTCTTTATATATTTTATTTTTCAATATTTTTTACAATAAAAATTATTTTTATTTGTTTGATAAGATCTTATGTCCTGTGAAAATTCATGGGGGATACTAGTTATAAATACCAAAGATTGAAATTTAGAGTCAATAGATATAAATTATTGAATAATTTTCTTGGAGATAAAAAAATGTCGGTATATATATCCTAGTGTAAAAATGAAGCTAGTTAGTTTTTTTAGTCTTCACTTTCTTCTCATTCATTTGAAGAAATCTATATTTAAATTCTAATTAATGAAATAGAAAGATAAAAATCAACAACACTGTTAATTTATGTTGAATCTTCATTATCATCATCTTGTAATAAATTTTTCTAAAAAAATATATAAATTATTAGAGTAAATGATACATGATTATATAGAAGAGAGTATTCAAATATTTTATATTCCATTATGTATGTCACACATATAACACCCCAAGATCTCATGGTACATATCCTCTTAAATAAATTCAATTCATTCAATATTTTACATTGCACACGAAATTATTCCATATAGTATAAATCAAATAAAATTACATAGAGAACACAAAGAAAAATCTATAATTAAGAATGAATGAAATAGGAGCCTTTTATATAAATTAAGAACATATACCAATGAAATAGTAACTTGGCCTTTGGAATAGTAATGTGATCTTTATGAATAGAAATTATTCCAATGAAATAGAAACCTCACCTATAAAAATATAAATAAATTTTAGGAATCTTATAAATGGTTATATGATATAATTATATCATAGTATAATTAAATAAACATTTTAGAAATTATTAACTAAGTATTGTTATTTTTATAAAACATAAATATTTATTTATAATCTTATAATCAATATAATTATTTAAAAGAAACTTTATTTCCATAAAATATAATCAAAAATTAATATTTTGTTGTATTATGATTATAAGATAATTTTATTATATCTTAATTAATTTTTCAAAGTATTATAAAATCAGCTATAATTTTAAAATTGGTATTTTTTGAGTAATTGATGATTTTAATTAAAAATTAAATTTAAAATTATTTAGAAATTTATTTTCATAAAATGGAGTTTATTTTTTAATTATACATGTTGATAAATTATTAGGTTAATATTTTGGTATTTTTCTAAAATATTTGAATTTTTTATGAGTAATGAAATACGGTAATTTACGGTATAAACTAAATAAATGAATTATTGATTCATAGGTGATGAATGGATGATGTAATCCCAAAATCTAGAACCATACTTAATTATTTTAATGTATTTAGTAATAATTCTCAAACTATTCATAGTCTTCAGCCAAAATAAAAAACTAATGAATAAAATAATGAGAAAACACCCCTTTCCTCCGCTATAAATACCACCCCTCACCACCTCTTCTCCTCACACCTTACAAGATTTAATCCTTGTAAATTTTGTTCACAATACTCTTACCAAACCTATCCTCTATTTATTGGATCCCTTGGTCTCAAAAACAGACCAAAATAAATTTCTTTAAGGTGGTTCTAAAGAAGAGGAATTCAAGAGGTAAATTCCTCTTTCTTTTGCTTTTATTTTCCTTTCAATTTCATTTATTTTATTATTATATCCTCATTTTATACTATAAAAGTATAATTATAACTCCAATATCACATATATACTATATTTTTATTATATTAATGGAATAATCAATCATCATTTCTCTTCCCCTATCCTTTTGTACTAAAAATATAAACATCATCCATGAAGTGCCAATTCACCTCTTTCATGGATGGTGATTGTTTTTTTTTCTAATTTCACCTTCAAGGATGGTCATAAAACCATTTTTATGGATAAAAAATACTATGAAATATGTATTATAACTTATTTAATATTCCATAACCATTATATATACATAATATCAATTCAACAGACAAAACTCGTTACTGATGATCGAAAAAAACACCAAACTTTTCTATAAGATTATCACTAACGTTTTTTCTAAAAGATTCATCATCATACCGCATAACCAAATAAAATATATAACCATTCAATGTTATTTAATTTAATTAATAACATATAATTTCAATTCTAGACAAATATTTTCATTTTACATGATTTTCCATACATATATACAAGTAAACCAATCTTGATTACCAAGGAAATGAACACTTCTGAATGATAAAATTATACTTTATAACTCATCAAAAGTCCATAAATTAATGTAATAAAGTTATAATAAATAAAATTTATGTATATAATGTTATGAATTAATTAATTATTTTATTTAATCTAATTATCGAGGACATTAAGATCAAGTGCAGAACACATTTGGACATAAGGTTAGGGACTTTATCTCAATTTCCATTTCATTGAGTCTTACTTGGTATTATTTACGTAATTATTTTTATATGGAATATATACTATCCCTTTGATATAATTTTTCATTTGAAATTATATTTCTATCAAATATCCATATTATTGTATCATGGATATGATTATTATCTTAATCGTATACCATTTTACATACAATGTTTAATTTGAATGTTGTTTTAACTAGAGAAATATTAATAAATATGTATCCTCTACTCAATATATATATTTATAAGGTATATTTTTATTGAATTCAATATATATATAAAGAATTATTTGGACATTAAGTGATGGTTGGGGCTTGTTATAGCCCCCCGATGCATCGACAAGTCTCGTAAGGAAAAACAGTTGGTGACAAACCCTTCGTGTTTGTTTCCAAACAGAATCCAGCAGGTATATACCCACAAACTTAAACCATATTTATGGTATTATAGTTTATGTTAAAGATACATGACATCCAAATAATAATCATTTTATTTATTCAGTATTCATTTATTAATTTCCATGGGGTTTTCACTATGAAAAATATATGGATGCATTTTCATTCTCTGTTTATTGATGCAATGTGTATTTCAACTATTCACTATTCCATATTTATTATGTATAATTTTTTATGATTAATTTATTATTGATTCATGATTCCAATATATGTAACCCTTACTAAGAATTTTAGATCACCATTTTATTTTTTTCATCCCTAGGTTGTGAAGATGAGATCTTTGAATAAATGACAAGAAGCAATTTATTTTCTTTTTATGTACTATGTTTAACTACCAATGTAATAAGGGAACCATTAATATATATAGTTTATTCAATAATACTTGTTTTATCGATCATGGGTGATGTGATCCCTTGTATTTATTCCATTTTAATAAAACGACCACCTACTCTGGGCTACTGGGGTCAGGGTTATTACAGTTGGTATTAGAGGAAGTTTAGTAGAAACCTTGGGAACTGGATTTAGAAGACATAGTTTAGGGAAAACAACCCTGAGATAGAATTTGAGGATAAGTATATAATAACATCCTAGAATTTTGTTAAGGTAGAGATTCTGTGGGTCCTCCTAGAAATGAATCCCTATCTGGATACTACAAGTGGATGTGGTTTTGGAATAGATGTACCCAGGGGTAATAACTCTGAAAAGGTGTCCTGGGATTGACTTGGGGTAACCTGGTACATGAAAATAGGCCATACTACGCACCTGGTTTGACACTCCCAGGGGATATGCTTTGGATAATTCACATTTTCTTTAAAACCATTATGAAGGATTTAAAAGTAAATATGTCCCCAAAAAAACATATTATCATTATGAGATTATCTTTGCCTAATTTTAGATTTGTGTTAAGTGTTTTTCTAGCTGGAAGATTTGAATCATGATTCATAACCTAATTTAGTGTATTAAATTATTTAGAAATGGGGCCCAGTGGAAGGAAAGTAATCAATAACCATAGATAATGTAGGGATTTACCCACTAAGAAAGTCAACCCAGTTAGTGTTGGAGTTGAGCATATCATATCCATATTATTCCAACTTACATAGGTTATGATGAATAACCATACTATACCTATGTTGGATTGTTTCATGCAGTATAAATCCTCATCTTTTAGAGGGGATACTAATCCAGTGGTAGATAAGTAATGGATCAAGTCCCTTGAAAATATATTTCTAGCATTGAGATGTAATGAAAATGAAAAGGTAGTACTAGAAGTATATTGTCTCATGGGTGATGTGGATAAATGTTGGTCTTTGATACAGAATACTAAAGAATAATATGAAATATAGGACATTAAATAGAGAACTTTTAAGGAAACATTCTTCAAAAAATAATTCCCTTGTGAGCAACGAACTGAAATTAAGAGAAAATTACTTAGCTCAAAGAAAAGGGAAGAATAGAGTGTTGCAGAGTATGAGGATACTTTCACAAGACTAGATAGGTATGCTATAGATTACATATGTGATTAATAAGACAAGATTTATTATTTCTTTGAAGGTATTAAGCCATATATTTTAAGGTTACTGGTTTTGCAAACATTTTCATTTTTTGATGAAATAGTATTAAGTGCCATAAAAAATAGAAGGATTTTTCTAAATCTCATAAGTTTAAGGGAAATTAGGATAATAAAATGTCTTATGTTAACCATGGAAAATTTTAAGCATCAAATAAGAAAAATGGAATGGATAAATTTTCATTATGTGAAATTTTTGGAAATAATCATCTTGGTAAATGATTGAAAGGCATGGGAGTTTTCTATAAGTACATAGAAAGAGGTAATCGATATAATGACTACAAGGGGAAGAAACAAATCAATGATGTTTAATGATTCAACTGTAATGAAATGGGTAATTATTCAAATCAATGTCCCAAGCATCAGGTGAATATACCATAAAAGTTTCCAAGGGGAGATGTTCAAGCTTATGCCATCACAACTATGGAGGTTGAAGTTCCTAATGATGTGGTGTTAGGTACTTTAATAATTTCCTCAAATTTAGAAAATGATTTATTTGATTTTGGATCATCACATTATTTTATATCTTCCTAGTTTTCCAAGAAAATTAGACATTTCTCTTTTGATTTAATAAAGGAGCTGTCAATCAAAACTCCTAAAGGAAGTATTGTTGCAACATAGATGTGTCTGTTAGTCCACTTTATAACTCATAAAAGTTCCTTAGTTACAAACCTTATCATAATACCTATGATTGCTTTTGATATAATTCGTGGTATGTATTGGATTTAAAAAATATGATGTGAATATCTATTACAATAAGAAGGAAGTTACAATTTGTGAGGAAGATGTAGAATCCCTTATCTTTAGAGTAGAAACGTCAACATATAGTTATTATCTAGATCTAACTCTAGAAGCTCTAACGAATGAAATTTTTTGGTTTGGAAGAGAAAACAACATCTAGTGATGAGGAAAGTAATCTTTAATTTTATAATTTACCAATTTTGAAAGAATATATTGATGTATTTCTAGAGGATTTTCCTAGAAATCCTTCAGAGCAGGAAGTCAAGTTCTCTATTAATTAAATTCCTGGTGCAATACATATATCAAAGACACCCTATAGAATTAAAACATTGGAATTAGTGGATATGAATAAACAACTAGAAGAATTGAGTGACAAGGTATTTATTCTCCCTAGTGATTCTCCATAGGGATCCCACGTTCTCTTTATCAAGAATAAAGATAGATTGAGGTTGTGCATTGATTATATAGAAACCAATATTATTAAAATAAATAATATGTATCTTTTTCCTTGTATTTATGATTTATTTGATAAAATTCATAAGGATTGATATTTTTTGAAGATTTAAATTCGATCTAGATATCATAAATTTCTTGTGAGGGAGGAAGATATTCCAAAGATAGTATTTTAAACCAGGTATCGAAATTATGAGTTTATAGTAATGACATTTGGAATAAATAATGCACCCTCTATTTTCATGGATCTAATGAAAATAGTTTTTAGGAATATATTATTGATTTTTTTGTGGTATTTATTGATGATATATTGATATATTCAAAAGGCTATGAGGACCATGAGAACCACTTGTGGATTATTTTGGAGACTCTTACAAGAAAAGGGTTATATGGGAAGTTTAGTAAGTGTGAATTATAGCTTCAAATATTTTCTTTTTGTGGCTATATTATCTCTAAGTTTGGAATCTCAGTTTATCCTATGAAGACAAAGTTAATTTAAGAATGAACTATGCCAATGAACATAACTGAGATACATAGTTTTATTGGCTTAGAAGGTTATTATCGGTGTTTCATTCATAATTTTTCCTAATTGGATAACCCAATAACCAAGCTCATATTTAAAGGGATTAAGTTAGTATATACAATATAATTTACTAATTTTTTTGAATAATTAAAGAGAAGATTGGTCAATGCTCCAATTTTGACTCTTCTTTCTGTAAATGATGGGCTTTTGATATACGGTGATGCATCAAATAATGGACAAGGTTGTGTCCTTGTGAAAAATGATAAATTTATTTCTTATGCATAAAGGTATTTGGAGACACACCTCCTTGTGGTCCTATTATCATAGTATTTGTTATCCTCTTTCATATAGGGAGGCATGCATGAGTTCATGTGACCTTCCAGTTTGGACATGGTGGTTTAGGTTAGAATATTACACCATGAATTTATTTTATGATGATTCTCATGAAAATTATTGGGATTTACATATACATCTAAGGTTCTCTCTCTCATGATGTTTTTATTTTAAAGTTACCAAATTGGTAAGGGATTTATGTTTCAATCCCATTTTAATAGGGATTATTTATTCTTGAATTTCCATTGAGAAAATTATATCTGATAAATCCCTTTAATTTTTATGATCCTATGGATATTTATAAATTTTTAATTTTTAGTATCATTTTTCATTTTTATATAAGTGTGAATTTTTACAAAAAGGTTTAAAATGAATCATCTTTCCATTTTCTGAATGAGGTAATTTTTATCGAATATGTGAACAGAATCTTTGTTTTAACGATTATGGCATGAACAAAATTTATCACAGTCATGACCACTCAATGCTTTAAAACTTAATTTAAAAGTTTACAAAGTTATTTTCAAAGAAAATATTTTACTTAATATTTTATAAATATTTGGATTTTAAATAGGTTATTTGAAAATGAAAAGTGTATTTTCCTCAAGAAATATTATAGTGATCTTTTAAAAAAATTCCATCTATAATAACATCCTTTGATGTTAATTATGTTTTAATTGGGATATGATCCAATGATACCATCCTTATTCTTTCTCTGAATGGTTTATGATTATGATGATGATATTTTTATGAGACTTTTTATGTTCCATGGGTTATGATAAGATGAAATGATGAAATGTTTATGAAACTCATTTTGTTTTCATGAGCTATGTTATGATTATATGATGAATGTTTTTTTGATCTTGTGGAACACATATGTACGATTTTCATTATGTGATGGGTGGGACCAAAATTATAAAGTTCTCTAATGCTATGGGTAAATATTTACATCACATGAGATAATTATGATAAATGAGGTGATATGATCGATCTAATATGGAAAATAGGTAAGGATGTGTGATCCAATATGGGAAACAAGTGGTGATTCCTGATCTGGTATGATATGAGAAATGGGTGTTGACGCTTGATCCACTGTGATTTAATGGTATTAGTTATTAACCTTGACATATTAAATGGTTTATATGTATTTTATGGTGCCATAATTTTAGAACATGTTTTATGATTATGATCTAAACTTATATTCCATGATTGATTGATAATGATTTATCACTCTTATGATTCATGTATTTTGACATGATAAACGTTTATTTCATTAATCATGTTCATGATCTATAATATATTGGATATGAAATATGTAAGTTATGTTCATGAAATCATTCCCTTAGGTTTATCATTTTCTTTTATATAATCATTTATTGATATCTTCCATGTTTACCCTTACTGATTATCTAATCTCACCCTTAATTGTGTTTCCTTTCCTCGGGTTATGAAGAAAGGTTTTAAGTAGGGTATGTCAAGAAGGGTCCAAAGTGAGAATTACATTATGATAGATGATGAAGAATGTATTTAAATAATATTTTTATGTATATAGTATCCAAAGACACTAAAATTTTATAGTTTTGGTTTGGATCATAATGTTATGTATTGATTATTCATTTAAAATTATGTAATATTTATGTATGAAAATTATGTGTCACTATGTATAGTTTGGTTGATGATTCCACTTTAATGGTATGATTAAATTCATGATAGAATCCCCAAACCATGTTGGTTTTTTGGTTTCAACTACAATGAAAGAGGATAGGAGTAGAAATTAAGGTGATGGAGGATCATGAAGTTAGGGAGGTGTTCCTTTATTCTTAAGTAGTAATAAACAAGGGTCATGGAAACTTTTATAGGTGTTAATGAATTTCATTTCTATAGATTGATGGAAGTAGATTGATGTGTGATGGTGTTATAGCCTAAATCAGGTCCCTAGATAAAGGTTTGGAAATAATTAGAGGTGTAATTAAAGAATGTGGTTCCTTTTTGGTAAAGAAGATGAATCTGGTTTGGGATACCTAAATACATAGTGTGTAGTTTTGCGAAACACTCATCATATATCTCATTTGGTATGGCAGTGATGGTTTTTATCAATGTTAAATATCACACACCATGTGAATAATTGTACACACCATGTGTATATGGAGTAAATTCTCAAGTGAACATTTGAGTTTACACATGGTGTGGTCCAGGACCACACACCATGTATCTATGGAACACAATATGAGTAGTGGTGGTACACACTGAGTACCCCCACCTAAATTGACACTTTATGTAGTATATACTATATGTTATGTAAAAGGTACTTACATTCCATGTAGTGTGATAGTATACTATCAAGCTTCTTTTTAGGGGCTACACGCCATGAAACCTATAGCACATGTCATGTACTCCTTCTAGACATTATGGATCATTTTTTCACCTTGCTCGAGACTCAAAATCAGGCAAGTGAATAGCCCATTCTAATATTTTTTCTAAATAGAACTTTATGGTGGGCCTTTATTTGATATTAGAGATAGTATGTGAGGTGATATAAGCATGTTAGTCTCTTTTACACTTCAAATATCCAAAAAAAAAGTTTATATGTGATATTTAGAGTGATTTTATGGTCATTATTTACAAAACCCCTAGAAAGGTGAGACATAAAAGGCTAAATGTTTCTACCCATGTCAAAAAGGTGCACCTTTATTTTTAAGAGCCTAAATTAGTTGGATCTCATAGTTAATTGATCTTGTCCTGGAGAAGTATGAGGATGGGTGACCACATGGGAAGCTTCTCAAGGTGTGTGTGAGTGATGAAAATTCATACTTAAAGAACATGTGTCGACCTATGGGGATAGTCGTTAGTTTGATAAGTGGACCCAATGGGTAATAGCTTATGGTGTGTTGGGAATGCAACCGAGGTATTAAAGGAGATCCATGGGAAAAAATGACCAGGTTTATATCCCAGGGATATCGCATCAGGAAAAATGGTATTAGGTCTAATACCCAGCCTAATGTATAGAGGCACTTCTTGGGTTTGAGGTGTTGGGTCCACAATGAGGATATTATGATTTAAAGGGTGGAGATTATAACACCCATAAAAAATTGAGACTTAAAATTATAAATGATACTATAAAATTCAACTAGGTTTTCCTTTCTTTTAGGGATCATATATGATTATAACTCTGCAGTTAAGCGAGCATGACCTGGAGTGGTGTCAGTATGGGTGACCTCCCAAGAAGATTCCTAGGGTGTGTGTAATTGAGGAAAAAGCACACTAAAAGAAAAAAAATTTCCCTATGGGGAAGTCATTAATCTGATAAGTAAACTCATTTGGTAATATTTTTTGGTGTGCTTTAAATGAAACCAATGTATTATAAGAAACCCATGGGGACATATGACCAGGTTCATGGCAGGCGAGGTCGGGTCGTGAAAGTATCCCTCTAGAGGTATGGTCAATTCATGTTTCCTCCATTTTATTTATGAATATAGGGTCAGTATCCCTTGTACACACCTTGGGTGTGGTTCCTATATCTTTAGAGTCGGTTTCACCCCATCTAAGACCTCAAGCAGGGTGTTGGTCCTCTACCAGGGTTGGTATCCCCTTTACCATTTCATACCCCTCGGTGAGGAATCAATCCCTTACTATAGATATAGAAGGGTTATTTAGATTAATGACTTAAGTAGTTCAAATTTGTGGAGCTACATGCAGAAGTTTCCTTTGGTATGATATAATTATCAATACCTCTTCTATTGTCTTGGGTTCTCTCACTTGAGTATATTTGGGTTACATATTACCTTTCCCCCTATTTTTTATTTGATGATTGTTATTTTTATATTATTTAGTGGTTTTGGGTCATCCTACTAGGTATGTATATACTCACCCCTACATGTGCATTTTTTCCCATGTGTTGTGTCTTATGCATATTCCGTAAAGTTCAGAAAGGATCTTAGTGGACCTAGTATTAGTGGATATTAGTGGTACTTAGTGGTTGTGATAGTTAATGGTGTTAAGATCTAAGATCATGAGCATGGACCTTTGTAAATACCTCAACCCTAATAGCCTAGAGTTGGTGGTTACTTTATTACATTATCATAAGATACAATGAATCACATCATGAAGTAGAAAATAGTTTATTAGTCTTGGTAAACTAGATACATACTTGAATATAATTTTATAATTTATAACATAAAAAACACCATAGTATTTTAATCAAGTGAATAATTATTTCCTCCGGTATAACCCAACATATAAATCATAATACACATCTTGGCATCTTAAGGAAAGAAAAATAAGAAAGGGGTGATCTCAAGTGCTAAATAAGGGTATACATATAGTATAAGATATCATGAATAAATAATCATAATAAATATGGAAAATTAAATAACAAAGACACATTCCATTCAATCAATTACATTAACATAATATGATATGAATAAAATAATATCAAATAATTCCATATAACTAATCACATGAGCTCTAAACTTAACCATGGATATTATAACTAATCAAATAATCACATAGAATATCAATAAATAATTTCATAATTAGTTAATTCACAATATTAGACATCTGAAACATACTTTCAATATCTCATTCCAATACATATTACATAAATGGGTAAAACCTTAGCCAAAAGCCCAAGCTAGTTTGTCTCATGAGACCTAGCGATGCATCGAGGGTCTATAGTGGGCCCCTCCCATCACTTACTAATTCCAATTAATTCTTCATATTAAAGGGATAAAACATAATCAACATAAAAATTAATATTGAAAACTAGCATATGAAATGTTAATAATCACCCCAATCAATAAACATAATCATAAACCATTAAGAGAAATATGAACGGTATCAAACTGGTAAATTCCCAATCAAACTAATCATAAAAAATCTGTAGAAATAATAAGGATGGTATCATTACAACATATCCTTAGTGGATCATAATTATAATAAATAGTCAATGTAATTGAGGAATATAAATACCATAAAAATTTCACTAAAAACATTCTTAAGTAAAATAACCTTTTTACTTTGAAAATATTATTAAAACTAAAAGTTCGAAAAATATTTCAAAAATAACCTTTTAAAATTATAAGGTATTATTTAAAACATTGAGTGGTCGTGATGGTGAAAATTTCATACATGTCGTGCATGTTAAAACAAATATTCCTTTCACATTTTTGATAAAAGCCAAATAGGCCTTATTTTGAAAATAAAGTAAAGATGCATTTTAAAAAAATTATTGAAAATTTAAAACTAGGATAAAGATTAATTTAAAACATTATATAGGAGAATTAAAACATTTTTGAATTTTTTTTATAAAACATGGATATGGAATAAAAAAGGGTTTTCAACCGAAGAGATAAATAAAGTCAGTTTTCTTTAAAAATATTATTTAGGAATCATGAGTAAATAAATAGAGGAAAATAAAGGTAAAAATGTATTTTGAAACTATATCATAATAAATTTCATGAGTTTCTTGATATATATATCATAATATTTTATCATCAAAATCATAAATATAAACAATCCCGATAAACAATGAGATTTTATTATAAAACCCTTACCACTTTGGTAACTTTGAATTGTAAGCCCCATTAAAGAATAACATTAAATAAAACTTAAAATATAATTATAATAAATAAATTCATTCTATTAAATGTAAAATTTATTTTATATACACCTCATAAAACAAGTTAGAAGTGTAACATGACATATGTCTCAAAGGAGGAAAATTGAGAAAAAAATCTCTTACTGATTTGGTAACTTTTGAACCTTAAACCCCATGAAATATAGATCCTAAAATGGATATATAAATCACCATAATTTTCATTATAATAAATATGAAATACATTTATGTGTAGTATATACACCACATCTAAGAAACATGTGTTGAATATGGCATGTATCTCATGGATATAAAAGTGAGATGAAAAATATCTTACCTCATGTTCGAATTCCATCATATGTATATGAACATACTTTATAATAAATATAGGTTTATTATAAATATTTTAAATAACCATACTCATATATCTTATACAATAAATTATTTACTTATAGTATTTTATGACCCATTTATTAATAATTCTTTGTTAAAATTGATGTTTTGGGAGACAAGTGCTTCATTTTTCATGTATGTTTTGGTTCAGTAATTTCTTTAACTTTAATTTGATCATATTTCCATAATCTAAATAATGTTAAAAATGATATAAATATCAGATATATTCACTATATATGTACTTATAATGATCTATAAAATTTAAAGATAGAAAATGAATTACACCGTTTATGGAGACGGTAGATTGTACATACACTTGAACATTGTTTCCATTTTTCTAGATGGATGGAAGAAAACTAAAATAAATATTAATTCAATTTTAAAAAAATATTATTATTATATATATATAATTTATATTAATTAAATCCATCCTTATTACCATCCATGTAAAAATAAAATTGAAAACATTTCACATCACTATGTGGATGCAGTAGTCCACACGTACACATGAGAAATGTTATTATTTTCCAATGGATTTGGAAGATAAGAAGTTAGATCTGATATTATATTTAACAAAGTACTTTTATTTAAAAAACAACACATATATTCATTAATTTTAACTTTACTACCTTCCATAAAAAGCATTAGATAAAAATAAATTACATCGCTTCAAGAGGCGGTAGTCCGCCGTACACATGAGCGGCGTTATAGTATCCCCCACGAAATGGAAATTATGAATTTATATGTGATATAATAATTACATAATTATAATAATTTCATAAATTTCATATGTAAAATTTAAACCCATCATTATATCGAGCCTTGAAAAGTGGTGATGGAAAGCAAATTACATCAGTTTGTGAGGTGATAGTCCTCTATACATAAGAACGGTGATTTCATTTCCCATTTGATGGAAGTGGATATGGATAGAAGTAATTAAATTAACATAAGAACATATTATTATATAGGATATTTTTTTGTTATTATATTATCATAGTTGAAGATTATTTTAAGGAGGTGCAATAAAAAACAAAACAAATACACAAATTTAAGAATTTTACATCTTCTTCAGAGATCCTCTTTACGTTTATACCTAAATCATTATTAGGAGAGATTCATAATCGTAATAAGTACTCTAGGATGTTGGTAGTAAATTAAGTAATGTATTCAGGTAGGTATTTTCCAAAAAATATATTTTGGAAGTGTGAAGAGGGGAGGAGAGGAGGGCAATCTTTTATAAGTGAGGGAGAGGACACACATCGAATTTTTGAAAAGATAAAGTGGTACTCATGTTTTTACCATAAAAAAAGCTTCAAAATGGGTAATTATTTACCATTAGAGTTTATAAGGTATAAATATCTCCATAAAATTGGTTTTGGAAAATTTTTGTTTATTTTTAACCCTTATCTTTTTAGTTTTACCTGTCGGTAAACCCATTTTTACCTTAACTGTGGTAATTAATTTTTACTATTTTTACTATTTATTATGGTTAAAATTTTAAGTTGAAATTATAAGATAATATTAATTATTCTGATTAAAAATATTTAATCCATTTTATTAACTTCAACTCATATAAGTGACATGATTTACTTTAAATTAGAACCAATATACACATCGAAGAATATGTTTTTCCAAAGAAAAACTTTCAAAAGTTTAAAAATAATTATATCATGATTCAATATTAAATTAATTTAAATGAACTAAATTAGTTAAATAATATTATTATTTTACTAATTTTACTTTAAATCCAATTTATAACATATTTTAACTTTGTAAATAACTTAAAAAAAGAGGTAGTTTTCAATAAAAATTAGTATTTTTCACTATTCATCAAAAAAATTAATCCTTTCATAAAATTATAAAAAATTCACCCAAAGATAATTTTAAAATTTAAATTTAAAAAATTATTTTTATTTTTTAAAATAAATTTTCTAAAAGTGCTAAAAATTAATTCACAAAGTGTGACTAAACTTCCTTTTAGAAAAATACAGTTTTTCAGAAAATATTTCTTTTTCTTTCAAATAGTTCTTATTTTATTTCTAATCAATAGATAACCATTGAAATTATTTTATAAATGTTTAAACAGTATAATTTTAATAATTTATTTATTCCTATTCATACCTTCCAACTTAATGGCTAGGTTATAACGGTCTTGTTTAAATAATAATATTAATAGTCTATCACAGTTTGTTAAAACTTGGTGTTTCTTGTTACACAAACTATCAATGGAATGATGTTCCCCTTTTGAAATATTAGGGTGTTAAAAAATTCCTCATATAGACTGTTATTTTGGGTTTTCTTTTTTCTTTTGGGCATTTATCTTTCCCATTTATATTATGTTTATGTATTTTTTTCACTAATGGATCTTAGAGGTTATTTCATAGATTTATCACATTTATCAGTTGGTTCAGTCATTACTTGTGTTATTATGATATGTTTGATGGTGTGAATTGTGTAAAATTACTTTAGGATGAGGCCTCCCATTTTATTTATATACCTAATCAGTGTTAGTCATTATACCCTAGCATATTGGATGCATGCTTACAGTGGCACTCTCAGTTTACTTCCACCCAGGAGGGATCCCAGGGGGTCGATTCATGTCAGATTAGTATCAAAGATGGGTTTCCTAGGGATGGAGTTTGGGGTTAATAGTTTTTCAATTATTGGTTTGGGAAATCCAAGTAAAAATATTAATGTGTTTCAAGTTCATCATTCAATCCATGGAATCTAGTGATGGTGTGGTGACTAATGTGTACATTCACTAGGAATCTGATAACTTGTTGATCAACTCAATGTGCTAATATGTCAGTTCCAGGGATACAATGGTACATGCATCATATAGGAATGGTTTATTGATTTTCCTTGTCCCTCCTAAGTCAGCTTACCGGATATAATATTTTGAACATGGTTCATATTTTTAAATGTTGGGATGTTATTGTTCAGATAGTCAACTAGGGTACTGAGGTAGGGATGTGATGAAGACCAGTTGAGAAATGTGGCTTCTATTCATAGGCCTATTCATGAGGTGTTTCCTCTATGCAGGATGAGAGTGGTGTCACTTCGCATTGAGTGATGACAAGACCATCCACCCATGGTTCAGAAATATTTTTTTCCATGTTAATCAGCTAATTATTCTAGTAGCTCAATATGAGGATGCATTTAAGTTGAGTGAACTACATGAGATTTAGAGGTAGAGGCCTCATAGGTTTTGAGTCAAACCTGACCAGTGGGTAGTTGAGGATTGGATTGAGTTGGTTGTTTGAGTGTTTTGTATCATATAAACCTATCTATACTATATCGTGGGGATTTTATTCAGTATTCTTTATAGCATGGGGAGTCACCATGGGGCCTTGATCACCAAAACTCATTATGAGGTGAAACTTGGGATGAGTTTGAGCACCCCTTCTACAAGGGGTACTACACCATGACTCTTATATCCATTCATATTCAAGAGCCTCTAAAGCTGTAGTAGGGTGGTATGACAATTTTCATGTATCTATTGACATTCAAAGTTCTCATAAAATAATCCATTGTCATAATTTGAGATGGATTATTATAATTATGAAACTTTTATTGAGATATTTATAGAGACATCTGGTCATGATTAGTACATATCCATATCCATGCCTATGTCTTGGTGTTGGATAGGGCCTTTGTGATAGATATATTTTTGGATGAGGAGTGGAAGGTATCTAGTTTTGGAAGTGGGAACCCAATAGTAGATTCATTATCCATAGTTGATGGGAACTAGGAATTAGATTCTTAATACAGGATAACTTTTCATGGGGAGGCTCAAACTCAAGGATCAGTAGCATAAGTTTCATGAAAATGATCCATTTAAGCAGGAAGTAGGAAATGTTATGATTTTGAGGGGTGGGGTCACCTAGTACATAACTACCCAACCCTTCATATAGTATAGGGTGGATATACAGTCGATGAACCCCCACATTATAGGTAGAAACACAACTAGGGTCCTCTCAAATGAGGTCATGGTGACCCTCAAGGAGATGATTTCAGTAGAGGAGTTGACAAATCTTCAATAGGATGAGTGGGAGGAGGGAATCAATATAACTCAATTAGACTAATACCACCCCTAGGTGGTCCATACCAGACTCTAAGGGTCATTGTTCAGCCTCATGGTTAGTTCAATATAATAGAGTGATATGACCACCCAACACATGAAGTGATTGGAGGTATGATTTTTACCTTTTTGACCTTGGAATCGATACTTTTAGACACATGAATGGGCTATTATTTCACTATTATATCCCATTTTTGAGAGATTGAGGTTCTAGTGGAGCCTCTAAATCAACCCATGGTGTTAAAGACTTCTAATGGGAATGATCCCGTGATTATTAACTTTTTCCAATTGTGTGAACTCATGATAAATAGAGATATATTATCCTAGTATCTCATTAGGGATGCAATGAATTTGTATGATTTCATTCTTGTTATATACTAATTATATATATTTCATGTCTAAATAGATTGTTTCTGCCTAAGTGTGAATTTTCTTCAAGATTATGGATCAATGTTTTCCTTCATGGGTGAGAGGGATTTTCAAATGAGATGAGAAGATGTTATATATGGAAAATTTTGGCCGTTCATACACTACTTAGAGAGTTTGGACCTTGGTATACCACATGCTTTAAATGTTCAATTACCATTAATAGTGAAGAAATATATGAACACTTACCTAAGAATGCACTAGGATTACCCCCTCACTGGGTGGCCATATTTTACATTTATTTTTACCATGTAGACTCATTGATATATTTTACAGCTTATCATATTACCCCTGCTGATATTCAGGAGTTGAGGAGTTAGTTAGAGGACCTCTGAGATAAAGGTTTTATCAAATCTAGACTCTATCCCTAGGAGGCTCTTGTGTTCTTTGACAAGAATACATATTGGAGATTAAGGATTTTTGTTTACTACTTACATCTAAACCTAGTAACATTCATGAAAAAAATATTCTATTTCAAGGATCAGTGGTCTCTTCAACCAAGTAAAGATAGTGAAGTGGTTCTCAAAATTTGATATCGAGTCTGGATATCATTAGCTATGGGTTTTTTATGAGAATATATCAAAAATGAAATTACTATGTTTCTATAAACATTATGAGTTCTTAGTGATTTCCTTTAGAATAATTAATTTCCTATATTTGTTCATGGGGATCATGATCTACATATTTCTAACCTTCCTATACCAATTCATAGTAGTCTTTATCGATGACATCCTTATTTATTCATAATTAGATATAAAGCCTATAGAACATCTGAGGGTGGTCCTGGACTTACTTTAGGAGAATCAGTTATACAAAAATATCTCAAATATTTAGTTAGGGATTATATAGGTCCACTTTATAGGGAATGTTATCTTAAAGGATGTAGTTTTTATAGACTTGATAAAGATCAAGGTTTTCAATCTTAGGAAAAATACAAGAGCATTCTTGGGGTAAAAATTTTCCTTGGATTTCCTGGGTATTATCAAAGGTTCTTGGTGAACTTTTCTAGGATCATGACCCACTTGACTACCCTAACAAAAAATTTGAATCCATTCTTTCGGTTTGAATAATTTCTAAGGGACTTTAAGAAGTTGAGGTAGAGATTGACTAGTTATCCCATCTTGAGACTACTAGAGGAGGTGAGTACATGGTATTATGTGATTCCTCCAAAGCTATGATCAATTTTTTATTGATGTAGTGGTGTTGGGTAATTGATTATGGGTCTAGGAAGTTGATTCCCCATGAGAATAATTATAGGATATGTGACTAAGATAAGTAAATAGAAGAGTTTTCTCTGAATACTTTGAGGCACTACCTCCTTGTGTGCATCACAAGATTTTAAAGAGATTAAATTTATTTAAAAAATATATATCATAATGTCTTGGTGTGTTAAATTATCTTCTAAGAATGGTGTTTCATGTCATATACTCTATTAAAGATTATGTTCCTCTTTTAAAATATTTGGGCATTACAAAAGAAATCCTAGGTGGTATTTCCTAAAATTTGTTATTAGGGTAAATAGTTATGGTAATCATTAAACCCAACCTTGTTAGGATTCCTAATCTATGGAAATTTGATCAAGTTTTTTTGATAATTGACATGAAATGTATAAAGAATTTATCATTCTAATAGGAATAAACCCTATTCCTTTTATTTTCAAAAATTAGATGAATCTTCTTCTTGTTTTTATACCTCATGGTTTTATTAGGACAGGGGAATTGATATTATTTACTAAGAGGACTCACTGCATTAAATCTAATAGGTTTATGGTTTGGATCATGGATTATTGCTGGTTTAAGAGTAAAAATAGTTATTTTTTATTTTCTATACCTCCATCCCTATGATGATAGTGTTCTCCAATATAGGGTTTTGGTTTTCCAGATAGAAGGTTCCAATCATCACGGTGTTATATAAAATTATTGAAATCCATGAGGATACTTTTTACAAAAGAAACATTTTCACTGAATTATCCTAGATATTATCAACATAGATTTCTGATGATTGATCCTATGGTAGCTGTATTTCTAGGGAATGGGTGAGACACTTCCACTTATAAATAAGTTCAGTGACTCTTGCATTTTCATGTTGTTTGTAATTAAATAAGTTAAAAATATTTTTTTTTCTAAGTATTGAACTAAATTGGGAGAGTTACTTCCATCAAATATATTTTTAACTAGTAATGGGTCTAGCTATTAGATTGTTATACCAAAAAAATACATGACCTTCTAGAATCTATATAAAATAAATTATCTTTGCTACTTCTTGATTTTATGTCATTCATAGAATTGGGATGTATTGGGATAAAAAGTGTGTCAAATGTTGTTCAGGGTCTCTCATACAATTGGACATTAATAATTTTGGGTTCTTATAGATGGGGAGTTTGAGAATTCAAATATACCCACTCAAGATATAACTTTCTCTCTATTTACACTGGTGTACGTCAGCCTTCCTTGATCCCCATCTGATTAGTGTGATCATTAAGTATTTTTATTGATGAAATTGTTATCAATGTTGAACTTTGAGCATGAATATTTATGTGAGTATGATATTATTTAATTTTTTGGAATCGGTGGTTAATGTATTACTTGAGTTGGCATCATATAACTCACCTAGATCAGTGGTTGGTATAGCCCTAATGAAAGGAAATCTTGATAAATAATCAGAAATGAAATTAAATGGATAGACTAACATGTCCTCTAATCAACTAGAAGGATATAATTTTATCTCATTAGTCGTATAGTTTATTTCTATTAAATAGGGTCAACTAGAGGAGGTATAGTGTATTTGTCTTGGGAATTATATTTTCCATGAATATTTTTTCCAAGAAGATTCAAATTAATTCATTCAAGTATTTTTATTTTAACTTCATATTAGTCATACTGTTATTTAGTATAAAGGATCTCAACACCTTTAGGTGGTGAGTGGGTTGTGAATATATCAACATCTTTTCCTTCTTCTGTAGCACTAGCTTGTTGAGTGGGTGGTAGTGGAATGTTTTAGCTTACCAAGTGGGTGGTAGTGGAATGTTTAGAGGAGAATCCAAAATTATGGGAATGTCTCTAATGTATAGTATATACCCCTTCTTCATATTCCTCTATGTGAACAATTTTCTCAGTAGATTATTCCTCCTTTTATTACTTTTTTATAGTATAATGCTTTGAGGAATCAACATGGTGTGTTTTAATAATGTTTACTAATATGAACCCAACAACAAGAACCAATTATTCAATCGTATCATAGAAATATGAGGCCTTATCTACTTCATAATAACCTTAAAGGTCCATATCATAATGTTTCGCTATTTTTATTTTATTGGAGGATCTTATAGGTTTATGGACCATATAAGTCTTTGATTTATTCTTTTATTACTCTCATTGGGATGAACATGAAATCTTCTCATGAAGGGTGATTTTGGATGAATATTATCTAACATTCACTAAATGTTATCCGGGTAGAGGGGTTATTTTATGAATTTTCAATGGATATAACTATAAGGATTTCATTAGGCATGTCCATATCCTTGAGAACATTGATTTTCATAGAGGAGGTGCATCATAAGTCTAGGAATATCTATGTTTGATTGATGACACCAAGAGTGGTGGTTCTAGTTAAAATACCCCTATCCCATCGGGCTAGGGTTTCCCCTATATTGTTACAATTATTGTTGTATATCTCTTCCCTTTTCAATCTAATATTATGATATATTCTTGGGGTCACATATTTTCTAATGGTTCTAGAAAATAATTGACCACCATTGAGGGTGGTTCTTTCCTTAATGATTATTTTTACCACATGTGTGTTGCCTATTTTATTTTCCTGTAATATTGATGTAGAAGATTTTTGATCACTCGTTCCCATCAAGTATGACTTTTTATGATCTATGGGGAATTGTGTTTCATTTAATTGGGTAATTATTATACCCAAATCTCAAATCTATAATATTATTTAAAGTAATGACATTGCAAATTTTCTTGTAGGAATTGCCTTGTTGATCAACAGGTAAGGTAAAATGCAATTCTATGAGGCTATTATAGTGATCCTTTTAGAGTCACTATTGTTATTTATTGGATTTGGGGTACTAAGATATTTAAATAGATGTGGGATAAACTTGGAGACACTTCTTACCCAACTCCTTGAGGTAATAATCAAACCCTTTATAAAGTAGGTGTTGTTATGTGAAATGATTGAATATCATTTTAATGTTGTAGAAACAATAGGATATTGATAACTCTATGAGGTTTATGGGAATGATATACTAGGAGGTTGTTATATGCTAGAACATGACTAGTATTTTTTATTCTCCCAAATCTTTACACATGATTGTATGACCTTTTTTATCGTTTATGAATGGTTTATCAACTTATTTTGACAGTAAATTTCACTTCTCCACTGAATGTTTTAGTGAAAAAAATCTTTTTAGGTATCTTAAACTATATTTAGGAATTCATATCCTTTTAGAGTAACTGATGATTATCATTACCTCATTTCATCCAATAATCAAAAGGATGTATTTCTAGTTAATGGTGGAGTTCTTGTTGTGGTAAAAAATTAGTAAGAACCTCTTGATAAGATAGAAGATTCAAGATGACTAAAACACATGGAGAAACTTCATATCACATACCCTATAGCGGACCTACATATTCATTTTATTGATCACCACAAGGAGTACCTTTAATATTACTGATTGTTTTATCACCATAAATAATACCTCTATGGTTTCTAGTTTCACAATCATCATGAGGTGGAACTATGTAGTTGATAGTCACTTGATCACTACAGAGAGAACCTATGTGGCCTCTGATTTCTTCATTTCCAACACTGGGAGGATCCTTATATCAAATACCCTAGGGAGGACATCTAGAGTCATTTAATTAGTCACCACATGTTGTATCTTTATGGTTATGTATTTATTGATTTCTAACATGAGGAGGACCTTTGTGTCGGATACCATAGGTAGGACCTCAATAGTTGAAATTTTATTATTTTCCATTATGAGTAGAACCTCTAGTCTATGAATTTTTTTTATCATGGGGAGGGCCTTTGAAATTGGTACTATAAAGAGTAACTCTATGGTTTTGGTTTTTGATTTACTAAGGGGGCATCCATGGTTTAGTCTTCACATTATCAGATAGAGTACCTTCACAACGAGAACCTTTAGGGGGACCACTAGATCCTTCTATTTTATGTTGACCATTGGGAAGTCCTCCATTACTGATATTCATTTTATCACGATTAAAACCTCTATAATAGGTTATTTTAGGATGACTTATAGAGTTTCTTAATATGTATTTATTATTAGTAACTCTACAGTGGTTGTTGTTCTCCCTCATAGGTGGGGGGTTGGGTGAAGTATCCACCAGTGTGAACCTTGATAAAGACTAAGGATTCTTGTTAATAGTGTCTATAAATCAATCCTAAACTATGATTGAGATACGTTGATAGCTATTAGGCAAATCTATGATGAAAGGGACATAAACCAACTCCTGGTATTTGGAATTTGGTTTCTCTTAGCGTAACCTCCTTGTGGGTGATCTTATCTAAATGACTGGGTAAGAGATTTAGTAACAGCTTCTAAAGATACTAGGGTTTTTCAATAGTTATGATGACCATGCATAGTAGGATTCCTCTTAAGAAACTTAGGGGTAGTCGTTCAAACATAATAAATTTCCTCATTATTATTTTTTAGTTATGAGGGGTAAGAATTATTTTTACCCAAGGAGAGTCTCCTAATGTAATTTTAGGTTGTGATGGGTTCCACCTACCCACTATTGGATGGTCATCATGGTGTCAGCCTTTATGACATTGGCTCCTCCGAGGTGGTATAGGATGTCTCCAGGGTTGTGATGACACTATTATGAAGTTACACTCACATAATGGTGATCCCCATTTGGTACTGAAGGAACTGAGTGGTTGAAATAGTTCATCAAGGATTTCAAGTTGTGGAAGTCATAGCAGTTGAAACATATGTCTGGGGTGACATTAGTTTGTGGTTCATAGAAACTTGAGTTTTCCTACACATGACTATAGTCTAGATTGGGGGATTAATTCCTTATGATCCATTATCTATGTATATCATTTGGATATTAATGGATAAAAAATAATAAAACCATCAATGAAATATCATAAGTGACAAATGTTCAATCAATGGTTTTTATAAGTGAAGGATTTTATATTAGGTTCACCATTTTTGTTTCCAATGCTTTGATCCTTCATAGGAATGTTTGGTTATTACCTAAAGATGTATGAATATCAGAGTCAAGAGGATGAGATAAAATTCATCCCATAGAGGATCTTGTTTTCTAGTCCCTTACTCTCTTATAGATTTTATAGTTTCATGAAATCCTTCTCATTAACAATATTGGTTACCCTTGTCATAGATGTGATTGATTAAGACAATGAATTTCTGAGAACCCCATGCTTGGTATTTTTATCTATAAATTATTAATTATGCTATAATTTAAATCCATATACTTGGGAACTATGTAATTTAATAATATATTGGGAGATAGAAGGTGTTGTGGAGTCAGGATTAGGACCATGAGAGGGGATTCCTATGTATCTCTTTTAAGTGAATAAGAAACCACATAGATTAATTCCATTTAATATAGTACATCATACCTTTTGAGTTCATGTGAAAAAGTACATTATAGTTCCTTTTAAGGTTTTATATTCATTATTAAAAGTGTTCTTTAAAAGTTCATGTACCTAGAACCATTATATCATACACTTTAAGGTCATATGACTTGGACTAAATCAAATTAGTTTAAAGTCATACAGAATGAAATATTGGGTGAAAGTTATCAAGTAATGGTATGGTATGGGACTTTCTCATGAGTGAAAAGTTATCTTTTTAAATCAATGGATGATTTAGGTGAAGGAATGGAGGGTATTACACAAAATATGGTAGGATATTTTTACCTTTGGATCATTTATTGTATAAAATGGAAGTCATGTATATAGGGTGGAAAAGTTATGGGCCTTGGTAAAGTGGGATTTTTTAAAGTTAAACATAATTAAAAAAAGTTCTAATGAGTTTTTGGAAGATAGGAGGGTGAAAGGGTGTAATTTGGCTTAGGTGGGTGACATGGGTGAGTAAGGTGCCCAAGTCAGCCTTTGAATACTGGGTGTAGCCTCTTTTGAATGGGGAAACCTTGGAAATAGGATTTATTATCCTTGATGTTTGTGAATAGATCCACACAAAATGATCCTAGGAAAATAGTATTCCCTAGTGAATCCTATAGGGTTAGGTGTGTCTCAATTTATAGAAGATTGGGTGTCAACATAATTAAAGCT
This sequence comes from Viscum album, assembly GCA_963277665.1. Taxonomy (NCBI): domain Eukaryota; kingdom Viridiplantae; phylum Streptophyta; class Magnoliopsida; order Santalales; family Viscaceae; genus Viscum; species Viscum album. The sequence goes on along the minus strand of OY728136.1, from coordinate 1,503,075,217 downwards.
AATTTCTTGGGAGATTTTTTCCAATGAATTCCTTTACCCTAGACTATGGAGGCATGAACAGTGAGGTATTTCATAAGGGTTTTTAGGTCCAAAACCCATATATAACTCAACTACCCCTGGTTTCCAAACATTCTCCTAGGTTTAGACTTAGAAAGTCACCATACGGAGTGTTTTGGAAATCTTAGGCATAAATACTGATGATTTGGGTACTCAAGTACATTGAGTGTCTTTATCCTATCAAAATGGGAGTATGGAGGGTCCTTTTATAGGAAACCCCAACTTGGGATCTTATCCTTTCAAGGTAATTTATAGTAATCACACAGCACCCAGTTGTGACTCTAGGTGCAAGCTTAGCCTTGATGATATGTGTGTGCGGCCTAGAAAAGCCCCAGGTGTTACTTACCAATGTAGTTTGTACACCCAAAGGAACACCTATGAACATGGCTGGTTATGAATGGTTTCCTTTAAAATATAGGCATCCAGGATGAGGTTACCTATAATAATACCCCTTTGTCTCCAATTTTAAGAGTACAAAGACACTCTACGCACATAATAACCTAGAAAGTTTTTTAATGTTCCCAAGATTTCAAAACTCTCCCATAGATGAATTTATGTTTAAAAACATAGGATAAGGGATGGAAACCATGGGTAATTGGGTTATCTAAGGTTTTTAACCCCCAAAAACCTCATGTAAAATCACTTCTCCTAATCCTCCTCCTTGGCTAGGGTAAAGGAACCCTTTAAATAAAAGATCCTAAGAAAAAAGGAAAAATTATTCTAGCACCAAGATTCTATAAAGAAGGGTGAATTTTTCTAGTAATCACTCAAAAACATACCTCTAAAAGAAATAAAATGGTTTTAACCTTGGAGTATGAAACTAAATCAAAGGTAACTTGGGTCCAATCTCATGAATCATCATCTCATAGTGATCTCAATAGAGGATCTCAACCTAGTGTCACCCAAGTTCCAACCAGCAACAGATCATACACCTCAGTTACCATTTCACTCACCCTAGGGTTCCCCATACTCAAATAATCAAACCAAACCTAATACATATTTCTCACCATGAATCTAGTATCACAAAAAAACCACAAAAATCATAATAAATTGAGGCATGAACATCCAAAAGAAACCATCACTCACAAAATTATAACAAAAAAGGTACCCAAAGAACACATCAAAGGAGATTCCCATCAAACCCACCATTTCTCTAAACTCACTAAGTAAGAATCCCAAGATAAATCATCACCCAAATATCCCAATAATATTAGTCCTCCACCAAGGCTCACATGCCTAGACTACCCAAATCAAGCAACCCATATCCCAACTAAACCCTCTAGGAAAACACTATCTTATATCATTCCAAGACTCACCACTATGATAGCGTTAGAAAAAAACAACACCCAAAACTCCATTTGGAGTCTGGGTATGGCTAAGAACAGAAAATAGATCACCCATAAAGATAAATATTCTACCTATCACCATGACCTTTCTGGTTGGCATACCTTAAATTTCAAGAGACATGAACTCAACCCGGTCATGTCTCCTAAACCAAAACCAAACTCCCCAACATAAAATAAAGGAAAAATCCAAACACATAATATTCTAAAACAAACAAATAAATTTAAAAAATCCCTTTCAAAAATTCAATTATAAGTAAAAATATCAATTTCCCAAATTCAAAACCTTTTGAAATTAACCCACCATTAATCACCCATTAAAGGTCAAAAATCATATGCACAACAAAGTATAATTTTATAAACCACTAGAATTCTTTAAAAATCACAACCGACATAAAATTTTCAAGGTTCCCCTTTCATTTCAAAACACATCACCCTTTAAGTTTTTCAAAACACCTATTGGTTTTCATTTTAAATCATAAATTGGTCCCAAAACCAAAAAAAAATACATATTTAATAATGAAATAAACCACTTCCAAAAAGTATTTTTCAAAATCCAAATACATTTTATAAATAAGCCTTAAGGCCTTATTTTCCAATGAAAATAATTTTTGTAAAAAAATCAATTACTTTACAAAAAACCCTAAGGCCTAATTCTAAACCAAAACATTTTTCATAAAATACTCCTTCCACACAAAACCAGTCTCACAACACACTCATAAACAATGGTGTACCACAATTTCATTCAAAATTCATTACAGTGAGATCATCACATCACAAGACCCACCTTGGTTTTTTTCCCACTATCGAGAACCAATCATAACCACCCAATAATAAAAGGGTATAAATAAAAAAATAAAATGAGGTGAAGAACTATGCTTGACTCAACCACATGGATTGATAGGACATATTCTAATCATCTAATTGATCCTAAAACATTTGCAAAATCAAATTCTTAGTTGCTGCATGGTTTTTCAGGGCATGCAATCCGACCCCATGCTTCTGATTCCTTTTTCCATTATCATCCCAAAATCCAACAAAACCCCTAAGGAAACCCATATAATTCCAATGATGATTAAAGTACCATCATCTAAAATCACAATCCAGCAAAATAATCAAAATAAAAACCAAATCTGAACTATCCATAGCAACTCAAACATCATCATAAATGGTGGTGATCAATAACCTAATCATAACCAATCACCTGAGTCCCAAAAAATTCTAATCCCCATTCTACCATGACACTCAAATAACAAGAGTGTGTTTCAAGAACATTAGACCTTTTGAAAACCTAGGCTCTCATACCATTTTTAACGAACCAACTCAAGCTACCATCAAACCAGTACCCGAACCAATATTCCACCAGGATCGAAGAGAATTCTCAATCCCAACAGATTGGAAACGAGTGTTTATGTCTCAAGAATATTCACTTGGGAACGGTTTCACCCTCATAATATAATATAAATCAATAGTCAAAAATACTAAGAATCTAGCATAACCTATCCATACCTTAGACATCCATGCGTGGAAAAATAAACACATACATATAAAAACACCAATGAAACTAAACATAATGAAACAAAAATCCATAAAAAATATATAAATTAATGAAATACAGAGGAAATAGATACACGAGTGAAAAATATAAAATACATCATGTCAAATTGGCTTATGCAATCTAGGTCCAAAAATAAAACAACCTAGAATTCCACCTGAATACCTCCACATGACCCATGATCACTCACTTTTGTCATATCCATCAATAAACTAAGATGAAAACCCAACTAAATCAAGACATAAGAACCTAAAAGACAATAGGAGAGCTTCATACACACATATACACTAATGTGCATTCAAGGTACGATAAAAATGTACCCATTGGGATCTCACCAAGGAATTTATGCAATTCCCTTCATAAGAAAGCTCATAAATTCTAGTTTAAACATAATATGGAAAAACAGATTTTTTTTATTTTAAATTATCATTCATAAATGAAACAAAAACTCATATTTATTAATTTTCTATTTTTAAAACCAAAAAAAATCCATTCTAAAAACAAAATATATCCATTTTAAAAATCATTAGTTTCAAATCCAACATATGAAAAAATATTTTCATTAAAAATTCTTTCAAACCATGAAAAGACGAATATTAAAATAAATAAATCAACACCCAAACATTTTCCATTATTTTCCCAAAGTCATTTATCAAATAATATTGAAGAAACAATTACTTATTCACTTTATAAATCACATTTTCCAAATTATTTAAGAAACAATTAAAAAGTAAACCAAAACAACTTCAAAATCATATACAATTACCCAAGTCACCAAGATATAAAAAAGGCAAAATAAAAGTAAAATAACCAAACAATGATTCCATGATATAAAATAATGACTAGAGGATATAAGAAATTCATGATGTAAAATCCCATAAATAATCCCAACTGATAACCAAGAATCATGGGAAACACCTTAGGTTCTAACATGAATAATTATGGACCGGGTTTCCTTGGTTCAATCTCTATAGGTTACCCCTTATATAAAACTGAAACATCTCATCTAGTACCCCTTAGGGTCACCAAGTGCAATATATACCCCTAGGTAGGCGTAACCAACCTAAGGCACTAGCTAATTAGTGGACACCACACTAGTGTAACATGCATTTGAACCTTCTACATAGTTACCAAGGATTCCATGATATCAATCAATGGAGGTGAGTAAGAAACAAGGCATGAGACCATTGCATGAATCAATAATAATAATAATAAAACACTTTGAAATAAACCCCATATTACCTCTTAAACCCTCATAATAAATAGACTATTACAATCCATCCAAGCCACCACATTGTAATGGAATAATATAAAACATCTCCCATAAAGGCCAAAACATAAATACATGTATAGAAAAACAAGGGAATATAAAGAGGATCTCATGATTATAAAACAATTCCTTCACAAAATATTAAATGGACCTTTTAATTAGGATGAAAATCCACTTCTCATCATCTGAAATATCATTTCAAAATATCCTTTAAAACCCAAATTGTTGGATTGGGTTATGCCAAATATACACAAGAGGGGGTGAATTGTGTGTATTACAATTTCTTCACAAGATCGTAATCTATCAATTTAACTTTATCAAAATGATTAAGTAGCAGAAAATAAATAGCAAATGACGCACAATGTATAGTGGTTCAGGGAATAGAAGGCCCCTAATCCACTCCAACAATGCTCTACTCCACGAGCTTGGTGATTTTCACTATCTGGTCCTCTTATCAACAGACCATTCAGCAACTGAGGGTAGGGAATTGAAACCTTTACAACTTTAAGGAATAATAGAGCCTTATGGTTCATACACTGAACTGAACACACGACATAGTACAAGAAGTTGGCCACTCAAAGTAAAATAGTATTTTTTTTATTTGAAATACTTTCTAGTTTTTATTCACAATTACAACAGCACACAATTGACGGTCGATGGATCGTCATCTTTAGAAAGAATTATCTTCAAGTAAAAGAGTTATAAGTTGATCTAGTTGTAGTAGATCTTGAAATATAATTTGAAACTTTAAAAACAATCAGTTCAAAAAAGATATTAGATGTAGAATCATTGAATCTTCAATCGTGTTTCTTCTTATTTAGAAAACATATCTTTGTCTCTCTTTGTAACAGAAGATCTATAAGTCTCGATTGTCTCTATAAACTGTAGTAGTGAAAAACTCAAGAGCCTGATATATATTTTTCTCCTTTTTGATGATTTGTCTCTATATTTGTAACACAAAATAATACAGAAATATATAGAATATATATGAGTGTTCTCCTTTTAAATTTAAATCCACAAAAGTTTCCTTTAGAATCACGATATTCAAATACTTGAATAACAGAGTTGTCTTAACTCCCCTTAAAATTCACCATGAAAATCTCCTCTTAAATCGATATTTTGAATCATAAATAAATGTCCTTGAATCAGTCAAAGACATACTTTAGATTCGGGCTTTTAATCTGTCTTGAAATCAACCTGATAATCCACATAAAGACTGTTTTTTTAATAAAGTTGCAATTTAAATCTCTGATGCCAAATGTTGGGTTGAACTGCATAGCATACATTCTATGAACGTAAGGTTCACAACGTAAGGTTGATATAAAATGTAAGGTTGGTCACAAAAGTAAGGTTGGTCACAAACATAAGTTTGATCACAAACACTTTTCTCTTCAAATTTCAAACATATGGTATATAATCCATACTATTATCATCTTCTAAATAAAAGGTAAATGATCCAATGTAAGTTTGTTTACAAAAGTAAGGTTGATGAACCATAATTTTGAGAAACAAACATGACTTTCCATATTTACGTAAGGTTCTTCTTCCATGCTTTTCTGATATTCCAAATGCAAGGTTCCTTCCAAATGTAGGGTTCTTATTCCACACTTTTCTGATAACATATGGTTTCTTAACCATACTTTATTGATAACTTAAATGACAGTTCTCATCCTTACGCTATTCTCCTCAACGTAGGGTATCAATATTGTTTCCAGAACATGCTATAGTGATTTATGAACACATTGAGTATGAATAGTGTTTCCAAAACATGCTAAAGTGATTTCCAAACATGTTTCCAAATATTCCACGTGGATTAAAATGCTTAAATATTATTTCAAAATAGATAAATAAATAATATTAATTTTCTGAAATATACTCAAAGTAAAATCATTAGAATAACAAATAAGGGTATTTGTGAACATCAAAATTATCATAAAAAGACATAGTATTGTTGAAAACAACACTTGCTCAACAATCTCCCCCTTTATGAGGATCAAAAAACCCATAAAATAACCAATAAAATTATCTTGAAAAATTAATTTCATATAAATTAGAATTTTTCAAATATAAAAACAATATTTTATTTTAAAAAAATCATTCCTAATTTTTACATTTTCTCCCTCTTTATAAAGTAAAATAATATATCCTCCTTTATAAATAAATAATTTTGTGTTTATCCAAAAAACAATTCTCCCAAAAAAATATGTTGTGTTTTATCCATATTTCTCCCCCTTTTGTGATATCAAAAAGAATTATAGAAGAAGGAATATAACACATTTTAATATAGCACTGAACTTAAGTAAATGCTATGATAAACTAGTTATCAATATTCGAATCTGGATTACTAGCATTCTAACATAGATAGTACAGTAAAACAAAGTAATGACACATAAACATGTGATTAAAATATATGTTATATAATTACAAGTACAGTAAAGATGATGAGAATCAAGGATGGGCTATAAAGGTTTGTAAAACGGGTTTCAGTGCCTCTGAATGATTTATTTGAGATCTGACATCTATAGTCTCAACCTTTTAATCAGTCCATTGCCTAACTGGACTATGAGATCTCTTCCTTACTAAGTCAAATGAATGTCTTTAATCAAATTGACATTCAAAAACTCATGTAACCTCTCTTCTATTTCCATAAAAAGAGTTAACTTATTAGTGAACTGATTCAGTAAAACTCAAATTCTAGGTTCATTCGAAGTCAACTGGTCAATAATAAACTTTTTATTGTCCAAAAACACAGATAAAGGAGAACTATTGCATTGAAGGTCCTGTAGTATGTAATTCATATTTCTTATTGTTTTTGTAAGGGCCTACAATATTCAGATCAGATCAGGTGAAGCACCTGATGTACTGGCTTCACTATTTCAGACTCTCCTTTTATAATGCTCTTCTTAAAGAAGCATTTTTAGCTTGAAATTTATTAAATTTTTATATCAACTCCTTCACATGATAATTATTAGAATCAGAGTCACCTTGTGCTTGATTCGCAGTCTGAGATTCCACTGGATTTATCAGAGCTAGAGGTAGGGATTCAGCATCTAACTTCACTTCATCGTTCCTCTGTACTAGCTTCTCCACTGATTTTTCCTTTGAGTTATTTCTAGACTCATCCATAGAAAAATATTCACCAATAATTTTAGTGTGAATTTCAGAAGGGTTCTCTACTAGGTTAGGTTATTGCTCATCCTAAGCATCATCTTCCTTGAATTCCTCTAATACAGGTTCCTATAATATAGTTTCCTCTAATATAGGTTCCTCGTGAGCTAATTCTTCTTGGACAATTTCATTATGTTGTATATTTTCAGATCTAGCCACTTAAACTTCTCCAGGATTTTCAACAGTTGGATGCACAATTTCTTTTTCTACTTGAGGAGTCACCTCAATCTAAGAAACTGTTGGTTGTGCAATTTTCTGTAATATCAATTCTCTAATGAATTTGTAGCATAGAAGATATTCAGTTGTTCCAACATTTTCTTGAACAGGTTCCTTATCAGCTTGAGATACTCTTTTACTTCTCCTATGAAGTCCCTCTTGACTTTCCTCATCAGCAATTGTATCAACTACTTCAAACCGTATCCTCCTTGATACTCCACTAGTTCTAGATTTAGCTACTCCTTCCTTTGATTTTTCAAGTAGCTCTTGAGCACTATCTTGTTCTTCTTCTTCTCCAACAGGCATGAGTTTTTCTTTTATTGTGCTCCAAAAGAAACCAATCTTCCTCAGTGTGCCAGCATTAAAAATGTTGCTATGGTGACATTTCACTCGAGCATCCAGCAACCTTATCATATCTATCTTAAATAAGATCTTTGAAATGAACCTTCCAAAGGGATATAAGTTCATCCTCGCTTATGGTTAGCAGTAGTAGTTGAGATATCTGACCATAAATCTCAAAAAATTCAAATTTATATCACTCATTAATAGAAACATTATGTATATATCAGGGTACAATATTTTCTCCATCTCTGAAATTCTGGGTGCAATACCTGTTTTCACAAATTTACCTAAAATATTCTGGTCAGGCTCTAGATCTTTCACTAATATCTTCTTTATATTTGTAGATCCAAACAGAAAGGACATAATTTCCTCAGACTTATGTACATTGTCACCAATATTCCTTAAATCAAAATGGAAAAATCCCTCATGAGGGTAGTGAATAATTTTGGCTATCTCCACAGATGAAATTGAAAAATCTCTATCCTCAATCTTTTCCAAAATTGAATCTTTATCTTCTCCCAAACTGAAATTAACCGATTTAAAAAAAGTGACAAAGTTATACCTCATATAGAAATTTCATATAGTCTCCATTAAAGGTTTTCTCGAGTTTTTGAAATGCAAGGGCTTGCCTTAGCATCAGATCCATCTGGTACAATCATTCCAGATCAATCATTTTTCCTTGCAAAATCATTTTTCCTGCCGAGCGTTGCCACTTGGAATTGCTAGTTTTTGGATCATCAGTCCTTTTGGTTTTTGCCATTGCTTTCACAGATTTCTGAAGGTTCGAAAAGCTAGGGTTTCTAAGTTTCAGGTGCGGGTAGAGAAGAGTGGTAGAAGTTCTTGTGGTTTTGAAGGGTTTTGATAAAATGAACAGTTTTGGAATAGAAAATGGTTTCTAACATCCTTGATTCACATGTCATTACGCACATAGTAATTATTACATTATTTTAAAAGTAAAAATTACACGGAAAAAGTTTAAAATAGAACTGATGAAATTTTTAAATAAATAAAGACCAAAAAAAGGTAAAATAAGAATTAAAATAAATAATTTAAAATAAAAAAAATCATTTAAAAATAAATAAACTTATCTCCCCCTTAATAAAATCAAACCTTGCAGTGGGAAATGGTTTAGTAAAAATATCAGCTAATTGAATTTCAATGCTTACAAATTCTAATAATATATCTTTTTTAAGAACATAATCTCTTAGAAATTGTTGTCTGATATCAATATGCTTAGTTCTAGAATGGTCAATAGGGTTTTTTGAAATATTTATATCACTATAATTATCACATAAAATAGGTGTATTATTAAAATTAGTCCAAAATCCATAAGGGTGTTTTTCATCTACAAAACTTGTGCACAGCAACTGCTAGCAGATACATATTTAGCTTTGTCTGTTGACAGAGAAACTGAGTGTTGTTTCTTACTAGACCATGATACTAAGAATTTTCCTAAAAAGTGACAAGTCCCTGTGGTTCTTTTTCTATCTAATCTATAACTTCCAAATTTTTCATCTGAATATGAAATTAAATTAGAATCATAAGTTTTTTGATAGAGAAGAGATTGAAAAATAGTTTCTTTTAAATATCTAAAGATTCTTTTGATAGCACTTAAGTGAAATTCTTCTGGATCCGATTGAAATCTAGCACAAAGACATACTGAGTGCATTATATTTGTCTTACTAGCAGTAAGATATAATAAACTACCAATCATACCTCTATATAACTTGTTGTCAATTGATTTTCCAGTTTCATCTAAATCAATTTTTATATTAGTACACATAGGAGTTGAATATGTCTTGTTGTTTTCAAGTCCAAATTTCTTTATCAAATCAGTAATGTATTTGATTTGATTTAAAACATTTCCAAAATCTTTTTGATAAATTTTAAGTCCTAAGAAGAAATTTAATTCTCCCATCACACTCATTTCAAATTCTTTTTTCATTAAATTTGAAAACTCATGAAAAATATTTTTGTTTGTTGAACCAAAAATTACATCATCAACATAAATTTAAACCAATAAAATATTAGAGTTGATAGTTTTCTTAAAAAAATTGGATATGTGATCCCAATAGTAAAATCATTTTTTTAAAAGAAAATAACTTGATCTTTCATACCAAGATCTAGGTTCTTGTTTAAGTCCATAAAGAGATTTAGTAAGTTTAAAAATAGAATCTGGTTTTTGTGAATTTTCAAAACCAAGAGGTTTCTCAACATAAACTTCCTCTAATAAGTAACCATTTAAAAAGGTATACATAACATCCATCTCAAATAATATAAATTTCATATGATATGCATAGGCTAAAAGGATCCTAATGGCTTCTAATCTAGATACAGGTGTAAATATCTCATCATAATCTATACCTTATTCCTGATTATAACCTTTATCTACAAGTCTTGATTTATTTTTAGTTACACTTCCTTGATTATCTTGTTTATTTCTAAAGACCCATTTGGTTCCTATAACCGGATATTTCCAAGGTCTTTCGACTAAATTCTAAACTTTATTTCTCTTGAATTGGTTTAGTTCTTCTTGCATTCCTATCATCCAACTTTCATCAACTAAGGATTCTTCTAATGTCCTAGGTTCTAATTGGGATAGAAAGGCAGATAATTCAACAAGTTTTCCTATATTTCTTCTAGTTTTTATTCCAGTGTCTAGGTCTCTCATAATAGTTTCTAAACGGTGATTATTTAGGGTTCTAGATTGTCTAGGTAGTACACTATTTGGTTCTTCAATGTCATTTTCTTATGAACTAGACTGAATTTAATTTAAATCTTTTTCAAAATCATCTTTTAAGTTCTCAAGTCTCATGTTATCATTAGAGTCAGATTCGTCAATTTGGACATTCCTTTGTTCAAAGGGATCAGATTCATCAAATTTCACATGAATTGATTCTTCAACAATCCTTGACTTTTTATTAAAAACTCTATAAGATTTGGAAGTAGCAGAATATCCTAAGAAAATGCCTTCATCAGATTTTGGATCAAACTTACCAAGATTGTCCTTGGTGTTTAAGGTGTAAACCTTGCATCCAAAAACTTTAAAGTAATTTACATTAAGTTTTCTATTATTCCATAGTTCATAGGGTGTATTTTTAAAAAAGATGTCTTATTAAAACTCTATTCATTATATAACAGGTTGTGCTTATAGCTTCTACCCATAAATAGGTAGAAATATTGTATTCATTTAGCATAGTCCTAGCCATTTCTTGAATAGTCCTATTTCTTCTTTCAACAATTCCATTTTGTTGAGGGGTTCATGGTGCAGAGAAGGTGTGTTTAATGCCCATATTTGAGCAGAAGGAATTAGATTCCAGATTCTCAAATTCTCCACCATGATCACTTCTTAATGAAATTATTTTAGAATCTTTTTCATTTTGAACAGCTTTGAAAAAACTTTCAAATATAGTAAAAGATTCATTTTTATATTTTAGAAAATAAATCCAAGTAAATCTAGAATAGTCATCAACTAAAACATACGCATATAATTTACCAACCAAGATTTCTACCCTTGAAGGTACAAACAGATCCATATGGATAAGTTCTAGAGGTTTAGATGTAGCAATTTTCTTAATAGATTTAAATAATGATTTGTGGTGCTTTCCAAGTTGACATGCATCACAAAATCTATCACTTTCAAATCTGATACTAGGAAAATAATAAACTAATTGTTTCTTAGATAATTTTTGTAAAGCATATATATTGCAATGTCTAAGTCTTCTATTCCAGATCCAATATTCATTTATCTTAATAGTTAAGAATTTTAATTTCTGTTTACACAGGGAATTTAAGTCTAGGGTGTAAACATTATCAGTTCTGGGTTATCTAAATTTAAGTGATTTATCTTTAAAAATAGAACAATGGTTATTAGAAAAATCAACAAAATAGCCATCATCACAGAGTTGAGAGATACTTATCAGGTTTTGTTTAAATCCTTTTACATAAAATACTTTATTTATTGAGACTGCTTTTGGATCTCCAACTATTCCAATGCCAATAATCTTACCTTTTGCATTGTCACCAAATGTGACTAGACCACCATCCTTTTGAGTTAGATTTATGAAATTTGATGAGTTTCCACTCATATTCCTGGAGTAGCCACTATCCATATACCATATTTTAGTTTTTCTTCTCTGACCTGCTTCCTATTATGGCATTTAAACAATGATTTGTTTTGGTACCGATATTTTTTTGGGTCTAGTAGTGTTAATTAGCAGAGATCTAGGAATCCAGACATGCTTTGTTTACTATAATCAAAAGAATCATATAAAATAATTTCAAAAAAGTCTTTCTTAATCCCACTTATTTGTGGTTGCCTTAAATAACAATTCTTAGATATGTGTCCTCTTATTACACAATAATTACAGATTACTTTTCTGGTACTAAGAAAAAAGTAATTTTTATATAGTTTAGGTTTTTCACCTTTACTGCCTATTCCATATCTTTTATTTTTAATCGCATTCTTTCCAAGTATTTCATTTAGTGTATTTTCTCCTTTTGTAAAAATAAGAGTTGCACTTTTGTGTGTTTCTACTTCTATTTTTAGTATTTTATTTTATTTTCATTATCTTTATAGTTTGTGTTTGATGAGTTATATTTTTCAATTAACTCTTGATGTTGTTTTAGTAGAGTGTCTCTTTCTCCTAAAACAATAGTATGAATATTTTTCAGAGATTTATGTTTCTTAAAAAAGGAATCATATTTCTATTTTATCATATTACAGTATGATGTGAGTTTATTATTTGAAAAACTAGAAATAGAATCCAAATTAGATGAGTAATAGGATTTTACTTCATCATCATCTTCCATAAAGCACATTTTTGCTTTTAGATTTGATTATTCTTTTTTATAGTAAGACTTTGATGAGCTGCTGGAGTCTTTAGAAACACTCCATGTAGCTTTCATTGTCTTCTTTTCTTTCTGCTCATAGTTATTTCTCTTGAAAATTTTCTTCTTCTTGTCTTCTTTTAATTGAGGATAGTCAGGTCTGATATGACCCATATTTTTTCATTCATAGCATCTGACTTCCTTTGGTTATTTTTCATCCTTTTTGAAGGATTTTATGAATCATTTCTTCTTTCTATAGAATTTATTGAACTTTATGGCTAGATGAGCCACTTCCACATCTGAATTTGATGAATCATAATTTTTTGATTTCACTTTGAATTCATTCTTCATTTTTATGTTCTTCATTTGCGATGTTACTTTCAAGGTAGTATTTTCTCTCTTGATGAATACTTTATGCTCATTTTATTCATCTTCCATCTCAGCTTTATAC